>JBBDGP010003663.1:0-726923 GCA_037952835.1 Lithobates septentrionalis | reverse complement strand
CATCACTACTGGTCACCTCCCCGTCATCTTCATCCCCCTGGAACCTCCGCCATCATCTTCATTCACCCACCATCACTACTGGTCACCTCTCCATTATCTTCATCCCCCTGGAACCTCTGTCTTCATCTTCATTCACCCACCATCACTACTGGTCACCTCTCCATTATCTTCATCCCCCTGGAACCTCCGCCATCATCTTCATTCACCCACCATCACTACTGGTCACCTCTCCATCATCTTCATCCCCCTGGAACCTCCGCCATCATCTTCATCCACCCACCATCACTACTGGTCACCTCTCCATCCCCCTGGAACCTCCGCCATCATCTTCATTCACCCACCATCACTACTGGTCACCTCTCCATCATCTTCATCCCCCTGGAGCCTCCGCCATCATCTTCATTCACCCACCATCACTACTGGTCACCTCTCCATCATCTTCATCCCCCTGAAACCTCAATCGTCATCCTCATGCCGCCACCCCCCTCCCCCCCCCATTATTCCCTCTTAAACCTATCCATCAATCTACAGAAGAAAAACACCATCCAAACTGATCACCTCCCCATCATCCCACTTCCATCAAGCCAACAGTGTTAATTTTGACGTCAAATTTCAATTTAGTTTTAGTCATAGTCTCTTGACTAAAATGCCATTTTAGTCTTAGTTGTATTTCAGTCATCTGAATTATTTTAGTTTTAGTCGTATTTTAGTAGACTAAAATAGTGTTAATTTAGTCAACGAAAATATTTTCGTCAACAAAATTAACACGGTCTGCCAGAAAGAAAACACTATCACAACTGGTCACCTTCCCAACATCATCATCCCCCTCCAACACGTTCATCGAACACCATCAAAGCTGGTCACCTCCAGACCATCTCCATCACCCTCCTAGTCACCATCCCCATTCCTCTATCACCATCATCCTCTGTCATCCCCATACCCGGTCAGTGGTCGGGTCTTCTTGATCTCGAAGAATTGGGTCCCGGTGTGGTTGTATCTGAATGATGAGTTAATGGAAAGACAGTGGAGAGTCGTTTCACCTCCCCCAATAATTCTCCCATAAACCCCCCTCCCCCCCAGAATGGACCCCACCATACAGTCTATAGTTGGGCCCCACCCTAGCACAGCACAGGTCACAAAGGATACTGCAGCTCTCGGATGTATCGCTGGACAGCCTCCACCTTCTCTGAGACCGTGGATCCCACACTGAATACCGGGACCACCGGGACTGGCACCTGCCAAGAGACGGAGATGGGGCAGTGAGGGTAGGGAATGCTAAAGTGGAGCCATGAAAATGGGGGAAGGCATGGGAGATCAGTGATTGGTAGTGGAGGGGGATGGTGATAATATGGGGTCAGTGATGGGTAGAGGAAGGGGGGTGGTGATAATTGGGGGTCAGTGATTGGTAGTGGAGGGGGGATGGTGATAATACGGGGTCAGTGATTGGTAGTGGAGGGGGGATGGTGATAATTGGGGGTCAGTGATTGGCGGTGGAGGGGGGATGGTGATAATAGGGAGATCAGTGATTGGTAGTGGAGGGGGATGGTGATAATACGGGGTCAGTGATGGGTAGAGGAAGGGGGATGGTGATAATTGGGGGTCAGTGATTGGTGGTGGAGGGGGGGTGGTGATAATAGGGGGTCAGTGATTGGTGGTGGAGGGGGGGTGGTGATAATAGGGGGTCAGTGATTGGTGGTGGAGAGGGGGTGGTGATAATAGGGGGTCTGTGATTGGTGGTGGAGAGGGGGTGGTGATAATTGGGGGTCAGTGATAATAGGGGGTCAGTGATTGGCAGTGGAGGGGGGTGGTGATAATAGGGGGTCAGTGATTGGTGGTGGAGAGGGGGTGGTGATAATTGGGGGTCAGTGATTGGCAGTGGAGGGGGGATGGTGATAATAGGGGGTCAGTGATTGGCGGTGGAGGGGGGATGGTGATAATAGGGGGTCAGTGATTGGCGGTGGAGGGGGGGTGGTGATAATAGGGGGTCAGTGATTGGCGGTGGAGGGGGGATGGTGATAATAGGGGGTCAGTGACTGGCGGTGGAGGGGGGGATGGTGATAATAGGGGGTCAGTGATTGGTGGTGGAGGGGGGATGGTGATAATAGGGGGGTCAGTGATTGGCGGTGGAGGGGGGATGGTAATAATAGGGGGACAGTGATTGGTAGTGGAGGGGGGGTGGTGATAATACGGGGTCAGTGATGGGTAGAGGAAGGGGGATGGTGATAATTGGGGGTCAGTGATTGGTGGTGGAGAGGGGGGGTGGTGATAATAGGGGGTCAGTGATTGGTGGTGGAGAGGGGGGTGGTGATAATAGGGGGTCAGTGATTGGTGGTGGAGAGGGGGTGGTGATAATAGGGGGTCATTGATTGGCAGTGGAGGGGGGATGGTGATAATAGGGGGTCAGTGATTGGCAGTGGAGGGGGGATGGTGATAATAGGGGGTCAGTGATTGGTGGTGGAGGGGGGATGGTGATAATAGGGGGGTCAGTGATTGGCGGTGGAGGAAGGATGGTGATAATAGGGGGTCAGTGATTGGCAGTGGAGGGGGGATGGTGATAATAGGGGGTCAGTGATTGGCGGTGGAGGAAGGATGGTGATAATAGGGGGTCAGTGATTGGCAGTGGAGGGGGGATGGTGATAATAGGGGGTCAGTGATTGGCGGTGGAGGAAGGATGGTGATAATAGGGGGTCAGTGATTGGCGGTGGAGGGGGGATGGTGATAATAGGGGGTCAGTGATTGGCGGTGGAGGGGGGATGGTGATAATAGGGGGTCAGTGACTGGCGGTGGAGGGGGGGATGGTAATAATAGGGGGTCAGTGATTGGCGGTGGAGGGGGGATGGTAATAATAGGGGGTCAGTGATTGGCGGTGGAGGGGGGATGGTGATAATAGGGGGTCAGTGATTAGCGGTGGAGGGGGGATGGTGATAATAGGGGGTCAGCGATTGGCGGTGGAGGGGGGATGGTGATAATAGGGGGTCAGTGATTGGCGGTGGAGGGGGGATGGTGATAATAGGGGGTCAGTGATTGGCGGTGGAGGGGGGATGGTGATAATAGGGGGTCAGTGATTGGCGGTGGAGGGGGGATGGTGATGATGGGGGGTCAGTGATTGGCGGTGGAGGGGGATGGTGATGATGGGGGGTCAGTGATTGGCGGTGGAGATAAGGGGGGGGGATGGGATTATGGTGATAGTAATAAGGAGGTCAGAGATGGGGGAGGGGTGGCAATGACAGGGGGGTAGGGAAGAATAATGATATTAGTGATATGGGGGAGGGGGGGGGGGCAGTGATGATGATAGTGATGGAGATGATGAGGGGGGATGGGTGATGAGGGGGGATGGTAATAACAATGGGAGGAGAAGGGGGGATGGGGAGGACAGTGATGACAATGGGGGGTAATATAAAGGTCAGTGATGGATGGAGGGGGGATGGTAATAACAATGGGATGATGATGAGGAGGATGAGGATGATGGGGGGGGGGGTGACCCGTTATCGGGCGGTAGGTCTCACCCTCGGCAGGTCGGTGGCCGATCTGATCTCCCTCTCCAGCTCCCCCCCGGTCGGGTGTGTCCGGGCGATGTGCCCCCACATCCTCTCCCAGGTATCGGCCTGGATGGGGAGGCCCCCCCGGTTTATATAGAATGGGGCCCCTCCGTCCTCCTCGGGCCCCTCCGACATTCCGGGACCCTCAGGAACCGCCCGACCACCTCATCCTCATCCCTCCGGAGCCCGCTGAGGGGCGGAGCTTCCCCGGCTGTACATTATGGAGAAGGCGGGGTCTGGGAGGGGCGAATCTGCGCCGAGCTTTCATCAGGCTGAGACCCCGCCCCTTCCGTGCAGCTCACACCCCCCCAGGCTCCTCCCTCAGGGAGTTCCCGATCTCCATGTACAGAGGATGGAGATAACGGTCGGGGTTGGGGGATGGGATCGCACGGATTGTACGGAGATCCTCTGTACATCCGGTGGGCGGGGATGAGGAGGAGAAATCACATTTAAATGTTTGAAATGTGTCCAAAATCAGAAGTTTATTGTCAGTGATGAGAGAATCTCCCCAGACATGGGGCTTCCTTCAGATTAGAGCCGAGCAAACCCTCCCCCTCCATCAATCACCTCCACCATTAAAGAATAATCTGATTGACTCCACCCAGATCTATGACTCCACCCAAAGATACAACACCGACTCCGCCCAGATCTATGACACCGACCCCGCCCAAAGATACGACACCGACTCCGCCCAAAGATACGACACCGACTCCGCCCAAAGATACCGACTCCGCCCAAAGATACAGACTCCGCCCAGATCTATGACACCGACTCCGCCCAAAGATAAGACACCGACTCCACCCAAAGATACAGACTCCGCCCAGATCTATGACACCGACTCCGCCCAGAGATATGACACCGACTCCACCTAAAGATACAACGCCAGCTCCACCCAGATATACGACACCGACTCCGCCCAAAGATACCGACTCCGCCCAGAGATACGATGCCGACTCCACCCAAACATACCGACTCCGCCCGAAGATACCGACTCCGCCCAAAGATACCGACTCTGCCCAGAGATACGACACCGACTCTGCCCAAAGATACGACACCGACTCCGCCCAAAGATACGACACCGACTCCGCCCAAAGATACCGACTCCGCCCAAAGATACAGACTCCGCCCAGATCTATGACACCGACTCCGCCCAAAGATAAGACACCGACTCCGCCCAAAGATAAGACACCGACTCCACCCAAAGATACAGACTCCGCCCAGATCTATGACACCGACTCCGCCCAGATCTATGACACCGACTCCACCTAAAGATACAACGCCAGCTCCACCCAGATATACGACACCGACTCCGCCCAAAGATACCGACTCCGCCCAGAGATACGATGCCGACTCCACCCAAACATACCGACTCCGCCCGAAGATACCGACTCCGCCCAAAGATACCGACTCTGCCCAGAGATACGACACCGACTCTGCCCAAAGATACCGACTCCGCCCAAAGATATAATGCAGACTCCGCCCAAAGATACGACGCCGACTCCACCCAAAGATACCGACTCCACCCAGAGATATGACACCGACTCCACCTAAAGATACAACGCCAGCTCCACCCAGAGATACAACACCAACTCCACCCAAAGATACTGACTCCGCCCAGAGATACAACGCCGACTCCGCCCAGAGATACAACGCCGACTCCACCCAGAATACGACTCCGCCCAAAGATACAGACTCCGCTCAGAGATATGACACCGACTCCGCCCAAAGATACCGACTACGCCCAAAGATACCGACTACGCCCAGATCTATGACACCGACTCCGCCCAAAGATACGACACCGACTCCACCCAAAGATACCGACTCCGCCCAGAGATACCGACTCCGCGCAGAGATATGACACCGACTCCACCTAAAGATACAACGCCAGCTCCACCCAGAGATACGACACCGACTCCGCCCAAAGATACCGACTCCGCCCAGAGATACGATGCCGACTTCACCCAAACATACCGACTCTGCCCAAAGATACCGACTCCGCCCGAAGATACAGACTCTGCCCAAAGATACCGACTCTGCCCAGAGATACGACACCGACTCCGCCCAAAGATACCGACTCCGCCCAAAGATATAATGCCGACTCCGCCCAAAGATACGACGCCGACTCCACCCAAAGATACGACGCCGACTCCACCCAAAGATACCGACTCCACCCAGAGATATGACACCGACTCCACCTAAAGATACAACGCCAGCTCCACCCAGAGATACGACACCAACTCCACCCAAAGATACTGACTCCGCCCAGAGATACAACGCCGACTCCGCCCAGAGATACGACACCGACTCCACCCAGAATACGACTCCGCCCAAAAATACCGACTCCACCCAGAGATATGACACCGACTCCACCTAAAGATACAACGCCAGCTCCACCCAGAGATACAACACCGACTCCACCCAAAGATACCGACTCCGCCCAGAGATATGACACCGACTCCACCTAAAGATACGATGCTGACTCCACCCAGAGATACAATGCAGACTCCGCCCAAAGATACGACGCTGACTCTACCCAGAGATACGACACAGACTCCGCCCAAAGATACTGACTCCGCCCAGAGATATGACACCGACTCCACCTAAAGATACAAAGCTGACTCCACCCAGAGATACGACGCTGACTCCGCCCTAAGATACGACGCTGACTCCACCCAGGGATACAACACCGACTCCGCCCAAAGATACCGACTCCGCCCAAAGATACCGACTCTGCCCAAAGATATGACACCGTCTCCACCTAAAGATACAACGCCGACTCCGCCCAAAGATACCGACTCCACACAGAGATACGACACCCACCGACGCCACCTAAAGATACGACGCTGACTCCACCCAGAGATACAACACCGACTCCACCCAAAGATACCAACTCCACCTAAAGATACAACGCTGACTCCACCCAGAGATACGACGCCGACTCCACTCAAAGATACGATGCCGACTCCACCCAGAGATACGACACCGACTCTGCCCAAAGATACGACGCTGACTCCACCCAAAGATACAATGCTGACTCCACCCAAAGATACGATGCAGACTCCACCCAGAGATATGACGCCGACTCCACCCAAAGATATCGACTCCGCCCAGAGATATGACACCGACTCTGCCCAAAGATACAACGCTGACTCCATCCAGAGATAAAACGTAGACTCCGCCCAAAGATACGACACCGACTCCGCCCAAAGATACGACGCCGACTCCACCCAGAGAAACGACACCGACTCCACCTCCACCTAAAGATACGACACAGACTCCGCCCAAAGATAGGACACAGACTCCGCCCAAAGATACGACACAGACTCCACCCAAAGATACGACACAGACTCCACCCAAAGATACGACACAGACTCCGCCCAAAGATACGACACAGACTCCACCCAAAGATACGACACAGACTGCGCCCAGAGATACGACACAGACTGCGCCCAGAGATACGACACAGACTGCGCCCAGAGATACGACACAGACTGCGCCCAGAGATACAACACAGACTCCGCCCAGAGATACCGACTCCGCCCAAAAATACGACGCTGACTCTGCCCAGACATACGAGGCCGACTCCGTCCAGAGATACGACGCCGACTTCGCCCACAGATACATCACTGACTCCGCCCAGAGATACTGACTCCGCCCAGAGATACGATGCCGACTCTGCCCAGAGATACAACACCGACTCCACCCAAAACCACAACACCGACTCCGCCCAGGGATAAGACACGACTCCGCCCAAAGATATGACACCGACTATGCTCAGAGATACCGACTCCGCCCAAAGATACAACGCTAATTCCACCCAGAGATACAACGCCGACTCCGCCCAGAGATACAACGCCGACTCTGCTCAGAGTTACCAACTCCGCCCAAAGATACAAATAAAAAAGAAAAAAGGACGGCGCCCTCTAAGTGCAGCATGTATGTTAAAAATATTTATTACAATAGATAAAAACACTCACATTTGAGTTGCTAAAAACCAGCATGTAAAGTAGTTTCATCCGCGTGCTCTCGGGGGATGTGGGTGTCACGGGCCAGTGGAGGGGTTCCTGGGATGTGAGTCCTGTAACCTGGGTCCTGGTAGCTGTTCCGGTGGTGCCGAGGGTCCTCAGAGCCTCCGGGCGGCCAGGATATCGGTCATGGATCCTCCGTGGAGCGCCGTGCTGACCTGCGTCTTCACTTCCGGGAGCGGGGTGAGGCGGGCAGTGCTTCGCGTTCGGAGCATGCGTGCTCCTTCATCAGGAGACGCTGACTCCGTCCAAAGATATGACACCGACTCCGCCCAAAGATACAACACCGACTCCGCCCAAAGATACAACACCGACTCCCCCCAAAGATACAGACTCCGCCCAGAGATAGGATGCCGACTCCGCCCAGATCCACAACGCCTACTCCACCCAGAGATACGATACCGACTCCGCCCAAAACCACAACGCCGACTCTGCCCAGAGATACGACATGACTGCCCAGAGATACAACACCGACTCCGCCCAAAACCACAACGCTGACTCTGCCCAGAGATACGATACCGACTCCGTCCAAAACCACAACGCCGACTCCGCCCAGAGATACGACATGACTCCGCCCAGAGATACAACACCGACTCCGCCCAAAACCACAACGCCGACTCCGCCCAAAGATACGACACCGACTCTGTCCAGAGATACGACGCCGACTCCCAGAGATACAATGTAACTAAATCTACAGCGCCGACTCCGCCCAGAGATACAACACCGACTCTGCCCAAAACCACAACGCCGACTCTGCCCAGAGATACGACACCGACTCCGTCCAGAGATACGACGCCTAATCCCAGAGATACAATGTAGCTAAATCTACAGCGCCGACTCCGCCCAGAGATACAATGTACTCAGAACGCCGGCTCCACCCAAATCTATGACGCCAACTCTGCACAGATCTAGGACGCCGACTCTGCCCAGAGATGCAATGTAACCAGACATACAAGTTTTTGTCCAGCTGTAATATGCCTATACCAGCATGCTAATATACACATCTTTGTTATGTACCTACGGTTCTTTTTAATTGCACACCAGTCTTTTCTTGTTGTATGTCAGTTTTTTAAAATGTTATAATAAATTTGTTATATTTTTTATATATATTTCTGTTTATAGATGACGTTACTTTTTTTCTTTAGGCCGATATAATCCCATTATATTGGGGGATTTTTCTTGCGTATTTCTATTGGGGATGATGGCCCATGCCCTTACAATCATACCCCCTCCCCTCTATGTAACTTGAATATTAGGGATGTAAATACCCCTTTTCCTGACGCCAACATGGCAGCATACATATGATATAGCTCCGCCCCTATATCCACCCACAGGACCTGTTTAGCTCTATAGAAGTCTGACTGAGAGCTACCTCCCCAATTTCTCCTTTTTGTCTTCAAAAGATCAACACCTACAGACCGTTACACTCAGGATAAAGCTCTTACCTGCCGACTATGTCGGAGTCCGCCTGGGTTCAAGCCTCTCCCAGCACGCAGTCCCACATCTTAGGCTGCTAAACGCACCAACAAGGTGGGGAACCCCTTCTGGTGGTCTTTTGGGGTCGAGGTGTTCTCTAATCAGAGACAACAATCCTCTTGTGGCATGCCTGCTTTGTAGTCCGGATCCAGCAGCTGGGACTGCATGATGTCTTCTCCTCCTATGGAACTCTTTCCAGGTCTGTCAATTTCTATAAAATGTTTTTTTTCTTTTTCTTGCTCTCATGTCTCTAAAGACCCCATGCACACTGTGCAGCTTTTGTTGTCTGATTTACTTTAGATTTGCCGGGACCATGTGGTGCAGGGGCCTGCCTGATTGCATAAAAATTGAGGCTCTTAAAGTGGGGTTCCACCCAAAAAAAAAAAAAAATACATGAAAAATCCTAAAAAACAAAAAAACATTTGGATTTTTTTTTTTTTAACTTACCTCTAAATGTCTGTTGCTAGGGGGTCCCTCGTAGTCTGCCCCTTCCAGTGCCTGGGCTGGTGACATCACTTCCCCCTCGGCACAGGAAGGGCTCCGCTTTGCTCCCTCCCTCCTGTCAATCATCTGGGACCCATTACAGGTCCCAGGTGACTGAGCAGCCAATCACGGTGCGCGGCTCGCGCATGCGCAGTGGGTGCCAGGCTGTGAAGCCACAGCCCGGCGCCCACAGTTGCAATGCCGGCGCCACTGAACGGAGGGGGAGACGAGCGGGGCTTCGATCCCCCGCATCGCTGGACCCTGGGACAGGTAAGTGTCCAATTAAAGGTCAGCAGCTGCAGTATTTGTAGCTGCTGACTTTTAATTTTTTTTTTTTTTTGACTGGACCTCGGGTGGAACTTCCCTTTAAGGTATTGTGTGGTTTTGGTAAATCTGAGGGAAATCTGCAGAGGATTGTATGATGTGTAGACAGCTTAAAAGTGTTCTTTTGTGTGGATGGCCGTTGGCTTCCCTCCAATTGTACTAGCACTTTTTTGATTAGAACAGAGGTGAGAGAAGGCTGAGTGAGTCTCTCTCTCTCAGGTGCTCTATTTACAGAGCACAAATGGCCAGGTAAAGGATGCCTTTCCTATTCAGGCATCCAGAGAGGCAGCATCTCATTCGGGGGAACAGTCAATGACAGGTAAGTCTTGCTATTCTAGTAATGGGGATGGATGGGGGGGGAGCAATGTATTACTAGAGGATTGGGGGGGGGGGGGGTTTACCCAGATTTCTTTTATGTAAATTTGTTTCTCTTTGCCAAAAAAAAGGGGGTATATATATATGTATTTTTTTCTTTCTCTCTCTTGCTTCACGTATTTCTCTGTGTTTCCATGCAGTCCCCTTTGCACCTTTCGGTTCTTCTGCCAGCATGGGCCTAAAACCACATAACCAAGATCACCGCAATACCAGGTAAGGACCAACTTTGGGTAAATAAGAAGATGCGGAAAAAAGAGTGCGTTCTACCCTAACGAGCATGCCCCGGCTGCTCACACTCCCACTCTAGGAGGTCCAGAGGCCCTCTGGAGCTCCTAGACCTGGACCTCCTAAATCCTGTCAGGATTTTTCCAGGGCAGAAAGTGAGTCCTCCAGTCCTGGCAGACCCCAGGACAAAGGGGCGCAAATGTACGCTTAAGAGAACGCACACCGCTTCTCCTCCAAGGGCTCAGCGCCCGAAAGGCAAATGTTGGTCATGTGGAGGTGACCCTATGCCTGGAAAGCTACTTTGCAGCAACTGCTTCAGGCAGCTTGCCAGAGACCAGGAGTATGAGATTCAGCAGGTGTCAACCTTGCTCAAGAAAGTAGTCCCCAACTCCGTGGCAGAATTTTACGGTCGTCTCGGGCAACCAGGGACAGAAGCGGACGAACAGAGTGTGGGCACTGCACCAGGTCTAAACCAAGCCATTCAACCCTCTCTAACTAGAGGGGTACCAGGCACTTCAGAGGTGACTCCAGCCCAGCGGATAAGGCAGGCTGATTCCCCAGACCCAGTATTACAGCCAACCTTCCAGGCAAAGGGAGAAGATATCGCCTCCTCCTCGGCAGAGGATCCTGAAGGTTCAGGCTTTGATTTTGCAATGATACTGGCATTCATTAAGGCAGTAAAAGCTGCACTGGAATGGGGGGATCCGGAACCTCATCCAAAGAAGGAGAAAACTTATTATCACACATAGGGATGAGCCGAACACCCCCCTGTTCGGTTCGCACCAGAACATGCGAACAGGCAAAATATTTGTTCGAACACGCGAACACCGTTAAAGTCTATGGGACTCGAACATGAAAAATCAAAAGTGCTAATTTTAAAGGCTTATATGCAAGTTATTCACATAAAAAGTGTTTGGGGACCCGGGTCCTGCCCCAGGGGACATGTATCAATGCAAAAAAAGTTTTAAAAAGGGCAGTTTTTTCAGGAGCAGTGATTTTAATAATGCTTAAAGTGAAACAATAAAAGTGTAATATTCCTTTAAATTTCGTACCTGGGGGGTGTCTATAGTATGCCTGTAAAGGGGCGCATGTTTCCCGTGTTTAGAACAGTCTGACAGCAAAATGACATTTCAAAGGAAAAAAAGTCATTTAAAACTACTCGCGGCTATTAATGAATTGTCGGTCTGACAATACACATAAAAGTTCATTGATAAAAACGGCATGGGATTTCCCCACAGGGGAACCCCGAACCAAATTTTTTTTTAAATGGCGTGGGGGTCCCCCTAAATTTCATACCAGGCCCTTCAGGTCTGGTATGGATTTTAAGGGGAACCCCGCGCCAAAATTTTTCTAAAAAATGGCGTGGGGTCCCCCCAAAAATCTATACCAGACCCTTATCTGAGCCCGCAACATGGCAGGCCGCAGGAAAAGAGGGGGGACGAGAGAGCGTCCCCCCCTTCCTGAACCGTACCAGGCCACATGCCCTCAACATTGGGAGGGTGCTTTGAGGTAGCCCCCAAAGCACCTTCTCCCCATGTTGATGAGGACAAGGGCCTCATCCCCACAACCCTTGGCCGGTGGTTGTGGGGGTCTGCAGGCGGGGGGCTTATCGGAATCTGGAAGCCCCCTTTAACAAGGAGACCCCCAGATCCCGCCCTGTGTGAAATGGTAATGGGGTACAAAAGTACCCCTAAAATTTCACAAAAAAAAGTGTCAAAAGTGTTAAAAATGACAAGAGACAGTTTTTGACAATTCCTTTATTTAAAGTCTTCTTCTTTCCATCTTCTTCGGGTCTTCTTCCTTCCTTCTTCCTTCGGTTTCTTACTCCATCTTCTTCTTGCTCCGGTGTTCTCGTCCGGCATCTTCCTCTGCGGCGTCTTCTTCCCCGCTTTGTTCTTGGGCCGCTCCGCATCCATGGGAGGCTTCCACTGTGTGACGCTTCTCTTCTTCTGACACTTCTTATATAATGGAGGGCGGGGCCACCCGGTGACCCCGCCCGCCTCTGACGCACAGGGACTTGACGGGGACTTCCCTACATTTTTGACACTTTTTTGTGAAATGGTAGGGGTACAAAGTACCCCATTACCATTTCACACTGGGGGGCGGGATCTGGGGGTCCCCTTGTTAAAGGTGGCTTCCGGATCCCAATAAGCCCCCCGCCCGCAGACCCCCACAACCACCGGGGTTGTGGGGATGAGGCCCTTGTCCTCATCAATACATGGGCACCCTCCCAATGTTGAGGGCATGTAGCCTGGTACGGTTCGGGGGGCGCTCTCTCGTCCCCCCCTCTTTTCCTGCGGCCTGCCAGGTTACATGTTCGGATAAGGGTCTGGTATGGATTTTTGGGGGGACCCCACGCCTTTTTTTTTTTTAAATTTTGGTGCGGGGTCCCCTTTAAAATCCATACCAGACCTGAAGGGTCTGGTATGGATTTTGAGGGGGACCCCACGCCATTTTTTTTTAAATTTTGGCGCGGGGTTCCCCTTAATATCCATACCAGACCTGAACGGCCTGGTATGGAATTTAGGGGGACCCCCACGCCATTTTTTTAAAATATTGGTTCGGGGTTCCCCTGTGGGGAAATCCCATGCCGTTTTTATCAATGAACTTTTTGTGTATTGTCGGACCGACAATTCATTAATAGACGTGAGTAGTTTTAAATGACTTTTTTTCCTTTGAAATGTCATTTTGCTGTCAGACTGTTCTAAACATGGGAAACATGCGCCCCTTTACAGGCATACTATAGACACCCCCCAGGTACGAAATTTAAAGGAATATTACACTTTTATTGTTCCACTTTAAGCATTATTATAATCACTGCTCCCGTAAAAACTACATTTTTGCATTGATACATGTCCCCTGGGGCAGGACCCAGGTCCCCAAACACTTTTTATGACAATACCATGCATATAAGCCTTTAAAATTAGCACTTTTGATTTCTCCCATAGACTTTTAAAGGGTGTTCCGCGGCTTTCGAATTTGCAGCGAACACCCCAAATAGTTCGCTGTTCGGTGAACTGGCCAACAGCCGATGTTCGACTCGAACTCGAAGCTCATCCCTAATCACACACCATACAATCTGATTTTAAATTGTGTGGCAATCGCTGCGCAACACGCATTAGGTGCTTTTATCCTTTCAGGGCACCCCAAATGCGATGCGATTCTGCTGTGATTGTCACGTGGGAGAATGCGCCTTTAAAAACATTGGGCGAAGGTAGCTGTTTCTTTAGGTAGGCCTATTTCAGGAGGAATGGGAGAAGGAGGAGAGAAAATCCTCCTCAACCAATAGGTTGCAGAAGTTGTAGGAGGATGTGGCTCCTTTATCTAACCCACCAATGGTGGATGCGGCAGTCACCAGACTGGCCAAGAATGTGACACTTCCGATGGAAGACTCTTCCTCCTTTCGCGATATCCTTGATATACGCATTGACATGGACGTAAGAGCCCATTCACACAGGGACGACTTGTCAGGCGACCTAGTCGCCTGACAAGTCGCCTCCCGTTCTGTGCTATGGAACCGTTCTAAGGGGAGCGACGCAAGAAAAAGGTTCCTGTACAACTTCGGGGGCGACTTGCATAGACTTCTATACAGAAGTCGTTTTGCAAGTCGCCCGGGCAGTCGTGTGCAGGTCGCCTCGGTGAGGCGACCTGCAAGTCGTGTTGCCCCTGTGTGAATGGGGTCTAAGAAAGTTTTACCTCGTGGCAGGTGATGCTTTTAAGCCCGCCGTTTTTTTAACATCCATAGCAAGCGCTATTCGAGTGTGGGCGCAGAACTTGGAGTATGCAATCAAAAACCAGCTGCCAAAAGAAAAAAAGCATCAAGCCTCGTGATGAGATAAAACTCTTGGCAGACTTCATAGGTGAGGCAGCTATAGACATCATTTGATGGTCCCCTAGAGCCATACTCAGCTCAGTCACAGCCAAAAGAGCGTTGTGGCTAAAACCCTGGGTGGCCAACCCATCCTCAAAGCAGAATTGCTGTAAACTGCCTTTTGATGGGAAGGCGCTGTTTGGCCAAAAGCTGGAGATTCCCATCTCCAGGGTTACAGAAAGAAAATCAGGTCTTCTGCTCCAAGATCGAAGGTTCAGATGCCAGAGGGGACAACCATCTAGAGGAGCGGCAAACAGGTACTGGGATTTCGGATGTTTTCCCTATCCAAGGACTCCAGAAGGGTTTGGAGAGGTGCACAGTCAACCTTTGTAAGATTGCAGAGAGCTAAGCCCCCTACAGCTCCCTCAGATACCCAGAAGCCCTTTTATGCCATGCCCGCCCAGGAGGCAGTTGGAGCCAGGCTGCTCAAAGTGGCCCAGTTCTGGCAAGACCACTGCCAAAATTGGCAGATTCAGTCCACAGTGGCGCAAGGCCATTATTGGCTGTTCGAACGGCAGCCCCCAGAACGACCTCAAGAGGCTGAATTAATTTATCTGGATAGAGAGAATCAAGATGGAGTCTCTCCATACCGTGATCCAGGTTATTCAACCAGGAGACCGGAGGATTTCAGTGGACTTGCAGGATGTCTACCAGCATGTCCCGATCCTTCAGTCATAACAGCAGTTCCTCAGATTTGCATTGGACAGGCATTACCAGATTACATACAGCGATCAGTGCTATAAAAATGCACTGATTACTGTATAAATGAAACTGGCATGGAAGGGGTTAACACTAGGGGGCGATCAAGGGGTTAAATATGTTCCCTGGGAGGTGTTTCTAACTGTGGGGGGAGGGGACTGACAGGGAGTACAGAGAGATCGCTGTTCCTGATCACTAGGAACAAACGATCACGCGGTATGGTACTCCCCTGACAGGGATTTGTTTGTTTACATTGACAGATACTGTTCTGGATCTCTGTGGGAGCGATTGCAGTTGACCGGTCACATGCATCAGCTCCGATGCCGCACCCACTGTATCTATTACACGAAGCGACGTACACCTACGGTGATTCGCCGCAATAGAGCTGACCTGCCGCAGTATAACTGCGGTGGCTTTGTCGGCAAGTGGTTAAAAATATAATTTCACGCTTTTTTTTTTAAAAACAAAAGTAGAGTAATGCTGGCCATACACTATACGAAAAATCGGCCGAAAAATCGTTCGTATAGACACTTCGTTCGTTTTTTGGCAAGTTAATGGGCACAAATCGATAATGGTTTGTGACGTTTTTGTGGGAAAAAAACGAACGGGAAGTTTGGTAAATTTCTGCCGAACGTACGAGAAATTGCAAGGTTAATGTGTTTCCCGTCCGAACTGTCTGCACTAGGTATATGTAAAAAAACGAACAAAAAATTATTTATTCATGTCCACTGAACAATTTATCGGTCATTATATGATGGCACGATCGTTTGCGGTCACGGTCGAACGTTCGTTTTTCGAAAATGGGTTCGGCCGATTTTCTGTAAAGTGTATGGCCAGCATAAGGGTTGCCATACACCACACAACACCTGCAGCCAACCTCCCCCAGATCCACCTTCAACCATGCAGTGCAAGAGCCTGCCTGATTGCACACACGTGTTTAGGTTTGATCTCACACTACATGGTTTTGGCAAACCTAAAGGAAAGCCGAACAAGAAAACTGCACAGTGCACAGCCAGCTCCACATCTCCATAGCCAACATGCAACCAGGTAGGTGCCTCCATTCCACCTAGAGTTGTCACCTCATCCCTTTAAACCCGAACACATATTAGACAGGTTCTGTGGGTGATTAAGGTGGTAATTAATCTCACTTGGTGCCTTACCTGCATTGAATTAGCCTCAGAACATGTGTAATTCATGTGTTCGGGTTTAAAGGGATGAGGTGGCAACTCTAATTCCATCGTCAGCTGCATCCCAGCTGCCATATGGGATCTGTTCAATCTAAAGTCACTGAATGAAGTAAGATCTCTCCATACCGGGAGCAGACAACTAATATAGCGTGGTGGCTACGCTGCATTGGTTGCCTGCTCCCGGTATCCAGAGATCTGGGGTGGACCCATATATAATCTACTGTATGCCTGTATACCAGTGTCGGGAGACGTCTCTAAATGTGAGTGCAATGTGTTTTTAATAAAGAAAGAAACTTTTGTAAAAAAAAGGATTTTATGCTATGCTGCACTTTTTTTCCTTTATCTGGGATTCACCTCCCTGGAGAGATTGATTATTGTGCCCTGTAAAGGTAAAATTCCTGTTTGCTGGTTCTTCACCAGCCACTAATATCGGTGATAAGTCATTTGGGAAGGTGTTATTACTATAAAGAAAGAATTGCCATAATTGATGTTATATATTTACACACACAGGATTGAAAAAGAATACTGGACTTTTTTTGACACGTTTGCTAATTTTGGTTACTATATTGCTTTTATGGGACATTTCTATCAACTTTTTTTTATTGAGTCTGAAAAATATATACTTTTTCACAGTAGATACACATGTGGGTTTCATTCACTTATTTTTGGTATGTGTTGTTTTGGTTTATATAACACAGTTTATTTTTTGATACAAAGTTTTGGGTATTATTAGCACTGCAGGATGAGTAACACTAGATAGAATTATATAGAGATTATGTTACCCATTTTTGAGTTTTTAAAATTGATTGATTGTTTACTACACTTCTGTTCTGTGTCCTCACACTGATATTTCTGCAGTGTGAGATCATCTAAGGCATTGCTGGCTCTGCTAGTCTCCACAGATTAGGAGTGAGATTTTGGTGATGTTGCTACTGCACTGATCGCTGTTCTTTTTACTGGATTGGAAGCTGTACCTGAGGACCCGTGGTGCAAGAATCTTCCTGCTTCTACTTCATTCACTCTGTGAATGTGTGCGCTTCCTCCATCAGTCATTAGATCACCTTCTTTGGATCACCAGCCATTAGATTACCAGTCTTCATATCCCCAATCGTAAGATCACCTATCATCTGATCATCAAATATCAGATCACTGGTTATCACATCACCAGTAATCGGATCACCCATCATCAGAACACCTTCTTCAGATCACCCATCGTTGGATCACCAGTCATCAGCCAATGGTTTACCAGTCATGAGATCACCCATCAACAGGTCATCTATCATCAGTTATCAGATCACTGGTCATCACATCACCAGTATTCAGATCACCAGTCATTGGATCACTTGTCACCAGGTCACCGGTCATTACCCCACAAGTCACCAGACCATCCTCATCAGATCACCAGTCATTGAATCACTCGTCACCAGGTCACCGGTCATTACCCGACAAGTCACCAGACCATCCTCATCAGATCACCAGTCATTGAATCACTCGTCACCAGGTCACCGGTCATTACCCGACAAGTCACCAGACCATCCTCATCAGATCACCAGCCATTATATCGCCCATCTTCAGTTCCACAGTCATCAGATCACTCATCATTTAGATCACCAGTCATTAGATCATCAGCGATAGGATTACCAGTCTTCAGATCACCCATCATCTGATCATTAGTTTACAGATCACTGGTTATCACATCACCAGTAACTTAATCACAAGTCATTAGACCATCAGTCATCAGATCACTAGTCACTGGATCACCCGTCACTCAGCCACTGGTCATTGCACCACCAGACATCAGATCACCCAATATCAGATTACCAGTCATCAAATCGCCAGACATCAGATCACCCGTTATTAGATCACCAGTCATTGAATCACCCATTATCTGATCATCATGTTATTGGATCACCAGTCATCTGACGACCAGTCAATCAGATTACCCATCATCAGACCACCAGTTGTCAGATCGCTCATCATCGGATCACTACTCCTAAAGCCTAGTACACACAGGCTGAGTGTTGGGCAGCATCGGCCGGTTCAATAGAAATCGGCCAAAATTCGGCCTGTGTGTACTGCAGCCGGTCCAACAGAAGCCAGCTGTTCGGCCAGCTTCTGACAAAGGGCCATGACTGAAAAAAGTTTGCCGACTGGCTTTCATTCAGCGCTCTCAGCCAATGGCTGTGTCATCAGATCATCCATCATCAGGTCACCAGAGGCACAGTGCAGAACAAAGCATGGTAAGTCCGAAATGGGGAGAAGATCAGCTACGGGGAGATCACAGGCAATACAGAGGACTAGTCCGTTGTGCTCTGCTTTCCCAGGACAGGTTCTCGCTGTAGTTATCCATAAGGGAACACACTGATTTGGTGATCCCTCCATTGCCCAGACCCAGGAATTAACTTACACCCCCCCCCCCCCCCAGAAGTCTGAGGTGTAACATAATTTATTCCCTCCAAAGTAACACTGACACATACAGAACACACTGAACTGCATCAGATTTATTGCTTTATTTATTGACTGTCATATATTTGTAGCTCTGCCAGGTAAAGAACATAGGAAGGGTGGAAAGGATTATTAATTGCCATCAGTGAACTGAAGGAGAGATACAGTGCCTTTAAAAAGTATTCATACCCCTTAAAAATTTCCACATTTTGTTGTTACAACCAAAAACGCAAATGTATTTTATTGGGATTTTATGTGATAGACCAACACAAAGTGGCACATAATTGTGAAGTGGAAGCAAAATAATAGATGGTTTTCAATTTTTTTTACAAATAAAAATGTGAAAAGTGTGACGTGCATTTGTATTCAGCCCCCTTTACTCTGATACCCCTAACTAAAATCTAGTGGAACCAATTGCCTAGAGAAGTCATCTAATTAGTAAATAGAGTCCACCTGTGTGTAATTTAATCTCAGTATAAATACAGCTGCTCTGTGAAGCCCTCAGAGGTTTGTTAGAGAACATTAGTGAACAAACAACATCATGAAGGCCAAGGAACACACCAGACCGGTCAGGGATACAGGTGTGGAGAACATTAAAGCAGGGTTAGATTATTAAAGAAAATATCCCAAGCTTTGAATATCTCATGGAGCTCTGTTCAATCCATCATCTGAAAATGGAAAGAGTATGGCACAACTGCAAACCTACCAAGACATGGCCGTCCACCTAAACTGACAGGCTGGGCAAGGAGAACATTCATCAGAGAAGCAGCCAAGAGGCCCATGGTAACTCTGGAGGAGCTGCAGAGATCCACAGCTCAGGTGGGAGAATCTGTCCACTCCAGTTGTGCACTCCATAAATCTGGCATTTATGGAAGAGTAGCAAGAAGAAAGACATTGTTAAAAGAAAGTCCAGTTTGCGAGAAGCCATGTGGGGGACAAGGCAAACATGTGGAAGAAGGTGCTCTGGTCAGATGAGACCAAAATTGAACTTTTTGTCCTAAAAGCAAAACGCTATGTGTGGTGGAAAACTAACACTGCACATCACCTTGAACACACAATCCCCACCGTGAAACATGGTGGTAGCAGCATCATGTTGTGGGGATGCTTTTCTTCAGCGGGGACAAGGAAGCTGGTCAGAGTTGATGGGAAGATGGATGGAGCCAAATACAGGGCAATCTTAGAAGAAAACCTGTTAGAGTCTGCAAAAGACTTGAGACTGGGGCGGAGGTTCACCTTCCAGCAGGACAACGACCCTAAACATACAGCCAGAGCTACAATGGAATGGTTTAGATCAAAGCATATTCATGTGTTAGAATGGCCCAGTCAAAGTCCAGACCTAAATCCAATTGAGAATCTGTGGCAAGACTTGAAAATTGCTGTTCAACAGACGCTCTCCATCCAATTTGACAGAGCTTGCGCTATCTTGCAAAGAATGGGCAAAAATTTCACTCTCTAGATGTACAAAGCTGGTAGAGACATCCCCAAAAAGGCTTGCAGCTGTAATTGCAGCGAAAGGTGGTTCTACAAAGTATTGACTCCGGGGGGCGCCATACAAATGTACCCCACACTTTTCACATAATTATTTGTAAAAAAATCTGAAAACCATTTATCATTTTCCTTCCACTTCACAATTATGTGCCACTTTGTGTTGGTCTATCACATAAAATCCCAATAAAATACATTTATGTTTTTGGTTGTAACATGACAAAATATGGAAAATGTCAAGGGGTATGAATACTTTTTCAAGGCACTGGAATCCTCCAAATCCGGATGACTCCAGACAAGTCCCTCCACCCCTTATGTCCAGGATAGAGAAGGATCCTGCCGCCTTGCCAGGTACATGGTGTCACCCCCATGGTGACATTATAGTGAGCAGTATAAAGAAAAAAAAACATTCTGAGCCTTCTGGAATGCCTCCCAGTTTTGAGCCCATTTCGATTATTGCAAATTGTCATGAAGTCAAAGGAAGTCACTTCACTCTGGTGATTTTCCAATACCAGGGACACGACAGGTGGGGTCTTGTCCGGGATCACCAGCACACATCACTATCACAGGTGGTTTGGACCCCTCTACATGTCCGAGGATTTACTACAGATGGAGGAAATGGAAGGGCCTTCATAATAAACTGGGCACATGGGCCACCAATACTGGTTCTCTTGCTGAAAATGCCGCTTCCTTGGATGTGTCTGACCTAGACTCAGAGACCCAGAACAAGCACAATGTAAAGTGTCAGAGTTCTTTATCTATATACTTGTTCTGGGACAAAGACTCAGCGCTGAAGCCAGAGCATCAGGATGACAGCCAGGGGATAAGCTTTCTCAATGGAGAAGGTCAGTATTGGCAGCCCCCATAAATGAATGTTGACAGAGATCCACTTTAACATCCCGTCTGGCTCACGGTGGTTCTGAGGTTTTTTTACCCCATCATTCATGTTTATGGTGAAGGTTTATTCACATTGTAATACATCATCATTGGATGATTTGTTTGTGTATTTATGGCTCATTTTAACAGTAGTTTATCAGATGCCTGGGGCTGCAGAGCTCAGATCAGTGCCGACAGCTGAAATCAGATATCAGCCTGACACAGTTATCTATTTCGATAAATGGCTGGTGAGGCTCTTCGTCATTTATGGCCTTTCTGGTGAGAGACGTTGCCGATCTACCTCACTGACCAATAATAGTAAGATACATCACTGCTGCTGTATGGGTGATTGGTGCTGGAACCTTGCAGCCCAGTGAAGGATTTCCGTTCTCTTCAATTAGCCACCATGATAAATAACTTCATTAGGAGATAATGGAACACGGTGGAGGAACTTATTAATGAGTTTTTTGTCCATCCTCGTAAATCTCCTCCATCATTGGATAGTGAAAGATAACAATAATTTAATAATTAGGTTTAATAAATAATTTAGCAGGAAGGTCAGAGAGTTACCATCGATGGTCGTGACTTGCAAAAACGGACACGCCCCCATCTGTGCGGCGCTGTGCATCCTGCGGGTTCTGGAGCAGCAGAGATGAGACCAAGGAGTGGATTTTTCACAACACACATTACCAGGACTGGATCTCAGGATTCTGATTTGCGGACAGGACATTTTTAGGACCTTTAATCAGGTTTTTAGTCCTAGGTCTCATTTAAGTGTGCACATAACCAAAGGAGTCCCTAAAAAAAACGATTCTGTCGGGTAAATCAGAAATCAATAAATAGAAGAAAAGGTGATTTATGTGCAATTGTAAAACATCTCCAGGAGAAGAAGGCAGGGTCCTCAGGAGAAGAGGTGGCAGGGCTTGGTTGTCTAATTCCTGAAGGGCTACTTCTCTGACCATTGTGTGGGTAAATTGGCTGCCCCACCCATGAGGATCCCTGCAGTCACATGACATCAACCAATGATACAAGTTGAAAAAAAAATAAAGGGGGATTTTGTGTCCAAGTGAGGAGTCAGAGCGTCTGCAAAAGTGGGGAGGTAGGGGATGAGAGACTGAATTTAGCTGAGGATAAGGGGGGGGGGCACAAAGTGGGTAATATAGGGGCCCGGAACAGGCACAGAAAGAAAGGTCAGATACACCAGAGGATAAAGGACATGGAGGGGCTGGGTGACAGAACGGTGGGGGGGGTATAGTCAAGTACGAGGGAGTGGATAAAATTAGGGACATAGGGGTGCAGCCATGAACAGAAGGTTGCAGTCATGGACAGAGGGTGGCAATCGGGGACACAAAGGTGCAGGCGGGGACAGAGGGTACCATCAGGGACAGATGGGATCAGTCAGGGATAGGGAAGTGCATTTGGGGAGATGAGGTCTAAAATTAGGGGTGCAGTTGGAGATAGAGGGTTGTAGTGGGGAACAGGTGGGTGCTGTCAGAGACAGAGTGGTACAGCCAGAAACATAGGGCTGCAGTTTGTGACATAGGGGTTCAGTCATGGATAGAGGGGTTTAGTGGAGTACATAAGGATGCAGTCAGGGACAGAGGGGTTCATCCAGACAAAGAGGGGTGCAGTTAGGGACAGGGGGTTTAGTCAAGGACAGAGGAGTGCAGTCGGGGATATAGGGTTACAGTCAGGGACATAGAGATTCAGTAAGGGACCGAAGGATTTAGTGGGGCACATAGAGGTGCAGTCCAGGAAAGCGGGATTCAGCAAGGGAGAGAGGGGGTGCAGTCAAGTACATAGGGGGTGCAGTCAGGGTCATAGGAGTTTAGTGGGGGACATAGATTTACACTTAGGGACACAGGGAGTTAGTCAGTGACAGAGAAGTTTGGTGGAGGACACAGGGGTGCAGTCAGGGACAGAGGGGTGCAGTTAGGGCCAGGGGGTTCAGTCACAGACAGAGGGGATCACTTAGGAATAAAGGGGTGCAGTAAGAGATGCAGAGCTCACTCTCTCTGGGTGCAATGGGCCCTCACCCAAGTTTCTTGGAATTCTGATCTCCCGGGGGGAATTTCCCATGCTGGAGGTGCCCTCTGCCTGTCATATAACATGTGCCAGTGAAGCACCAGACAGATGGGAGTACTGCCATTTATAATGCCCAGACTTTCCTTAGAGTCGCAGGTTCAGTATGTCAGCCCAGGACCACTCTCCACTCAGTCACACTTTTGCCTCCAACATTTCCAGGAAGAGTTTGTGCATTGGCACTCTGCCCTGAGCCCGCACACTGTGGAAGTGCTGGATGGCCATGCTGGCAGTCTGTCTCAGCAAAGGAAGAGTGAGAAGAAGCTGGGTGACTCTCCGCGGCTCATCGCAGTGATGGCTGATCTCATATTCATGTAGCGCCTCCTGGAGGAGATCTTGCAGACCCTGAACACTTCGCCCGTCCTCAATGTGTGCCGAGTCTGCAGGACAAAGAGAGCAAAATGAGGGCAGGGAGTGTCAGCATAGCAGAGTGTCAGTGTGCAGTACATAGAGAGAATAGCAGGGTGTCAGTGTGCAGTACATGGAGGGAATAGCAGGGTGTCAGTGTGCAGTACATGGAGGGAATAGCAGAGTGTCAGTGTGCAGTACATGGGAGGAATAGCAGGGTGTCAGTGTGCAGTACATGGAGGGAATAGCAGAGTGTCAGTGTGCAGTACATGGGAGGAATAGCAGAGTGTCAGTGTGCATACCTCCCAACATTTTGAGATGGGAATGAGGGACACCTACTAGCAAAAGCATGCAGGCATAGGACACGCCCCCTGCCACTCCCCCTCAAAGGAGAATTAACCTAAAAAAAGGATTAGTTAAACCCACAAGGGCTTTTTTTTTACCACTAATATTCCTTTATATTGGCTTTTAAATTTACAAATGCAGCAATTTAGAAATTGGATGAAGTGTTTAGCACTGGGAAACACTTTTTGAAAGGTAAAAAGTGCATTTTATATACAACTATATAGATCAGAACAAAATGAGGGACAAATGAGGAGGAATGAGGGACAGAGGGACATTGCTCCAAATCAGGGACAGTCCCTCCAAATCAGGGACAGTTGGGAGCTATGTCAGTGTGCAGTACATGGGAGGAATAGCAGGGTGTCAGTGTGCAGTACATGGGAGGAATAGCAGGGTGTCAGTGTGCAGTACATGGAAGGAATAGCAGAGTGTCAGTGTGTAGTACATGGAGAGAATAGCAGAGTGTCAGTGTGCAGTACATGGAGGGAATAGCAGAGTGTCAGTGTGCAGTACATGGAGGGAATAGCAGAGTGTCAGTGTGCAGTACATGGAGGGAATAGCAGGGTGTCAGTGTGCAGTACATGGAGGGAATAGCAGGGTGTCAGTGTGCAGTACATTGAGGGAATAGCAGAGTGTCAGTGTGCAGTACATTGAGGGAATAGCAGAGTGTCAGTGTGCAGTACATGGAGGGAATAGCAGAGTGTCAGTGTGCAGTACATGGGAGGAATAGCAGGGTGTCAGTGTGCAGTACATGGGAGGAATAGCAGGGTGTCAGTGTGCAGTACATGGAGGGAATAGCAGAGTGTCAGTGTGCAGTACATGGAGGGAATAGCAGAGTGTCAGTGTGCAGTACATGGAGGGAATAGCAGGGTGTCAGTGTGCAGTACATTGAGGGAATAGCAGAGTGTCAGTGTGCAGTACATGGAGGGAATAGCAGAGTGTCAGTGTGCAGTACATGGGAGGAATAGCAGGGTGTCAGTGTGCAGTACATGGGAGGAATAGCAGGGTGTCAGTGTGCAGTACATGGAGGGAATAGCAGAGTGTCAGTGTGCAGTACATGGAGGGAATAGCAGAGTGTCAGTGTGCAGTACATGGAGGGAATAGCAGGGTGTCAGTGTGCAGTACATAGAGAGAATAGCAGGGTGTCAGTGTGCAGTACATGGAGGGAATAGCAGAGTGTCAGTGTGCAGTACATGGAGGGAATAGCAGAGTGTCAGTGTGCAGTACATGGGAGGAATAGCAGGGTGTCAGTGTGCAGTACATTGAGGGAATAGCAGGGTGTCAGTGTGCAGTACATAGAGAGAATAGCAGGGTGTCAGTGTGCAGTACATGGAGGGAATAGCAGGGTGTCAGTGTGCAGTACATGGAGGGAATAGCAGAGTGTCAGTGTGCAGTACATGGGAGGAATAGCAGAGTGTCAGTGTGCAGTACATGGGAGGAATAGCAGAGTGTCAGTGTGCAGTACATGGAGGGAATAGCAGAGTGTCAGTGTGCAGTACATGGAGGGAATAGCAGAGTGTCAGTGTGCAGTACATGGGAGGAATAGCAGGGTGTCAGTGTGCAGTACATGGGAGGAATAGCAGGGTGTCAGTGTGCAGTACATGGAGGGAATAGCAGAGTGTCAGTGTGCAGTACATGGAGGGAATAGCAGAGTGTCAGTGTGCAGTACATGGAGGGAATAGCAGGGTGTCAGTGTGCAGTACATAGAGAGAATAGCAGGGTGTCAGTGTGCAGTACATGGAGGGAATAGCAGAGTGTCAGTGTGCAGTACATGGAGGGAATAGCAGAGTGTCAGTGTGCAGTACATGGGAGGAATAGCAGGGTGTCAGTGTGCAGTACATTGAGGGAATAGCAGGGTGTCAGTGTGCAGTACATAGAGAGAATAGCAGGGTGTCAGTGTGCAGTACATGGAGGGAATAGCAGGGTGTCAGTGTGCAGTACATGGAGGGAATAGCAGAGTGTCAGTGTGCAGTACATGGGAGGAATAGCAGAGTGTCAGTGTGCAGTACATGGGAGGAATAGCAGGGTGTCAGTGTGCAGTACATGGAGGGAATAGCAGAGTGTCAGTGTGCAGTACATGGAGGGAATAGCAGAGTGTCAGTGTGCAGTACATGGAGGGAATAGCAGAGTGTCAGTGTGCAGTACATTGAGGGAATAGCAGAGTGTCAGTGTGCAGTACATGGAGGGAATAGCAGAGTGTCAGTGTGCAGTACATGGGAGGAATAGCAGGGTGTCAGTGTGCAGTACATGGGAGGAATAGCAGGGTGTCAGTGTGCAGTACATGGAGGGAATAGCAGAGTGTCAGTGTGCAGTACATGGAGGGAATAGCAGAGTGTCAGTGTGCAGTACATGGAGGGAATAGCAGGGTGTCAGTGTGCAGTACATAGAGAGAATAGCAGGGTGTCAGTGTGCAGTACATGGAGGGAATAGCAGAGTGTCAGTGTGCAGTACATGGAGGGAATAGCAGAGTGTCAGTGTGCAGTACATGGGAGGAATAGCAGGGTGTCAGTGTGCAGTACATGGGAGGAATAGCAGGGTGTCAGTGTGCAGTACATGGAGGGAATAGCAGAGTGTCAGTGTGCAGTACATGGAGGGAATAGCAGAGTGTCAGTGTGCAGTACATGGGAGGAATAGCAGGGTGTCAGTGTGCAGTACATGGGAGGAATAGCAGAGTGTCAGTGTGCAGTACATGGAGGGAATAGCAGGGTGTCAGTGTGCAGTACATGGAGGGAATAGCAGGGTGTCAGTGTGCAGTACATTGAGGGAATAGCAGAGTGTCAGTGTGCAGTACATAGAGGGAATAGCAGAGTGTCACTGTGCAGTACATGGGAGGAATAGCAGTGTGTCAGTGTGCAGTACATGGGAGGAATAGCAGTGTGTCGGTGTGCAGTACATGGGAGGAATAGCAGAGTGTCAGTGTGCAGTACATGGGAGGAATAGTGGAGTGTCAGTGTGCAGTACATGGAGGGAATAGCAGAGTGTCAGTGTGCAGTACATGGAGGGAATAGAAGAGTGTCAGTGTGCAGTACATGGAAGGAATAGCAGGGTGTCAGTGGGCAGTATATGGAGGGAATAGCAGAGTGTCAGTGTGCAGTACATGGAGAGAATAGCAGAGTGTCAGTGTGCAGTACATGGAGAGAATAGCAGAGTGTCAGTGTGCAATACATGGAGGGAATAGCAGAGTGTCAGTGTGCAGTACATGGAGGGAATAGCAGAGTGTCAGTGTGCAGTACATGGGGGGAATAGCAGAGTGTCAGTGTGCAGTACATGGGGGGGGGGGGGGATAGCAGAGCGTCAGTGTGCAGTACATGGAGGGAATAGCAGGATGTCAGTGTGCAGTACATGGGAGGAATAGCAGAGTTTCAGTGTGCAGTACATGGAGGGAATAGAAGAGTGTCAGTGTGCAGTACATGGAGGGAATAGCAGGGTGTCAGTGTGCAATACATGGAGGGAATAGCAGAGTGTCAGTGTGCAGTACATGGAGGGAATAGCAGGGTGTCAGTGTGCAATACATGGAGGGAATAGCAGGGTGTCAGTGTGCAATACATGGAGGGAATAGCAGAGTGTCAGTGTGCAGTACATGGAGGGAATAGCAGAGTGTCAGTGTGCAGTACATGGAAGGAATAGCAGGGTGTCAGTGTGCAGTACATGGAAGGAATAGCAGAGTGTAGTGTGCAGTACATGGAGGGAATAGCAGTGTGTCAGTGTGCAGTACATTGAGGGAATAGCAGAGTGTCAGTGTGCAGTACATGGAGGGAATAGCGGAGTGTCAGTGTGCAGTACATGGGGGGAATAGCAGAGTGTCAGTGTGCAGTACATTGAGGGAATAGCAGGGTGTCAGTGTGCAGTACATGGAGAGAATAGCAGAGTGTCAGTGTGCAATACATGGAGGGAATAGAAGAGTGTCAGTGTGCAGTACATGGAAGGAATAGCAGGGTGTCAGTGGGCAGTATATGGAGGGAATAGCAGAGTGTCAGTGTGCAGTACATGGAGAGAATAGCAGAGTGTCAGTGTGCAGTACATGGAGAGAATAGCAGAGTGTCAGTGTGCAATACATGGAGGGAATAGCAGAGTGTCAGTGTGCAGTACATGGAGGGAATAGCAGAGTGTCAGTGTGCAGTACATGGAGGGAATAGCAGGATGTCAGTGTGCAGTACATGGGGGGGGGGGGGGATAGCAGAGCGTCAGTGTGCAGTACATGGAGGGAATAGCAGGATGTCAGTGTGCAGTACATGGGAGGAATAGCAGGGTGTCAGTGTGCAATACATGGAGGGAATAGCAGAGTGTCAGTGTGCAGTACATGGAGGGAATAGCAGGGTGTCAGTGTGCAATACATGGAGGGAATAGCAGGGTGTCAGTGTGCAATACATGGAGGGAATAGCAGAGTGTCAGTGTGCAGTACATGGAGGGAATAGCAGAGTGTCAGTGTGCAGTACATGGAAGGAATAGCAGGGTGTCAGTGTGCAGTACATGGAAGGAATAGCAGAGTGTAGTGTGCAGTACATGGAGGGAATAGCAGTGTGTCAGTGTGCAGTACATTGAGGGAATAGCAGAGTGTCAGTGTGCAGTACATGGAGGGAATAGCGGAGTGTCAGTGTGCAGTACATGGGGGGAATAGCAGAGTGTCAGTGTGCAGTACATTGAGGGAATAGCAGGGTGTCAGTGTGCAGTACATGGAGAGAATAGCAGAGTGTCAGTGTGCAATACATGGAGGGAATAGCAGAGTGTCAGTGTGCAGTACATGGAGGGAATAGCAGGGTGTCAGTGTGCAGTACATGGAGGGAATAGCAGAGTGTCAGTGTGCAGTACATGGAGGGAATAGCAGAGTGTCAGTGTGCAGTACATGGGGGGAATAGCAGAGTGTCAGTGTGCAGTACATTGAGGGAATAGCAGGGTGTCAGTGTGCAGTACATGGAGAGAATAGCAGAGTGTCAGTGTGCAATACATGGAGGGAATAGAAGAGTGTCAGTGTGCAGTACATGGAAGGAATAGCAGGGTGTCAGTGGGCAGTATATGGAGGGAATAGCAGAGTGTCAGTGTGCAGTACATGGAGAGAATAGCAGAGTGTCAGTGTGCAGTACATGGAGAGAATAGCAGAGTGTCAGTGTGCAATACATGGAGGGAATAGCAGAGTGTCAGTGTGCAGTACATGGAGGGAATAGCAGAGTGTCAGTGTGCAGTACATGGAGGGAATAGCAGGATGTCAGTGTGCAGTACATGGGGGGGGGGGGGATAGCAGAGCGTCAGTGTGCAGTACATGGAGGGAATAGCAGGATGTCAGTGTGCAGTACATGGGAGGAATAGCAGGGTGTCAGTGTGCAATACATGGAGGGAATAGCAGAGTGTCAGTGTGCAGTACATGGAGGGAATAGCAGGGTGTCAGTGTGCAATACATGGAGGGAATAGCAGGGTGTCAGTGTGCAATACATGGAGGGAATAGCAGAGTGTCAGTGTGCAGTACATGGAGGGAATAGCAGAGTGTCAGTGTGCAGTACATGGAAGGAATAGCAGGGTGTCAGTGTGCAGTACATGGAAGGAATAGCAGAGTGTAGTGTGCAGTACATGGAGGGAATAGCAGTGTGTCAGTGTGCAGTACATTGAGGGAATAGCAGAGTGTCAGTGTGCAGTACATGGAGGGAATAGCGGAGTGTCAGTGTGCAGTACATGGGGGGAATAGCAGAGTGTCAGTGTGCAGTACATTGAGGGAATAGCAGGGTGTCAGTGTGCAGTACATGGAGAGAATAGCAGAGTGTCAGTGTGCAATACATGGAGGGAATAGCAGAGTGTCAGTGTGCAGTACATGGAGGGAATAGCAGGGTGTCAGTGTGCAGTACATGGAGGGAATAGCAGAGTGTCAGTGTGCAGTACATGGAGGGAATAGCAGGGTGTCAGTGTGCAATACATGGAGGGAATAGCAGAGTGTCAGTGTGCAGTACATGGAGGGAATAGCAGAGTGTCAGTGTGCAGTACATGGAGGGAATAGCAGGGTGTCAGTGTGCAGTACATGGAGGGAATAGCAGAGTGTCAGTGTGCAGTACATGGAGGGAATAGCAGGGTGTCAGTGTGCAGTACATGGAGGGAATAGCAGAGTGTCACTGTGCAGTACATGGGAGGAATAGCAGTGTGTCAGTGTGCAGTACATGGGAGGAATAGCAGTGTGTCGGTGTGCAGTACATGGGAGGAATAGTGGAGTGTCAGTGTGCAGTACATGGAGGGAATAGAAGAGTGTCAGTGTGCAGTACATGGAAGGAATAGCAGGGTGTCAGTGGGCAGTATATGGAGAGAATAGCAGAGTGTCAGTGTGCAATACATGGAGGGAATAGCAGAGTGTCAGTGTGCAGTACATGGAGGGAATAGCAGGGTGTCAGTGTGCAGTACATGGAGAGAATAGCAGAGTGTCAGTGTGCAATACATGGAGGGAATAGCAGAGTGTCAGTGTGCAGTACATGGAGGGAATAGCAGGGTGTCAGTGTGCAATACATGGAGGGAATAGCAGAGTGTCAGTGTGCAGTACATGGAGGGAATAGCAGAGTGTCAGTGTGCAGTACATGGAGGGAATAGCAGAGTGTCAGTGTGCAGTACATGGAGGGAATAGCAGAGTGTCAGTGTGCAGTACATGGAGGGAATAGCAGGGTGTCAGTGTGCAGTACATGGAGGGAATAGCAGAGTGTCAGTGTGCAGTACATGGAGGGAATAGCAGAGTGTCAGTGTGCAGTACATGGAGGGAATAGCAGAGTGTCAGTGTGCAGTACATGGAGGGAATAGCAGGGTGTCAGTGTGCAATACATGGAGGGAATAGCAGGGTGTCAGTGTGCAATACATGGAGGGAATAGCAGAGTGTCAGTGTGCAGTACATGGAGGGAATAGCAGAGTTTCAGTGTGCAGTACATGGAGGGAATAGCAGAGTGTCAGTGTGCAGTACATTGAGGGAATAGCAGGGTGTCAGTGTGCAGTACATGGAGAGAATAGCAGAGTGTCAGTGTGCAATACATGGAGGGAATAGCAGAGTGTCAGTGTGCAGTACATGGAGGGAATAGCAGGGTGTCAGTGTGCAGTACATGGAGGGAATAGCAGAGTGTCAGTGTGCAGTACATGGAGGGAATAGCAGGGTGTCAGTGTGCAATACATGGAGGGAATAGCAGAGTGTCAGTGTGCAGTACATGGAGGGAATAGCAGAGTGTCAGTGTGCAGTACATGGAGGGAATAGCAGGGTGTCAGTGTGCAGTACATGGAGGGAATAGCAGAGTGTCAGTGTGCAGTACATGGAGGGAATAGCAGGGTGTCAGTGTGCAGTACATGGAGGGAATAGCAGAGTGTCACTGTGCAGTACATGGGAGGAATAGCAGTGTGTCAGTGTGCAGTACATGGGAGGAATAGCAGTGTGTCGGTGTGCAGTACATGGGAGGAATAGTGGAGTGTCAGTGTGCAGTACATGGAGGGAATAGAAGAGTGTCAGTGTGCAGTACATGGAAGGAATAGCAGGGTGTCAGTGGGCAGTATATGGAGAGAATAGCAGAGTGTCAGTGTGCAATACATGGAGGGAATAGCAGAGTGTCAGTGTGCAGTACATGGAGGGAATAGCAGGGTGTCAGTGTGCAGTACATGGAGAGAATAGCAGAGTGTCAGTGTGCAATACATGGAGGGAATAGCAGAGTGTCAGTGTGCAGTACATGGAGGGAATAGCAGGGTGTCAGTGTGCAATACATGGAGGGAATAGCAGAGTGTCAGTGTGCAGTACATGGAGGGAATAGCAGAGTGTCAGTGTGCAGTACATGGGGGGAATAGCAGAGTGTCAGTGTGCAATACATGGGGAGAATAGCAGAGTGTCAGTGTGCAGTACATGGGGGGGGGGGGGATAGCAGAGTGTCAGTGTGCAGTACATGGAGGGAATAGCAGAGTGGCAGTGTGCAGTACATTGAGGGAATAGCAGAGTGTCAGTGTGCAGTACATGGAGGGAATAGCAGAGTGTCAGTGTGCAGTACATGGGAGGAATAGCAGGGTGTCAGTGTGCAGTACATGGGAGGAATAGCAGGGTGTCAGTGTGCAGTACATGGAGGGAATAGCAGAGTGTCAGTGTGCAGTACATGGAGGGAATAGCAGAGTGTCAGTGTGCAGTACATGGAGGGAATAGCAGGGTGTCAGTGTGCAGTACATGGAGGGAATAGCAGAGTGTCAGTGTGCAGTACATGGAGGGAATAGCAGGGTGTCAGTGTGCAGTACATGGAGGGAATAGCAGAGTGTCACTGTGCAGTACATGGGAGGAATAGCAGTGTGTCAGTGTGCAGTACATGGGAGGAATAGCAGTGTGTCGGTGTGCAGTACATGGGAGGAATAGCAGAGTGTCAGTGTGCAGTACATGGGAGGAATAGTGGAGTGTCAGTGTGCAGTACATGGAGGGAATAGAAGAGTGTCAGTGTGCAGTACATGGAAGGAATAGCAGGGTGTCAGTGGGCAGTATATGGAGAGAATAGCAGAGTGTCAGTGTGCAATACATGGAGGGAATAGCAGAGTGTCAGTGTGCAGTACATGGAGGGAATAGCAGAGTGTCAGTGTGCAGTACATGGAGAGAATAGCAGAGTGTCAGTGTGCAATACATGGAGGGAATAGCAGAGTGTCAGTGTGCAATACATGGAGGGAATAGCAGAGTGTCAGTGTGCAGTACATGGAGGGAATAGCAGAGTGTCAGTGTGCAGTACATGGAGGGAATAGCAGAGTGTCCGTGTGCAGTACATGGGGGGAATAGCAGGGTGTCAGTGTGCAATACATGGGGAGAATAGCAGAGTGTCAGTGTGCAGTACATGGGGGGGGGGGGGGGGGATAGCAGAGTGTCAGTGTGCAGTACATGGAGGGAATAGCAGGATGTCAGTGTGCAGTACATGGGAGGAATAGCAGAGTTTCAGTGTGCAGTACATGGAGGGAATAGAAGAGTGTCAGTGTGCAGTACATGGAAGGAATAGCAGGGTGTCAGTGTGCAGTACATGGAGGGAATAGCAGGGTGTCAGTGTGCAGTACATGGAGGGAATAGCAGAGTGTCAGTGTGCAGTACATGGAGAGAATAGCAGAGTGTCAGTGTGCAGTACATGGAGGGAATAGCAGAGTGTAGTGTGCAGTACATGGAGGGAATAGCAGAGTGTCAGTGTGCAATACATGGAGGGAATAGCAGAGTGTCAGTGTGCAGTACATGGAGGGAATAGCAGAGTGTCAGTGTGCAGTACATGGAGAGAATAGCAGAGTGTCAGTGTGCAATACATGGAGGGAATAGCAGAGTGTCAGTGTGCAGTACATGGAGGGAATAGCAGAGTGTCAGTGTGCAGTACATGGAGAGAATAGCAGAGTGTAGTGTGCAGTACATGGAGGGAATAGCAGAGTGTCAGTGTGCAGTACATGGAGGGAATAGCAGAGTGTAGTGTGCAGTACATGGAGGGAATAGCAGAGTGTCAGTGTGCAGTACATGGAGGGAATAGCAGAGTGTCAGTGTGCAGTACATGGAGGGAATAGCAGAGTGTCAGTGTGCAGTACATGGAGGGAATAGCAGGGTGTCAGTGTGCAGTACATGGAGGGAATAGCAGGGTGTCAGTGTGCAGTACATGGAGGGAATAGCAGAGTGTCAGTGTGCAGTACATGGAGGGAATAGCAGGGTGTCAGTGTGCAGTACATGGAAGGAATAGCAGAGTGTCAGTGTGCAGTACATGGAAGGAATAGCAGAGTGTCAGTGTGCAGTACATGGAAGGAATAGCAGAGTGACAGTGTGCAGTACATGGAAGGAATAGCAGGGTGTCGGTGTGCAGTACATGGAGGGAATAGCAAGGTGTCAGTGTGCAGTACATGGGAGGAATAGCAGTGTGTCAGTGTGCAGTACATTGAGGGAATAGCAGAGTGTCAGTGTGCAGTACATGGAGGGAATAGCAGAGTGTCAGTGTGCAGTACATGGAAGGAATAGCAGGGTGTCGGTGTGCAGTACATGGAGGGAATAGCAGGGTGTCAGTGTGCAGTACATGGAGGGAATAGCAGTGTGTCAGTGTGCAGTACATTGAGGGAATAGCAGAGTGTCAGTGTGCAGTACATGGAGGGAATAGCGGAGTGTCAGTGTGCAGTACATGGGGGGAATAGCAGAGTGTCAGTGTGCAGTACATTGAGGGAATAGCAGGGTGTCAGTGTGCAGTACATGGAGGGAATAGCAGGGTGTCAGTGTGCAGTACATGGAGGGAATAGCAGAGTGTCAGTGTGCAGTACATTGAGGGAATAGCAGGGTGTCAGTGTGCAGTACATGGAGGGAATAGCAGGGTGTCAGTGGGCAGTATATGGAGAGAATAGCAGGGTGTCAGTGTGCAGTACATGGAGGGAATAGCAGGGTGTCAGTGTGCAGTACATGGAGGGAATAGCAGAGTGTCAGTGTGCAGTACATGGAGGGAATAGCAGAGTGTCAGTGTGCAGTACATGGAGGGAATAGCAGAGTGTCAGTGTGCAGTACATGGAGGGAATAGCAGAGTGTCAGTGTGCAGTACATTGAGGGAATAGCAGAGTGTCAGTGTGCAGTACATGGAGGGAATATCGGAGTGTCAGTGTGCAGTACATGGAGGGAATAGCAGAGTGTCAGTGTGCAGTACATGGAGGGAATAGCAGGGTGTCAGTGTGCAGTACATGGAGGGAATATCGGAGTGTCAGTGTGCAGTACATGGAGGGAATATCGGAGTGTCAGTGTGCAGTACATGGGAGGAATAGCAGTGTGTTAGTGTGCAGTATAGCAGTGTGTACAGTGGATCAGCGGTGTCAGAGGTTGTACCTGAGTTAGTAAGTACCAAGGCCTTCAGTGTGACATACTCCTCCTTGTCCAAGCGGAGTTTGCGGTACCGTTGTACCAGCTGCATAGTACAGATGTAGAGATTGTGTAGACCGCAGACTCGGGACCGCATGTCGTCCATGATGTAGTCCTCAGCATATAGCAGCTCATCCTGGTACGGCAGAGAGCGGAACACAACTCCCAACAATAAAATCTCCATCCAGGCTCCTTGTAGTAGACACATCTGGTCTGCCAGAGAGAGTGAGGAGAATCCTGCACACACAGTTACACAGCTCTGTCAGTGGGGGGTGTACACACTCAGCCCCCCCATGACTGGTATTAAATGGTGGGATGAATTACTTACAGATACAGCATACATACATACTGCCTTGCCTCTGTATCCCCCTCCCTACCCCACCTTATTAAAGGATATTTTTAATTTTGCCTATAGATAAGGGGTGGGGGGGGGTAGTGAATTGGGCAGATATTAGCAAATTGGGGGGTGGCGTGTATTATTGAATTGGGGGTTTATTAGTGAATTGAGCAGATAGTAATGAATTTGGGGTATTACTGATTTGGGGGCATAGTAGTGATGCATTGAGGGTATAAATTTATTTTGAGACAAGTAGTAAACTGGGGATATTAGTAAACGTGGATAATAGTGAGGTTTTGGGTATTAGTAAATTGTGGGAGTAGTGTTGAATTTTGGCACTATTACTGAATTGGGGTGCAGTAGTAAACTGGGGATATAAGTGAATTGGTGGAGTAGTAGTAAACTGGAGGTATTAGTAGATTTGGTAGATAATAGTAAATGTTAATTAGTTAGGGAGGTAGTAGAAATGTTTGTGTTATTAGTGAACAGCACAGATAGTAATGTATTCAGGGGGTATTAGTGAGATTGGGAAGAGATAGTGAATTGGGGGGGGGGGGGGAAGGGGGGGTTGGTGGCGAATTAGGGGGTTATTAGTGGATTGGGTGGATAAAAATTAGGAAAGTAGTGAAATGGGGGGTGTATTAGTGAATTGGGGGATCATGGTAAATTGGTGGTATAAGTGATTTAGGGGAGATGTAGAAAGAGGGGGCTATTACTAAATCGTGTAAATTGTAGTAAATTGGGGGGGGGGGGGGGGTATAGGTATATTGTGGGGGTAGTAATAAATAGAGGTTGTATAAGTAAATTGGGTGATAGCAATCAATGGGGTGTATAAGTGATTTAAGGGGGTGGGTAGTAGTGAATAAGGAGGAAATTAGTGAAAAGGGGGGGTATTAGTGAATTGGGGGGTATAGGTAAATTGTGGGGGTAGTAATAAATAGAGGTGGTATTAGTAAAAATAACTGGGGTGTATAAGTGATTTGAGGGTGGGTAGTAGTGAATAAGGAGGAAAATAGTGAAATGGGGGTGGGGGGTATAGGTATATTGTGGGGGTAGTAATGAATGATGGTGATATGAGTAAATTGGGTGATAGTAATAAATGGGGTGTATGAGTGAATTGAGGGTGGCTAGTAGTGAATTGGGGGTATTAGTACAGTAGGTATGTAATAGTAAATTGGGGGTCATTAGTGAATTGGGTGGATAGTAGTAATTTAGGTGGGTATTAGTGAATTAGGGAGGTAGTAGTGATTTGGGGGTATTAGTGAATTGAGATGGTAGCAGTGAATTGAGGGGTAGTGGTGAACGGTTTCGGACCTGGAATGTGTTTGGCCCATCCGATGGTCATGACGAGCTCTCGGTCAGTGAGGTCAACCAGTGTGCTCAGCACTTTGATATCACTATCAGGAACAGCGGGATCTGCCATGGCAAAGATCTTCTCTGGCTCCGCTAGCAGAAGGTGCGAAACAATCCTCGTCCTAATGTCTAGATGTAACGGCAAAAGTAGTTATAGTGAGCTGACATAGCGATCCCCCATTTCTCAAAAATCACTGTGGACCTCATATATCCCAAACCCACAGAGCTCAGCCTGTCTTCCACAGTGCCATCCTCCATATCCTCTCATCTATTGCACTGGCCTCTATATCCTCCCTCATAGTGCCAGCCTCTACATCCTTCTCACTCACAGTCCTGGCCTCTATAGCTCTTTTACCCACAGTGCCAGCCTCCCTATCTCTCTCACCTACAGAGAACCTACACACCTACCCAGAGAATCCCTTCCACTATTAGTGAAGGACTCCCTTACCATTAGTGGGGTCCTCTATATCCCTCTCATGTACTGTGCCGACCTCCATATCCCCTTCAACAACAGTGCCGGCCTCCATTGGTCCTCTTCCCCACAGTGCCAACCTCTATACCCTTCTTCCTCACAGTGCCGGCCTCTATCTCCATCTCACCCTTAGTTGGGGCAGTTTGACGGTACTTACATGGTTTCTTATGGGCAGAAGGTATTATTGGTCTGGTGAAATCATTGTCCTCAGTGTCCTGGCGCCTCTTGTATTTCTGCCGGCCTCCTCGCACACGGTCCAGTCTGACCCCTTAAGAGAAATAAATATTTCTGTAAGATCATACATGGAATGGTAGTAACCTTCTGTGAGAAGACTCCTCTGCTGTGTGTGGTGGACTAGTTGTCTTTGCACAGGGAACACACGCGCATGGGGCCATATGAATGTATGACTGGGCCAGTTCCCCCCCCTCCCCCCTGCAGGAATGACATTCTGACAGGAAAACTGGTGCCAAAAGCACCAATCGGCAACCCTCTTGGCAATACCTGGAAACTGCTCCTCACCTTCTCTCAGCATTCCAACCTTCAGACACTTGGCAAAGCGGCATGACTGGCAGGATTTCCTCCTCCGCTTGGTGATCTCACACTGCTTGGAGGCCGGACAGCTGTACTCAATGTTCCCTGTGTGGTGATTGTACAGACAAGCATCACATTTTCTATCACTGGCAGATATAGATCTATAAAAGCTCAAAGCTGATGACAGATAAAAACAGAACTGCAGGTTCGTAAATGCCAGCTTCTAGCTGAGGCTTCTCACATGGGGATCACAGCCAGGGGCGTTGCTAGGTCCACAAAAGATCTGGGGCTAGAGCCCATAGCAGCGTAGTAAAGAAAGTCATACGCTTGGGCGGGCATACACATGTATATACAGTAATATACGTGTGTGTATATATCCCCAGAGAGCCCCCCACTTACATTAGGGTCCCCAGAAAGCCTCCCCCTTAAATCAGGGTCCCCAGAGAGCCTCCCCATTACATCAGGGTCCCCAGAGAGCCCCCCACTTACATCAGGATCCCCAGAGAGCCTCCCCTCCTCTTGGAGACCCCTGCAGAGACTCGGGGCTATGGGCCCCAGATTCAGGGCTATAGCCCCAAAAGCCACCCCCTAGCAACGCCACTGATCACAGCTATTGGCAGGAAAACCAGAATCCTTTACAATCATTGTTCCACTAGGCCATAGCAACCAATCAGGTGCCTATCCAAACCAATCAGGTCCCAATTTAAACCAATCAGGTCCTAATCCAACTGATCAGGTTGTAGCTTCCCAATTTCCAAGGACAACAGTCATTCATTCCCAACCTCCACTGTTATACTTTTGCCACCCCTGTCTCATTACCTTGGATGGTGCGTTTGAAGAACGCCTTGCAGGCTTCACACGATGCTACTCCGTAATGGTAGCCGGAGGCGACGTCACCACACACCAGACACAGACGCTTGGGGCCCGCAGTCAGTGGGTACTCACTCTTGGTGGGGGTCCCCATCCTCCCTGAGCCTTCATAATGTCTGTGGCCCCCACACCCTGGCGGGGAGTCCAGACCACTCAGAGAAAGGCCAAAGCTGCCACTAGAGTCGGAAGACCCGCTGGGACTGTGATGGGTCAGAGAACCCACCACGGAGCATGGACTGGAGTTCTCTTGCTTAAGAAAGCATGCGGAGGTCAGAGGTCGATCATTGGAGTTCATCCAGAGCAGGAGCCTGAAAGAAGAAGGCCAAGATCATGTGACAACAATATGGAGGAGCCACCCTTACCTCTCTACATCAATGGGTCATGGAGATCGGCCCTAGTGGGTATTTCCCATATCAACATTATAGTCTGTTGTGCACCATCTCCACTGGGCTCCACAGATGGGGCCCCCAACCAGGTCAGGACCTGGTGCCATACATGAGTGTTGACCTTGTACAGAGCTGGTGTGTAGGGTCACCGTCTTATTCAATGACCACATGAGAAGGACACAGATCAATGATAATTAGATTCACTCAGAGCCTGAGCTCCATTACTCCAACCACAGAGCCATGTGGGTGAATGAGGTGGTGACACTACAGACATCCCTACAGTGCCAGCCCATAAATATACCTACCTACCTAGAGATATACACCCACCTATCTAGAGAAATTCACATATCTACCTAGATATATATACACACACACACACACACCTACCTAGAAATATAAATCTACCTAGTGCTATACACCTACCAAGAAACATATACACCTACCTAGATATACATCTACCAAGAAACATATACACCTACCTAGATATACACACACACCTACCTAGATATACACCTACCTAGGGATATACATTTACCAACCTAGAGATATAAAAGCTACCTACATAGAGATTTACATGTTCATAGAGATATATACACATCTACCTAGAGAAACCCACCTACCGATATACACACTTGCTTAGTAATATAAGCCTTGCTAGAGATATACACACCTACCTAAATATAAACATGTACCTACCTAGATATATATATATACACACCAACTTACCTACAGATATACTTAAATACCCAGGGATACATGCCTATGTAGACAGTGCCTTGAAAAAGTATTCATACCCCATTGACATTTTCCACATTTTGTCATGTTACAACCAAAAACGTAAATGTATTTTATTGGAATTTTATATCATAGATCAACACGAAGTGTCACATAATTGTGAAGTGGAAGGAAAATGATAAATGGTTTTCAATTTTTTTTACAAATAAATATGTGAAAAGTGTGGCGTGCGTTTGTATTCAGCCCCCTTTACTCTGATGCCCCTAACTAAAATCTAGTGGAACCAATTGACTTCAGAAATCACCTAATTAGTAAATAGAGTCCACCTGTGTGTAAATTATTCTCAGTATAAATACAGCTGTTCCGTGAAGCCCTCAGAGGTTTGTTAGAGAACCTTAGTGAACAACAGCATCATGAAGGCCAAGGAACACACCAGACAGGTCAAGGGATAAAGTTGTGGAGAAGTTTAAAGTAGGGTTAGGTTATAAAAAAATATCCCAAGCTTTGAACATCTCACGGAGCTCTGTTCAATCCATCATCCGAAAATGGAAATAGTATGGCACAACTGCAAACCTACCAAGACATGGCCGTCCACCTAAACTGACAGGCCGGGCAAGGAGAGCATTCATCAGAGAAGCAGCCAAGAGGCCCATGGTAACTCTGGTGGAGTTGGGAGAATCTGTCCACAGGACAACTGTTATTCGTGCACCCCACAAATCTGGTCTTTATGGAAGAGTGGCAAGAAGAAAGCCATTGTTGAAAGAAAGCCATAAGAAGTCCCGTTTGCAGTTTGTGAGAAGCCACGTGGAGAACACAGCAAACATGTGGAAGAAGGTGCTCTGGTCAGATGATGAGACCAAAATTAAACTTTTTGGCCTAAAAGCAAAATGCTGTGTGTGGCAGAAAAGAAACACTGCACATCACCCTGAACACACCACCCCCACTGTGAAACATGGTGGTGGCAGCATCATGTTGTGGGGATGCTTTTCTTTAGCAGGGACAGGGAAGCTGGTCAGAGGTGATGGGAAGATGGAAAGAGCCACATACAGGGCAATCTTAGAAGAAAATCTTAGAAGAGTCTCCAAACATACAGCCAGAGCTACAATGGAATGCTTTAAATCAAAGCATATTCATGTGTTAGAATGGCCCAGTCAAAGTCCAGACCTAAATCCAATTGAGAATCTGTGGCAAGACTTGAAAATTGCTGTTCACAGACGCTCTCCATACAATCTGACAGAGCTTGAGATATTTTGTGAAGAAGAATGGGCAAAAATGTCCCTCTCTAGATGTGCAAAGCTGGTAGAGATGTCCCCAAAAAGACTTGCAGCTGTAATTGCAGTGAAAGGCGGTTCTACAAAGTATTGACTCAGGGGGGCTGAATACAAATGTACCCCACACTTTTCACATATTTGTAAAAAATTTTGAAAACCATTTATAATTTTCCTTCCACTTCACAATTAAGTGCCACTGTGTGTTGGTCTATCACATAAAATCCCAATAAAATACATTTATGTTTTTGGTTGTAACATGACAAAATGTGGAAAATTTCAAGGGGTATGAATACTTTTTCAAGGCACTGTATACACACCTACATAGAAATACACAAAACTAAAGAGATACACACCTACCTAGAGATATAGACACCCACCTGGAGATATAACCCTACCAAGAGATATACTCCTACATAGAAATATATAACTACATAGAGATATGCATCTAAACATATCCAGAGATATACACATCTGCTTGGGGAGATATACACCAACATACAGTATATACAGATAAGAGATACACCCACCCACCCAAATATGTACACCTACCTAGAGATATACACATCTACCTAGAGATATACACTTACTTACCTAGTAATCTACACACCTAAAAAAAAAATATACACCCACCTAGAAATGTATACACTTGCAGAGAGATATACAGTACAGCTACATAGGAATTTACAATTTGAAGACGTGTCACGAAACATGTAGGGCGTGGCTACGCAGTGTACGCCAGATCCCTATAGAGCCCCATGTAACCTAGCACGGGCGTCTCTGTTGTTTTTATATTTTGCCGGCTTTTATGTTTTTATGTTTTGGATGTTTTAAAGATGCCTAGTTGTCTGAGGCAATAAAATTCCCCTTTTTTTACATACTATACCATTGGAGTTTTTTCTTTCTCCCCTTCTTTACCTATGAGTCCAAACGAGGGAGTGTTTACATCAATGCGGAAGTGTCGGAACCATCTCCAGCTGTGTGGTGAGCTGACATCTACTGTCCCTGCAGAGGGCTAAATCTGCATGCTTCTAAGACCTTGCTATAAAGGAGGTCCAACGTGTCTGGTAAGGATACATCTATTATCAACCTTTGGATCCACTGGTGGTTGGAGGTCCCTTCACGTCCCCTTATTCCTTTATACACACTAAGGAATACAATTCATGAACTTTGGATATGCGTTTTTCCTGCGACTCAGGATGCAATTTTAAACTTTTTCACTTATGACTTTGCACTTGGGTGGAATAACCTTTGTTTTTTCTTTTTTGCACACCAGTTTATAACTTTATTGTTGGTTTATATGTATGCAATGGTCAATATTAGTATTTGACTTACATGTCGCTGTTTGCTCTGTAGCATAGCGACTTTCTAAATCACTCACAATTAACTTTGATGGTGTTTTTTTATTTATTTTTTATTTATTTGTTTATCTACTTATGATAATCATGTAGTAATATAGATTTAAATATCTAATGCAAGCGCACAATTTTTTCTTTGTATGTAATTTACATACATACCTATATATGCATCTACACAGAGATATACATGCACTTAGAAATTTATATACCTACCCAGAGATATACACCTACCTGGAGATATGCACACCTACCTACCTAGAGATGTTCACACCCAGTAAGAAATACACATCTCTCTTATATGCGCACCTACCTAGAGATATACACCTACTCAGCGATATACTGTACATACCTACCTAGAAATACACTACAGCCTCTCTAGAGATATACACACCTACCTATAGATATACAACTACCTAGAGATATACACTTCTACCTAGAGATATACAATTACTTACCTAAATATAGAGATATACACCCATTTACCTAGAGAAATGCAGTTACGTAGAGATATACACACCTACCCCCCTAGAAATGTATACACCTACCTAGAAAGGTATACACCTACCTAGAGATATACATACCTACCTAAAGATACACACCTACCCACCTAGAGAGTTACGCCTACCTATAGATATATACACCTACCTACCTAGAAAGATATACACTAATCTAGAGATATACATACCTACCTATAGATATACACCTACCTAAATATAAAACACCTAAAATTATACACATCTACCTAAAGGTATACGGCCACTTATCTAGAGATAATATACCTACCTGGAGATACTTTATACACCTAATAATCTAGAGAGAGAAATATATATTTAAAGCTACCTCAAGATAAACACATCTACCTAAAGATCTACGCTACTACCTAGAGCAGCGTTTCTCAACTCCAGTCCTCAGGGCGCCCCAACAGGTCATGTTTTCAGGATTTCCCTCAGATGAAACGGCTGTGGTAATTACTAAGGCACTTAAACTGATCAAATAACCTCTGCAAAATAATGCCGAGCCTGAAAACATGACCTGTTGGGGATCCTTGAGGACTGGAGTTGGGAAACACTGACCAAGAGATACACACCAACCTACCTATAAATAAGCACCCACCTAGAGATATACACAGGGCCGTCTTTAACACGGGGCAAAAGGGGCAGCAGTTCCCAGCCCAGTCATTGTTGTGGGGCCCAAAGCAGCTGCCCCTTGAGCCCGCCGTGGATTTGGGAGGGCCCAAGAAAATGTTTGCCCAGGGTCCAATCAATATTAAAAATTACCCTAGATATACACCTATCTACAGTTAGCTATAAGTCTCTGTCCATTTTGCTTTCTTTAGGAGTACCCCCACCACATTCTGTCTCCATTACTTACTGATTGTGGTAGTGTTCGGAATCCACATTGGAGACTTCTACTCCGTCCATTCTGCAATCGCCCCCAGCCAAAGAAGAACTACAGAGAGAGGACAGCAAGGCAATAAAGGGTCGGTAGCTGGGAGGAGTGCAGCTGAGGGGTGCAGAGAATAACTAGGAGTGTGCCTGAGGGGTGCAGGGAATGACTAGGAGTGTACCTGATGGGTGTAGAGAATAACTAGGAGTGTACCTGAGTCGTACAGGGAATAATTAGAGGTGTACCTGAGGGGGATGGGGAATAATTAGGGGTGCACTTGGGTGCAGGAAATGGTGTGCCAGAGGGGTGTAGGGATTGAGTAGGGGTGTACCTGAAGGGCGCAGAGAAGAACGACTGGCAAGTTTTCCTGACGGGTGCAGCGAATAATCGACAGGTGTCTCTAAGGGATGCACCCCTAACTGTGTACCTGAGGGTTGCAGGGAATAATTAGGAAGTGTAACTATGGAGGTGCAAGGAATGATTAGAATTAATAGGGGTGTAACTGGGGAGTCCAGAAAATGATTGGGTGGTATAAGTGGGGAGTGCTGGAAATGATTACAGGGTGTAACCATGGAGTGCAACGAAATAAAAAAGGGGTATATAGGAGGTGTAACTAAAGAGTATCATGAGTGGAATCATTAGGGGATGTAACTGGACTGGGGAGTTAGTGGAATGATTAGGGGGTATAACTGTGAAATACAGGGACTGAATAGGATGTGTAACTAGGAGGTGCAGGGAATGATTAGGGGGTGTAACTGAGGAGTGCAGGAAATGATTGGAGGGCATAATTGAAGGCGCAGGAGTAATGAAGGATATTTGGCAGTGTAGGCTGTAATCAGAAATTGTAATATTCCTTACCTTAGATGTTGAAATTTCGCTTAGCAGGATCATGTGATGGAGAGTGAAGTGCAGTAGTCAGGGTAAATGCCTGGGTATCCGTGGGATGTGAGTCCTCTGTAATCAGAGTGGAGGTCAGACAGACGTATCTGAGCTTCTGGTGGACAGTGAACCTCTGTGGTTGGAGTGGAGGCCAGACAAGTATCTGAGTGTCCAGTTGATGGGGAACCTCTATGGTCAGAGTGAGGGACAGACAGAATTATATGGGTGAATGGAGACCCTCTGTGATCAGATTGGAGGTCAGACCAGTATCTGGGTGGACGGAGGATCTCTGTGATCGGAGTGGAGGTCAGTCAAGTATCTGGGTGGACGGAGGATCTCTGTGATCGAAGTGGAGGTCAGATCAGTATCTGGATGGACGGAGGATCTCTGTGATCAGAGTGGAGGTCAGACAGGCATCTGGGTGGACTGAGGATCTCTGTGATCGGAGTGGAAGTCAGTCAAGTTTCTGGGTGGACGGTGGATCTCTGTGATCGGAGTGGAGGTCAGACCAGTATCTGGGTGGACGGAGGATCTCTGTGATCGGAGTGGAGGTCAGTCAAGTATCTGGGTGGACGGAGGATCTCTGTGATCGAAGTGGAGGTCAGATCAGTATCTGGATGGACGGAGGATCTCTGTGATCAGAGTGGAGGTCAGACAGGCATCTGGGTGGACTGAGGATCTCTGTGATCGGAGTGGAAGTCAGTCAAGTTTCTGGGTGGACGGTAGATCTCTGTGATCGGAGTGGAGGTCAGACCAGTATCTGGGTGGACGGAGGATCTCTGTGATCGGAGTGGAGGTCAGTCAAGTATCTGGGTGGACGGAGGATCTCTGTGATCGAAGTGGAGGTCAGATCAGTATCTGGATGGACGGAGGATCTCTGTGATCAGAGTGGAGGTCAGACAGGCATCTGGGTGGACTGAGGATCTCTGTGATCGGAGTGGAAGTCAGTCAAGTTTCTGGGTGGACGGTAGATCTCTGTGATCGGAGTGGAAGTCAGTCAAGTTTCTGGGTGGACGGTAGATCTCTGTGATCGGAGTGGAAGTCAGTCAAGTTTCTGGGTGGACGGAGGATCTCTGTGATCAGAGCGGAAGTCAGTCAAGTGTCTGGGTGGACGGAGGATCTCTGTGATCGGAGTGAGGGTCAGACAAATATCTGGGTGGACGGAGGATCTCTGTGATCGGAGTGAGGGTCAGACAAATATCTGGGTGGACTGAGGATCTCTGTGATCGGAGTGAGGGTCAGACAAATATCTGGGTGGACGGAGGATCTCTGTGATCGGAGTGAGGGTCAGACAAATATCTGGGTGGACTGAGGATCTCTGTGATCGGAGTGAGGGTCAGACAAATATCTGGGTGGACTGAGGATCTCTGTGATCGGAGTGAGGGTCAGACAAATATCTGGGTGGACTGAGGATCTCTGTGATCAGAGTGGAGGTCAGACAGGCATCTGGGTGGACTGAGGATCTCTGTGATCAGAGTGGAGGTCAGACAGGCATCTGGGTGGACTGAGGATCTCTGTGATCGGAGTGGAGGTCAGACAGGCATCTGGGTGGACTGAGGATCTCTGTGATCGGAGTGGAGGTCAGACAGGCATCTGGGTGGACTGAGGATCTCTGTGATCGGAGTGGAGGTCAGACAGGCATCTGGGTGGACTGAGGATCTCTGTGATCGGAGTGGAGGTCAGACAGGCATCTGGGTGGACGGAGATCTCTGTGATTGGAGTGGAGGTCAGACAAGTACCTGGGTGGACGGAGGATCTCTGTGATCAGATTGGAGGTCAGACAAATATCTGGGTGGACGGAGGATCTCTGTGATCAGAGTGGAGGTCAGACAGGCATCTGGGTTTTCTACTGAGAAGTAAACTGAACTCTCAGGATTCTGGACAGACAAATCTGATAAACATAAGATCTGATTCTATTGGCTGTTAGAGTGAGATGGGGGCTGGACTCGGTGGAGCTCTGACAGGTGACATGAACTGTGAACAGAGCGATTGATGGAGGAGCAGGGAAGGGGGTCCACAGAGAATACGAAGAGATGGACACTGATAACACATCTTCCACAATGTTGCACACACTGACGAAATCCGGGGGGAGAACAATGAGATTTTCATACGCATATGGTGTGGGGGGGGGGAGGGGGGGTTGGCCACAGAGCTTACAGCCTCATATTATGCACATAGCTGCTCACTCAGGTGTTTTAAAGAAAGTTTGTATTAAGGGTTACCTGAGGACTGCTGTACATGAGATATACACATGGATGGGTAAGTAAGAAGGGATAAGGGGAGGACAGGTAAGTATGGGGGGATTAGAGGGGGCAGATAAGTAGTGGGGAGGGGGATTTGGAGAGGGAAAATAAGTATGAGGGTATTATAAGAAGGCAGATATGTATGAGGATTATTAGAGGAGTGTAGGTTAGTATGGGGGGGGGGGGGGGGGGTATCTGAAGAGGGCAAGCCAATATGGGGTGGACTTAGAGGAGGGCAGGTCGATATTGGGGGTATTAGGAGAGGACAGGTAAGTATGGGGGCATCAAAAGTGGTCAGGTAATATAGGGGGTATTAGGAGAGGGAAAGGAACATATAGTAGGCATTAGAGGAGGGCAGGTAGGTATGATGGGTATTAGAGGAGGACAGGTAGGTATGAGGGGTATTAGAGGAGGACAGGTAATTATGGGAGAGTTATTAGAGGAAAGAAGGTAAGAACTGGGGGGCAGGTATAGGAGGTCAGCTGGCTTTGCAGTATCTTGCTGTCATGTACATTTCATCCTCCTAATGGTGAAGTTATGTTAGGGCAGGAAGTGGCCCCAGAGAGCCTGGCAGGGCCCATTGTCTCCTGCTCTTGGGACACAGTTCTATTTATACTGGGAGTCACATCTGGAAAAGAAGCTTTTAGCGGAGAGCACTGGGAGCGAGAGAGAGAGTCCATCGTCCATTACTGGGCAAGAGGCGGCCAACCATGCGCTGGTTAACCCTTCACCCTCTGTCCACTGTGTGCTGTACCCCAGTTAACCCCCCATGGTGTGTTGTGCTCTGTTTAACCTCCTACTCTCCGCACTGTGCCATGTACTGGTTAACCCTGTGCCCACCACTGTGTACTGCAACCTGGTTAACTCTTTACCCTCTGATGTGTTCCGTAGTCTGGTTAATCCTTCACCCTCTGCGGGAGGACATACTCTGATTAACCCTTCATTCTACACAATGTGCTGTACACAAGTTAACTCTTCACCTGCCACTGTGGGCTGTATTTTGGCTAACCCTTCACTCTCTGCTTTATAGTGTGTACTAGTTAACCCATTAATCTCTGCAGTGTACCATAATCTGGTTAACCCTTCACCCTCCGCTGTGAGCCGTATTCTGGTTAACCCTTCACCCTCCGCTGTGAGCCATATTCTGGTTAACCCTTCACCGTCCGCCGTGAGCCATATTCTGGTTAACCCTTCACCCTCCGCTGTGAGCCGTACTCTGGTTAACCCTTCACCGTCCGCTGTGTGCTGTATTCTGGTTAACCCTTCACCGTCCGCCGTGAGCCGTATTCTGGTTAACCCTTCACCGTCCGCTGTGAGCCATATTCTGGTTAACCCTTCACCCTCCGCTGTGAGCCATATTCTGGTTAACCCTTCACCCTCCGCTGTGAGCCATATTCTGGTTAACCCTTCACCGTCCGCCGTGAGCCATATTCTGGTTAACCCTTCACCCTCCGCTGTGAGCCGTACTCTGGTTAACCCTTCACCGTCCGCCGTGAGCCATATTCTGGTTAACCCTTCACCCTCCGCGGTGAGCCATATTCTGGTTAACCCTTCACCCTCCACTGTGAGCCGTACTCTGGTTAACCCTTCACCGTCCGCCGTGAGCCATATTCTGGTTAACCCTTCACCCTCCGCGGTGAGCCATATTCTGGTTAACCCTTCACCGTCCGCGGTGAGCCATATTCTGGTTAACCCTTCACCGTCCGCGGTGAGCCATATTCTGGTTAACCCTTCACCCTCCGCTGTGAGCCATATTCTGGTTAACCCTTCACCGTCCGCCGTGAGCCATATTCTGGTTAACCCTTCACCCTCCGCTGTGAGCCATATTCTCGTTAACCCTTCACCCTCCGCTGTGAGCCATATTCTGGTTAACCCTTCACCGTCCGCTGTGAGCCATATTCTGGTTAACCCTTCACCCTCCGCGGTGAGCCATATTCTGGTTAACCCTTCACCGTCCGCGGTGAGCCATATTCTGGTTAACCCTTCACCCTCCGCTGTGAGCCGTATTCTGGTTAACCCTTCACCCTCCGCTGTGAGCCATATTCTCGTTAACCCTTCACCCTCCGCTGTGAGCCGTACTCTGGTTAACCCTTCACCGTCCGCCGTGAGCCATATTCTGGTTAACCCTTCACCCTCCGCTGTGAGCCATATTCTGGTTAACCCTTCACCCTCCGCGGTGAGCCATATTCTGGTTAACCCTTCACCGTCCGCGGTGAGCCATATTCTGGTTAACCCTTCACCGTCCGCGGTGAGCCATATTCTGGTTAACCCTTCACCCTCCGCTGTGTGCCATATTCTGGTTAACTCTTCACCCTCCGCGGTGAGCCATATTCTGGTTAACCCTTCACCCTCCGCTGTGAGCCGTATTCTGGTTAACCCTTCACCCTCCGCTGTGTGCCATATTCTGGTTAACCCTTCACCCTCCGCTGTGAGCCATATTCTGGTTAACCCTTCACCATCCGCCGTGAGCCATATTCTGGTTAACCCTTCACCCTCCGCTGTGAGCCATATTCTGGTTAACCCTTCACCCTCCGCTGTGAGCCATATTCTGGTTAACCCTTCACCCTCCGCTGTGAGCCATATTCTCGTTAACCCTTCACCCTCCGCCGTGAGCCGTATTCTGGTTAACCCTTCACCGTCCGCTGTGAGCCATATTCTGGTTAACCCTTCACCCTCCGCTGTGAGCCATATTCTGGTTAACCCTTCACCCTCCGCTGTGAGCCATATTCTGGTTAACCCTTCACCGTCCGCCGTGAGCCATATTCTGGTTAACCCTTCACCCTCCGCTGTGAGCCATATTCTCGTTAACCCTTCACCCTCCACTGTGAGCCGTACTCTGGTTAACCCTTCACCGTCCGCCGTGAGCCATATTCTGGTTAACCCTTCACCCTCCGCGGTGAGCCATATTCTGGTTAACCCTTCACCGTCCGCGGTGAGCCATATTCTGGTTAACCCTTCACCCTCCGCTGTGAGCCGTATTCTGGTTAACCCTTCACCCTCCGCTGTGAGCCATATTCTGGTTAACCCTTCACCCTCCGCTGTGAGCCGTACTCTGGTTAACCCTTCACCGTCCGCCGTGAGCCATATTCTGGTTAACCCTTCACCCTCCGCTGTGAGCCATATTCTGGTTAACCCTTCACCCTCCGCGGTGAGCCATATTCTGGTTAACCCTTCACCGTCCGCGGTGAGCCATATTCTGGTTAACCCTTCACCGTCCGCGGTGAGCCATATTCTGGTTAACCCTTCACCCTCCGCTGTGTGCCATATTCTGGTTAACTCTTCACCCTCCGCGGTGAGCCATATTCTGGTTAACCCTTCACCCTCCGCTGTGAGCCGTATTCTGGTTAACCCTTCACCCTCCGCTGTGTGCCATATTCTGGTTAACCCTTCACCCTCCGCTGTGAGCCATATTCTGGTTAACCCTTCACCATCCGCCGTGAGCCATATTCTGGTTAACCCTTCACCCTCCGCTGTGAGCCATATTCTGGTTAACCCTTCACCATCCGCCGTGAGCCATATTCTGGTTAACCCTTCACCCTCCGCTGTGAGCCATATTCTGGTTAACCCTTCACCCTCCGCTGTGAGCCGTATTTTGGTTAACCCTTCACCCTCCGCTGTGTGCCATATTCTGGTTAACTCTTCACCCTCCGCGGTGAGCCATATTCTGGTTAACCCTTCACCCTCCGCTGTGAGCCGTATTCTGGTTAACCCTTCACCCTCCGCTGTGAGCCATATTCTGGTTAACCCTTCACCATCCGCCGTGAGCCATATTCTGGTTAACCCTTCACCCTCCGCTGTGAGCCGTACTCTGGTTAACCCTTCACCGTCCGCGGTGAGCCATATTCTGGTTAACCCTTCACCCTCCGCTGTGAGCCGTATTCTGGTTAACCCTTCACCCTCCGCTGTGAGCCATATTCTGGTTAACCCCTCACCCTCCGCTGTGTGCCGTACTCTGATTAACTCTTCACCCTCCGCTGTGTGCCATATTCTGGTTAACTCTTCACCCTCCGCTGTGAGCCATATTCTGGTTAACCCTTCACCCTCCGCTGTGAGCCATATTCTGGTTAACCCTTCACCGTCTGCCGTGAGCCATATTCTGGTTAACCCTTCACCCTCCGCGGTGAGCCATATTCTGGTTAACCCTTCACCGTCCGCCGTGAGCCATATTCTGGTTAACCCTTCACCGTCCGCCGTGAGCCATATTCTGGTTAACTTCACCCTCCGCTGTGAGCCATATTCTGGTTAACCCTTCACCCTCCGCTGTGAGCCATATTCTGGTTAACCCTTCACCCTCCGCTGTGAGCCATATTCTGGTTAACCCTTCACCCTCCGCTGTGAGCCATATTCTGGTTAACCCTTCACCGTCCGCCGTGAGCCATATTCTGGTTAACCCTTCACCGTCCGCCGTGAGCCATATTCTGGTTAACCCTTCACCCTCCGCGGTGAGCCATATTCTGGTTAACCCTTCACCGTCCGCCGTGAGCCATATTCTGGTTAACCCTTCACCGTCCGCCGTGAGCCATATTCTGGTTAACTTCACCCTCCGCTGTGAGCCATATTCTGGTTAACCCTTCACCCTCCGCTGTGAGCCATATTCTGGTTAACCCTTCACCCTCCGCTGTGAGCCATATTCTGGTTAACCCTTCACCCTCCGCTGTGAGCCATATTCTGGTTAACCCTTCACCGTCCGCCGTGAGCCATATTCTGGTTAACCCTTCACCCTCCGCGGTGAGCCATATTCTGGTTAACCCTTCACCGTCCGCCGTGAGCCATATTCTGGTTAACCCTTCACCCTCCGCTGTGTGCCGTACTCTGGTTAACCCTTCACCCTCCGCTGTGTGCCATATTCTGGTTAACCCTTCACCCTCTGCTGTGTGCCGTACTCTGGTTAACCCTTCACCCTCCACTGTGAGCCATATTCTGGTTAACCCTTCACCGTCCGCGGTGAGCCATATTCTGGTTAACCCTTCACCGTCCGCCGTGAGCCATATTCTGGTTAACCCTTCACCGTCCGCCGTGAGCCATATTCTGGTTAACCCTTCACCGTCCGCTGTGAGCCATATTCTGGTTAACCCTTCACCGTCCGCTGTGAGCCATATTCTGGTTAACCCTTCACCGTCCGCGGTGAGCCATATTCTGGTTAACCCTTCACCGTCCGCCGTGAGCCATATTCTGGTTAACCCTTCACCGTCCGCTGTGAGCCATATTCTGGTTAACCCTTCACCGTCCGCGGTGAGCCATATTCTGGTTAACCCTTCACCCTCCACGGTGAGCCATATTCTGGTTAACCCTTCACCCTCCGCTGTGAGCCGTACTCTGGTTAACCCTTCACCCTTTGATGCGTGCCGTTCTCTGATTAACCCTTTCTTCTCCACTATGTTACCCTTAACTCTTTCTGTGCCATGTTAACGTTTCTGTTCCTCAGTATTTGTTGTCCAGATGTTAACCCTTCGGTCTCTGTGTTGTGTACAGGCATCCAGGTATCCCTGTAAGATACGCAGTTTACAGGATGTATAACAATGTGGTCACCATAGATCTTTGTCTCAGTCATTTTGCACCCACAGCTCAGTGGTTCCAGTGACAGAGCTGACCCTGACATGCTGTGTCATTATGTTGTTTATTGAAGCCTCTGGCTGTCACATGTGTCACTGGGGGATATGTGACAATCCTGTGTCACGTATCTCATACATTGATCAGCACCAAGTCTAATCATCATTATAATATCATTTCTCTGCCACTAATATGAATTGGAGCACGAGTAAGACATTTATAGACTAATTGTATTTGTATCAGAGTTTGTCATAAAAACCAGCCAAATTCATTTCCTACACTAGCACCAATCTATTCACTAATGGTTTTCTAACATTCCAGGGCTCCATCCTACTGGTCAGCCAGTCATATCAGCGGATGTTGGGTCTGGGGTCCAGTATATTGGCCGTCTCCGATAAGGGTAAAAGATAGCCTAAGCCTACAAGAAACTACAGCCTCCAATAAAGGCTGCAAAGAAGGGGGGGGGGGGGGGGGCTACTCTACGTTGTGACCTGGCCTCAGTGTTGTATATGGCTCTACCACCTCCAGCTTTGAGCAAGTGAGATAATAAATGTACACGGTGAGGCCTGGACCATACACAGCCCTGATATCACTCCATGGATGCAGCACCTGGTCACCATATTTCCATCCTATACATCCAATGGAGAGCTCCTATCTTATACCCAGGGATCCCCATACGGGGCTGCTGTTAGCAATTTCGGGGCCCCGTGCAGCCTACCTGACAAGGCCCCCTCCAAAAATATCAAATGATATTTTCGCTAAAATACCATAGCCACGATGCTATGCTTTGGAGCCATGGCAGAAAAGATACCTCCATGGAACAAGACCCATTAAAGTGCAAAGCATGCATCTAGTGCAGGGTTAAAGCAGTCAAATCTGTCGGTCAATTGTGCTTTGCTCTCTATAGAGAAGTCAGCATTTGGATCACAAAGGATCAGAGAGCAAAGCACATTTGAATGGGGGGGCCTTAATTTTAATTTTTTTTTTTTTGCAATTTTGTTACATTTTTCTTTTTTAGAATTTAAATTTTGTATTTATTATACATTTTTGTTGGGAGCTATGGTGAAATATCAGGGGTCTAAACAGACCCCTAATGTCTCACATTTGAGACTGAGAAAGGGACTGAGGACATAGATTCATCAGCCCCCCTCGCTGCAGCCTCAGCTGCACTGGACAAGAATGAAGAGGAAGCTCTCTGAGGCTTCATGTTCATTCGCTAACTGAAGCATAGTAAACAGCTTCAGTGATGCATGGACACAGGAGTTATCGGTATTGATCGCTCACTGTGTTCATTCAGGAAAGGAAAGGGCTGGTAAATATGACGTATTTATCCCTCCCCCTGCTCTCCATCATGAAACAATCCCCCTCAATCCCCCTGTGTGCCCGCCGCAGCCGGTGGGAGAGGAGGAAGCCGGCAGTGCTACTCTGGTGGGGGCACACACAGCAGGTGGAAGGGGGCACAGATCCAAGAAATGACCCCCCTGGAGGTAGCTGGAGGGGGTAGAGCGAAAATGAAGCTTGCAGTGCTTCAGTGGGATCCACAAGAGTCAGCTATGAGGCAGTACAGCTGGCCTGCCTTTTGAACTAATGAGACCTGGGCCCGGTACAGCAGGGCCAGCTGTACCGCCTTATCAGCAGCCCTACCCCGATAACATCTCGTTGTTGGGTGTTCAATAGACTTCTGCCATCTCCACCAGCTCAGTCTATTGTCCTACTTCTCTCCATACATATCATGCAATCAGAAACAGAATCACCATTCACCGGGGGTCACCAATGATCATCCCTACTCCAGGTCTGCCCTCCGTAAAGCCATTTTGTGCCAGTGGTAAACGCTGCATTGGGATCAGGGTGGATATAAATCAAGGATTAAAAAAATAAAATAAAATAAATAAACATCAGATTTTTTTTATTGTAATCGATTTTTTGGTTTTTTATCAAATTTATTTTAATAAAATGCGTTTGGAGTAAAAATCTATCTAAGATAGTTTTCTATTTAAGATACATTAATAATTTAGTTTATTCAGCATGAAATGGAGCTTAGTTATGTAGCACAAGGCTGTATATTCTGCAATATTTAAATTTTTGGTAAACTCATTCAATGAATCCAAGCTCTGCAAGCTAAGATAACATGCACTGCATTGATGCATTCACACAATTTCACAGTAACCATAAAAAAAAATCCCAAGGTTTGGGAATATTCCTTTATCCCATTGTTTTGCAAATCCATGTACACTGCAAACTGTATGATTGAATTGTTTCTGATATTGCTGTTTTACTAACCTGACAGCTTATTATTCTAAATAGGAAACCTTCATTTTGTTTGCAAATACTAAAGATTCTAACAACCAGCAAGAATAAGTCCTTACATTTAAAGAGCACCTGTCATTTCAGATCCATCATGGCAGCGCCTGTTAGCGGGCATCCACTCACCTGCTGCCGCCACGTCCCTCACCTTGTTGTGTCACTGCTGCATCACCAGCCGTCCCATTAAAGTGAATGGAACTGTCGGTGAGTCAACAGCGGGTCAGAGGAGGAGCCTCTGCGGGACAGAAATGACAGTTGCTCTTTAAACATTATGATTTAAATCGAGTTGATTTAAAATCAAGCCTTTTCACTAGGGATTTAAATCATGATTTGAAATCAAATCGACCCGGATTGGGATGCAAGACACTAACTTCCAGCAAGCAATCATTCTACAAATAAAGATGCAGCAATGGCCAAAGGCTCTCCAAAGGGAGTATAATGGGAGAACATGTAGGGAGTCCCATTCAATCACTATTGGGTTCCCCACAATGGCTACGCCTGAGGACTTTCACCATAGAATAATCATCAACCATCACACACAGCGACTTCCTGTGTAGGTAAGTAATAGACTTCTTAGATGCCCGAAGGCGATTGGGTCGTGTCTTCATGTGCAACCAACCAAACCCTAATGCCTCCCATGTCCATGTCTAGACCTGTCTACCTATTTTTTTAATTTTCACACTCATTAAATCTGCGTTTTTTTAATAGAAATTACTCTAAACTCCCAAACAATTCCTTTTCTGAAAGCAGAGTCCCTGGAGAATAAAATAGTAGTAATTGCAGTTGCTTATGTTACATGATATTTGTGCAGCTATTTAGTTAAACACAATATTTTCAGGAAAAAAATACACTAAAATAAACTTTAGTGCAAACAGACACAATATTATACCCAACATTTTGGTAACAGATAAAATATGGGGCTGCACTGAGTAAATAGATACTAAACATGTTGAGCACAGGAAACAGCAAAAAAAACACCCAAAATTCTCCATGTGGCGACGCTTTAAAATGGCCCCAAAATTATTTGTGGTGATACCTCACATGTGGCACTATTTAAACAGGGAGTCCACCCAAACCGCAAAAAAAAAAATAAAAATTAAAAGGCAGCAGCTACAAATACTGCAGCTGCTGACTTTTAATAAATGGCCACTTACCTGTCCCAGGGTCCAGCGATGTCAGCAGGGGACGCCGAGAACCCGCTCGGTTCTCGGCAGCTGCCGCCGCCATCCTAGGTGAGGGAATCAGGAAGTGAAGCGCTGCGGCTTCACTTCCCGGGTTCCCTACTGCGCATGCGCGAGTCGCGCTGCGCATCGTAACTGGTCCCCGCTCTCTGCTGGGAGCTATGCGTTTCCCAGGAGACAGCGCGGAGGGACAGGAAGAGGCGTAGACTCCCATGGGAGTCTATGCCGGAAGTGGGTGCAAATACCTGTCTTACACAGGTATCTACACCCCCCTCCCCCCTGAAAGGTGCCAAATGTGACACCGGAGGGGGGGAGGGTTCCGAAAAGCGGAAGTTCCATTTTTGTTTAGAACTCCGCTTTAAGCTTACATACACATGTTTGCCCTACTCCATGACCCCTGTTTATGAGGTGCTTTAAATTTTCTAATATTTTATATAATTTCTTAAAACTTTTTTTTCCTTTAACTTTATTGCCATCACAAGTGACTAACAAGTCCCCCCGTGTGCTAGCATTAGGCAGGGGACCAGTCATCTTTATGAAGACATTGAGGGGTTGATTTTGTAAAACGGGAGAGTGCAAAATCTGGTGCAGTTGTGCATGGTAGCCAATCGGCATCTAGCTTCAGCTTGTTCAATTAAGCTTTGGCAAAAAAAAAAAAAAAAAATGGAAGCCGATTTCAATGGTTTCACACTACAAACAGTGCTTAATCATAGCTATGATTAAGCACTGTTTGTAGTGTGAAACGCGCAAGCTCTCTTGTCCGCTCTGCTGCGGCATGTATTTTTTGATGATATTTTTTGAATAAAAGGCAAAAACTTTTTTGGAGTGCGGCTGTCCAGAATTTCTTCCGATGTTGATTCCAATAATAAATAACACGTTATCTCCTCCGATTCCGCAACATGTTTGGTTGACGAACGGCCATTCATAAATTAACTGAAAAGCACGAAATGAAAAGTGCGAATCAACACTCACCAAACTTCTACTATAACACGAAATTAGCAGAAGGAGCCCAAAGGGTGGCGCTAAAGAGCCGAAAAACAATGTAGTACGTCACTACGTTCGTATTTGTTATATTTGTTGGCCAAGAATTCCTTGCCGTGTGTAGGCAAGACAAGTTTGAGCCAACGCCCTTGGGACAAAAGTCCATGGTTTTGTTGGCCAACAATCCGATCGTGTGTACGAGGCTTAAGACTGGGATGTCATTAAAGTTCCAGTGTGTGTGTAAAGGCGGGCGTCCCAATACTTTTGGTAATAAAGAGTATGAATAACAGCAGTGAAGGAATCTTTCCGATGTGTCTTCTGGTCTCAGCTCAAAATACCAACAATTCAGCCTCTAAAACCCGAACAACTGCTCATTCAGGGCTCTTCCCACAAGTCTCTGCATTTTAAGTTCAAACTACAATTCATGTAAAGTGTATGTAAACCCCAACAATGGACTTCTCTTATTTGCTCCCTGCTCTTTTAAATATCTCATTGAAAGTGTTTTGTTATATCAGTTTTATAAGTGCAAAAAACACCTGTTGATCCCGACAGGAATCTTGTAGACTGATAAAAGTGAACTCAGTCAGGACTGACTATTATCCGTTACATTGTTCCCATCTCTGTTTGTGGATTACAGAACCATGCTGCTCTATGTTATGAAAATCAGGAGATGGGGAGGGGTTCTGTAGTTCTATCCTAGGGTGACAATGCTGCATCTCCATGAATACAATACAGAGAGTTACTGGCTGGACCACCAAGTGAAAAGAAAGGGCAAAAGCCTGAAAAAAAAAAAAAAAGAAAAAGAAAAACGAATGCAGCCACCACAAGTATTGGTAATCTGCAATATACTATTTTTTTTTCATGTGTTTAGATAAACCAACTCTAAGATACCACTTTGTAGAATTTCTGGAGCACTTCTATTATAAAAAAAAAAAAAAAAAAATTGTCACTACCAGTGATTGTATTCAGACAGCCATGGCATCTGTGGCTGTCTGAATGCAATGGTGTTGCTGACTACTGCATCTGGTTTCGCCAAAAACTTTCCACCTGATTTGGTTGATTTTTAAATTGATTTTTGTTGAGCCTTAAGCCCCCATACACACTATTAGATTTTCTACAGATTTTTCTCTTTAGATTTACCAAAAACGTGTAGTGCAAGGGCCTGCCTGACTGCATACAAATTGAAACTCTTAAAGTGGTTGTAAACCCTTACAGACCACTTTAACCTACAGGTAAGCCTAGATTAAGGCTTACCTGTAGGTGCAAGAAATATCTCCTTAAAGTGGAGGGCCACCCTAAAAAAAATAGCATCAAAAATCTATAAAAAATAATAAAAAAAAAACATGCAAAAAAAATTTTTTAACTTACCTGAAATCCTTGTTGCTAGGCAATCTTCCTAATCTGCCTCTTCCTATTCCGCGGCGTGTCCTGCTCCTTGGTGAGCGGCCCCGTTGCCTTCTGGGAACTGTGTGTGTTCCCAGAAAACCACGGGGCCATTCACAGAGCGCCGCTCGCGCGTGCACAGTAGGAAACTGGCAGTGAAGCCGCAAGGCTCGACTGCCTGTTTCCCTTAGTTAGGATGGCGGCGCCGGCAGCCGATCCGGTGGACTGATTGGCCTCGGGGGGGGGGGGGGGGCGACATCACAGGCTCGCTGGACAGGTAAGTGTCCTTATTAAAAAAGTCAGCAGCTACAGTGTTTGTTGCTGCTGACTTTAAAAAAAAAAAAAAAAAAAAAAAAAAACGTCCGGACCTCCTCTTTAACCTACACGGTTAAAGAGATATATTCCTAAAAAGGGGCACCGATGACTACGGCGCAGGCGTACTGAGCGTGCCATTAGTGAAGTCGATCATACCGTCACTGACGGCTCCTGTGCGAATGCGCCGGAGTGACGTCATCGCTGGAGCCAGTCACAGCGCCGGAGCAGCGATACCCGGAAGTCACTCCAGGTATCATGGCGGAGGAGGTGAACGAGGGTCACTTTGGGGGCTTCGATCTCAGGTAAGTAATTCATAATGAGCTAGTATGCTATGCATACTAGCTCATTATGCCTTTGTCCTGCAGGGTGTTTTTTTTTTTGTTTTGTTTTTTTTTTTGGGAGGATTTATTTCCTCTTTAAGGTTAACCTCATATTATATGGTTTTGGTAAATCTGAGGACAAAAATCTGCAGAAAATCTAATAGTGTGTATGGGGGCTTAACTCCCCGTTCACCCTGAATCTGTCTTTGAAATCTTGCGACTTCATTTAAATTCACACGATTTCAAAGCTACAGGTCAGTGTGACTTGGCTGACATCTGTGCGACTTCATGTACAGATGTCCATGCAAGTTGCACCTGAAATCACTAAAAAATAGAAGCGGGAACCTCTTTTTCAAATCGAGCCGCACCGCAAAGAGTTTCTAAAAAAGGTAAAAGCTTTTTTCCTTAATGTAAAGAATGCATTAAGGAAAAAAACAAAACAAAAAAAAAAACCCTTCTCTGTGCAGCGCCACCAATATAAAGTTAATGACACCCCCAAATCAGTTTGCAGAACGCAGTGTGAACTGTGGAATTGGATCGCATGGGCCGGTACACCAATGCAATCCGATTCCAGTGCGGACCAAAAAAGGGTCCTGCACTATTTTAGTGCAAAAATGCGATGGGATTTCAGCCATACAAACTGCACAGACTTCGCATCAATGCGGTGCGAATCACATGCGATGTCTGGCATCACATTAATGTGAACTCAGCTTAAAAGCAGAATTAAACCCTCCTATCCTTTACAGCCAAGGAAGCTGCTTCTGTTTGATCTTAAACTGCCATGGCGCTACACATGTGATCAGTTATGACACCAGCCATTTGATGGTTTGACAGTTTGGTTGAGGGCACAACCAAATGTCAGTCAGTTAGCAATCCCAGCATTCCGGGAATCTAGCTGTTTTTTTTTTAAAACCGTTAAATCGTCAGGTTTAGTTCCACTTTATGATTTACTGCTGCTCAGGGGCTCTGGGCTTCAGCAAAATGGCAGTCTCCAGCAAGAAGAAACAGGAGCAATGCTGGAGGCAATTTATGGCACTCACTCATTTTGGCAGCATAATTATTAATGTGGAATGTATGTTCCTTGCTAAATAAAGTTTTTTTTTGTTATCAAGATGTTATGGGTAAAGTTCTGCTTTAAGTGCCCGTTGTCCTGGTGGCAGAACTACATTTCCATGGGTCTATTTCGGCCCCGGTGGGAGATGGGATGTGCCAAACCAGACAAGGATGCTGGAGTGATAACTAGCTAAGATGACCATTTTAGATTTGCACTTGTGCAATGTAGAGAGGAGTCGTCTCCTGTGCGGAGCGCCCCTCCCCCGTACACACACCTGCAGGATGGTGCAGACAGGTGCTAGTGACAGGCTGTAACCGAAGCTGCAGGTTCCTGAGCCACATCCGCCGGTGACAGAGCAGAGAGCCGTGTCCTGTCAGCACAGCCCGGGGATTGTGTGCATGCCACAGCGAGATGCCATTCCCGGGGGCATTGTTCAGGATAAGGGGGCACCGAGGAAACGTGACAGAGCAGTAGATACCTTGAACCGACCCCCAGCAGGCAGAGGAGAGAATCGGTACATAAAATAATTCACCCGCTTACCAGTCAGCCCCATCCACACCCACTAATGTACCCAAACACGTCCTGCACACCCTGCCATGGCATGTGGCATTCTGTACTGGTCACACTTATTTTTTTCACAATGCCCAAAACAAAAACAAAAAAAGTTTTTGTTTGCACAGTTGTACCGGCTCCTTTTCTGTAGTGAAATTGCTTAATCTGATTTCACTGCACACTGTGAGCTTTTCACAATGTGCATTAGAAGCTGCAGCAAGCCAGATAGATCCCCACCTCATTTCCTGGCTGGAGGACATCCAACATCATCTCCCAAGCTGCTCTCTCCCTGGCCTTCCCCTTTTAAGTTCTTTCAATCATGAAGCCCCTCCCACCACCCACAATCTGGCTGCATTGCATAGATAGGCACAGAGACCCAAGTGATGATGTTTCTGGGTCTAAAATAAATGTATGTGATGAAACCAGAAAGGATTTATTTTAAAATGTCATTAGCGTGTTGATGAGGGGGAGGTGTTGATACTGAGAAGGAAAAATAGAAGCAGATTAAACTTCAGCTTTATGCTTTGGCTGGAGGTGGGGAAGGGATAGGACGTCTCTGGTGGGTCATTTGTGAACACCACAATGCTATAAACACACACTCATAGGGGTTCCATTTATAGGGAACATCACAATGCTATACACACACTCATAGGAGGTCATTTATGGGGAACACCATACTGCCATACACACACTCATAGGGGGGGGGGGGGGTAATTTATGGGGAACACCACAATGCTATACATACACACTCATAGGGGGGTCATTTATGGGGAGCACATCATTGCTATACACACACTGATATGGGGGTCATTTATGGGGCATACCACATTGCTATACACATACTCGCTGGGGGTGTCAGGATACTGTTGCCCCCGAGACAGAAGTATTAAATCTGAGGAACCCCACATTCGTCCTGGACAACTCACAACAACTGCTGCTAACATCTCTTCTACATAAGTGTCAATGATGAGCAAGATTGTCTGCCAACAGTAAAGGAAATGTAGCATAGAGGAAAAAAGCCATTAATCCCTGTTATTAGACTCCAATGTGATATACTATATATCTCAAGTTCGCCAGTCATGTAAGGCCATTCATGATACAATCACTCACACAGCACACACAGATTCTTCATGGAGGGCCCCACTTTGAACATTTAGCTGTGCAGGATCCTTTTTGTAAGAAGAGGAACATGCCCGAATATGTTGATGGTGTGGGCCCTGCCTACGTGTACACTGTGAGATCCCATATCTGAGAAAACCAAAATTCTGGGTCTCACGTATGCATAGTGCACAGTGCGGGGGGTCTCACGTATGCATAGTGCACAGTGCGGGGGGTCTCACGTATGCGTAGTGCACAGTGCGGGGGGTCTCACGTATGCGTAGTGCACAGTGCGGGGTCTCACGTATGCGTAGTGCACAGTGCGGGGTCTCACGTATGCGTAGTGCACAGTACGGGGGTCTCACGTATGCGTAGTGCACAGTGCGGGGTCTCACGTATGCGTAGTGCACAGTGCGGGGGGTCTCACGTATGCGTAGTGCACAGTACGGGGGGTCTCACGTATGCGTAGTGCACAGTACGGGGGTCTCACGTATGCGTAGTGCACAGTGCGGGGTCTCACGTATGCGTAGTGCACAGTGCGGGGGGTCTCACGTATGCGTAGTGCACAGTACGGGGGGTCTCACGTATGCGTAGTGCACAGTACGGGGGGTCTCACGTATGCGTAGTGCACAGTACGGGGGGTCTCACGTATGCGTAGTGCACAGTGCAGGGGGTCTCACGTGTGCGTAGTGCACAGTGCGGGGGGGTCTCACGTATGCGTAGTGCACAGTGCGGGGGGGTCTCACGTATGCGTAGTGCACAGTGCGGGGGGGTCTCACGTATGCGTAGTGCACAGTACGGGGGTCTCACGTATGCGTAGTGCACAGTGCGGGGTCTCACGTATGCGTAGTGCACAGTGCGGGGGGTCTCACGTATGCGTAGTGCACAGTACGGGGGGTCTCACGTATGCGTAGTGCACAGTACGGGGGGTCTCACGTATGCGTAGTGCACAGTACGGGGGTCTCACGTATGCGTAGTGCACAGTGCGGGGGGTCTCACGTATGCGTAGTGCACAGTGCGGGGGGTCTCACGTATGCGTAGTGCACAGTGCGGGGGTCTCACGTATGCGTAGTGCACAGTGCGGGGGGTCTCACGTATGCGTAGTGCACAGTGCGGGGGGTCTCACGTATGCGTAGTGCACAGTGCGGGGGGTCTCACGTATGCGTAGTGCACAGTGCGGGGGGTCTCACGTATGCGTAGTGCACAGTGCGGGGTCTCACGTATGCGTAGTGCACAGTACGGGGGTCTCACGTATGCGTAGTGCACAGTGCGGGGTCTCACGTATGCGTAGTGCACAGTGCGGGGGGTCTCACGTATGCGTAGTGCACAGTACGGGGGGTCTCACGTATGCGTAGTGCACAGTACGGGGGGTCTCACGTATGCGTAGTGCACAGTGCGGGGGGTCTCACGTATGCGTAGTGCACAGTGCAGGGGGTCTCACGTGTGCGTAGTGCACAGTGCGGGGGGGTCTCACGTATGCGTAGTGCACAGTGCGGGGGGGTCTCACGTATGCGTAGTGCACAGTGCGGGGGGGTCTCACGTATGCGTAGTGCACAGTGCGGGGGGTCTCACGTATGCGTAGTGCACAGTGCGGGGGGTCTCACGTATGCGTAGTGCACAGTACGGGGGTCTCACGTATGCGTAGTGCACAGTACGGGGGGGTCTCACGTATGCGTAGTGCACAGTGCGGGGGGGTCTCACGTATGCGTAGTGCACAGTGCGGGGGGGTCTCACGTATGCGTAGTGCACAGTGCGGGGGGGTCTCACGTATGCGTAGTGCACAGTGCGGGGGGGTCTCACGTATGCGTAGTGCACAGTGCGGGGGGGTCTCACGTATGCGTAGTGCACAGTGCGGGGGGGTCTCACGTATGCGTAGTGCACAGTGCGGGGGGGTCTCACGTATGCGTAGTGCACAGTGCGGGGGGGTCTCACGTATGCGTAGTGCACAGTGCGGGGGGGTCTCACGTATGCGTAGTGCACAGTGCGGGGGGGTCTCACGTATGCGTAGTGCACAGTGCGGGGGGGTCTCACGTATGCGTAGTGCACAGTGCGGGGGGGTCTCACGTATGCGTAGTGCACAGTGCGGGGGGGTCTCACGTATGCGTAGTGCACAGTGCGGGGGGGTCTCACGTATGCGTAGTGCACAGTGCGGGGGGGTCTCACGTATGCGTAGTGCACAGTGCGGGGGGGTCTCACGTATGCGTAGTGCACAGTGCGGGGGGGTCTCACGTATGCGTAGTGCACAGTACGGGGGGTCTCACGTATGCGTAGTGCACAGTACGGGGGGTCTCACGTATGCGTAGTGCACAGTGCGGGGGGTCTCACGTATGCGTAGTGCACAGTGCGGGGGGTCTCACGTATGCGTAGTGCACAGTGCGGGGGTCTCACGTATGCGTAGTGCACAGTGCGGGGGGTCTCACGTATGCGTAGTGCACAGTGCGGGGGGTCTCACGTATGCGTAGTGCACAGTGCGGGGGGTCTCACGTATGCGTAGTGCACAGTGCGGGGGGTCTCACGTATGCGTAGTGCACAGTGCGGGGGGTCTCACGTATGCGTAGTGCACAGTGCGGGGGGTCTCACGTATGCGTAGTGCACAGTGCGGGGGGTCTCACGTATGCGTAGTGCACAGTGCGGGGGGTCTCACGTATGCGTAGTGCACAGTGCGGGGGGTCTCACGTATGCGTAGTGCACAGTGCGGGGGGTCTCACGTATGCGTAGTGCACAGTGCGGGGGGTCTCACGTATGCGTAGTGCACAGTGCGGGGGTCTCACGTATGCGTAGTGCACAGTGCGGGGGTCTCACGTATACGTAGTGCACAGTGCGGGGGTCTCACGTATACGTAGTGCACAGTGCGGGGGGTCTCACGTATGCGTAGTGCACAGTGCGGGGGGTCTCACGTATGCGTAGTGCACAGTGCGGGGGGTCTCACGTATGCGTAGTGCACAGTGCGGGGGGTCTCACGTATGCGTAGTGCACAGTGCGGGGGGTCTCACGTATGCGTAGTGCACAGTGCGGGGGGTCTCACGTATGCGTAGTGCACAGTGCGGGGGGTCTCACGTATGCGTAGTGCACAGTGCGGGGGGTCTCACGTATGCGTAGTGCACAGTGCGGGGTCTCACGTATGCGTAGTGCACAGTGCGGGGGGTCTCACGTATGCGTAGTGCACAGTGCGGGGGGTCTCACGTATGCGTAGTGCACAGTGCGGGGGGTCTCACGTATGCGTAGTGCACAGTGCGGGGGGTCTCACGTATGCGTAGTGCACAGTGCGGGGGGTCTCACGTATGCGTAGTGCACAGTGCGGGGGGTCTCACGTATGCGTAGTGCACAGTGCGGGGGGTCTCACGTATGCGTAGTGCACAGTGCGGGGGGTCTCACGTATGCGTAGTGCACAGTGCGGGGTCTCACGTATGCGTAGTGCACAGTGCGGGGTCTCGCGTATGCGTAGTGCACAGTGCGGCGTCTCGCGTATGCGTAGTGCACAGTGCGGCGTCTCGCGTATGCGTAGTGCACAGTGCGGGGTCTCACGTATGCGTAGTGCACAATGCGGGGTCTCACATATGCGTAGTGCACAATGCGGGGTCTCACATATGCGTAGTGCACAGTGCGGGGGGTCTCACGTATGCGTAGTGCACAGTACGGGGGGTCTCACGTATGCGTAGTGCACAGTGCGGGGGGGTCTCACGTATGCGTAGTGCACAGTGCGGGGGGGTCTCACGTATGCGTAGTGCACAGTGCGGGGGGGTCTCACGTATGCGTAGTGCACAGTGCGGGGGGGTCTCACGTATGCGTAGTGCACAGTGCGGGGGGGTCTCACGTATGCGTAGTGCACAGTGCGGGGGGGTCTCACGTATGCGTAGTGCACAGTGCGGGGGGGTCTCACGTATGCGTAGTGCACAGTGCGGGGGGGTCTCACGTATGCGTAGTGCACAGTGCGGGGGGGTCTCACGTATGCGTAGTGCACAGTGCGGGGGGGTCTCACGTATGCGTAGTGCACAGTGCGGGGGGGTCTCGCGTATGCGTAGTGCACAGTGCGGGGGGGTCTCGCGTATGCGTAGTGCACAGTGCGGGGGGTCTCGCGTATGCGTAGTGCACAGTGCGGGGGGTCTCGCGTATGCGTAGTGCACAGTGCGGGGGGTCTCGCGTATGCGTAGTGCACAGTACGGGGGTCTCACGTATGCGTAGTGCACAGTCGGGGGGGTCTCACGTATGCGTAGTGCACAGTGCGGGGGGGTCTCACGTATGCGTAGTGCACAGTGCGGGGGGGTCTCACGTATGCGTAGTGCACAGTGCGGGGGGGTCTCACGTATGCGTAGTGCACAGTGCGGGGGGGTCTCACGTATGCGTAGTGCACAGTGCGGGGGGGTCTCACGTATGCGTAGTGCACAGTGCGGGGGGGTCTCACGTATGCGTAGTGCACAGTGCGGGGGGGTCTCACGTATGCGTAGTGCACAGTACGGGGGGGGGTCTCACGTATGCGTAGTGCACAGTACGGGGGTCTCACGTATGCGTAGTGCACAGTGCGGGGGGTCTCACGTATGCGTAGTGCACAGTGCGGGGGGTCTCACGTATGCGTAGTGCACAGTGCGGGGGTCTCACGTATGCGTAGTGCACAGTGCGGGGGTCTCACGTATGCGTAGTGCACAGTGCGGGGGGTCTCACGTATGCGTAGTGCACAGTGCGGGGGGTCTCACGTATGCGTAGTGCACAGTGCGGGGGGTCTCACGTATGCGTAGTGCACAGTGCGGGGGGTCTCACGTATGCGTAGTGCACAGTGCGGGGGGTCTCACGTATGCGTAGTGCACAGTGCGGGGGGTCTCACGTATGCGTAGTGCACAGTGCGGGGGTCTCACGTATGCGTAGTGCACAGTGCGGGGGTCTCACGTATACGTAGTGCACAGTGCGGGGGGTCTCACGTATGCGTAGTGCACAGTGCGGGGGGTCTCACGTATGCGTAGTGCACAGTGCGGGGGGTCTCACGTATGCGTAGTGCACAGTGCGGGGGGTCTCACGTATGCGTAGTGCACAGTGCGGGGGGTCTCACGTATGCGTAGTGCACAGTGCGGGGGGTCTCACGTATGCGTAGTGCACAGTGCGGGGTCTCCGGTATGCGTAGTGCACAGTGCGGGGTCTCACGTATGCGTAGTGCACAGTGCGGGGGGTCTCACGTATGCGTAGTGCACAGTGCGGGGGGTCTCACGTATGCGTAGTGCACAGTGCGGGGGGTCTCACGTATGCGTAGTGCACAGTGCGGGGGGTCTCACGTATGCGTAGTGCACAGTGCGGGGGGTCTCACGTATGCGTAGTGCACAGTGCGGGGGGTCTCACGTATGCGTAGTGCACAGTGCGGGGTCTCACGTATGCGTAGTGCACAGTGCGGGGTCTCGCGTATGCGTAGTGCACAGTGCGGCGTCTCACGTATGCGTAGTGCACAGTGCGGGGTCTCGCGTATGCGTAGTGCACAGTGCGGGGTCTCACGTATGCGTAGTGCACAATGCGGGGTCTCACATATGCGTAGTGCACAGTGCGGGGGGTCTCACGTATGCGTAGTGCACAGTGCGGGGGGTCTCACGTATGCGTAGTGCACAGTGCGGGGTCTCACGTATGCGTAGTGCACAGTGCGGGGTCTCACGTATGCGTAGTGCACAGTGCGGGGTCTCACGTATGCGTAGTGCACAGTGCGGGGTCTCACGTATGCGTAGTGCACAGTGCGGGGTCTCACGTATGCGTAGTGCACAGTGCGGGGTCTCACGTATGCGTAGTGCACAGTGCGGGGTCTCACGTATGCGTAGTGCACAGTGCGGGGTCTCACGTATGCGTAGTGCACAGTGCGGGGTCTCACGTATGCGTAGTGCACAGTGCGGGGTCTCACGTATGCGTAGTGCACAGTGCGGGGTCTCACGTATGCGTAGTGCACAGTGCGGGGTCTCACGTATGCGTAGTGCACAGTGCGGGGTCTCACGTATGCGTAGTGCACAGTGCGGGGTCTCACGTATGCGTAGTGCACAGTGCGGGGTCTCACGTATGCGTAGTGCACAGTGCGGGGTCTCACGTATGCGTAGTGCACAGTGCGGGGTCTCACGTATGCGTAGTGCACAGTGCGGGGTCTCACGTATGCGTAGTGCACAGTGCGGGGTCTCACGTATGCGTAGTGCACAGTGCGGGGTCTCACGTATGCGTAGTGCACAGTGCGGGGTCTCACGTATGCGTAGTGCACAGTGCGGGGTCTCACGTATGCGTAGTGCACAGTGCGGGGTCTCACGTATGCGTAGTGCACAGTGCGGGGTCTCACGTATGCGTAGTGCACAGTGCGGGGTCTCACGTATGCGTAGTGCACAGTGCGGGGTCTCACGTATGCGTAGTGCACAGTGCGGGGGGTCTCAGGTATGCGTAGTGCACAGTGCGGGGGGTCTCACGTATGCGTAGTGCACAGTGCGGGGGGTCTCACGTATGCGTAGTGCACAGTGCGGGGGGTCTCACGTATGCGTAGTGCACAGTGCGGGGGGTCTCACGTATGCGTAGTGCACAGTGCGGGGTCTCACGTATGCGTAGTGCACAGTGCGGGGTCACACGTATGCGTAGTGCACAGTGCGGGGTCTCACGTATGCGTAGTGCACAGTGCGGGGTCTCACGTATGCGTAGTGCACAGTGCGGGGTCTCACGTATGCGTAGTGCACAGTGCGGGGTCTCACGTATGCGTAGTGCACAGTGCGGGGTCTCACGTATGCGTAGTGCACAGTGCAGGGGGTCTCAGGTATGCGTAGTGCACAGTGCGGGGGGGTCTCACGTATGCGTAGTGCACAGTGCGGGGGGTCTCAGGTATGCGTAGTGCACAGTGCGGGGGGTCTCACGTATGCGTAGTGCACAGTGCGGGGGGTCTCACGTATGCGTAGTGCACAGTGCGGGGGGTCTCACGTATGCGTAGTGCACAGTGCGGGGTCTCACGTATGCGTAGTGCACAGTGCGGGGTCTCACGTATGCGTAGTGCACAGTGCGGGGTCTCACGTATGCGTAGTGCACAGTGCGGGGTCTCACGTATGCGTAGTGCACAGTGCGGGGTCTCACGTATGCGTAGTGCACAGTGCGGGGTCTCACGTATGCGTAGTGCACAGTGCGGGGGGTCTCACGTATGCGTAGTGCACAGTGCGGGGGGTCTCACGTATGCGTAGTGCACAGTGCGGGGGGTCTCACGTATGCGTAGTGCACAGTGTGGGGGGTCTCACGTATGCGTAGTGCAGTGCGGGGTCTCACGTATGCGTAGTGCACAGTGCGGGGTCTCACGTATGCTTAGTGCACAGTGCGGGGTCTCACGTATGCGTAGTGCACAGTGCAGCGTTCAACACATGCAAAGAGCCCATTTCGAGACATCTGCAAACAGCACAGTGCAGACAGCCCAGTGTGGGGTCCCACACCTGCAGAGAATACAGTGCGGGGTCCCAGGTCTACAAAAAGCACATTGGAAGATTTCATATTTGCAGAGAATACAGTGCTGAGTCCCATGCCTGCACAGAGAACAGTGTTGGGTCCCACATCTGCACTGAAAAGAATATGGGGTCCCATGGTTGCATACTGCAGGGTGCTAATCTGCCGGTTCCTTGTTGATGAATTCTTTTTCCCTGGGTGGAACTGGCACCTGTCCCGTTCCTCTCCCCTGGGTCCCTTTTTTGTGATATGCCTTTAATTCAGAGGAACACACCCTGCTATCTCAATTAGATTCCCCGGGTGTCATGCAATTAGCTTCATCCACATACAGATGTAGTTAGGGCACTTCCCTCATCTGTTATTACTTTTCATATTGAATTAATTTGAGTCTCTTGGATCATAAATTCCCTCCCCTCCCCCCCCCTTGTTGTTTTCATATTATCTATGCGGGATTATACTTCCCTTCATTTATGAACCTGACTCAACGACCACCTACACCAATCTGAACCTGAACCATACACTTTTTATTAACTGGCCCGTCCGTGGGTGCTTCCTACCTCTTTTTCCCTCTCTTCCTTTTTCTCTGCTTCCTTGTGCTTTCCTTTTTCCTTTCCCTTTTCCCCTTTTCCCTTCCTGGCCCCCACCTTCTGTTTTCACCTAGCCCCCTTTTCTGATATGGCCTATCTTCTTGACGCTGACATTGACCGAGAAATTCAGTCTGCCTTCTCCTCTCAACGATCAACTTTGAACCAATCTGAAGACTCTCTCCATACTCTATTTAAGAATCATAAGAAACTAACTATTAAATTTCTGAATAGGAAATGGGACATCTCCTCATTAAAATCCCACATTGAGAATGGGATCATTCCCAGGGGTCTGAGAGAACGGGTCACCCCAGCTGGACACCTCCATACACCTCGTTTCATTGAGGCCTGGAAGGCCAGCTGTGTCAGACGAGGTCTTGAAATCATGCAGTTGATTGTTGATGAGGAACAGGCACAGCTGGATGAATTAAAAGCGGAGATAGACATCAGTGTTGGTTTACTTGAACCCTTCAAAACAGATCCCTCCTTTGAAAAACACAATGAGCTCCTTAAAAAGGAAGTAGACAAAACTCAACGCAATTTAAAAACTCATAAACAAGAGAAATTCAAACAAAACTTATTAGATCTTGAACGTGGTGATCTGTTTGATCCTACAATCTACAAAGGAAGAAGTCGATCTCGCAAACATAGAGGAAGGAGTAACAGTGTAGCTAACACAAAGACCACACGCAAACAATATTCATCTACTGACAGTGATAGTGAACGCCGTGATCTATCGGTGACTTTTTTAGAGAGGGATCAGTCACCAACAGACAACCCCATAATCACGACAGGGAAAACCAAACCCAGTGGAAAGGGAAAAACACCACCAAACTCACCCCCAAGCCATCAGGGAAGACAAAGGGAAACTCGCAAAAGTCAGCGACAACTCAGGAAGAAAACACACAGGACATAAATAGTGACAATTCATCAGTAACATCTTCATCTAGTCCTACTACAGACATGAAGGTCGTTAACCTCACTGAATTCCCTTTGAACCAACACCATCTCTCCCTGCTTAGTAGGGGCCTCTCTTTTTCCCCTAAATCAGGGATGAATGAGTTTGAAGTGTATAAGGACATTTCCCTTTACCTTAGAAAGGTGATCTTTAGATATTGGCATTTAACTAAACACACTGAAAACAATCAAAACATACAAAATAAAGAAGAGTTGGAGGCCCTAGATACACTCATTTCTCTTCTAGAAGAGAATGAGGATTCTGATCTTGACACAGAGACGCCCTCGGAGCAAACAGTAGACACTCGCTCGGCCAATCTATCTATAAAATCAGTCAGGATGCCTCCGTTATCTAAACACAAGTCCATTGAATTCTTCCTGACACAAGTCAGGAGAGACCTCTCTAAGGTGAATTGGAAGTATAGGGGTATAGATAACCTTACTAGGGAAGAAAGAAAGGCCCTAAAAGAACTAGAGGAGACACCGGGTATTGTAATTAAGAGCAGTGACAAGGGAGGTAACGTAGTCCTCCTTACCGAGGACCAATATGAAAAAGAAGTATGTAGACTTCTGGGTGATGAGTCCACTTATCGCAAGCTTCAGTCAAATCCATTTCCCGGTATTGTCAATGAACTTAATTTTTTGCTGAGTCTAGCACTGGAGGAAAAATTAATTAACAGAAAGGAATTTAATTTCTTACGTACATCTCAGTTTAATATACCCACCTTCTATATCATTCCAAAACTCCATAAATCTTTAACAAATCCACCCGGCAGACCCATCATCTCTGCGGTAAATGGCCCCCTCGAAAAAACGGGCAAATTCATTGATGCACTAATTAAGGAGCTGGTTCTTGAATTGCCCTCCTATGTGCAGGATACAGGGGATGTACTGTCCCATCTAAATGCTTTGGCTCTGCCGGAAGGATCCTTTATGGTAGGCATAGATGTCGAATTTTTATATACATCAATTCCCCATCAATGGGGCTTAAAAGCTGTCCAATTCTTTCTTGATAAAAAATTCCCACTCCTAGGACATCAAAATGAGTTCATAGGTGATGTACTTACCTTTCTGTTGGAACATAATTGTTTCCAGTTTATGGGGATTTATTACCAGCAAATTAGAGGCACCGCGATGGGGGCACCCTGGGCTCCCTCGTACGCCTGCCTACATCTGGGTATGTGGGAGGAGGAATCTGTCTATCAGTCGCCGACGTACCTCAGCCACAGTCTTCTGTGGCTGAGGTACATTGATGACGTGCTTATGATCTGGGGGGGTACGGAGCAGGAGTTAATGTTATTCATGGAAGAACTTAATACCAACGACCGTAACATTAGGCTTACATACACTGCCCACCAATATACCCTTTCCTTTCTGGATTTGACCCTGTTTGCCGATAATGGGAAGATCAACACTAAAACTCACAGGAAGCCAACAGCAGCGAATACACTCCTCCTGGCCACCAGTGACCATCCTAGATCCCTAATAAAAAGGTATACCTGTAGGCCAGTTCCTCCGTATTTGTAGAAACTGCTCTAAAGAACAAGATTTTGACAAGGAAGCCAGGGACCTATACGGTAGGTTTAGGGATAGAGGCTACTCCCACTCATTTATTAGAACAGCCAAAAAAAGAGCCCTCCAGACGGACCGTCAGCAACTTCTCATTAGAAGGAATTCCACGGTCACTAAAGATAGACATGAACCTCCCAGAATCATCACCAAATACGGTGCTCAATGGAAACAGATTAGGACCATTCTTAATAACCACTGGCATATACTCTCTGGTTCCCCTGCTCTTGGTGAGATAGTGGGAGAACGTCCCCTTCTTACCGCCCGACGTTCTCGGAATCTGAGGGATCATTTGATCCACTCCGAATACCAAAGATCCCCTACCAAAAACTGGCTTACCCAACTCCCCCCTCTTAAAGGTATGTTTAGGTGTGGGAGATGCGCCATCTGCAAGTATGTCGAATGCACGGACGTGTTCACCGACTGACGGTAAGAGACAGTTCAAAATCTATAATTTTATCAACTGCAATACCACACGAGTAGTGTATATGCTCACATGCCCCTGTGGCAAAAAATATGTGGGTAAGACAGAGAGGAAACTGAAGATCAGAGTCGGTGAGCACGTCCAAAGCATTCTCAGCAAAGACGATGAGCGCCCCATTCCCCTACATTTCCTCAAGTTCCATGGGGGGGACCCCACTGGGCTTACTGTCAAGGGTATCTACAGGTTAAATCTTCCCCTTAGAAGGGGTGACTTCGACAGAATTCTTTGCCAGAAAGAAAAAATGTGGATTTATACCCTTGACAGCATGTCCCCTCATGGGTTAAATAACGAGTGCAACCTGTCAGTGTTCCTTATCCCTTAGGTCCATATTCACATCTATTGCCTTTCCTCTTTTTCTTCTTTTTTCTCTTTTCTCCATATAGGTGACGTATCTACTTTCACTGCCTGATCGCTCCTCTCAATTACTTTTCATTTTATTTCCATTTTCTATAATTATTTTTATTACCTTTTCATCTTCCATTTTTTATTTTCTATTTTTCATCTATTATTTATTATTATTTTTTCATCATTTATTAATTATTCCTTATATTTTTTTCATATTTTAGTTTATCTTTTCCATTTTTAATTTTTTATTATTCATTATTTAATTTTCATTTTCTATATTATATTTTATTTTTTATTTTCTATTTAGTCTTAGTTTCAGCTTTTCCCCTCTACTCCACTCCCCTTCTTTCCTCCCTCCCTTCCTTGCTTAAGTAGTTTATGCTCTGTATAGAGGTGGTGCACCCACGGACCGGCCCGTTCCATTTATTTGCATAATCTTTGTTGTCTTCCGGTCTGAATGGCAGTCTATTTGTTGTACCGTTGCCAGACCAACAGATAGCCATTGTATCCACGGATGTAAGTGGGAGGGCTATATAAGATGTCCGCTCTGGCAACGGCGCATGCTCTGAAGAAATCCCTGTGACGGATGAAACGCGTCAGCATGACGCCATCACGCTCCACCTAGCGTCACACACAGACCCACCCATCAGCCCTGGGTATTCCGTCCGCCCTCGTGTGAAGCCTCTCAGCATGGAACCAGGAAGTGGACGCTGACCTACGCCGCACTCAGACGGCACGTCCTAACACGCCTCCGCTCCTCATCACCGCTGCTGGTAACTGAGCACACGGATCTACGAAGCCCCATCCAGCTGACCCGACCTGGATGCAGCCGCTCCGTACCACCTGAGATGATCCGAGTGGGATTGGAATGATCTACTAGCCTGCTCAACTTCGGTATCCCGGGTCTGGTGAGACTGTATCTGTTCATATTCTAATCGTGACTGATGTCACCATAGTTACACAGCTGTCTCCCACCCACTGTCAATTTCATTCACAGTGATTATTACCGATGCAGGCACACCTACATCTTGATCTATGTACCATCCCCACACAGCTGCTCATCTACTTCACCAGTCATTGTATGACACTCAGCTATGTCCATGCAATACATCTCAAGGCTCACCTAAGGCCTGGTATTGGCATCCTACAAGGCGGACTTCCCCCCAACCATACGGCTGCACACACCAATCTCCCAGCCTTGACCCACAACCTTCTGAGATACTTATGAGACGTTTTATGTTTTGCTGTGTATCTTTTCATTCATTAATCCAGCTGGGCGTCCTTGTTGTGTGTGTTTAGTGGTGGCCATCTGTGTGTTGTTCTGTTCTTAGACAACGTTGTCTATTTTATATTTTTTTAGTGTCAGGTCTTGGTTCACTTATTGTCATAATTTTTGATTTTGTGTTTGGTGTATATGTGGAATTATTCAACTTAACATTACATTTTTCATATTTTTGCTAATCTGCTGGTTCCTTGTTGATGAATTCTTTTTCCCTGGGTGGAACTGGCACCTGTCCCGTTCCTCTCCCCTGGGTCCCTTTTTTGTGTTTGTTGTTTGATGTTAACACAGTATGCAGTCTGATATGTGTAGGATGCACAGTGCAGATCCGATGTTTGCACAGTGCGGGTCCCATGTTTGCAGAGTACACAGTGCGGGTCCCATGTTTGCAGAGTACACAGTGCCGGTCCCATGTTTGCAGAGTACACAGTGCCGGTCCCATGTTTGCAGAGTACACAGTGCCGGTCCCATGTTTGCAGAGTACACAGTGCGGGTCCCATGTTTGCAGAGTACACAGTGCGGGTCCCATGTTTGCAGAGTACACAGTGCGGGTCCCATGTTTGCAGCGTACACAGTGCGGGTCCCATGTTTGCAGAGTACACAGTGCGGGTCCCATGTTTGCAGAGTACACAGTGCGGGTCCCATGTTTGCAGAGTACACAGTGCCGGTCCCATGTTTGCAGAGTACACAGTGCGGGTCCCATGTTTGCAGCGTACACAGTGCGGGTCCCATGTTTGCAGAGTACACAGTGCGGGTCCCATGTTTGCAGAGTACACAGTGCGGGTCCCATGTTTGCAGAGTACACAGTGCGGGTCCCATGTTTGCAGAGTACACAGTGCGGGTCCCATGTTTGCAGAGTGCACAGTAAGGTCTCGGAGGAACACGCCGCTTACATTCCTCAGCATCATTAGCTGCACTTGACGTTGTCATCACATGCTAATTATCATCAGCTAATAAGAGCAGCAGAGCCACTACATTACAGATAAGATCAGGAGGATGTAATCTCATTGGAAAATCTCCCTTCACTGGCTCATATCAGAGGGGGGGCAGCATGGGGTGAATATAGGGGTTGGGGGGGGGGAGCGTAATACCTGACAGGGACACAGCCAGAGTCTGAATATAATAGGAGGACCCCCCCTTCCTTGTAAAATGATAGGTGACCCCCCCCCCCCCCCCGACTCTTTTAGAAGCTCTACAGGCTCAGACAATAGCAGCAGTACACTGGTAGCTCAGCAAAGTGCAAAATGTTCACTCAGATTTACTAATGCAGCTCATGCTCATACCCGACTCCCTGTACATGTACTGAGGGTCCGGCCTGGCATCAGTATGTGGCCTGTCAGGGCAGCCAGCATGACCTGCACACCATCTGTCCCAAATTTCTGGCCTGTGACCAACTGACACCCACCTAACTGTGCTGTGTGTCCCTGGCAGATGCCGCCTAACCCTGGCACTGCTATGACATGGCACCTTCTGCCCTTACCCAGCAGGAGGGTGCTCAGGTCAGGGCAGAGAAGAGCTGCTGACAAATACTACAAGACATAGCCAATTCCTTCTATGAATATATAATAGAAAGTTTATTGCATATTTACAAAGTGAAATAACTTTTCTTTACAGTCAGCAGACTAAACCATCATCCTCCGTCTTCCCCACATCCCACTCCGTCAGAAGCTCCGAGCAGACTTCAGTGTAAAGCAAATCCCAGTCCCAGTGCACGTCATCCTGTGGAGGAAAACCACATTACCACATCGCTCCCACAAAATATCATCACCCCTAGCTCCCCCCCCCCTCCCCCCGACATGTCATATGCCTTCCAGACGTGTTACACCCCCCCCCCCCCCCCCGACATGTTATTTCCCACCCCAGACATGTCAACCCCCGCCAATACATGTCACCAATCACAGTCACCCAGGACCGTAGCTAGAACAGGCCATTGTCTAATCTGGTTCCCATCATTGCATTCTGTGATCTCACCTCTCTCACTTCCCCTTCTGGTGACAACACTTTGGTGAGGAGTTTTAGATCGATGTCCCCATCCTGATAAGAGAATATGATAGTGTTAAGTAAAAAGAAACATCTATAGTCAAACTGTCCATTAATATAGATAATTGAAGATTTTCTGTTTACACCGATAGAAGAGCCAACTGTCCTTCCGTGTCAGACCCATGAAAACACAACAACCACCCATCCCAGGTGACACCACACCTTCCACCACACCAGAACTACACCAACCTCCATACTACAGCAGACACCACAGGTACTCTGGGCTGAGGGTGTATTGCATTTTCTGGGGCAATTCACTGTATGGAAGGATAACGGATAACCTTTGGCAAAAATTCAGTGTAAGGATAATGGGGAATACTCAGATCTGGTCATATGTTCACCCCTTTCTGGGAGAAAATCCTCTTCTGTGACAGGACAGCAGATCAAAAGGGAGTGAGGTGGAGGTCCAAGGAAAAAGGATAGTTACACTGAATGGAGCAGGGGCAGGTAAGGCATCCAGGGGGTGTCCGGTGGCAGTATGTTGGGGACAGGGGGTGTCCGTGGGCCAGACGGGGTGTCTAGTGGCAGTCTGTGGGCCAGACGGGGTGTCTAGTGGCAGTCTGTGGGCCAGACGGGGTGTCTAGTGGCAGTCTGTGGGCCAGACGGGGTGTCTAGTGGCAGTCTGTGGGCCAGACGGGGTGTCTAGTGGCAGTCTGTGGGCCAGACGGGGTGTCTAGTGGCAGTCTGTGGGCCAGACGGGGTGTCTAGTGGCAGTCTGTGGGCCAGACGGGGTGTCTAGTGGCAGTCTGTGGGCCAGACGGGGTGTCTAGTGGCAGTCTGTGGGCCAGACGGGGTGTCTAGTGGCAGTCTGTGGGCCAGACGGGGTGTCTAGTGGCAGTCTGTGGGCCAGACGGGGTGTCTAGTGGCAGTCTGTGGGCCAGACGGGGTGTCTAGTGGCAGTCTGTGGGCCAGACGGGGTGCCTAGTGGCAGTCTGTGGGCCAGACGGGGTGCCTAGTGGCAGTCTGTGGGCTAGACGGGGTGTCTAGTGGCAGTATGTGGGCCAGACGGGGTGTCTAGTGGCAGCATGTAGAGCAGACAGAGTTTTAAGTGGAAGCATGTGGGACACTGGGGATGTCTAGTGGCAGTATAGGGGACGCAGGGAGCTCACCAGGGTCTGGAAAGCGGCGTGTCTCATAAGGTCATTGTCCAGGTCTCTATAGGTCATCACTCGATTTACTTGAACACTAAAAAGGAAAGAAAATGTTATATAATGTTATAGAAGTGATAAAGAGAAGAAGCAAGGAAAGTACACAGTGAGAGAGAGTGTGAAAAGGTAGAGAGAACACAGCAAGGGATGGAGAAGACACAGCATACAGAGACATAGTAAGATACAGAACAGTTCTTACCTAGGGGGTGCAGCAACTTGCTGAGCTAAATCCTCCTCCTGAACCTCCTCCAGATCTGGAATCACCGGAATATCTATCGAGAAAATTCCAAAAAATGGCAGAATATCACAAAATGTGCTCTCTCTGTTATCCCTGTCATGGACCCGTATCCCTGTCTTCGCCTGTGTTATCCCTGCCCTGTACCCATATCCCTGTCCTCTCAGTTATCCCTGTCCTGTATCTGTGTCTCTGTCCTCTGTTATTCTTGTCCTGTCTTCTCTGTTATCCCTGTCATGGACCCGTATCCCTGTCTTCTCTCTGTTATCCTGGTTCTGGGCTCATGTGACTCCATACAACCACCTTTGGACTCCATACATCTCACTCACCTTCACCCTCATCCGACTCATCCAGACTTTGCTGTCTCAAACGGCTGCTGCAGGAAGAAGAGAGAATGTACTACATTGTACACAGAATGTTTAATAAAATATACACTGCATACTATAATGTACAAAGTTGTAAAAGTATATTATAATGTACACAGAATGTGCAGTTAGGTCCATATATATTTGGACACGGGCACAATTTTCATACTTTTGGCTATGTACGCCACCAGAATAAAATTAAAATGAAACCATCCAAATGAATTTGAAGCGCAGACTTTCAGCTTTAATTCAATGGTTTGAACATAAATATCAAGTACAAATTTTAGGAACTGCAACCATTTTTATTAACAGTCTCCCCCCCCCCCCCCATTTTCAGGGACTCAAATGTAATTGGACTGAATATAATCATAAATAAAATGTTCATTTTTAATATTTTGTTAGGAATCCTTTACTGGCAATGACTGCCTGAAGTCTGGAACCCATGGACATTACCAGAGACTGGGTTTCCTCCTTTCTGATGCTTTTCCAGGCTCTAACTGCAGCTGTTTTCAGTTGTTCTTTGTGGCTCTTTCTGCCTTTAGTTTTGCCATCAGCAAGTGAAATGCTCAATTAGGTTGAGATCAGGTGATTGACTCGGCCATTGCAGAATATTCCACTTCTTTTTCTTCAAAAGCTCCTGGGTTGCTTTTTCAGTGCGTTTTGGATCATTGTCCATCTGTACTGTGAAGCGCCGCCCAATCAACTTTGCTGAATTTGGCTGAATCTGGGCTGACAGTATATCTCTAAACACTGCAGAATTCATCCGGCTGCTTCTGTCTTCTGTCACATCATCAATAAACACCAATGACCCTGTGCCCCTGGAAGCCATGCATGCCTATGCCATCACACTGCAAGCTCCACCATGAGACCACAGATGACGTTGTGTGCTTTGGAACATGAGCTGTTCCAAGCCTTTTCCACACTTTTTTCTTCCCGTCATTCTGGTACAGATTAACCTTAGTTTCATCCGTCCAAAGAATGGTTTGCACCTTGTGGTGAACTCTCTGTATTTGATCTTGTAAAGTCTTTTCTTGATTGTAGACTTTGACAATGATACACCCACCTCCTGGATAGTGTCCTTCACTTGTCTGGATGTTGTGAATGGGTTTTTCTTTACCGTAAAGAGGATCCTGCGATCATCCACCACTGTTGCCTTCCATGGACATCCAGGTCTTTTTATGTTGCTGAGCTCACCAGTGCGTTCTTCTCAGAATGTATCAAACACTGGTCACTGGTACGAGCAGACAGGCAGGGAGGGGGGGGGGGGGGCGACAGAGGAGACACAGGAGAGCAGGGCTGCGGATGATGGAGACACGTACTCTGACCACGGTGTCAGGGCTCAGCAGCCCTGATAGATCGTGGTCAGCATACAGTGGGGAGGGCATAGCCAGGCAGGATCAGCAAGGTTTTTTTTTTTTTTTTTTTTTTTTTTTTTAGGTATTACAGGGGGCCAAATGACACAGCACGAGCACTGTGCTGTATAAAATGCTTTAAGGGAACAAGATCTGTTTTTTTGGGGGGTTTTTTGGGCTAACAAACGCTTTAAATATGTTTTGGTAAATACCTGAAAAAAAATAAAATTGTGCCCGTGTTCAAATATATATGGACCTAAATGTATAATATGTATACCTTAATATACACTACATACTATAATGTACAAAGATGTATAATTTAATGTACTCAGGGTACTATAGCGAGAAGAGATGTATAATAATGTACAATTTTCAGGAGTAACAGGTTTATTATGGAAATCGCACATTTGAGTGTTTATTTAGGTAGCAAATAGCTAGTATGCGGTGTATATAATATTATACATTATATTATGCTTGCATAGCAAGTATAGCATGTTTTGTTTACTTGCATAGCAAATATAGCATTTGGTGCATATTATATAATACACAATTATAAATTTTTATTATTTATTATGTATACACTGCTGTATAATGTAGACTGTGTACTATATTATAAACAGATATAAAATAATGCATTAAAGGAGTTGTAAAGGCAGGAGGTTTTTTATCTTAATGCATTCTATGCATTAAGATAAAAAACCTTCTGTGTATAGCAACCTCCCCACCACCCCCTAATTGCTTGAGCCCCATCTCTCTTCAGCGATGTCCACAAGTGTTCTAGCCATCCGGGACTCTCCTCCTGTTTGGCTGAGACACAGCAGCGGTGCCATTGGCTCCCGCTGCTGTCAAAATTAGTTAGCCAATCAGGGGAGAGGAGGGGGTGGGGCCGGTTCGGGGCTGCGTGTCTGAATACACACGGAGCTGTGACTTGGCTCGAGTGCCCCCATAGTAAGCTACTTGTCGTAGGGGCACTCAACAGGAGGGAGGGGCCAGGAGCACAGAAAGGGGACCCGAGAAGAGGAGTATCCGGGCTGCTCTGTGCAAAACCAACTGCACAAAAGGAAGCAAGTATAACATGTTTTTGTTTTGTTTTTTAAAACAAGACTTTACAATCACTTTAAATAATGTACACCAAACGTATAATATATTGTGCACAGATATCTAATAATGTACATAGCGTACTATAATGAGAAGAGAAGGATGGGAGGTGGTTCTTGTCCTGGACACACTTAACAATACAATCACATTACACAATGGCAGAGATGAGATGGACTGCTGGAGGAAAATATCATATTCAGTAATAGGGATGGACTGAACACCCCCCTGTTCGGTTCGCATCCAGAACATGCAAACAGGCAAAAAAATTTGTTCGAACACGAGAACAACGTTAAAGTCTATGGGACACGAATATGAAAAATCAAAAGTGCTAATTTTAAAGGTTAATATGCAAGTTATTGTCAAAAAGTGTTTGGGGACCCGGGTCCTGCCCCAGGGGACATGTATCAATGCAAAAAAAAAGTTTTAAAAATGGCCGTTTTTTCAGGAGCAGTGATTTTAATGCTTAAAGTGAAACAATAAAAGTGTAATGTTCCTTTAAATTTCGTACCTGGGGGATGTCTATAGTATGCCTGTAAAGTAGCGCATGTTTCCCGTGTTTATAGCAGTCCGAGAGCAAAATGACATTTCTAAAGGAAAAAAAAAATCATTTAAAAATGCTAGCGCTAGTGCTGGCTATTATTGAATTGTTGGTCCCGACAATACACATAAAAGTCATTGAAAAAAAAAAAAAAAAAAAAAAAAAAAAAAAATGCGTGGGGTTCCCCCAAAATTCCGTTACCAGGTCCTTCAGGTCTGGTATGGATATTAAGGGGAACTCCACGCCAAAAAAAAAAAAAAAAAAAAAAAAAAAAAAAAAAAGGCGTGAGGTTCCCTCCAAAAATCCACACCAGACCCTTATCTGAGCACGCAACCTGTCAGGCGCAGGAAAAGAGGGGGGAGACTAGAGAGCGCCCGCCCCCTCCTGAACCGTACCAGGCCACATGCCCTCAGCATGAGGAGGATGTCCCCATAACCCTTGCCTGGTGGTTGTGTGGGTCTGCGTGCGGGGATAGAAAAGAAAAAGCTCCACCTCAATGGGAGGCCTCCTGGGGACTACTGTCTCTTGGCTGTGACAGCTGTTATATAAACATCCTGGTGATGTAACCGAGTGACCCGCCCCTTTTGACGTCATGTGACTTTAGACGGGGGTGGGGTCATCCGGTTACATTACAGCCGCGAGCAAGTTTAAATGACATTTTTTCCTTTAGAAATGTAATTTTGCTGCGGGACTATTCTACACATATGTGCCACTTTACAGGCAGACTAAGGGGACCCCCCAGGCACGATATTTAAAGGAATTTTTTACTTTTATTGTTTCACTTTAAGCATTATTAAAATCACTGCTCCCGAAAAAACGGTCGTTTTAAAAACTTTTTTTTGCATTGATACATATCACCTGGGGCAGGACCCGGGTCCCCAAACACTTTTTATGACAATAACTTGCATATTACCCTTTAAAATTAGCACTTTAGATTTCTCCCATAGACTTTTAAAAGGGTGTTCCGCAGCTTTTCGAATTTGTTGCGAACACCCCAAATTGTTCGACTCGAACAGACAGCCCATCCCTATTCAGTAATAGGTTTTCCTCATGTGAATGGTTGTAAGAGGCAAAACATGGCGGCCTCTTACAGGGAAGAGAGCAGACAATTCTCTGCCCTCTAAAATGTTGCCATGTTTTCACAAAGGACAGAACTACAACTTTACATGGCGTCACTTACTCTTCCACGTCCTCCGCACCACGCTTTCCCAGCCTGCAAGAAAGAAACATCTTTTTATTCAGTAAATGTAACGTGAGCAGTTTTTCTGGATGTCAGTCTGGAAAGTGTTCCTAGTACTGATATCATGGAAATTAATGTGACCTATGCGAGGTCCGGATGCCATGCTGAGGGTGTGCTAGGTTGTAACTCTTCCAGTACTTCATCACCAAGCTCACCATTATCCCCAATGTTAGAAGGAAACACTCACTTGGAGGTCCCCGATGAGTCGTCTGCCCACCCTCCCTGCCGCAGTGGTTTCGGGGGGCCCTGAAACAAGAAAATGAAGAGAATCAGAACATAATTTGTAGCAAGAAACACATTGTTACTACTAATATACAGTGTAAGATACAGAACTCCAAGTAAGGGCTCTTTTACACGGGCGATCTGATCATATCTGTCTGTCACTTTTTTAGGCGGACCTGATCGGAAGGTCCGTGCATCCCTACGGACCGGCGGACTTGTGTCCGGTTACACCCGCCTACCTCCGGGTCCAATCAGGCCCACTAGAAAAAAAAAAAATGTGGAGGACTGCATCTTCCGTTTGGGTGGGCTAGATCTGAGTCAGCCGGGTATAAACAGACAGCGGAGTCCATTTACTTCCAGACACCCATAGAGCAGAGCAGGTCTGTCCATGTCCGCTCTGCATAAACTGAGCGGATACAGACCTGTCATTTGCTCCAATGTGCTCTGAACAGCAGGCGATTTGTGAGCAGATCCCCTGCTGATCATAATGCAAACCGCCTGTGTGAAAGGGCCCAAAGACACTGCTACTAATTATATACAGTATAGGATATATGACTCCAAGGAACACACTGCTTTCACTTACAGTCATGTAAAAAATTAAGTAAACTCCATAGAAATTGTTAACTTTTTTTCATATTTGAACAGGCAAACATTAGATCTTTATCAAACAGAGGTGGACAAGCGGCCCTGTATGCAATCTATCTGCTTCCAGGGGCACACATACATCCCTGCACACAAGCAAACAGTTGGCTCTGCAATTATCAGTATATAGCTGCAGCCTGTCGTTGATTTGTACAGATGGCTGTGCAAAAAGTGGTCACTCCTGGGTGCAAATTTTTCATAGTTTACAGCTCTCTGCGCCTGGTATTGCCTCCTATGACAGAAGTTATTTGTAGAGATTTCGTATAACTCACCATCAGTCTCTGACTGGTCCCCCCCATGCAAAATCTGCAGATGCAAGAGGTTTCTGGGTTTCCTCGAATGAACTGCCAATGTAAGGTAGTAGTGTCCAGCTTGTATAACAGTGTAAATTTGCTGTCCCCTCAAAATAACTCAACACACAGCCATTAATGTCTAAACCGCTGGCAACAAAAGTGAGTACACCCCTAAGTGAAAATGTCCAAATTGGGCACAATTAGCCATTTTCCCTCCCTAGGTGTCATGTGACTTGTTAGTGTTACAAGGTCTCAGGTGTGTTAAATTTGGTGTTATCGCTCTCTAATACTGGTCACTGGAAGTTCAACATGGCACCTCATGGCAAGGAACTTTATGAGGATCTGAAAAAAATAATTACTGCTCTACATAAAGATGGCCTAGGCTATTAGAAGATTTCCAAGACCCTGAAGCTGAGCTGCAGCACGGTGGCCAAGACCATACAGCGGTTTAACAGGACAGGTTCCACTCAGAACAGGCCTCGCCATGGTCGACCAAAGAAGTTGAGTGCACATGCTCAGCGTCATATCCAGAGGATGTCTTTGGGAAATAGACGTATGAGTGCTGCCAGCATTGCTGCAGAGGTTGAAGGGGTGGGGGGTCAGCCTGTCAGTGCTCAGACCATACGCCGCACACTGCATCAAATTGGTCTGCATGGCTGTTGTCCCAGAAGGAAGCCTCTTCTAAAGACGATGCACAAGAAAGCCCGCAAACAGTTTTCTGACGACAAGCAGACTAAGGACATGGATTACCGGAACCATGTCCTGTGGTCTGATGAGACCAAGATAAACTTATTTGGTTCAGATGGTGTCAAGCGTGTGTGGCAGCAACCAGGTGAGGAGTACAAAGACAAGTGTGTCTTGCCTACAATCAAGCATGATGGTGGGAGTGTCATGTTCTGGGGCTGTATGAGTGCTGCCGGCACTGGGGAGCTACAGTTCATTGAGGAAACCATGAATGCCAACATGTACTGTGACATACTGAGACAGAGCATGATCCCCTCCGTTTGGAGACTGGGCCGCAGGGCAGTATTCCAACATGATAACGACTCCAAACACACCTCTAAGAAGACCACTGCCTTGCTAAAGAAGTTGAGGGTAAAGGTGATGGACTGACCAAGCATGTCTCCAGACCTAAACCCTATTGAGCATCTGTGAGGCATCCTCAAATGGAAGGTGGAGGAGCGCAAGGTTTCTAACATCCACCAGCTCCGTGATGTTGTCATGGAGGAGTGGAAGAGGACTCCAGAGGCAACCTGTGAAGCTCTGGTGAACTCCATGCCCAAGAGGGTTAAGACAGTGCTGGAAAATAATGGTGGCCACACAAAATATTGACACTTTGGGCCCGATTTGGACAGTCTCACTTAGGGGTGTACTCACTTTTGCAGCCAGCGGTTTAGACATTAATGGCTGTGTTGAGTTATTTTGAGGGGACAGCAAATTTACACTGTTATACAAGCTGTACACTCACTACTTTACATTGTAGCAAAGTGTAATTTCTTCAGTATTGTCACATGAAAAGATATAATAAAATATTTACAAAAATGTGAGGGGTGTGTACATGTATATATAGATATAGATAGTGCAGTCAGTGTAGAACATACAGTGCAGGCAATGTATAAATGTATGTGTGTATATATATATATATATATATATATATATATATATACACATACATACAGTGCAGTCAGTGCAGAGTATATAATACAGTGCATTGAAATGGTTAAGGGAATTATGGATGGAATTAAGAAAAAATCGTCACGGGGTCCCCCCAAAATCCATACCAGGCCCTTTAGGTTGATGGGGACAAGGGCCTCTTCCCGACATCCCTGGCCATTGGTTGTCGGGGTCTGCGGGTGGGGGGCTTATCGGAATCTGGAAGCCCCTTTTAACAAGGGGGCCCCCAGATCCCGCCCCCCTATGTGAATTGTACCCTTACCCATTCACCAAAAAAAGTGTCAAAACCACAATAGACAATAATTCCTTTATTAAAAAAAGAAAAAAAAAAAAGAACAAACAAGTGTCCCGCAATGTCCATCCATCTACAATCACGCCGCTCGACGGACCAGAAAAATAGAAAAGAAAAAGCTCCACCTCGATGGGAGGCCTCCTGGGGACTGCTGTCTCTTGGCTGTGACAGCTGTTATATAGGCAACCTGGTGATGTAACCGAGTGACCCGCCCCTTTTGACGTCATGTGACGTCAGAGGGAGGTGGGGTCATCCGGTTACATTACAGCCGCGAGCAAGTTTAGATTAAATTTTTTCCTTTAGAAATGTCATTTTGCTGCGGGACTGCTCTACACATTGCACATATGTGCCACTTTACAGGCAGACTAAGGGGACCCCCCCCCCCCCCCCCAGGCACGATATTTAAAGGAATATTTCATTTTTGTTTCACTTTAAGCATTATTAAAATCACTGCTCCTGAAAAAAAAGGTTGTTTTAAAAACTTTTTTTTGCGTTGATACATATCACCTGGGGCAGTACCCGGGTCCCCATATACTTTTATGGCAATAACTTGCATATAAGCCTTTAAAATTAGCACTTTTAATTTTTCATGTTTGTGTCCCATAAACTTTAATAGGGTTTGCATGTTTGCTCAAAATTTTTGTCTGTTTGCATGTTCTGGTGCGAACCGAACTGGGGGGTGTTCAGCTCATCCCTAATGGGCACTGATCATGAGGGACTTGTATGCAGCACTGATGGGCACTCATAGGCAGCACTGATGGGCAGTACTGATCAGGAGGCACTGACAGGCAATCACTGATGGTCACAGAGTGCCATTCTAATGGGCACTGATTGGCACCCCTGGTGAGCTCACCTGGTGGTCTCCAGTGGGCATTCTCAATGGGTCTGCACTGATAACCAATGCGCTGATTGTCAGTGCAGACCCCCCCTGTCAAAGAGAGCAGCCGATCAGCTCTCCTCTACTCGCGTCTGTCAGTGCGAGTGGAGGAAAAGCCGGTAAAACGGCTCTTCCTGTTTACACTGTGATCAGCTGTGATTGGACACAGCTGATCACGTGGTAAAGAGCCTATGTCATAGGCTCTTTACCTAGATTGGAGATGCAGTGTTACAGACTGACACACCACACCACATTCATCTATAGCAAAGACCCAACACCAGACCCTATAGAGGAGATTTACTAAAACTGGAGCACACAGAATCTGGTGTAGCTTTGCATGGTAACCAATCCGCTTCTAACTTCAGCTTGTTCAGTTAAGCTTTGACAATAAAACCTAGAAGCTGATTGGTTACAACGCACAGCTGCACCAGATTCTGTGTGCACCAGTTGTAGTAAATATGCCCCTGAGGTTTAAATAGGACAAGTTTCAGCTGCATACTCCCTAAGGAAATTAAATCATTGACACCTAATCTGGACCACCAGATTCAAATTTTTCGTGGATTTGAAGTGGTTGTAAATGTAGATGCATACCTACTTTTTCCATATGAAAAATCTGCATTTTTGTTTATTTAAACCAGGGGTCTCCAATTTTTCTAAACAAAGGGCCAGTTTACTGCCCTCAGACTTTAGGGGGGCCAGGCTGTGGCCATTGGGAGTAGAAAAGGTCCCAATGACAGTGGGAAAAAAACAATGCCCCATCACTGTTGTCAGTGGGAGGAATTGTGCCCCCCTCATTGGTGTGAGTAGGAGGAATTGCGTCCCGTCATTGCTGTTGTTGGGCCCCATTGTTGGTGTTATTGGGAGAATATGTGCTCCATCATTGGTGTCATTAGGAGGAATTGTGTCCCATCATTGCTGTTGTTGGGCCCCATTGTTGGTGTTATTGGGAGAATATGTGCTCCATCATTGGTGTCATTAGGAGGAATTGTGTCCCATCATTGCTGTTGTTGGGCCCCATTGTTGGTGTTATTGGGAGAATATGTGCTCCATCATTGGTGTCATTAGGAGGAATTGTGTCCCCTTTTTAGTGGTGTCATTGGGAGAAATTGTGCCTCATAATTGGTGTCATTGAGGAATTGTGCCCCATCATTGGAAGGAATTGTGCCCCTTCTTTGGTGCCAGTGAAGGAAATTATGCCCCATTGTTGGCATTAGTTAATGAAATAGTGCTGCAAGGGCCGGATAAAAGCAAGCACAGAGCCGCATCTGGCCCCCCGGGCCGCAGTTTGAAGACCACCGTTTTAAATGAAAGAAAATGAATACACCATGTCAGTTCTAAGTGTCATTTATTCAGGGACATCACCTTTATCTACAGGTACTATCTGAAACAAGATCTATGGTTTGCCCGTTCAGACATGTTGAAAAGGTTGACGATTTCCATGGAGTGTACCTAATTTTCCCATAGCTGTAAGGCCGGCCATAGATAGAGCGAACTCCTTTCCTGCAACCACGAGTTCCAGAAAAGAAAATCCCTCGAATCCCCCATCACAGACAGGGTTGATGGGAGAATCCCTTATGCGGAGCCATTGTGTTCTCCTGGCGGGGTGTGGGGAAAGCCATCCCTGCCGAAAGAACACAGCGATTATTGCTAGCGGTTATAACAGCGTGTCAAATCCAGGAAGCTGGTTGTACTCAAGTTGAAAGATCGATCAATTCAGTACATTCAGCCTACCTATATATGGTTCAAATCTCAGCCGATTCCTGTTGAATTCGGTCAAGATTCGAATTGTCTATGGCCGGCTTTAGTGTCTTTGAAATTTTCTGAATGTATCTAACATGAGCAGCCTATCAGGAGTTAGCATGGAAATTCTGTTTGCTCTCTTTTCACATTCAGCGCACCTCTCTTGTGGCCAAGCTCCGGGAAGTGTCTCCATCATCTTGTTGAGTTTCCTGAGCAGCTCGAGCACGACGTCCCATCCTGGCGCCCTGCAGAGGGAAGATTTTATATAAACGTGTTAACACTGGAGTCACACCTTACATACATACATCTCACAACAAAAATAATGGGGGGGGGGGGTTCTGGGGTGTATCTGTGTATATAGTACTATGGGAGGGATATATTAGGAGGGGGTCTCTGTGTATATACTATTAGGGGGGTATACACAATACTGTATATATAGGAGGTCTCTGTGTTTACTGTACTATGTAAGTTATATACAGAGTGCTTTCACACTGGGGCGATACGCTGGCAGGACGGTAAGAAAGTCCCGCAAGCAGCATCTTTGGGTGGTAAAGGAGCAGTGTATATACCACTCCTGCCCATTGAAATGAATGGGCACCTGCAAAGCGCTTCGGCGATACACGGGCGCATTTAACCCTTTATTTGGCCCCTAGCGGGAGTTAAAAGCACCCCGCTAGTGGCCGAATAGCGCTGCTAAAATGACGGTGAAGAGCCGCTAAAACTAGCGGCGTTAAACCATCGGCAACGCCCGCCTGCCCCAGTGTGAAAGCAGCCTTAGCCTTTGGCTGAAGCCATTTATTATCAATCAACTGTGTTGACTTTAACCACTTGCTTACTGGGCCCTTAAACCCACATCCCGCCCAGACCAATTTTCAGCTTTCAGAGCTCTCACACTTTGAATGACAATTACTCAGTCATGTAATACTGTACCCAAATGATTTTTTGTCCTTTTTTTCATACAAATAAAGCTTTCCTTTGGTGGTATTTGATCACCTCTGGCTTTTTTTATTTTTTGCGCTATAAATGAAAAAAAGACCGAAAATTTAGAGAAAAAAAAAAAAGCATTTTTCTTTGTTTCTGTGATAAAATTTTGCAAATTATTAATTTTTCTTCAAAAATTTTGGCCACAAATCTATGGTAAAAATAACCCAAATTAGTGGATATTATTTGGTCTTTGTGAAAGTTAGGAGAGTCTACAAGCTGTGGTGCAAATCATAAAAAATTGATCACACCTGAAGTACTGACGGCTCATTTCTTGCGACCCGTACAAGCCAGGAAAGTACAAATACCCCCCAAATGACCCCTTTTTTGAAAGTAGACATTCCAAGGTATTTAGTAAGATGCATGGTGAGGTTTTTGATGTTGTCATTTTTTTCCCACAATTCTTTGCAAAATGAAGATTTTTTTTTCCCACAAAATTGTCATTGTAAATAGGTTATTTCTCTCACATGGCATGTATATACCACAGATAACTCCCCAAAATACATTCTGCTACTCCTCCTGAGTATTAGGATACCACGTGTGAGACTTCACAGCCTGGCCACATAGAGAGGCCCAACATGCAGGGAGCGCCATCAGGTGTTCTACGAGCATAAATTACACATCTAACTTGTTGACTACCTATTACACTTTTGAAGGCCCTAGAGCACCAGGACAATGACACCGATGTGGCACTGATGACAGATGGCACTGATACGTGGCACTGATGGCACGTGACACTGATGACAGATGGCACTAATACGTGGCACTGATGACACTGATTAGAGATGGCACTAATGACAGTGATGTGGCACTGATGACAGATGGCACGTGACACTGATGTTGCACTGATGACAGATGGCACGTGACACTGACAGGTGGCACTGGAGACAGGTGGGCATGTGCGTTTGTGTGTGTGACACTGTTAGTATTCAAACACTCACGCTGCAGGTCGCTCTCCCTCCTCACACACAGTCTCTGTGAGAGGAGGGAGAGCCGGCAATGAGAGATGATCTCATATGTTTACATATGAGATCATCTCTTATTGGACACTCCAGTTGAGTGCTAAATGGCCGCTGTGATTGGCCATTTAGCACAATCTGTGATTGGCTGTGTCCAAGGGACACGGCCAACACAGATTTCCTCCGATGCGCGCCCCCGGAAGTAAACAGGAGGACGTCCAGGGACGCCCTCCCGGCAATTAAGCGCCGTGCTGTAGCCGTCTTTCGGCTATTGCGTGGGAGCGTAGTGTTTAAATTATAATAAAACAAAAACTACCCAAATGACCCTGATCAAAAGTTTACATACCCCAGTTCTTAATACCGTATATTACCCCCTTTAACATCAATGACAGCTTGAAGTCTTTTGTGGTATTTGTGGATGAGGCTCTTTATCTTCTCAGATGGTAAAGCTGCCCATTCCTCTTGGCAAAAAGCCTCCAGTTCCTGTAAATTCTTGGGCTGTCTTGCATGAACTGCACGTTTGAGATCCCCCCCCCCCCCCCCCCCCAAGTGGCTCAATAATATTGAGGTCAGGAGACTGAGAGCCACTCCAGAACCTTCACTTTATTCTGCTGTAGCCAATGACAGGTTGACTTGGCCTTGTGTTTTGGATCATTGTCACGTTGGAATGTCCAAGTACGACCAATGAGCAGCTTCCTGGCTGATGAATGCAAATGTTCCTCCAGTATTTTTTGATAACATACTGCATTCATCTTGCCAACAGTTTTGACCACATTTCCTGTGCCTTTGTAGCTCACACATCCCAAAAACATCAGCGATTCACCTCCGTGTTTCACAGTAGGAATGGTGGACCTTTCAACATAGGCCTTGACTCCTCTCCAAATGTAGCATTTATGGCTGTGGCCAAAAAGTTCAATTTGGGTCTCATCATTCCAAATGACTTTGTGCCAGAAGGTTTGAGGCTTGTCTCTGTGCTGTTTGGCATATTGTAAGCGAGATACTTTGTGACAATTGCGTAGTAATGGCTTTCTTCTGGCGACTCGACCATGCAGCCCATCTTTCTTCAAGTGCCTCCTTATTGTGCATCTTGAAATACCACACCACGTTTTCAGAGAGTCCTGTATTTCACCTGAAGTTATTTGTGGGTTTTTCTTTGCATCTCTAACTATTTTCCTGGCAGTTGTGGCTGAAATTTTAGTTGGTCTACCTGACCGTGGTTTGGTTTCAACAGAACTCCTCATTTTCCACTTCTTGATTAGAGTTTGAACACTGCTGATTGGTATTCTCAATTCCTTGGATATCTTATCCTTTCCTGTTTTATACAGTTCAGCTACCTTTTCCCACAGATCCTTTGACAATTCTTTTGCTTTCCCCATGACTCAGAATCCAGAAACGTCAGTGCAGCACTGGATGAAAGATGCAAGAGTCTGTCAGGAGTCCAAAAACTCATTGACCTTTTATACACACACACACTAATTACAATCAAACAGATCACAGGTGAGGATGGTTACCTTTAATAGCCATGCAAACCCCTTTGTGTCAACTTGTGTGCATGTTATCAGGCCAAAATCACCAGGGTATGTAAACTTTTGATCAGGGTCATTTAGGTAGTTTCTGTTTTCATCATGATTTAAAAAGAGTAAACACAGTTGGCTGATAATAAATAGCTTCAGCCAAACACTAACCATGAGTGAAAGAAATGTTTTTGTGTTATCATTCATATTCTCTGAAAAATGGCCAAGAAATCATAAATTCCGCCAGGGTGTGTAAACTTATGAGCACAACCGTATGTGACTCCATGACTTTAATGTGCTTCTTCTTGAGCCACTCCTTTGTTGCCTTGGCGGTATGTTTTGGTTCATTGTCCTGCTAGAAGACCCATCCATGACCCAATTTCATTGTTCTGTCTGAGGGAAGAAGGTTCTCATCCAAGATTTTACAATACATGGCCCTGTTCATTGGCCCCTCAAAAGTGAAAGGCTTCTCATCCTTTTGGCTAAGATCAAGTGTAGTATCTGTTCTTATCAGTTACTGAGTGGTGGCGCTGCGTTACTGTCCCTGATCCATGGTGGTGGGTTGGGGGTGGCAGTGGCTATGCAAATTGGTTTAATGATAAGCTGCACAGTTAGTAGCGGGGAGAGCCGAAACCGAACTGCTCGATGAACTGAGGGCCGTTACTAGGTCTCCTTTAGAGAAAGCCGGAAAGGTTACCTCCTGATAGGGATGGAGAAGCACTGGGTCTGGCCAAAGGGTCAGGTCCCTGGCCTTCTGGCCTAGATTGGTGTGGTTACTGTTCCCGTCAGTTTTTTCGAGAAAGAACATTGCCCCCCCCCCCCCCTTTCCACCGGGAAGTATTTCCCAAATGTAATAAGGTAGGAGCAATGGGAGCAGTGGTGGAGGTTTTCCCTCCTGGGGGCTCACCCTAAGCTCTCAAACCTCCATGCCTTCCTGATGGGGACAGGGCTGCACTGGTCTGGCTGTGGGCCGGGGTTAAAAGAAGCCCGTGGTGTATGTGCCCCTGGAATTGCGGCCCAGGGGTGCCGTAGTTTCACGGTGATGCGGATCACTTGAATTATGGCACCAATGTCACTGCACTTCTTACACTTTTTTCTACACCTGCCTCTAGGCTTGAGGCTTTTGGCTACAACCAGAGGAATTTTTTATACCTGGCCGAAGGGCCGGCCATTGTTTCACACAATGGCACTTTCACTTCCTCTCTCCACTTTCTTCCCCCACGTCTTTTATTTAAGCCCCTCTTTTGTCAGTTTTTAGCTTTTTTTGTTTGTACACGATTTTGCACGTGTGACTGGTAGGGTGTAGGTCCTCAGGCCTGCCCTGAAAGTCTTGGGAGGAGGTGGACATGGCCTTCTGGCTTAGTTTGCCCTCTCTCCATTCGGGGGAGCCCCACCTAGTACTTGGGTGGGTCTGTTTCGACAGACCCTCCAAAGAATAGGGGCCGTCTGGTTTTGGCCAGATGGACCAAGTGTACCTCAGTCCCCGTCTGGAGCCTAAAGCCCCAGGGGTTTAGGGTTAAGGTCCTTCTTCTTGGAGGACAAGGTGTACACCCATTGCACGTTTTGTGTTACACGCTTTATATTATATATGTGTGTACTTTTTTTTTGGCCCAGGTGGAGTTTTTGGAGTGTGTTCACTAGCCACGGGCTTTAAAAAAAAAAAAAAAAAAAAAAAAAAAAAAAAAAGGAAGAAGATTGTGAGGTTTGAATGGAAGAAAGAGATTCTGTGGACAGATGTCTTTTATACACATAATGAGTTGTCATTAGGAGCACCTTCTTACATTGACAGGACTAATCTGTGTACCACATGAGCACCTACTGTAGCCAGTCTGTGGGAGACAGAATTATTGTTGGTTGTAGGGGATAAAATATTTATTTTACTCACTGAACTGCAACTTAATCTAAAACATTTATATCATGTGCATTTTCTGGATTTTTGGTTGATATTCTGTCTCTATCATTTAAAATACACCTATGATAAAAGTTATAGACCAGAGATCCTCAAACTACTGCCCTCCAGCTGTTGCGGAACTACACATCCCAGGAGGCATTGCAAAACTCTGACATTCACAGACATGACCAGGCATGATGGGAATTGTAGTTCCTGAACAACTGGAGGGCCGCAGTTTGAAGACCCCTGTTATAGACCCTTCATTTCTTTGTAAGTGGGAAAACTTATACAATCTGCTTAGGATCAAATCATTATTTGTCCCCACTGTATAGGAGGGGTTCCTGTGTATATAGTACTCAGTGAGGCATATATTGAAGTGACTCTGTATATATTACTATGGGAAGTATATATATAGAAAGCGGTATCTGTATACAGTACCATGGGAGGTATATAAGGTATGTACGGGGGGAGTCAATGTGTAGACAGTACTATGGGAGGTATGTACAGTTTATATAAGAGAGAGTATCTGTGTACATAGTACAATGCTGGTATATATGGGGGGGGGGGGGGAAGTACTATGGAAGGTATATATAGGAGGGGGTCTCTGTGTATATAGCACTATGGGAGGTATATACAGGAGGGGGTCTCTGTGTATACAGCACTATGGGATGTATATATAGGAGGGGGTCTCTGTGTATACAGCACTATGGGATGTATATATAGGAGGGGGTCTCTGTGTATACAGTACTATAGGTGGTATGTACAGTTTATATAAGAGAGAGTATCTGTGTATATAGTACAATGCTGGTATATAGGGGGGGGGGGGGAAGTACTATGGAAGGTATATATATATTTTGTCTGTCTATGTACATTAATATGGGAGGTATATACAGGAGGGGGTCTCTGTGTATACAGTACTATGGGATGTATATACAGTATATATATATATATATATATATATATATATATATATATATATATATATATATATATATATATATAAGGGGGTATCTGTGTATATAGTACTATGGGAGGTGTATACAGGAGGGGGTCTCTGTGTATACAGTACTATGGGAGGTGTATATAGGAGGGGGTCTCTGTGTATATAGTACTATGGGAGGTGTATATAGGAGGGGGTCTCTGTGTATACAGTACTATAATGGGAGGTATATACAGTATACACAGGAGGGGGTCTCTGTGTATTATACTCGCCCCGGCTCTCCGGCTCTCTCCCAGCTCCAGCACGTCCTCCATGTCCCGGTTGGTCCCTGTAGTCACTTACTTGTCTCCATAGCAACCGGGGCACTCTCTCCGGAAGCCTCAGCAACAGTCAACGCCCCTTTACTTGGGACCAGTAGAACAATATGTCCGCTTGCCCCATTCTCACTGTATCCTTACTGTGGACGAGTGTGGGGTGTAGCAAGATGGCAATGACGACGGAACGTCACTTCCGTTACACATTTTGACGGGTCGCCGAATCTGACGAAATACCAGCGGTTGGGAAAGGGCGTGGCCCGCCCACAATCCTCCCCCTCAGGTTGGCCAGTTACAGAATGTCGTTCCTTCTTACAAGCTCCGCCTCCTTCCTAGACTGATGAGAATCAATCAGCGGCCGTCACGAGTACGCCCACCCCCTCTAGTGGCCGAATAAGAGGAGTGCGGGATCAGCTTTCTGTACAGCTCTACAGAGCATGACAGGGCTAAACAGTGTATGTAATGAATGGTTGTAGTGTGTGGTGAGACTGTGGAGGACATTAAAGGGCAGAGACGGATATTACTAGCTCTATGTCAGACTCAGAGCTATATAAATGTTTAATAATAGTGTAATTTTGATGGGGTATTAGAATGTAAGTTCCTTTAGTGCAGAGACTGATGACAAGGTTCTTTGTACAGCACTACGGAATATGTCTGAGCTATATCAATGTACAAATATAGCGTGTGATCATGGTGGGCAGGGCCGGTGCTACCACTAGGCAAACTAGGCAGCTGCCTAGGGCGCCCGCCCACTGGTGTTCCTATTCTCTTCTCTCTGCAGCAAGCAACCAAGTCTCAGCATCATCAGGCAGCCGCCGCTCTGTTTGCACTTAGTGTCAGAGGCACAGCGCTGGCGGAGGACCGTCTCTGTGTCCCGACTCCCGAATGAATGGAAGTAAGCAAACATTCATTGATGGGCGCTGGTGAGGCTGCATTTGATAGGCGCTGGTGAGGCTGCATTTGAGGGGCGCTGGTAAAGCTGCATTGATGGGTGCTGGTGAGGCTGCATTGATGGGTACTGGTAGGGCAGGACTTGAGTCACTTTTGGGCCCTACCCTTCTATACATATGCACAGCTCTATAAAACAGAAATAGAAAAGGACAAGGGGCGCCAGATTCAGTGCAGTATTAAAGAACTTCTGTTTAATTGGACAAGACAAAACAGCCAAATGGCTACTCACAAAAGTAGATAATGTATAAGTGGGGGATACTGTACTGGTATTCGTCTTGGGTCCACGATTAATAAAAGCAATAAAAATGGATAAAATGATAATTACCGTATTTATTGGCGTATAACACGCCCCAAGTTTAGGAGGTAATTTTAAGAAAAAAACTTTTAGGAGGGAAGTTTAAGGAAAAAAACTTACATTTAAATGCCCATCAATGCAGCCTCATCAGTGTCCATCTGCAGCCTTGTCAGTGTCAGTGCAGCCTTGTCAGTGTCAGTGTCTTCCCAGCCTTGTCAGTGTCAGTGTAGCCTTGTCAGTGTCAGTGTCTTCCCAGCCTTGTCAGTGTCAGTGTAGCCTTGTCGGTGTCAGTGTAGCCTTGTCAGTATCAGTGCAGCCTTGTCAGTGTCAGTGCAGCCTTGTCAGTGTCAGTGTAGCCTTGTCAGTGTCAGTGTAGCCTTGTCAGTGTCAGTGTAGTCTTGTCAGTGTAGCCTTGTCAATGTCATTGCAGCCTTGTCAGTGTCAGTGTAGTCTTGTCAGTGTAGCCTTGTCAATGTCATTGCAGCCTTGTCAGTGTCAGTGTAGTCTTGTCAGTGTCAGTGCAGCCTTGTCAGTGTCAGTGTAGCCTTGTCAGTGTCAGTGTAGCCTTGTCAGTGTCTTCCCAGCCTTGTCAGTGTCAGTGTAGCCTTGTCAGTGTCAGTGTAGCCTTGTCGGTGTCAGTGTAGCCTTGTCGGTGTCAGTGTAGCCTTGTCAGTGTCAGTGCAGCCTTGTCAGTGTCAGTGCAGCCTTGACAGTGTCAGTGCAGCCTTGACAGTGTCAGTGCAGCCTTGTCAGTGTCAGTGTAGTCTTGTCAGTGTAGCCTTGTCAATGTCATTGCAGCCTTGTCAGTGTCAGTGTAGTCTTGTCAGTGTAGCCTTGTCAATGTCATTGCAGCCTTGTCAGTGTCAGTGCAGCCTTGTCAGTGTCAGTGTAGCCTTGTCAGTGTCAGTGTAGCCTTGTCAGTGTCTTCCCAGCCTTGTCAGTGTCAGTGTAGCCTTGTCAGTGTCAGTGTAGCCTTGTCAGTGTCAGTGTAGCCTTGTCGGTGTCAGTGTAGCCTTGTCAGTATCAGTGCAGCCTTGTCAGTGTCAGTGCAGCCTTGTCAGTGTCAGTGCAGCCTTGTCAGTGTCAGTGTAGCCTTGTCAGTGTCTTCCCAGCCTTGTCAGTGTCAGTGTAGCCTTGTCAGTGTCAGTGTAGCCTTGTCGGTGTCAGTGTAGCCTTGTCGGTGTCAGTGTAGCCTTGTCAGTGTCAGTGCAGCCTTGTCAGTGTCAGTGCAGCCTTGACAGTGTCAGTGCAGCCTTGACAGTGTCAGTGCAGCCTTGTCAGTGTCAGTGTAGTCTTGTCAGTGTAGCCTTGTCAATGTCATTGCAGCCTTGTCAGTGTCAGTGTAGTCTTGTCAGTGTAGCCTTGTCAATGTCATTGCAGCCTTGTCAGTGTCAGTGCAGCCTTGTCAGTGTCAGTGTAGCCTTGTCAGTGTCAGTGTAGCCTTGTCAGTGTCTTCCCAGCCTTGTCAGTGTCAGTGTAGCCTTGTCAGTGTCAGTGTAGCCTTGTCAGTGTCAGTGTAGCCTTGTCGGTGTCAGTGTAGCCTTGTCGGTGTCAGTGTAGCCTTGTCAGTATCAGTGCAGCCTTGTCAGTGTCAGTGCAGCCTTGTCAGTGTCAGTGCAGCCTTGACAGTGTCAGTGCAGCCTTGTCAGTGTAGCCTTGTCAGTGTCAGTGCAGCCTTGTCAGTGTAGCCTTGACAGTGTCAGTGCAGCCTTGTCAGTGTAGCCTTGTCAGTGTCAGTGCAGCCTTGTCAGTGTAGCCTTGTCAGTGTCAGTGTAGCCTTGTCAGTGTCAGTGTAGCCTTGTCAGTGTCAGTGTAGTCTTGTCAGTGTAGCCTTGTCAATGTCATTGCAGCCTTGTCAGTGTCATTGCAGCCTTGTCAGTGTCAGTGTAGCCTTGCCCCAGTGTCATTTGCAGACTTGTCAGTGTAGCCTTGTCAGTGTCAGTGTAGTCTTGTCAGTGTAGCCTTGTCAATGTCATTGCAGCCTTGTCAGTGTCACTGTAGTCTTGTCAGTGTCAGTGCAGCCTTGTCAGTGTCAGTGTAGCCTTGTCAGTGTCTTCCCAGCAGTGTCAGTGTAGCCTTGTCAGTGTCAGTGTAGCCTTGTTGGTGTCAGTGTAGCCTTGTCGGTGTCAGTGTAGCCTTGTCAGTATCAGTGCAGCCTTGTCGGTGTCAGTGTAGCCTTGTCAGTGTCAGTTCAGCCTTGTCAGTGTAGCCTTGTCAGTGTCAGTGCAGCCTTGTCAGTGTCAGTGCAGCCTTGTCAGTGTCAGTGTAGTCTTGTCAGTCTAGCCTTGTCAATGTCATTGCAGCCTTGTCAGTGTCAGTGTAGCCTTGCCCCAGTGTCATTTGCAGACTTGTCAGTGTAGCCTTGCTCCAGTGTCATTGCTGCCTTTCAGTTTAAAAATGGCGCCGCCGAGATACAGAGCCAGATGTCCTTGGCAGCTATTGGAACGGGCGGGGTCCCCCTATTGGCCGGGGCCCACGGGCTTGAGCCCAGTCAAGCCCAATGGAAAGTCCGGCCCTGGGTACTGGTGAGGCTGCATTTGATGGGTGCTTTATTAAAAAGGTGGGGTATACATGGGCAGGGAAAAGGGGGGGGGGCCAAGGGGGGCGGCAAAATTTTCTTGGAGGGGGGTGTCCGCCCTCAGCCAGCTTCCCCCCCTGCGTCTCCTCCCGAGTCCCAGCAGTCGCTCCTCCTCCCAGCCAATCAGGAGTTAGGAGGAGAAACAGGAAGACATCAGCGAATATTAATTCGCTATTGTCAGACAACTGGGTGGGCTCGGGGCAAAGTGCTCCGCGCCCAGAGCCCACCCCTTTTGAAGCCTAATTAGAGCCTCAGGCTCTAATTATGTGATGCTAAAAAAAACCAAACAAACAAAAAAAAAAAAAAACCCTATGGAATCCATGCGTCTGGTACCCTACATGTAGATTAGGGGCTGGTCGCAAAGATTAGGGGGGCGGCGCCCCTGTGTTCCTAATGGAATATGTCATAGCTATATATACACTATATATGTGCAAATATAGTGTGTGACTATGGTCGGATATTAGAGTGTAAGCTCCTTTAGTGTAGAGACTGATGACAAGGTTCTTTGAACAGCACTATGGAATATGTCTGAGCTATATAAATGTACAAATATAGTGTGTGATTATGGTGGGATATTAGAGTGTAAGCTCCTCTACTGCAGTGACTGGTGTGAATGGCTTAGTGTTCTTTGTACAGCACTGTGGAATATGTCAGAGCTATAGATATGTGTATCAGAAGTGAGGCCAGTAGCAGGAAGGGTCTCTCTGTCTATTCTGCTGTAGCACTACCCCCACAGGAGCCGCTGGTGATTTGGTCCTATTTCTCCCCATCAGTACACACACAGCCAGGCACGCAGAATTTTCAGCATTCTTCCTCAATGTCTAGGAGGGTTTCTTTTTAGGGTTTTTATGGGAACAGGACCACGGATAGGGAGTAGGGATTGGAAGCATTGGATACTCGAGAACTGTACAACCTGAGGACTTCTTGACTTCTGTCTGCTCTGTACAAAAATACAGACTGCATTGCACAACCTCTGGCTGCATTGTACTTTCTTGTACAACTCCTGGCTGCACTGCATGCTTAGGAGACCGAACCACACCACAGCCACTTCTCCTCTGTAAAGGATGGGGGGGGGGGTCAGTTCCTAATGGGGAATCTGTCTATTTTATATTTCCTTATTAATAATGTGGCTCACTGATGGATTCTAAGCCTCCAAATCTTGGTGAAGGATGCCATATAAGGACATAAGCATAGCTTTACCTCACACCAAATGAATGTCACTGTAAACTGAGCAGGATGTGGTCAAGCTCACTTTCTTCTGTACGATTGGCTATTTCCATACATTCAAGTTCTATGTTACCACAGCCCAACCTAGAAAAGGGTAGTCTCGCACCAGAGCTTGCGTTATGCATGCGTCTGAATCTGGTCGGCCATGCTGCATGAAAGCAAGGGGGCTCCATGGCAAAACAGCATCTTTAGTTAAGTATTCTTGTCATATTTTCTTTATCTGTATCTTTAATCAATGTTATACTTAAGTATTTGTGTGATCTCTTTTTGCACATATCGACTACAACCTCAAAAACGTGATAAAACACGTGGTACCAGAAGTGGGGTGTTTGATTTGTGTAAACTAGAGATACACATATGATGCAGAATTGTGCTACATTGTTAGTGCTGGGTTTGATGTTGTGTTCTTGTATTGTAAGCCATAGTACATTCAGAAAGCGTAGAAAATGTATCAGATACTTAGCTGGTTTAATTGAGATGCGTGTAGGTGATCACGTGCAAGTTGCTCACTCAGTCCCAGAATCTTTGGACTTCCTTTCTCCCACCAACTCCATTCTGGCTTCACTCAGTCTCTGAACAAGTTTCTTCGGTAGGCCCCCCCCAGCTGAGCCTAGCTGGGACATCAATGTCTTCACAAAGGCTCATTTAGCCCCAGGAACAGAGCCCCTGCACAGGAGTCTCCTCCCGCAAGACTGGACCCAGGAACTCTGCACTCTGCTGCCAGGCCTCTGACTGTTAATGGGCTCTCCCTCCACCTTCTGGGCACACCTACCCCCCAGGATTGGCCGGAGTGCCAAGAATATTCAGTCTGATTGCCCTACTTTCCCTCCGACTACAGTATATGTCTAGAAGTCCGTAGAAGACGAGGGGGGAGTAGCAGAACAGCAGCCTGTGAAACACTGAACAACCTTAAAGGGTAAGTATAGTCAAAGATAATTTGGCTATACTTCTCCTATAAATCACAAGAATGCAATTCATTCTACACTCCTGTGATCTCTTTTCAGCCGTCAGCTGACATCACAGAGCCGGTCCAGGCTCTGAAAACATCCCGACCATAGGATCGGGATCCACCCAGAAGCCTGGACCGACAGCTGGCTCAGCCTCTCAGTGGTCTGCTGAGAACCTGAGCCAGCCTCTCCCGTCCCTCCACAGTGAGCCCAAAAGGGGGAGGGGGGAGGCAGAGCAGAGAGACAGAGATTGACAGTGCCCAGCTCTCTGCTCACAGAATGCTGAGAACTGAGTGATCAGCGGTCTTTGATTGCTCAGTTCTTAGTGGGGACCCAGCAGGGGAACTTGTCCTGAGGAATATTTATACAGTCTAAAAAAAAAAATGGTTTTGGCTGGTACTGTGTCAGGATTCATAATGAGAGACTAATACTGCAGCATGCACCAGTTTTACATCAGTTCAGAGTCTTTGGTGTGAATGGGATCCATAGTACAATTTTGCAGCAATTGTTTTTTTCTGCTGGAAGATGGAGAAGAGCAAAACTCATTACAGGAAGTTCTTGGCCATCTTCTTATGGGACTTGTCCTGTTTCTTGTTAAAGTCCCAATGTGGATCACGGTATAAGGCTATTTAAACAGATCTACTGACCTTTTGTTGCACAATGAGTCCAGGCAGAAGTTCCTTCATCCAACATCCGCTGGAACTCTCCGTAAAATGCACTCCGTGCAGTGTATGTACTGCGTAATCACCAGCAAGTAAAACTGCTGGCACGTACCCCTAACAGCCCCTCCCCTATAACTCTGTACCCCTAACAGCCCCTCCCCTATAACTCTGTACCCCTAACAGCCCCTCCCCTATAACTCTGTACCCCTAACAGCCCCTCCTCTATAACTCAGTACCCCTAACAGCGCCTCCTCTATAACTCTGTACCGCTAACAGCCCCTCCTCTATAACTCTGTACCGCTAACAGGCCCTCCTCTATAACTCTGTACCGCTAACAGCCCCTCCTCTATAACTCTGTACCGCTGACAGCTCCTCCTCTATAACTCTGTACCGCTAACAGCTCCTCCTCTATAACTCTGTACCGCTAACAGCTCCTCCTCTATAACTCTGTACCGCTAACAGCTCCTCCGCTATAACTCTGTACCGCTAACAGCTCCTCCTCTATAACTCTGTACCACTACCAGCTCCTCCTCTATAACTCTGTACCACTACCAGCTCCTCCTCTATAACTCTGTACCACTACCAGCTCCTCCTCTATAACTCTGTACCACTACCAGCTCCTCCTCTATAACTCTGTACCGCCAACAGCCCCTCCTCTATAACTCTGTACCGCTAACAGCTCCTCCTCTATAACTCTGTACCGCCAACAGCCCCTCCTCTATAACTCTGTACCGCTAACAGCTCCTCCTCTATAACTCTGTACCACTACCAGCTCCTCCTCTATAACTCTGTACCGCCAACAGCCCCTCCTCTATAACTCTGTACCACTAACAGCTCCTCCTCTATAACTCTGTACCACTACCAGCTCCTCCTCTATAACTCTGTACCACTACCAGCTCCTCCTCTATAACTCTGTACCGCCAACAGCCCCTCCTCTATAACTCTGTACCGCTAACAGCTCCTCCTCTATAACTCTGTACCACTACCAGCCCCTCCTCTATAACTCTGTACCGCCAACAGCCCCTCCTCTATAACTCTGTACCACTACCAGCTCCTCCTCTATAACTCTGTACCGCCAACAGCCCCTCCTCTATAACTCTGTACCGCTAACAGCTCCTCCTCTATAACTCTGTACCACTACCAGCTCCTCCTCTATAACTCTGTACCGCCAACAGCCCCTCCTCTAACTCTGTACCGCTAACAGCTCCTCCTCTATAACTCTGTACCACTACCAGCTCCTCCTCTATAACTCTGTACCGCCAACAGCCCCTCCTCTATAACTCTGTACCACTAACAGCTCCTCCTCTATAACTCTGTACCGCCAACAGCTCCTCCTCTATAACTCTGTACCACTACCAGCTCCTCCTCTATAACTCTGTACCACCAACAGCCCCTCCTCTATAACTCTGTACCACTAACAGCTCCTCCTCTATAACTCTGTACCACTAACAGCTCCTCCTCTATAACTCTGTACCGCCAACAGCTCCTCCTCTATAACTCTGTACTGCTGACAGCCCCTCCTCTATAACTCTGTACCGCCAACAGCTCCTCCTCTATAACTCTGTACCGCCAACAGCTCCTCCTCTATAACTCTGTACCGCCAACAGCTCATCCTCTATAACTCTGTACCGCCAACAGCTCATCCTCTATAACTCTGTACCGCCAACAGCTCATCCTCTATAACTCTGTACCGCTGACAGCTCCTCCTCTATAACTCTGTACCGCTAACAGCTCCTCCTCTATAACTCTGTACCGCCAACAGCTCCTCCTCTATAACTCTGTACTGCTGACAGCCCCTCCTCTATAACTCTGTACCGCCAACAGCTCCTCCTCTATAACTCTGTACCGCCAACAGCTCATCCTCTATAACTCTGTACCGCTGACAGCTCCTCCTCTATAACTCTGTACCGCTAACAGCTCCTCCTCTATAACTCTGTACCGGTAACAGCCCCTCCTCTATAACTCTGTACCGCTGACAGCCCCTCCTCTATAACTCTGTACCGCTGACAGCCCCTCTTCTATAACTCTGTACTGCTGACAGCCCCTCCTCTATAACTCTGTACCGCTGACAGCCCCTCCTCTATAACTCTGTACCGCTGACAGCCCCTCCTCTATAACTCTGTACCGGTAACAGCCCCTCCTCTATAACTCTGTACCGCTGACAGCCCCTCCTCTATAACTCTGTACCGCTGACAGCCCCTCTTCTATAACTCTGTACTGCTGACAGCCCCTCCTCTATAACTCTGTACCGCTGACAGCCCCTCCTCTATAACTCTGTACCGGTAACAGCCCCTCCTCTATAACTCTGTACCGCTGACAGCCCCTCCTCTATAACTCTGTACCGCTGACAGCCCCTCTTCTATAACTCTGTACTGCTGACAGCCCCTCCTCTATAACTCTGTACCGCTGACAGCCCCTCCTCTATAACTCTGTACTGCTGACAGCCCCTCCTCTATAACTCTGTACCGCCAACAGCTCCTCCTCTATAACTCTGTACCGCCAACAGCTCATCCTCTATAACTCTGTACCGCTGACAGCTCCTCCTCTATAACTCTGTACCGCTGACAGCTCCTCCTCTATAACTCTGTACCGGTAACAGCCCCTCCTCTATAACTCTGTACCGCTGACAGCCCCTCCTCTATAACTCTGTACCGCTGACAGCCCCTCTTCTATAACTCTGTACTGCTCCTTCTTGTCAGCTATCCCAGCATTGCCTATCCAGGAATATGATCTGGGCACACAATACAGGGTAAAATATAAAATAATTTATTTCCTCTGTACAAGATATAAAATTAATATTTACAGTAAATGAAGCAATCACAGTACACGCGGTATAAACAGACTATGTAGCAGCTGACCAGTCTTGTTTGGAAGGTCTGAGAGGTAAGTCCCTGAACACAGCGCCCTACACCCAGTAATGACTCCTGAGCCTCACGTCGGGCACACCGCTGCATCTCTCCTTCGCTGGGCTCTGCCTGATGTCCTGGCAGGGGCTACTGGTGGTCTGGATCGGGCAAATATAACCTGAGGTGGTTCTGAGGCTCCTGGAAGAGACAAGGCAGTTAAGTTGCCGATTGGGGTATAATCAGAACTGGACAAAGAGATGGATCCCTCACCTTGTGTGAGCATTCGTGTGTCCGCGCTCAGCACAGGTCCCGCCATGTTCTGTCCCTCCAACACGGATACTCTGCAGAGGAAACGTTCCCCATTAGCTCAATACAATAATACCTACATATCCCAGCTATACGAGGCTGGCCTCAGTACCCACCGGACAATGCGAGAGGCTGACAACTTTCGGGCCACATACGTCTTGTGACTGGACGGAGGAGCTGGCTGTAGGTGGCCGCTGTGCTGACCTGGAGGCTGACAGGATGTGTATATACATTATAATTCATGGAGGGTAATGGTAAGTACACATACAGTATATTATACATAAAGGTATGTACACATACACACTCATCGGCCACTTTATTAGGTACACCTGTTCAATTACTTGGTAACACAAATTTCTAATCAGCCAATCACATGGCAGCAACTCAATGCATTTAGGCATCTAAACGTGGTGAAGACGACTTGCTGAAGTTCAAACCGAGCATCAGAATGGGGAAGAAAGATGATTTAAGTGATTTCAAATACTGCTGATCTACTGGGATTTTCACACACAACCATCTCTCGGGTTTGCAGAGAATGGTCCGAAAAAGAGAAAATATCCAGTGAGCGGCAGTTGTGTGGAGGAAAATGCCTTGTTGATGTCAGAGGTCAGAGGAGAATGGGCAGACTGGTTCCAGATGACAGAAAGGCAACAGTAACTCAAATAACCGCTCCTTACAACCAAGGTATGCAGAATACCATCTCTGAATGAAAAACACATTGAACCTTGAAGCAGATGGGTTACAGCAGCAGAAGTCCACTCCTGTCAGCTAAGAACAGGAAAATGAGACTACAATTCACACAGGATCACCAAAATTGGTCAACAGAAGATTGGAAAAACGTTTCCTGGTCTGATGAGTCTTGATTTCAGCTGCGACATTCAGATGGTCGGGTCAGAATTTGGCGTACACAACATGAAAGCATGGATCCATCCTGCCTTGTATCACCGGTTCAGGCTGGTGGTGGGGGTGTAATGGTGTGGGGGGATATTTTCTTGGCACACTTTGGGCCCCTTAGTACAATTGGACAGATTCATAGCAGCGGGAGCAAGCCCATACGGGTGCCCCCAGAAAAAGCAGCTTTCTGTGGGGGCACTTGATGAAGAGGAGGGGCCTGGAGCACCAGCGGGGCACCCCAGAAGAAGAGGATCGGAGCTGCTCTGTGCAATACTATTGCACAGAGCTGGGAAGTATAACATGTTTGTTCTTATTTTTTTTTAAATCAAACGTTTACAACCACTTTAATAAACAAGAATGTGTGTGAAAGGTGTAGTTTGTTATGTGGAAACAAGCAGGGCTCTGGGTTTTCTTTTTTTTTGCTCAAAGTAAGCTTGCTAGTACTAAATAATGAGATTGTCTTCTGGAATTTCACAGTTTTGGATGTCCATGGGTTAGATAGGTGGGTCTGGCCGGTAATATTGAGGAGTGTGTCAACTAGGGATGCACCGATACCATTTTTTTTTTTTTACAATGAGTACAAGTACCAATACTTTTTTTTTAGTACTCGCCGATACCAATTACCGATACCTACCGCAACTGTTTTGTTTTAACTTCAGCTGTCAGCAATGGTACAAAGTATTGAAAAGTTATTTACAAATGTAATAAATTGATTTTTTAGCGCTTTTTAAATGTTAAATGTGTAAATATATGTTAATATATATGTGTAAAAATATTCACTAACAAAGCAAACAAAAAAAAAAAGTTTTAATTGTTTATCGTTTATAAAATAGACGTGAACAAAAGAAAAAAAAGCAGGAAAATAATAATTAAATGGAGGAAAATAGGGAGTCAATCCCGGCCAATCCCCAGACGACGTCCTATCGTGACGAAACGCGTAGGGAGGAGCCTACGACGGTGACGTCATCACGTTCTTGGACGGGCTTTGCAGTACAGGAAGTGAATCGCGGTACACGGAGACACCGCCGCTGTGTCTAATACCTCTCATGCTACATTTTTTCTACCAAATTGTAAGTGCAATTCCTTTATTCTATTAAAACCTTTTATCATACGTTATTGCGCTATGGATGTGTTTTGCTTTCTATTTCCGGTTATGATCGATTGCTAAAGCTACTGGTTCCGCTTTGTACCTTTGGTTTTGGGAGACCATAATCCCTATGCTGGGCGAGACTGCCGTAATAGCAGTCATCACCGTCCGGTAAGCAGACTCTACTCATACACTCCTTGGTGGATTATCTACTAACACTCCATATCACATCTTTCCTGGATGGGTGTTTCTTATTTTAATTTTTTGTGGACTCAATATAATTTTAATAGTTTTTTTGGACTCTTTCTCATATACTTTTTCACATGCATCTGTGATCTAAGTTCCTTGTTTATTATTGATTGATCTTGTTTATTTATATCTACTGATTGATGTTATGTCACTTGGTGGGACCTTATTTTTTTTAGGTCACATATATACTTATAGCGCTGCACTTTGCTTGTTTACCATACTTTAGGAGTCAGATACTGGGCTTTTTTTTAGGTGCTGGCAGCTTTTTTCTCCCACATTTGTTTTTTGTTTCTTTAGATCTGAGCGCAGCTTTGACTCTAGTTTGGGTTTTTATATATAGTCAATTAAGGCTGATTAGAGCAAATTAAGGCTTATTAAGGGGTTAAACAGAGGAACATTTGTTCATCCCTTTGATCTGCAAATGAAGAAACAGAAATATACAAAAAGAAACAATGTTTCTTTTTATTTTAGTGTTTCAGCGGTTGAGCAATGTTGTTAATAAACATTGCCGGCTTTTTATTTATTTTTTGACAGCTCCAATTACCGGACTTCTTTAACACTGGGGAGACCCACTGACAGATCAAAGAGCCGAGCCTGAAAGTATCGGTTTCAGGTATCGGTGCATTTGCACGAGTACTGATACTTGTGCAAATACTCGATATCGGCACCAATACCAATACTAGTATTGCTGCAACCCTAGTGTCAACTGTTAATCAGCTTCTTTGCATACATGATAAAAATGGTATAAATACATCATTAAAATGTAAACAATCGAACACTTTCCTTTTGGCTCTTAAAGTGGCAAGTATATACGTTCAATAAACTTGAATTATATTTTCATCACACATGACGGTGGTCTGGGTTCCTCTATAACAGATACCACCACTGCTACAAAGTACCATCACAGGATAGATTTAAGGCAAAATATAAGAGCGACTTCTACCGCCTGCAAATATGAAGAATTACTGTCTACTTGCGGATGATTTTAATGCTGCGGTGGTGTTGGAGGCTTCCAGTTTAGGCTCATATGAGGCTTTGAGAAGTCTATTGTATCGCGGTCCAGTTTCCTCTCTCCCATTGACTAATGTATGAAAACGTTGCTGAAAGCTTGGTCTGTGGTTTATGCTGCCCGCCCTAACCCTCCTGGACACGTTTCTCCACATACTCCCCTTTGGTTTAACCCCGGGTTGTTGGAGTTTCTGTCCATTCCTGATCCACAAATATGGTCTTTGAGGGCCATAAAATACTTAGACCAGATTTGCTTAGAGGAGCATTTCGGGCCTTCGATAGCTTAAAGCAAGCCTATGATCTGCCTAGCTCAGACATGCCTATCAAACACAATTTGATGAACAGCCAGTTGCTCTATATACCTCGGTCCTGGAAAATCTACTTAGGGAAGAGTCCAGGATTAAGCCCCCTATCTACTATATACAAGGAGTGACTTCCCTCCATTCACGTTGGACATGAGCCCCTTAAAACGAAGTGGCTCTCTGATCTCCCTGAGCTGGATGAAGAAGACTGGGAGGACATGTGGGAATGTTCCTATTCTCAGTTGGTGTCTACTAGAGATAGACTGATCCAATTTAAGATTCAGTACTGAGTTTACCTTACTCCTGTGCGATTACATAGAATATATCCGTCAGTCCCTGCTACCTGCTGGAGGTGCTTATCAGACTCAGCGGACTTCATTCATATTTTCTGGCGTCTCCATTAATCCAGGTATTTTGGACGGCTATAATTTCTGTCATCCTCTCGGTCGGTCACTGCTATTCAAGTACATCTTTAGGGCACCAATCTGTGGTGTATACTTAGAGGGTGAACTTACCTGGTCCCCACTCTGATTCCGCCCTGATGGAGGCCGATGGTTAGTGCCAGGTATGTGAGGGCAGGTGTTGGTCTCCACCTCTGAGTCCCATGCCAATTGCACCCTTTGAGTCCCATCCCTGAAAAAGACAGAACCTTGTAATAACTGAAGCATGACATGTAAGCCATGTGCTCCTGTGTCAAGTGTACTGAGTGTGACATGTGAGCCGTGTGCTCCTGTGCTCAGTGTACTGGGTGTGACGTGAGCCGTGCTCCTGTGCTCATTGTACTGGGGGCGATACGTGAGCCGTGCTCCTGTGCTCAGTGTACTGGGTGTGACATGTGAGCCGTGCTCCTGTGCTCAGTGTACTGGGTGTGACATGTGAGCCGTGCTCCTGTGCTCAGTGTACTGGGTGTGACATGTGAGCCGTGCTCCTGTGCTCAGTGTACTGGGTGTGACATGTGAGCCGTGCTCCTGTGCTCAGTGTACTGGGTGTGACATGTGAGCCGTGCTCCTGTGGTCAGTGTACTGGGTGTGACATGTGAGCCGTGCTCCTGTGCCCAGTGTACTGAGTGTGACTTATGAGCTGTGCCCATTCCCAGTGTTCTGGGTGTGACTGGGGGGCCGTGCTCCTGTGCCCAGTGTACTGAGTGTGACATGTGAGCTGTGCTCAGTGTACTGAGTGTGAGATGTGAGCAGTGCTCCTGTGCTCAGTGTACTAAGTGTGAGATGTGAGCCGTGCTCCTGTGCTCAGTGTACTGGGTGTGACATGTGAGCCGTGCTCCTGTGCTCAGTGTACTGGGTGTGACATGTGAGCCGTGCTCCTGTGCTCAGTGTACTGGGTGTGACATGTGAGCCGTGCTCCTGTGCTCAGTGTACTGGGTGTGACATGTGAGCCGTGCTCCTGTGCTCAGTGTACTGGGTGTGACATGTGAGCCGTGCTCCTGTGCTCAGTGTACTGGGTGTGACTGGGGGGCCGTGCTCCTGTGCTCAGTGTACTGGGTGTGACATGTGAGCCGTGCTCCTGTGCTCAGTGTACTGGGTGTGACATGTGAGCCATGCTCCTGTGCTCAGTGTACTGGGTGTGACATGTGAGCCGTGCTCCTGTGCTCAGTGTACTGGGTGTGACATGTGAGCCGTGCTCCTGTGCTCAGTGTACTGGGTGTGACATGTGAGCCGTGCTCCTGTGCTCAGTGTACTGGGTGTGACATGTGAGCCGTGCTCCTGTGCTCAGTGTACTGGGTGTGACATGTGAGCCGTGCTCCTGTGCTCAGTGTACTGGGTGTGACATGTGAGCCGTGCTCCTGTGCTCAGTGTACTGGGTGTGACATGTGAGCCGTGCTCCTGTGCTCAGTGTACTGGGTGTGACTGGGGGGCCGTGCTCCTGTGCTCAGTGTACTGGGTGTGACATGTGAGCCGTGCTCCTGTGCTCAGTGTACTGGGTGTGACATGTGAGCCGTGCTCCTGTGCTCAGTGTACTGGGTGTGACATGTGAGCCGTGCTCCTGTGCTCAGTGTACTGGGTGTGACTGGGGGGCCGTGCTCCTGTGCTCAGTGTACTGGGTGTGACATGTGAGCCGTGCTCCTGTGCTCAGTGTACTGGGTGTGACATGTGAGCCGTGCTCCTGTGGTCAGTGTACTGGGTGTGACATGTGAGCCGTGCTCCTGTGCTCAGTGTACTGGGTGTGACATGTGAGCCGTGCTCCAGTGCTCAGTGTACTGGGTGTGACATGTGAGCCGTGCTCCTGTGCTCAGTGTACTGGGTGTGACATGTGAGCCGTGCTCCAGTGCTCAGTGTACTGGGTGTGACATGTGAGCCGTGCTCCTGTGCTCAGTGTACTGGGTGTGACATGTGAGCCGTGCTCCTGTGCTCAGTGTACTGGGTGTGACATGTGAGCCTTGCTCCTGTGCTCAGTGTACTGGGTATGACATGTGAGCCGTGCTCCTGTGCTCAGTGTACTGGGTGTGATATGTGAGCCATGCTCCTGTGCTCAGTGTACTGAGTGTGAGATGTGAGTCATGCTCCTGTGCTCAGTGTACTGGGTGTGACATGTGAGCCGTGCTCCTGTGCTCAGTGTACTGGGTGTGACATGTGAGCCGTGCTCCTGTGCTCAGTGTACTGGGTGTGACATGTGAGTCGTGCTCAGTGTACTGGGTGTGACATGTGAGCCGTGCTCTTGTGCTCATTGTACTGGGTGTGACATGTGAGCCGTGTGCTCCTGTGCTCAGTGTAAAGGGTGACATGTGAGCCTTGTGCTCCAGTGCTTTGTGCATATCTCCCAGGATAGTGTTAGGATGTCATCTGAAAGCTGAAGTGCTGATGCATCTTAGATAAGAATTTAAGGGTGTGATCTGGGTGATGTATTTCTGTAATTAGGATGTGACCTGGGTGTTATGTCCCTAGAATAAGGGTGTGATCAGGATGCAGTGTATCTGTTTTAGGATATTATCTGGGCCTCATATTGCTGGAATTATTGTGTGATCTGAGTGTTGGGTCTCTGCAAATAAGCCAACAGTACCAGCCAAGATTCTAACCACGTGTTGGCAGGCTGATTGTACCAAAATTGATCAATCCATCCCCTCGGGTACAACCAGTATGTTGGATGTTTCATGCGATTGTTGCCAGCGGCTATAGCCGCCAGCGATAATCACTGTGTGTTCTCCCTGGGGCAGGGACGGCTCCCCGCACCCCCCAACCAGAACAGCACAATAGCTTTGCGGGAAACATTCCCCGATCAACACCCATGGTTGCAGGAAGGAAAATTACACCGTGTATGGCCAGCTTTAGGGTGTGATCTGGGTGATTTTGTCTCCAGATTTAGGACGTGATTTGAGGGTTTTGTATCTCTTAGCCTGTTAAGAGTGTGGTCCTAATGTTGGTGTTGTGTTGCAATGGTATTGCTTAGATGGTCCTTACCTGGCTCCAGGGTTGGAGTGCTCAGCAGCTGTGTGGATTGCTGTGCCTGAGAGAGGACGGAGTGCAGATCCTAGACGAATCCCACCTCCGGTGACGGCTCTGCTGGCAATGTTCAGGTTGGTGAGCTGAGGGAGAGAAGTTTATATTAACACAAGTAAGGTGGAGCAAATAAACAGAGTAATAGCGGGAAGCCATAGAGTAGTCGAGATATCGCTGGAACTGAGGAAGGATCTCTGCAAGTCTTGTCCTGATTAGTGATCAGTTATTTGTACTAACAGACTTATGGGTTAATATATGTACATAATCTTGAGAGTGATCCCTAATAGGTTAATATGGATACAGATACATTAGAGACTGGCACTGAGGGGGTTAATGCTGGTCTGGAAAGTGGGCTCTATGTACTGGAGGAGCCACCTCACTGCTGTTGGTGTGAGCTCCTGTGGAGTGCCACGATGTGCAGGGACTGAGCATGTTCCTGTGAAGTGCAGGGTGATTGAGGAGATGGTGTGTGTTCCTGTGAAGTGCAGGGTGGTGGAGGGGATGGTGTGTGTACCTGTGCAGTGCAGAGTGGTGGAGGGATAGTGTGTGTTCCTGTGGAGTGCAGGGTGGTGGAGGGATGGTGTGTGTACCTGTGCAGTGCAGGGTGGTGGAGGGATGGTGTGTGTTCCTGTGGAGTGCAGGGTGGTGGAGGAGATGGTGTGTGTTCCTGTGAAGTGCAGGGTGGTGGAGGGATGGTGTGTGTACCTGTGCAGTGCAGGGTGGTGGAGGGATGGTGTGTGTTCCTGTGGAGTGCAGGGTGGTGGAGGAGATGGTGTGTGTTCCTGTGAAGTGCAGGGTGGTGGAGGGATGGTGTGTGTTCCTGTGAAGTGCAGGGTGGTGGAGGGGATGGTGTGTGTACTTGTGCAGTGCAGGGTGGTGGAGGGAATAGCGTGTGTTTCTGTGGAGTGCAGGGTGGTGGTGGGGATGGTGTGTGTACCTGTGCAGTGCAGGGTGTTGGAGGAAATGGCATTTGTTCCTGTGGAGTGCAGGGTGGTGGAGGGGATGGTGTGTGTTCCTGCAGAGTGCAGGGTGGTGGAGGGGATGGTGTGTGTACCTGTGCAGTGCAGGGTGGTGGAGGAAATAGCATTTGTTCCTGTGGAGTGCAGGGTGGTGGAGGGGATGGTGTGTGTTCCTGTGGAGTGCAGGGTGGTGAAGGGATGGTGTGTGTTCCTGTGGAGTGCAGGGTGGTGGAGGGAATGGCATTTGTTCCTTTGGAGTGCAGGGTGGTGGAGGGGAATGGTGTGTGTTCCTGTGAAGTGCAGGGCAGTGAATGGGATGGTGTGTGTTCCTGTGGAGTGCAAGGTAGGTGGTAGGGGGAAGAAGGGAGAGGAGGTTGGAGTGTGCTCCTGTGGATTGCAGGCTGGTGGAGGGGATGGTGTTTGTTCCTGTGGAGTGCAGGCTGGTGGAGGGATGGTGTGTGTTCCTGTGCAGTGCAGGGTGGTGGAGGGATGGTGTGTGTTCCTGTGCAGTGCAGGGTGGTGGAGGGATGGTGTGTGTTCCTGTGGAGTGCAGGGTGGTGGAGGGGATGGCGTGTGTTCCTGTGGAGTGCAGCGTGGTGGAGGGGACGGTGTGTGTTCCTGTGGAGTGCAGGGTGGTGGAGGGATGGTGTGTGTTCCTGTGAAGTGCAGGGTGGTGGAGGGATGGTGTGTGTTCCTGTGCGATGCAGGATGGTGGAGGGGATGGTGTGTGTTCCTGTGCGGTGCAGGGTGGTGGAGGGGATGGTGTGTGTTCCTGTGGAGTGCAGGGTGGTTGAGGGGATGGTGTGTGCTCCTGTGGAGTGCAGGCTGGTGGAGGGGATGGTGTGTGTTCCTGTGCGGTGCAGGGTGGTGGAGGGGACGGTGTGTGTTCCTGTGTGGTGCAGGGTGGTGGAGGGGATGGTGTGTGTTCCTGTGCGGTGCAGGGTGGTGGAGGGGATGGTCTGTGTTCCTGTGCAGTGTGCAGGTTGGTGCAGTACTGGGACTGGAATTTGGCACAGCCAGGGCACACGCATCTTAATAAGCAGTGCAGTCAGAGATGTTAGTTACCTGCTGGGTAAACTGTCTTAGCTGAGTGAGGTTGTTTCGGCATGCTTGTTTCTCTGCCAGCCGCTGCAATGATGCTGTCACTGCTCCCACATTATAGGGGTCTTCCAGCCCTTTCAATGATCCTGCAGAGTTACAGCGTGTCCGTAGAGCACTTGTCTGGGCACTGGCTACACCAAGGAAGATAAGAGGGGACATGTGAGGAGAATGCAGGAAAGGGAAAGAAAAAAACAGTATGTGGTGTAAAACTGATGGGAATGACTATAATGTAATGCTATAACTGGGAGCTGTATGAAAAAGTCAGCACTTTGAGCTGCATCTGTGAAGAAACCAATCACATTTCAGCTGGTATGCTTTTTGGAAAACAAGCTGGAAAATAAAGCATCTGACTGGTTGTAATGGGCATCAGCTTTTCTATACTAGGATGTAGTAAGATTGCAGCACACTAGTGAGGTACATACCTGGTCGGGATGAGCTTGGCCGGCTCAGTCTCTGGCTGTAGATTTGGGTAGCACTCTGGAAGGAGGAGAAGGCTCCCAGGGTACAGGTTTGGGACCGGGGTACAGGCTGGACCCCGGGGCCAATGCTGGTAGAGTGAGCGGAGTTGGAGGAAGTGTACAATCTGCTTCCTGTGGAGGGAGGACAAGACTGATGTTGATGTGATGGGGACCTGACCACTGATGTGGCACTACCATCTGATAAGACACTGGTCACAGGAAGACTGGCAGCAGAGATATCAGCAGTCTCAGAGAGCCCGGCTCCTGCTGAGAGAGAGGCAAAAGGGGATTTTAGAAGAGGGGGCCAGCAGTTCAAGATGTGACTGACATCCAAGAAAAGAGAAAATGATCTTGTATGGGGTAATATGACAATGTAAGAGCTCACCTGGGACACTCCTAGACTGACTGCCTGCCTGCTGCTGGAGGTTCAGACTACCATTTTCTGGTCTTCTGTCTATCACACCGTCCAGAGTGCCTGCAAAGGAAGACATGTTAGAAGAGAAAACTGGACAAGTAGTGGATGGGACTATGAGTGGATAGGACAATCAGTAGAAGAGACAATAAGTGGATGAGATAATTAGCAAAAGGGACAATCAGCACACAGGACAATCGGCTGAAGGGGACAATCAGAGCTTCGGGCATGTCATCTGTGCACCATAACAATGAGAAGCCTCCCTGTCCCTTCATGAGAGAACTCCTCTATCACTCACCCGGCTGCCTCCCTCCTTTTGGCACACTGGCTGATCCGCCCAGGAAAACACTTGCAGATTTGTTCTTGTGGGTATAAAAGGTGAGAACCTCCTCTAGGTCACACTCACTGAAAGACATGGCACAACCTCAGAGAGCATACAAGTTGACACAGCACAACCTTACAGAGCATGCAGAATGACATGGCACAACCTCAGAGAGCATGCAGGGTGACATGGCACAACCTTACAGAGCATGCAGGTGACATGGCACAACCTTACAGAGCATGCAGGTGACATGGCACAACCTTACAGAGCATGCAGGTGACATGGCACAACCTTACAGAGCATGCAGGTGACATGGCACAACCTTACAGAGCATGCAGGTGACATGGCACAACCTTACAGAGCATGCAGAATGACATGGCACAACCTCAGAGAGCATGCAGGGTGACATGGCACAACCTTACAGAGCTTGCAGGTGACATGGCACAACCTTACAGAGCACGCAGGGTGATACGGCACAACCTTACAGAGCATGCAGGGTGACACGGCACAACCTTACAGAGCATGCAGGGTGACATGGCAGTGGCACAATCTCAAGCAGCATGCTGGATGACACGGCACAACCTCAGAGAGCATGCAGGATGACATGGCACAACCTCAGAGAGCATGCAGGATGACACGGCACAACCTCAGAGAGCATGCAAGGTAACACAGCACAACCTCAGAGAGCATGCAGGATGACATGGCACAACCTCAGAGAACATGCAGGATGACATGGCACAACCTCAGAGAGCATGCAGGATGACATGACACAACCTCAGAGAGCATGCAGGATGACACGGCACAACCTCAGAGAGCATGCATGATGACATGGCACAACCTCAGAGAGCATGCATGATGACATGGCACAACCTCAGAGAGCATGCATGATGACATGGCACAACCTCAGAGAGCATGCAGGATGACATGACACAACCTCAGAGAGCATGCAAGGTAACACAGCACAACCTCAGAGAGCATGCAGGATGACATGGCACAACCTCAGAGAACATGCAGGATGACATGGCACAACCTCAGAGAGCATGCAGGATGACATGACACAACCTCAGAGAGCATGCAGGATGACACGGCACAACCTCAGAGAGCATGCATGATGACATGGCACAACCTCAGAGAGCATGCATGATGACATGGCACAACCTCAGAGAGCATGCATGATGACATGGCACAACCTCAGAGAGCATGCAGGATGACATGGCACAACCTCAGAGAGCATGCATGATGACATGGCACAACCTCAGAGAGCATGCATGATGACATGGCACAACCTCAGAGAGCATGCAGGATGACATGACACAACCTCAGAGAGCATGCATGATGACATGGCACAACCTCAGAGAGCATGCAGGATGACATGACACAACCTCAGAGAGCATGCAGGATGACATGACACAACCTCAGAGAGCATGCATGATGACATGGCACAACCTCAGAGAGCATGCAGGATGACATGACACAACCTCAGAGAGCATGCAGGATGACATGACACAACCTCAGAGAACATGCAGGATGACATGACACAACCTCAGAGAACATGCAGGATGACATGGCACAACCTCAGAGAACATGCAGGATGACATGACACAACCTCGGAGAACATGCAGGATGACATGGCACAACCTTAGAGAGCATGCAGGGTTACACGACACAATCTCAAAGACCATTCGGGGTGACATGGCAGAAACCCAAACAGTATGCAGAATAACTCAGCTGAGCTCACAGAGGCCACAGTAAGCCAATTATTATTACCTAGCTTCAGATATGAAAGCCTGAAAATCCTCAGGGTCCACACCTTTACCTGCACCGTCTGAGGAGTCTGGGGAGCTCATCTCTCGTGTCTCCTATAAGAAGCCACAACATGAGTGACACAAGAGATACAGAGCATGGCAAGGAGTGCAAGACTGGCTACATAGGGAATGCTGGGTATTCAATGCAGAGTACACTATACATTGTAGAACATGGAACAAAATTAGGAGAAGCCTATGCACAGTAACAGTACCTAATACAGTACAAATAAAAGCATTCTGGGTAAAAAGGAACAAGAATTCTATATACTGACTATAGTATACCGGAAAATATTCTCGGAACATAAAGCTTCAGGTGCTAAGGACAGGAAGAACAGGATTCTGGGTACGCAGGATAGGATACAGTAGAGGGTTGCGGGTACAAACGGTGGAATCCAGTGGAGTATTTTAGGTACACAGAGTAGGATACAATAGAGGATTCTGGGTTTTGAACACATGGTCACCTGGTTGTACAGGGTAATGAAGTCACCCAGCTGATTGGCCAGCAGTTGACGCCTCTCCTGGAGCGGTACAGAACGGCCTGGGAGCGTCACACTGACAGATCTCTGCAAGTTACTGGCTGCGCGCTGCAGAAACCTCAACACCAGCTCCTGCAATATGCAACATGAGTCAGGCAATGCCACAGAAATTTTTTATACTATACCGACACCAGACACTCACCATCTGCTCCTCCTCTTTGGGTAGAGGCTTTTCTGAGTCCTGCTGTCTCTGGAGGCGGCTCTGCACCCGCTGCAGGTAAGTGGAGAAGGCCCAACGAGCCTGAACCTTGCTGCAAACACAGATCATCATAAGTGTGGGAAGACCGAGTACTATCCGTAATCCGCCATGTTTTCAGCAGACATACCTCAGGTTTTCCCCTCTCTGTAGGATCTCCAGGATGCTAACCCGAGGAGGGGGTGGGGGAGGGGAAGGTGGAGGAGGCACTGTCTGCTGCTCCGGGGATGGAGGATCCGGCGTCTCATCCACCTCTTCTTCCTCAGCTTCATCCTCCTCTTCCTGCTCAGTTGTGGAGCCCTCTGGGGGGTGAGACAGTCCTGTTATAGATATAAGCAATAGATCAGTATACAGGAGAACGCTGTAACAAACAGTTACTCCAAGTAATTTAGGCGGAGGAGCATGCAATATTTAATCACTACAATGTGTAGGAGGATAAGCCTATGATATGCCATTTGTGTTACAGATGTGGGGGAGGAACTAGCAGCACAAAAATATTATAGGAGGCGCAAAAAGATGAGCCTATGATATCAGAAGCCTGTGATACCCAATCTTAATAAGAACTTTGGGAAAGGAGCCTGTGATAGCCAATCTAAAAAAGGAATGCAGTGGGGGAGCCTGTGATACCCAATCTCAATCTGAACAGAGGATGAGCTTGTGATACCTAATAAAATAAGTGCTGCAGGGGAGGAGCCTGAAATACCCAACCTTCATAAGAACTGCAGGGGAGGAGCCTGCAATACCCAACCTTCATAAGAACTGCAGGGGAGGAGCCTGTAATACCCAACCTGCATAAGAACTGCAGGGGAGGAGCCTGCAATACTCAACCTTATTAAGAACTGCAGGAGAGAAGCATGTCATACTCAATCTCAACAAGAACTGCAGAGGTATGATATTGTGATACCTAATAACAATAAGTACTGCAGGGGAGGAGCCTGTCATACTCAGTCTCAATAAGAACTGCAGTGGCTGAGCCTGTGATACCCAATCTAAAAAAAACTGCAGAGGATAAGCATGCGGTACCCAATAACAATAAATACTGCAGGGGAGGACTTACAGGAGTGGAGACAGAATTTGTAGAACCCTGCGCCTAGCCCTAGCCAGGGGTCACATCTCCACATAGAGTGGTAATTGGAAGAACAGCGTGCTTAATCCAAGCCAAAGTGGCGTGCCTCTCCCTGATGGTTTCACCCTGAAAGGCCCCGACCGGGTTAAGGTCGCAAGCTCTTCCAAGCTTGCCATTTGGTAAGTGCGCATTTTTACTATCACAGTGGTGTGGTGAAGGACTCATTGATTTTCAATTATTCACGCTTCTTCTATTTACCATCCAAGATTGGTTTTTGAATAGGACGGTCCAGCTGTTTATGTAATTTATGAACTTGGAGCCTATCCCAAATTTTTTTGGGCTTAATATTTTCACAATTTTTGTTCTGGTTTTATCATATAGAACTTTTTTATCACAGCGCTGCTCCTCTTGTATCTACTGCAGGGGAGGAGCCTGCAATACTCAACCTTAACCACTCGCCGACAAGCCGCCATCGTTATACTGCCGTTATACTCTTTTAAGAGATATAGCAGGAGCCTGCCTGCGCCCGCTGCACGGCCAGGGAGCTGATGCACGTGGCCGGAGGCCGCGGTGTCTGCCAGCCACCCGCAATCGCTCCACAGAGAGCCAGAACGGGGATCTGTTGATGTAAACAAACAGATGCCCGTTCTGCCAGGGGAGTAGAGAGAGATCGTCTCTAGTGATCAGGAACAGCGATCTCTCTCCTCCTCCAGTCAGTACACTCCCCCCCACAGTTAGAAACACCTCCCAGGGAACACATTTAACCCCTTGATCACCACTAGTGTTAACCCCTTCCCTGCCAATGTAATTTATACAGTAATCAGTGCATTTTTATAGCACTGACCGCTGTATAAATGTCAGTAGTCCCAAAAAAGTGTCAAAAGTGTCCGATCTGTCCGCCGCAACGTCACAGTCAAGCTAAAAATGGCAGATCATCGCCATTACTAGTAAAAAAAAAAAATTATAAAAATTCCATAAATCTATCCCCTATTTTGTAGACGCTATAACTTTTGCACAAACAAATCAATATACGCTTATTGTGAATTTGTTTACCAAAGATATGTAGAAGAATACATATTGGCCTAAACTCATGAAGAAATTTGTTTTTTTTCAAATTTGGGATATTTATTATAGCAAAAAAATTAGAAAATATAGGTTTTTTTTTCAAAATTGTCGTTTTTTTTTTGTTTATAGCACAAAAAATAAAACACGCAGAGTTGATCAAATACCACCAAAAGAAAGCTTTATTTGTGGGAAAAAAGGACGTCACTTTTGTTTGGGTACAACGTCGCACGACCGCGCAATTGCCAGTTAAAGCGACTCAATGCCGTATCGCAAAAAATGACCTCATTAAGGGGGAAAATCTTCAGGTCCTTAAGTGGTTAATAAGAACTTCAGGTGAGGAGCCTGTGATACCAAATCTCAATAAGAAATGTGTGGAGCGAGATTTTTCACAACCAATATCAATAAGAATTATAGAGGAGGAGACTGTGATGCCTAATATCAATAAGAACTGCAGGAGAGGTACACCAGATACTTTGTCTTTCTGTGAGTCCAATTGCTCAGGGTCCCCCAGAAAAGTAAAACTCCTAAAATCCTATTTGCCCATAGGAAGGTTTATGGGTCACTTATGTACAGGGCAGCCCAGCTGTGGCTCTACTTACTGGCCCGGCGAACCAAACCATGTTTCCTGGCCTTACGCATCTGTAGTGACAGCAATTTGCGCTCATACAAGGCAGCATGCAGCTTGGGTCTGGTGTCACACTTGTGATTAATGCCCATCCTGTAGGAGAGAGGGAGACAGTCACACTGTGCATGTCTATGAGGCGGATAGGGAGACAGTCACACTGTGCATGTCTATGAGGCGGATAGGGAGACAGTCACACTGTGCATGTCTATGAGGCGGATAGGGGGACAGTTACACTGTGCATGTCTATGAAGTGGATAGGGGACAGTCACACTGTGCATGTCTTTGAGGTGGATAGGGGACAGTTACACTGTGCATGTCTATGAGGTGGATAGGGGACAGTCACACTGTGCATGTCTATGAGGTGGATAGGTACAGTCACACTGTGCATGTCTATGAGGTGGATAGGGGACAGTTACACTGTGCATGTCTATGAGGTGGATAGGGGACAGTTACACTGTGCATGTCTATGAGGTGGATAGGGGACAGTTACACTGTGCATGTCTATGAGGTGGATAGGGGACAGTTACACTGTGCATGTCTATGAGGTGGATAGGGGACAGTCACACTGTGCATGTCTTTGAGGTGGATAGGGGACAGTCACACTGTGCATGTCTATGAGGTGGATAGGGACAGCCACACTGTGCATATCTATGAGGTGGATAGGGGACAGTTACACTGTGCATGTCTTTGAGGTGGATAGGGGACAGTCACACTGTGCATGTCTTTGAGGTGGATAGGGACAGTTACACTGTGCATGCCTATGAGGTGGATAGGGGGCAGTTACACTGTGCATGTCTATGAAGTGGATAGGGGACAGTTACACTGTGCATGTCTATGAGGTGGATAGGGGACAGTCACACTGTGCATGTCTATGAGGTGGATAGGGGACAGTCACACTGTGCATGTCTATGAGGTGGATAGGGGACAGTCACACTGTGCATGTCTATGAGGTGGATAGGGGACAGTCACACTGTGCATGTCTATGAGGTGGATAGGGGACAGTCACACTGTGCATGTCTATGAGGTGGATAGGGGACAGTCACACTGTGCATGTCTATGAGGTGGATAGGGGACAGTTACACTGTGCATGTCTATGAGGTGGATAGGGGACAGCTACACTGTGCATGCCTATGAGGTGGATAGGGGGCAGTTACACTGTGCATGTCTATGAAGTGGATAGGGGACAGTTACACTGTGCATGTCTATGAGGTGGATAGGGGATAGTTACACTGTGCATGTCTATGAGGTGGATAGGGGACAGCCACACTGTGCATGTCTATGAAGTGGATAGGGGACAGTTACACTGTGCATGTCTATGAGGTGGATAGGGGACAGTTACACTGTGCATGTCTATGAGGTGGATAGGGGACAGTTACACTGTGCATGTCTATGAGGTGGATAGGGGACAGTTACACTGTGCATGTCTAAGGAGTGTACAGGGAGAGCCAGGCTCATATTTACCTGTCCGGGAAAAGGTGAGTGGCGAGCATGTAGTTCATTGATGTTTTATGTTCCAGGAATGAGCTGTATCAATAGGAAAAAATAATATGATTATTATCATATTATTAGTATTATTACTAGTATTAGTATTAGTATAATACGTTTATTTACCTATCATGCCAGGATGATAGGTAAATAAACGTATTATACTAACACTCACCCATAAAGTGACCATGTGTCATGTCTGGGGAAAATACGAACATAACTCCCCCTCCTCGATTCTTCTTCCTGGACTCTGTGCAGTATTTTTACCTGGAAACACAAAACAGTTATTTGTAATTCTCGATATCTGTTCTTATACTGCATGTATGGACCCTGCACAGTACCACTTCTCCTATACTGTATGTATTGACTCCGCACAATACCACTTGTTTGTCCCGTATGTTGGGTTTAATTCCCAGTATTTCTTCTTATTCTGTATGTATGGAGATTTTTATTTGTAAAAAACAAACAAGATACATAATAACAAACTAACTGACTGAAAATAACATAAATACAACAATTACTGACATGATGTTTAGGTCAAAAACTTAGCAGTTAAAGGGCATCAATAATAATAAATGTGACTATAAGACTCCTTTCCATAAATCTATACTTCTCCAACATTCCATTATAAGTCAGAATCGGAGTCACTCTGCTGACTACCAGTTTCCATATCAGATTCTGCGGATCCAGGATCAGGGGGCGGACGCCTTTTAGTGGGCGGGTCATCCTCTGAGCCAATCACATACTCCTTTTCCACTCTTTTTAATTCCTGCTCCAGTTCCTGGGCCCCCAGAGAATAGGAGTCAGCATCCGAATCTGATAACGCTTCATACCTATTGGTGGAAACTGCCGTACCCACTTCTGGTGCCCCTTTCACTTTTTTAGCTGGCTTCTGCACTAATGTCCAGTCACTTTCGGGTTTACGGGTAGACTTATCTTTTTTTTTATTCCTCCTCTTCTGACCAGTGATCCTCACAGAGACAGGAACTGGAACAGAAGAGGAGTGTGGGACCGGCTGCTCCTCAGCCTGCTGAACACTGTCCGTCCGCCCGGGAGTAGTCTCCTGGACCTCCGGGACCACCTCCTCCCTAGTCAATACAGCCCCATTCATTAAAGCTTCCTCCTCTAGTTGTTCTGCTGCAGCCAACAATTCATTGTCTGCAGATTCCCCATTCTTATTATGGAAGGCCTCCGGGCAATCCCTATGGAAATGGCCAAGCCCACCACATAGATTGCACTTAACCTTCTCACAGGTAGAACTGATGTGGCCAACCTCCCCACAAAGATTACACTTCAGGATCGTACAAACATTCGCCACATGGCCGGATTTACCACATTTATAACATAACCTGGGCTGACCTGCATAGAAGCAAACTCCTCTCTCCCGCCCAATGAAAAAAGAGTTTGGTAGGTGATGGTTAACATTGTTACTTTGCCTCAACTTAACAAGAACCCTCCAACCACCCGTCCAGATCCCATCACTGTCTTTAGTTTTTGTCAACTCAGAAACCATTTCACAATGTCTTCTAAGCCAGATGACAACATCCTGGGGGGGCACAGACTCATTCCAGAAAATGATGGTAACATTTGCTGTGTCAGGTTTGGAGATGGGAATAAAGATGAAATTCCTCCAACCCTCTTTGTCCCGCAAACCACTGAAACTGGCCCAGAACCGGTCTAAGTCAGACATGAGCTTAAAGCTGACATCATAACCTTGTCTGTCAGGGAGATTGATGACTGCCAGTATGTCTGCAGGAGCAAACCCCATCTGATGACACAGCAACTCCCTTACTACAAACCTCCGATCAGGGAGCTCCTCTCTGGAACCCCTATGCTTCAATCTCACCACATTCCTTCTCTTAAAGGCCTGACCAGTATAATTGTTACTGGTGGAAAAAGAAGGGGCCCCACGGCTCCAGGCATTCCGAGGAGGGACATGACCAGATGGACCAGCATTCCCTTGTGGAGCAGGTGGTGGATCCACCAAAGGGGGGAAGTCCTGAGAGTTATTCTGAACTGACTCCTCCATCGCTACATTCTCAGAGCCCTCAGACTGCTGATGACCCCATTCAGATATACCAGCATTGATAACATCAGAATTATTCACCACATCAATATTAGTGACATCATCACTGCACCTCATATCATCATTACTAGCAGCATCATTACTAGTTACCCCAGTGTTACTCCCACTATGAACACCAGTCACCCCAGCATGGCTCCCCACCTGAACACCAGTCACCCCAGCATGGCTCCCCACCTGAACACCAGTCACCCCAGCATGGCTCCCACCATGAACACCAGTCACCCCAGCATGGCTCCCACCATGAACACCAGTCCCCCCAGCATGGCTCCCCCCATGAACACCAGTCACCCCAGCATGGCTCCCACCAGGAGTACTAGTGGCAGCAGCACTGTTCTCACAATCCATGTGCTGGGAGTCCACCATGTCACTCCTCGGAGTCTCCTGTACTGTAAATGTCTGCTGGGTTATACTGAAGTTCCCATCACCCTCCAGAGCTGGAAGTCCAGCAGGAGGATCTACTCCAACCTCACTGTCCTCCAGAGGCTGCACCGTCTTCCCTTTAGGAGACACATGTGGTGGCTGCGTGCGTTGGACCGAATCCCCAGAGTCTGACTCTGTAGAAGACTCAATCCTTCCACTCAATCCCGCCTCAAATCGATCACGATTGTGGTACACCTCCGCCACTGGTCCCAGTTCTTCCAGAACAGCATCAATGTCCTTTGACACACCGGCCAGTTCAATGCCCAGGGAGTTCAGTTTGCTGTCATATAAAATTTCCTTCTTGGGGTTGGCAGCTTTAAGTCTATAAACACATTCAATCTGCTTCTGGATCCTAGTCTTGGCTTTTCTCAGAGACTCCATTCTTTTTACAAGGAAAGGAATCTTGTCAGCCAGGTGCAGCGCAGGTTCAGACTTTAACACTTTCTGCTTTGCGGCTGCAGGACGCTTGAAATCCTGATCCACCTTCCTATTACCAGTGCTGGTCTGAGGGTCTCTGCTGGGTGTAGATGGTTTCACTGGGGCAGATTGTGGAAAATTATTACCACCCTCCTCTTTATTCTGCTGCAGCTTGGAGCGCGATGAACGTCCCTGGCTGCTGCCCACCATTACACACTGTTGTAAGTTCTCTTTAATGGTTTTCTGTTCTAAGGATGTTCTGGTGTATTTGCGAGGAGTACTGGGAGAAACCGATGTCTCTGCTCCACTCTGAGCTCTATGAGCTGCACTCTGCTGAGCTTGCTGTGGTTGTAATGGCTGACTGGATTGGATCACACTTCCAGAACTTGGACTGTACTGGGTGGTATTAGTATGTTCCTGGACTGAATGAGCCCCACTCTGAGGGGTTAGCATTGATTGTAATGACTGGCTGGATTGAGTTGCACTTCCAGAGTCTGGACTGTGCTGAGCGATAACATGTCTCTGAGCAGACTGAGCTGCACTGTGCTGGGCTTGCAATGGCTGGCTGGATTGGATCACGCTTCCAGAACTTGGACTGTACTGGGTGGTATTAGTAAGTTGCTGGACTGAATGAGCCCCACTCTGAGGGGTTCTTTGAGTTGGACTTCCAGAGTTTGGACTGTGCTGAGCGATAATAACATGTCTCTGAGTAGACTGAGCTGCACTGTGCTGGGCTTGCTGGGCCTGCAATGGCTGGCTGGACTGAGAACTCTTTTGCTGAATAACATCTCCAGACTTCCTCTTATCAGTATTATCGGTACTTTTCATACAACCATTTCCACATCTACTTACAGTCTCTGCAGATTGCTTCCCATTCCCAGAGCTCCGTCCTCCGGCTTCACCACCAACCACAGCTTCACCTGACAGTCCTTGTGTAGGCCGGAAAGCCTGGGACTCTCCTGGGAGAGATCCCCGCCCAGGGGAGCCCAACCCTGGGCTTGTACCAGACATCAGAGGAGCTCAGCACCACACAGACTTCAGCTGCTCCACAAGCAGCCACACCCTCTGCACAGTACTACTTCTCTTGTCCTGTATGTCGGGTGTAATTCTCAATATCTGTTCTTATTCTGTATGTATGGAGATTTTTATTTGTAAAAACAAACAAGATACATAATAACAGACTAACTGACTTAAAATAACATAAATACAACAATTACTGACATGTTGTTTAGGTCAAAAACTTAGCAGTTAAAAAAGGGCATGAATAGGAATAAATGTCACAATAAGACTCCTTTCCATAAGTCTATACTTCTCCAACATTTCCTAATTTCCAAACCCTTAATCCATCGTAACTCGGATAACACTAAACCTGCAATTTTACTAGAGATAAACTGTTCATTATGCATGGCAACTTTAGTCCTTGCATGCCATTGATAATACTTGACTACGGTAATGATGATATACATTGTCCCTCTATCTACACCGTGTATTGTTGGGGGAATACCATAAAGCCTGTCTGAGCAACTTAGGTTTTCCAACCTTTGGATCCCAACTCCAGCAGCTACTTCCTTCCAGACTTCACGGCTTCCCCAACAATCCACCAAGAAATGCTCCATGGACTCCTCCTGATTACAGCCCAAAGGGCAGATCCTTTCAGATGCGGCCAGACCTTTCATGTTCCCCCTCACATACATCTTCCCATGGAGAGACAGCCAGGCAATGTCATGAAACTTTGAGGGTAATCTGGGGCTATTCAACAACTTTAAGCTTTCCTCCATAACAGCTGTAGTGCAGTCTCTGAGTACAAGTGGAGAACAGAAAAAGGTCCTACAGATCCTCTGGTATAACAATTTCCTTGGACTTTTTTCAAGGTAGGATTTCTCAATCCCCCACCTCCTCAGAGACTTCAGAGCTGAGTCCAGATATGGTGGGAGATAACCCTGAGTACATCTCTTCCTCTTGAGAGAACCGCCCCGCATCCAGGACTCTGCACGAGGCAATATCCAGGCCCTAACACTGTTTACCCACGGAGGGCCAACATCGGAGTCCAAACACCCAAAATTAACTTTAAGAAACAGAGAATCAAAAAACACCTTAGGATTTATCATATTCAACCCACCCTCTTTGTTCAGCAGGTAAGTAACCCCTCTTTTTATTGGATTCAGTCTATTACCCCAGAAGAGCTGAAAAAACAGACTGAAGAGCCTTGCAGAGAAAGATTCTGGCAACGGAAAAACCATAGAGACGTATAGAAAGATAGGAATTAAGTACGTCTTCAACATTTTGACCCTTTCTCTGTAGGTCAACTTGCAATTCTTCCATCGCTGAACCCTTGCATTTCCAGCATCCAATTTCTCTTCCCAATTTAGCCTGGCATTATCTTCCCTTCCAAACTTAACCCCTAAGATCTTAAGACAACTTGAAGCTTTTGCAAACTGGGGCAGATCAAAATCTGGATCACCCTGCAGTGTCCAGAGAGCTTCACTCTTCTCAAAGTTGACAAGAGACCCAGAGGCCTCAGAGTAAGTTCCAATGGAAGCTGCTAGCAACTGGGCCGCATGGGAGGTGGACACCACTACAGTGACATCATCCGCATAAGCGAATACGGATAGGGCCGAGGCATAGGGCACAGGTACCCCCCGAAAATCACACTCCTGCAGTGATCTCAAAAAAGGATCAATGGCAAAAACATATAAGAGGGGACTCAAGGGGCAACCCTGCCTCACCCCAGCCTCAACCCTAAAAGTACCGCCCTGCCACCCATTGATAAGTGGAAAACTCTCAGCTTTCCAGTATAAAGTTCTCAACCAATCAACAAATAACCTTGGGATACCATACTTTAACAAAGTCGCCCACAGATACCCATGGTCAACCCTGTCAAAAGCTTTAGCTTGGTCTAAACTCACCATATACTTCCCATGCCTAAGAACCTTACACCTCTCAAAAGCTTCCCTCAAGGAAATGAGAGCACCATAAATATTCCGCCCTTTTACCGTGCCATACTGACAGTCTGTCAATAGTACTGGAGAAAAACACTTCAACCTAGAAAATAATATTTTTGCCAGAATCTTCCGGTCTACATTTAAAAGGGCTATAGGCCTCCAGTTCTTGATGTCATTAGGTTCTCTACCCTTGAACAGCAGAACTAAGGATGATACTCTCATGGATGGAGACATCAGGCGTTTCTCCAAACAACTTTTAAACACATCCACCAGAATCGGAGCCAGGAGCTCTTTAAATTTCTTATAAAATTCAGCTGTAATGCCATCAGGTCCTGGTGCCTTCTTTTGACGTAATGTATCAATAGCCTCCCTAACTTCCTCCACCGTTATGTCTGCTGTCAAAGGAGAAAAATCCAAATTATCAACAACAGGACCTGGAACTGCCTCCAAGAACTGTGCCATCTTCTTCTTATCCAAACCCTTCTCCCGAAATAAGTCAGCATAGTATGATCTTACCACTCCCAGAATACCCTCCTGAGACTCCTGCAAAATCCCCTGGGAATCCTTCAGGCCCATCATTAACTTCCTAGTCACCTTGTCCCTACAATTTTCAAAGGGATCAGGTGTCCCTGGGGATCCATAATCCCGTTCAAATACCAGGGAGTTGTATCTGCTATATTGATATTGACTTAGCTCAGATTTTACTTGATCAATCTTCCTCCCTGCCTCCAACCCGCCAGAATAAAGCGACTCCAGCTCTTTCCTCAGCCTGAGATAATGGCTATATCTACTTTTCCCCATTTTAGCAGACAACTTCCTCAAGAGAGAAGAGATGTCCTTTTTAACATCCTCCCACCAATCCGCCGTACAGTCTTAGAAGTCTAGTCTCTCAGCATGGTGTTGCAAGAGGTTCTGTACTTGTTGCTGGACAGATACATCTTCTAAGACAGGGGTCTCAAACTGGTGGCCCTCCAGCTGTTGCGGAACTACAAGCCCCATCATGCCTCTGCCTGAGGGAGTCATGCTTGTAACTGTCAGCCATGCAATGCCTCATGGGACTTGTAGTTTCGCAACAGCTGGAGGGCCGCCAGTTTGAGACCCCTGTTCTAAGAGATTAGAGTTTAGCCTCCATAGCCCCCTGCCCATATCAGGATGCTTACAGGTTCCCAGACAAAAGTAAAGGGCCACATGATCTGAGTAAGGTACCAGCTTCTCACTCATATTGGTCACCAATTCTGTAGGACTTACCAGTGCCATATCTAGTCTGCTTTTGATATTACCGCGAAAGAAGGTGAAGCCTGGCTTCCTGCCATTTTGCGCAAAAATATCACTTAAACCGGTTTGCAAAATAATACGATTAAGAACTTTGGAGTCACTACCCACCACCCTACCAGAAGAACGGTCACTTGATGTCCTAGTGACATTAAAGTCTCCTACCATAACCACAGGGACTGATGTAAAAAGATAGGATTTCACATCATTAAATAACCCAATTCTTCCTGCTATTGTTTGAGGCCCATATATGTTAATTAATCGGAGTCTCCTGCCGTGAATTGTTACCTCCAATATAAGACATCTTCCCATTGACACCTCAGTGAGTCTATGCACTGTCACATCCTTCGTATTGAAAAGGATGGCAACACCTGCATAAGACTCCACAGCCAAAGACCAAAATGAGGGTCCTGTGTGCCACTCCCTCTCTGCCTCCCGCATAAGTCCAACAGATGTTAGATGTGTCTCTTGTAAAAAATAGACATCAGCATCCAGGTACCTGAGGTGTTCAAAAACGGCATGCCTTGTCCTCCTGTTTTTAATGCTGTTCACATTGCTGGAGACAATGTTTAGAGAAAAACCTGCCATCACAGCAAAGAGGAGAAAAAATAAGACCCCCATTATAAGTCAGAATCGGAGTCACTCTGCTGACTACCAGTTTCCATATCAGATTCTGCGGATCCAGGATCAGGGGGCGGACGCCTTTTAGTGGGCGGGTCATCCTCTGAGCCAGTCGCATACTCTTTTCCCACCCTTTTTAATTCCTGCTCCAGTTCCTGGGCCTCCAGAGAATAGGAACCCACATCCGAATCCGACAACGCTTCATACCTATTGGTGGAAAGTGCCATACCCACTTCTGGTGCCCCTTTCACTTTTTTAGCTGACTTCTGCACTAATGTCCAGTCACTTTCGGGTTTACGGGTAGACTTATCTTTTTTATTCCTCCTCTTCTGACCAGTGATCTTCACAGAGACAGGAACTGGAACAGAAGAAGAGTGTGGGGCCGGCAGCTCCTCAGCCTGCTGAACACTGTCCGCCCGCCCGGGAGTAGTCTCCTGGACCTCCGGGACCACCTCCTCCCTAGTCAATACAGCCCCATTCATTAAAGCTTCCTCCTCTAGTTGTTCTGCTGCAGCCAACAATTCATTGTCTGCAGATTCCCCATCCTTATTATGGAAGGCATCCGGGCAATCCCTATGGAAATGGCCAAGCCCACCACATAGATTGCACTTAACCTTCTCACAGGTAGAACTGATGTGGCCAACCTCCCCACAAAGATTACACTTCAGGATCGTACAAACATTCGCCACATGGCCAGATTTACCACATTTATAACATAACCTGGGCTGACCTGCATAGAAGCAAACTCCTCTCTCCCGTCCAATGAAAAAAGAGTTTGGCAGGTGATGGGTAACATTGTTACTTTGCCTCAACTTAACAAGAACCCTCCAACCACCCGTCCAGATCCCATCACTGTCTTTAGTTTTTGTCAACTCAGAAACCATTTCACAATGTCTTCTAAGCCAGATGACAACATCCTGGGGGGGCACAGACTCATTCCAGAAAATGATGGTAACGTTTGCTGTGTCAGGTTTGGAGATGGGAATAAAGATGAAATTCCTCCAACCCTCTTTATCCCGCAAACCACTGAAACTGGCCCAAAACCTGTCTAAGTCAGACATGAGCTTAAAGCTGACATCATAACCCTGTCTGTCAGGGAGATTGATGACTGCCAGTATGTCTGCAGGAGCAAACCCCATCTGATGACACAGCAACTCCCTTACTACAAACCTCCTATCAGGGAGCTCCTCTCTGGAACCCCTATGCTTCAATCTCACCACATTCCTTCTCTTAAAGGCCTGACCAGTATAATTGTTACTGGTGGAAAAAGAAGGGGCCCCACGGCTCCAGGCATTCCGAGGAGGGACATGACCAGATGGACCAGCATTCCCTTGTGGAGCAGGTGGTGGATCCACCAAAGGGGGGAAGTCCTGAGAGTTATTCTGAACTGACTCCTCCATCGCTACATTCTCAGAGCCCTCAGACTGCTGATGACCCCATTCAGATATACCAGCATTGATAACATCAGAAACATTCACCACATCAATATTAGTGACATCATCACTGCACCTCATATCATCATTACTAGTTACCCCAGTGTTACTCCCCCCATGAACACCAGTCACCCCAGCATGGCTCCCACCATGAACCCCAGTCCCCCCAGCATGGCTCCCACCATGAACACCAGTCCCCCCAGCATGGCTCCCACCAGGAGTACTAGTGGCAGCAGCACTGTTCTCACAATCCATGTGCTGGGAATCCACCATGTCACTCCTCTGAGTCTCCTGTACTGTGAATGTCTGCTGGGTTATATTGATGTTCCCACCACCCTCCAGAGCTGGAAGTCCAGCAGGAGGATCTACTCCAACCTCACTGTCCTCCAGAGGCTGCACAGTCTTCCCTTCAGGAGACACATGTGGTGGCTGCGTGCGTTGGACCGGATCCCCAGAGTCTGACTCTGTAGAAGACTCAATCCTTCCACTCAATCCCGCCTCAAATCGATCACGATTGTGGTAAACCTCCGCCACTGGTCCCAGTTCTTCCAGAACAGCATCAATGTCCTTTGACACACCGGCCAGTTCAATGCCCAGGGAGTTCAGTTTGCTGTCATATAAAATTTCCTTCTTGGGGTTGGCAGCTTTAAGTCTATAAACACAGTCAATCTGCTTCTGGATCTTAGTCTTGGCTTTTCTCAGGGACTCCATTCTTTTTACAAGGAAAGGAATCTTGTCAGCCAGGTGCAGCGCAGGTTCAGACTTTAACACTTTCTGCTTTGCGGCTGCAGGACGCTTGAAATCCTGATCCACCTTCCTATTAGGAAGGTGGATAACATGTCTCTGAGCAATAACATGTCTCTGAGCAGACTGAGCTGCACTGTGCTGGGCTTGCAATGGCTGGCTGGATTGGATCACACTTCCAGAACTTGGACTGTACTGGGTGTCATATTCCTGGACTGAATGAGCCCCACTCTGAGGGGTTCTTTGAGTTGGACTTCCAGAGTTTGGACTGTGCTGAGTGATAATAACATGTCTCTGAACAGACTGAGCTGCACTGTGCTGGGCTTGCTGGGCCTGCAATGACTGGCTGGATTGAGGACTCTTTTGCTGAATAACATCATCAGACTTCCTCTTATCAGTATTATCGGTACTTTTCATATAAACATTTCCATGTCTACTTACAGTCTCTGCAGATTGCTTCCCATTCCCAGAGCTCTGTCCTCCGACTTCACCACCAACCACAGCTTCACCTGACAGTCCTTGTGTAGGCCGGAAAGCCTGGGACTCTCCTGAGAGAGATCCCCGCCCAGGGGAGCCCAACCCTGGGCTTGTACCAGACATCAGAGGAGCTCAGCACCACACAGACTTCAGCTGCTCCACATGCAGCCACACCCTCTGCACAGTACTACTTCTCTTGTCCTGTATGCTGGGTGTAATTCCCAGTATCTCCTCTTATTCTGTATATATGGACTCTGCACAGTACCACTTCTCTTGTCCTGTATGCTGGGTGTAATTCCCAGTATCTCCTCAGTAATTCCCAGTATCTGTATGCTGGGTGTAGTTCTCAGTATCTCCTCTTATTCGGTATGTATGGACCCTGCACAGGATCACTTCTCCTATACTGTATGTATGGAGATTTTTATTTGTAAAAACAAACAAGATACATAATAACAGACCAACTGACTTAAAATAACATAAATACAACAATTACTGACATGTTGTTTAGGTCAAAAACTTAGCAGTTAAAAAAAAGGGCATGAATAGGAATAAATGTCACAATAAGACTCCTTTCCATAAGTCTATACTTCTCCAGCATTTCCTAATTTCCAAACCCTTAATCCATCGTAACTCGGATAACACTAAACCTGCAATTTTACTGGAGATAAACTGTTCATTATGCATGGCAACTTTAGTCCTTGCATGCCATTGATAGTACTTGACTACGGTAATGATGATATACATTGTCCCTCTATCTACACCGTGTATTGTTGGGGGAACACCATAAAGCCTGTCTGAGCAACTTAGGTTTTCCAACCTTTGGATCCCAACTCCAGCAGCTACTTCCTTCCAGACTTCACGGCTTCCCCAACAATCCACCAAGAAATGCTCCATGGACTCCTCCTGATTACAGCCAAAAGGGCAGATCCTTTCAGATGCGGCCAGACCTTTCATGTTCCCCCTCACATACATCTTCCCATGGAGAGACAGCCAGGCAATGTCATGAAACTTTGAGGGTAATCTGGGGCTATTCAACAACTTTAAGCTTTCCTCCATAACAGCTGTAGTGCAGTCTTTGAGTACAAGTGGAGAACAGAAAAAGGTCCTACAGATCCTCTGGTATAACAATTTCCTTGGACTTTTTTCAAGGTAGGATTTCTCAATCCCCCACCTCCTCAGAGACTTCAGAGCTGAGTCCAGATATGGTGGGAGATAACCCTGAGTACATCTCTTCCTCTTGAGAGAACCGCCCCGCATCCAGGACTCTGCACGAGGCAATATCCAGGCCCTAACACTGTTTACCCACGGAGGGCCAACATCGGAGTCCAAACACCCAAAATTAACTTTAAGAAACAGAGAATCAAAAAACACCTTAGGATTTATCATATTCAACCCACCCTCTTTGTTCAGCAGGTAAGTAACCCCTCTTTTTATTGGATTCAGTCTATTACCCCAGAAGAGCTGAAAAAACAGACTGAAGAGCCTTGCAGAGAAAGATTCTGGCAACGGAAAAACCATAGAGACGTATAGAAAGATAGGAATTAAGTACGTCTTCAACATTTTGACCCTTTCTCTGTAGGTCAACTTGCAATTCTTCCATCGCTGAACCCTTGCATTTCCAGCATCCAATTTCTCCTCCCAATTTAGCCTGGCATTATCTTCCCTTCCAAACTTAACCCCTAAGATCTTAAGACAACTTGAAGCTTTTGCAAACTGGGGCAGATCAAAATCTGGATCACCCTGCAGTGTCCAGAGAGCTTCACTCTTCTCAAAGTTGATAAGAGACCCAGAGGCCTCAGAGTAAGTTCCAATGGAAGCTGCTAGCAACTGGGCCTCATGGGAGGTGGACACCACTACAGTGACATCATCCGCATAAGCGAATACAGATAGGGCCGAGGCATGGGGCACAGGTACCCCCCGAAAATCACACTCCTGCAGTGATCTCAAAAAAGGATCAATGGCAAAACCATATAAGAGGGGACTCAAGGGGCAACCCTGCCTCACCCCAGCCTCAACCCTAAAAGTACCGCCCTGCCACCCATTGATAAGTGGAAAACTCTCAGCTTTCCAGTATAAAGTTCTCAGCCAATCAACAAATAACCTTGGGATACCATACTTTAACAAAGTCGCCCACAGATACCCATGGTCAACCCTGTCAAAAGCTTTAGCTTGGTCTAAACTCACCATATACTTCCCATGCCTAAGAACCTTACACCTCTCAAAAGCTTCCCTCAAGGAAATGAGAGCACCATAAATATTCCGCCCTTTTACCGTGCCATACTGACAGTCTGTCAATAGTGCTGGAGAAAAACACTTCAACCTAGAAAATAATATTTTTGCCAGAATCTTCCGGTCTACATTTAAAAGGGCTATAGGCCTCCAGTTCTTGATGTCATTAGGTTCTCTACCCTTGAACAGCAGAACTAAGGATGATACTCTCATGGATGGAGGCATCAGGCATTTCTCCAAACAACTTTTAAACACATCCACAAGAATCGGAGCCAGGAGCTCTTTAAATTTCTTATAAAATTCAGCTGTAATGCCATCAGGTCCTGGTGCCTTCTTTTGACGTAATTTATCAATAGCCTCCCTAACTTCCTCCACCGTTATGTCTGCTGTCAAAGGAGAAAAATCCAAATTATCAACAACAGGACCTGGAACTGCCTCCAAGAACTGTGCCATCTTCTTCTTATCCAAACCCTTCTCCCGAAATAAGTCAGCATAGTATGATCTTACCACTCCCAGAATACCCTCCTGAGACTCCTGCAAAATCCCCTGGGAATCCTTCAGGCCCATCATTAACTTCCTAGTCACCTTGTCCCTACAATTTTCAAAGGGATCAGGTGTCCCTGGGGATCCATAATCCCGTTCAAATACCAGGGAGTTGTATCTGCTATATTGATATTGACTTAGCTCAGATTTTACTTGATCAATCTTCCTCCCTGCCTCCAACCCGCCAGAATAAAGCGACTCCAGCTCTTTCCTCAGCCTGAGATAATGGCTATATCTACTTTTCCCCATTTTAGCAGACAACTTCCTCAAGAGAGAAGAGATGTCCTTTTTAACATCCTCCCACCAATCCGCCGTACAGTCATAGAAGTCTAGTCTCTCAGCATGGTGTTGCAAGAGGTTCTGTACTTGTTGCTGGACAGATACATCTTCTAAGAGATTAGAGTTTAGCCTCCATAGCCCCCTGCCCATATCAGGATGCTTACAGGTTCCCAGACAAAAGTAAAGGGCCACATGATCTGAGTAAGGTACCAGCTTCTCACTCATATTGGTCACCAATTCTGTAGGACTTACCAGTGCCATATCTAGTCTGCTTTTGATATTACCGCGAAAGAAGGTGAAGCCTGGCTTTCTGCCATTTTGTGCAAAAATATCACTTAAACCGGTTTGCAAAATAATACGATTAAGAACTTTGGAGTCACTACCCACCACCCTACCAGAAGAACGGTCACTTGATGTCCTAGTGACATTAAAGTCTCCTACCATAACCACAGGGACTGATGTAAAAAGATATGATTTCACATCATTAAATAACCCAATTCTTCCTGCTATTGTTTGAGGCCCATATATGTTAATTAATCGGAGTCTCCTGCCGTGAATTGTTACCTCCAATATAAGACATCTTCCCATTGACACCTCAGTGAGTCTATGCACTGTCACATCCTTAGTATTGAAAAGGATGGCAACACCTGCATAAGACTCCACAGCCAAAGACCAAAATGAGGGTCCTGTGTGCCACTCCCTCTCTGCCTCCCGCATAAGTCCAACAGATGTTAGGTGTGTCTCTTGTAAAAAATAGACATCAGCATCCAGGTACCTGAGGTGTTCAAAAACGGCATGCCTTGTCCTCCTGTTTTTAATGCTGTTCACATTGCTGGAGACAATGTTTAGAGAAAAACTAGCCATCACAGCAAAGAGGAGAAAAAATAAGACCCCCATTATAAGTCAGAATCGGAGTCACTCTGCTGACTACCAGTTTCCATATCAGATTCTGCGGATCCAGGATCAGGGGGCGGACGCCTCTTAGTGGGCGGGTCATCCTCTGAGCCAGTCGCATACTCCTTTTCCACTCTTTTTAATTCCTGCTCCAGTTCCTGGGCCTCCAGAGAATAGGAGCCCACATCCGAATCTGACAACGCTTCATACCTATTGGTGGAAAGTGCCGTACCCACTTCTGGTGCCCCTTTCACTTTTTTAGATGACTTCTGCACTAATATCCAGTCACTTTCGGGTTTACGGGTAGACTTATCTTTTTTATTCCTCCTCTTCTGACCACTGATCTTCACAGAGACAGGAACTGGAACAGAAGAGGAATGTGGGACCGGCTGCTCCCCAGCCTGCTGAACACTGTCCGTCCGCCCGGGAGTAGTCTCCTGGACCTCCGGGACCACCTCCTCCCTAGTCAATACAGCCCCATTCATTAAAGCTTCCTCCTCTAGTTGTTCTGCTGCAGCCAACAATTCATTGTCTGCAGATTCCCCATCCTTATTATGGAAGGCCTCCGGGCAATCCCTATGGAAATGGCCAAGCCCACCACATAGATTGCACTTAACCTTCTCACAGGTAGAACTGATGTGGCCAACCTCCCCACAAAGATTACACTTCAGGATCGTACAAACATTCGCCACATGGCCAGATTTACCACATTTATAACATAACCTGGGCTGACCTGCATAGAAGCAAACTCCTCTCTCCCGCCCAATGAAAAAAGAGTTTGGCAGGTGATGGGTAACATTGTTACTTTGCCTCAACTTGACAAGAACCAACCAGCCACCCGTCCAGATCCCATCACTGTCTTTAGTTTTTGTCAACTCAGAAACCATTTCACAATGTCTTCTAAGCCAGATGACAACATCCTGAGGGGGCACAGACTCATTCCAGAACATGATGGTAACATTTGCTGTGTCAGGTTTGGAGATGGGAATAAAGATGAAATTCCTCCAACCCTCTTTGTCCCGCAAACCACTGAAACTGGCCCAGAACCTGTCTAAGTCAGACATGAGCTTAAAGCTGACATCATAACCTTGTCTGTCAGGGAGATTGATGACTGCCAGTATGTCTGCAGGAGCAAACCCCATCTGATGACACAGCAACTCCCTTACTACAAACCTCCGATCAGGGAGCTCCTCTCTGGAACCCCTATGCTTCAATCTCACCACATTCCTTCTCTTAAAGGCCTGACCAGTATAATTGTTACTGGTGGAAAAAGAAGGGGCCCCACGGCTCCAGGCATTCCGAGGAGGGACATGACCAGATGGACCAGCATTCCCTTGTGGAGCAGGTGGTGGATCCACCAAAGGGGGGAAATCCTGAGGGTTATTCTGAACTGACTCCTCCATCGCTACATTCTCAGAGCCCTCAGACTGCTGATGACCCCATTCAGATATACCAGCATTGATAACATCAGAATTATTCACCACATCAATATTAGTGACATCATCACTGCACCTCATATCATCATTACTAGTTACCCCAGTGTTACTCCCCCCATGAACACCAGTCCCCCCAGCATGGCTCCCACCAGGAGTACTAGTGGCAGCAGCACTGTTCTCACAATCCATGTGCTGGGAGTCCACCATGTCACTCCCCTGAGTCTCCTGTACTGTGAATGTCTGCTGGGTTATACTGAAGTTCCCACCACCCTCCAGAGCTGGAAGTCCAGCAGGAGGATCTACTCCAACCTCACTGTCCTCCAGAGGCTGCACAGTCTTCCCTTCAGGAGACACATGTGGTGGCTGCGTGCGTTGGACTGGTTCCCCAGAGTCTGACTCTGTAGAAGACTCAATCCTTCCACTCAATCCCGCCTCAAATCGATCACGATTGTAGTACACCTCCGCCACTGGTCCCAGTTCTTCCAGAACAGCATCAATGTCCTTTGACACACCGGCCAGTTCAATGCCCAGGGAGTTCAGTTTGCTGTCATATAAAAATTCCTTCTTGGGGTTGGCAGCTTTAAGACGATAAACAGAGTCAATCTGCTTCTGGATTTTAGTCTTGGCTTTCCTCAGGGACTCCATTCTTTTTACCAGGAAAGGAATCTTGTCAGCCAGGTGCAGCGCAGGTTCAGACTTTAACACTTTCTGCTTCGCGGCTGCAGGACGCTTGAAATCCTGATCCACCTTCCCATTACCAGTGCTGGTCTGAGGGTCTCTCCTGGGTGTAGATGGCTTCACTGGTGCAGATTGTGGAAAATTATTACCACCCTCCTCTTTATTCTGCTGCAGCTTAGAGCGCGATGAACGTCCCTGGCTGCTGCCCACCATTACACACTGTTGTAAGTTCTCTTTAATGGTTTTTTGTTCTAAGGAAGTTCTGGTGTATTTGCGAGGAGTACTGGGAGAAGCCGATGTCTCTGCTCCACTCTGAGCTCTATGAGCTGCACTCTGCTGAGCTTGCTGTGGTTGTAATGGATGGCTGGATTGGATCACGCTTCCAGAACTTGGACTGTACTGGGTGGTATTAGTAAGTTGCTGAACTGAATGAGCCCCACTCTGCGGGGTTTGCATTGATTGTAATGACTGGCTGGATTGAGTTGCACTTCCAGAGTTTGGATTGTGCTGAGCAATAACATGTCTCTGAGTAGACTGAGCTGCACTGTGCTGGGCTTGCTGGGCCTGCAATGGCTGGCTGGATTGGATCACATTTCCAGAACTTGGACTGTACTGGGTGTCATGTTGCTGGACTGAATGAGCCCCACTCTGAGGGGTTCTTTGAGTTGTACTTCCAGTGTTTGGACTGTGCTGAGCTATGATAACATGTCTCTGAACAGACTGAGCTGCACTGTGCTGGGCTTGCTGGTCCTGCAATGGCTGGCTGGATTGAGAACTCTTTTGCTGAATAACATCACCAGACTTCCTCTTATCAGTATTATCGGTACTTTTCATACAACCATTTCCACGTCTACTTACAGTCTCTGCAGATTGCTTCCCATTCCCAGAGCTCCTTCCTCCGGCTTCACCACCAACCACAGCTTCACCTGACAGTCCTTGTGTAGGCCGGAAAGCCTGGGACTCTCCTGAGAGAGATCCCCGCCCAGGGGAGCCCAACCCTGGGCTTGTACCAGACATCAGAGGAGCTCAGCACCACACAGACTTCAGCTGCTCCACATGCAGCCACACCCTCTGCACAGTACTACTTCTCTTGTCCTGTATGCTGGGTGTAATTCCCAGTATCTCCTCTTATTCTGTATATATGGACTCTGCACAGTACCACTTCTCTTGTCCTGTATGCTGGGTGTAATTCCCAGTATCTCCTCAGTAATTCCCAGTATCTGTATGCTGGGTGTAGTTCTCAGTATCTCCTCTTATTCGGTATGTATGGACCCTGCACAGGATCACTTCTCCTATACTGTATGTATGGACTCTGCACGGTACCACTCCTCTTGTCCTGTATGCTGGGTGTAATTCCCAGTATCTCCTCTTATTCTGTATATATGGAGATTTTTATTTGTAAAAAACAAACAAGATACATAATAACAAACTAACTGACTGAAAATAACATAAATACAACAATTACTGACATGTTGTTTAGGTCAAAAACTTAGCAGTTAAAGGGCATCAATAATAATAAATGTGACTATAAGACTCCTTTCCATAAATCTATACTTCTCCAACATTCCATTATAAGTCAGAATCGGAGTCACTCTGCTGACTACCAGTTTCCATATCAGATTCTGCGGATCCAGGATCAGGGGGCGGACGCCTTTTAGTGGGCGGGTCATCCTCTGAGCCAATCACATACTCCTTTTCCACTCTTTTTAATTCCTGCTCCAGTTCCTGGGCCCCCAGAGAATAGGAGTCAGCATCCGAATCTGATAAGGCTTCATACCTATTGGTGGAAAGTGCCGTACCCACTTCTGGTGCCCCTTTCACTTTTTTAGCTGGCTTCTGCACTAATGTCCAGTCACTTTCGGGTTTACGGGTAGACTTATCTTTTTTTTTATTCCTCCTCTTCTGACCAGTGATCCTCACAGAGACAGGAACTGGAACAGAAGAGGAGTGTGGGACCGGCTGCTCCTCAGCCTGCTGAACACTGTCCGTCCGCCCGGGAGTAGTCTCCTGGACCTCCGGGACCACCTCCTCCCTAGTCAATACAGCCCCATTCATTAAAGCTTCCTCCTCTAGTTGTTCTGCTGCAGCCAACAATTCATTGTCTGCAGATTCCCCATCCTTATTATGGAAGGCCTCCGGGCAATCCCTATGGAAATGGCCAAGCCCACCACATAGATTGCACTTAACCTTCTCACAGGTAGAACTGATGTGGCCAACCTCCCCACAAAGATTACACTTCAGGATCGTGCAAACATTCGCCACATGGCCACATTTACCACATTTATAACATAACCTGGGCTGACCTGCATAGAAGCAAACTCCTCTCTCCCGCCCAATGAAAAAAGAGTTTGGTAGGTGATGGGTAACATTGTTACTTTGCCTCAACTTGACAAGAACCCTCCAACCACCCGTCCAGATCCCATCACTGTCTTTAGTTTTTGTCAACTCAGAAACCATTTCACAATGTCTTCTAAGCCAGATGACAACATCCTGGGGGGGCACAGACTCATTCCAGAACATGATGGTAACATTTGCTGTGTCAGGTTTGGAGATGGGAATAAAGATGAAATTCCTCCAACCCTCTTTGTCCCGCAAACCACTGAAACTGGCCCAGAACCTGTCTAAGTCAGACATGAGCTTAAAGCTGACATCATAACCCTGTCTGTCAGGGAGATTGATGACTGCCAGTATGTCTGCAGGAGCAAACCCCATCTGATGACACAGCAACTCCCTTACTACAAACCTCCGATCAGGGAGCTCCTCTCTGGAACCCCTATGCTTCAATCTCACCACATTCCTTCTCTTAAAGGCCTGACCAGTAGAACTGTTACTGGTGGAAAAAGAAGGGGCCCCACGGCTCCAGGCATTCCGAGGAGGGACGTGACCAGATGGACCAGCATTCCCTTGTGGAGCAGGTGGTGGATCCACCAAAGGGGGGAAATCCTGAGAGTTATTCTGAACTGACTCCTCCATCGCTACATTCTCAGGGCCCTCAGACTGCTGATGGCCCCATTCAGATATACCAGCATTGATAACATCAGAATTATTCACCACATCAATATTAGTGACATCATCACTGCACCTCATATCATCATTACTAGCAGCATCATTACTAGTTACCCCAGTGTTACTCCCCCCATGAACACCAGTCACCCCAGCATGGCTCCCCACCTGAACACCAGTCACCCCAGCATGGCTCCCACCATGAACACCAGTCACCCCAGCATGGCTCCCACCATGAACACCAGTCACCCCAGCATGACTCCCCACATGAACACCAGTCCCCCCAGCATGGCTCCCCCCATGAACACCAGTCACCCCAGTGTTACTCCCACCATGAACGCCAGTCACCCCAGTGTTACTCCCCCCATGGACACCAGTCACCCCAGCATGGCTCCCACCATGAACACCAGTCACCCCAGCATGGCTCCCACCATGAACACCAGTCACCCCAGCATGGCTCCCACCATGAACACCAGTCACCCCAGCATGGCTCCCACCAGGAGTACTAGTGGCAGCAGCACTGTTCTCACAATCCATGTGCTGGGAGTCCACCATGTCACTCCTCTGAGTCTCCTGTACTGTAAATGTCTGCTGGGTTATACTGAAGTTCCCATCACCCTCCAGAGCTGGAAGTCCAGCAGGAGGATCTACTCCAACCTCACTGTCCTCCAGAGGCTGCACCGTCTTCCCTTTAGGAGACACATGTGGTGGCTGCGTGCGTTGGACCGAATCCCCAGAGTCTGACTCTGTAGAAGACTCAATCCTTCCACTCAATCCCGCCTCAAATCAATCACGATTGTGGTACACCTCCGCCACTGGTCCCAGTTCTTCCAGAACAGCATCAATGTCCTTTGACACACCGGCCAGTTCAATGCCCAGGGAGTTCAGTTTGCTGTCATATAAAATTTCCTTCTTGGGGTTGGCAGCTTTAAGTCTATAAACACATTCAATCTGCTTCTGGATCCTAGTCTTGGTTTTTCTCAGGGACTCCATTCTTTTTACAAGGAAAGGAATCTTGTCAGCCAGGTGCAGCGCAGGTTCAGACTTTAACACTTTCTGCTTCGCGGCTGCAGGACGCTTGAAATTCTTGTCCACCTTCCCATTACCAGTGCTGGTCTGAGGGTCTCTGCTGGGTGTAGATGGTTTCACTGGGGCAGATTGTGGAAAATTATTACCACCCTCCTCTTTATTCTGCTGCAGCTTGGAGCGCGATGAACGTCCCTGGCTGCTACCCACCATTACACACTGTTGTAAGTTCTCTTTAATGGTTTTCTGTTCTAAGGAAGTTCTGGTGTATTTGCGAGGAGTACTGGGAGAAACCGATGTCTCTGCTCCACTCTGAGCTCTATGAGCTGCACTCTGCTGAGCTTGCTGTGGTTGTAATGGATGGCTGGATTGGATCACGCTTCCAGAACTTGGACTGTACTGGGTGGTATTAGTATGTTGCTGGACTGAATGAGCCCCACTCTGAGGGGTTCTTTGAGTTGTACTTCCAGTGTTTGGACTGTGCTGAGCGATAATAACATGTCTCTGAACAGACTGAGCTGCACTGTGCTGGGCTTGCTGGTCCTGCAATGACTGGCTGGACTGAGAACTCTTTTGCTGAATAACATCACCAGACTTCCTCTTATCAGTATTATCGGTACTTTTCATACAAACATTTCCATGTCTACTTACAGTCTCTGCAAGTGTCTTCCCATTCCCAGAACTCCGTCCTCCGGCTTCACCACCAACCACAGCTTCACCTGACAGTCCTTGTGTAGGCCGGAAAGCCTGGGACTCTCCTGAGAGAGATCCCCGCCCAGGGGAGCCCAACCCTGGGCTTGTACCAGACATCAGAGGAGCTCAGCACCACACAGACTTCAGCTGCTCCACAAGCAGCCACACCCTCTGCACAGTACTACTTCTCTTGTCCTGTATGTCGGGTGTAATTCCCAGTATCTCCTCAGTAATTCCCAGTATCTGTATGCTGGGTGTAGTTCTCAGTATCTCCTCTTATTCGGTATGTATGGACCCTGCACAGGATCACTTCTCCTATACTGTATGTATGGACTCTGCACAGTATCACTTCTCTTGTCCTGTATGCTGGGTGTAATTCCCAGTATCTGTATGCTGGGTGTAGTTCTCAGTATCTCCTCTTATTCGGTATGTATGGAGATTTTTATTTGTAAAAAACAAACAAGATACATAATAACAAACTAACTGACTGAAAATAACATAAATACAACAATTACTGACATGTTGTTTAGGTCAAAAACTTAGCAGTTAAAGGGCATCAATAGTAATAAATGTGACAATAAGACTCCTTTCCATAAATCTATACTTCTCCAACATTCCATTATAAGTCAGAATCGGAGTCACTCTGCCCTCTACCAGTTTCCATATCAGATTCTGCGGATCCAGGATCAGGGGGCGGACGCCTTTTAGTGGGCGGGTCATCCTCTGAGCCAATCACATACTCCTTTTCCACTCTTTTTAATTCCTGCTCCAGTTCCTGGTCCTCCAGAGAATAGAAGTCAGCATCCGAATCTGATAAGGCTTCATACCTATTGGTGGAAACTGCCGTACCCACTTCTGGTGCCCCTTTCACTTTTTTAGCTGGCTTCTGCACTAATGTCCAGTCACTTTCGGGTTTACGGGTAGATTTATCTTTTTTCCTATTCCTCCTCTTCTGACCAGTGATCTTCACAGAGACAGGAACTGGAACAGAAGAGGAGTGTGGGACCGGCTGCTCCTCAGCCTGCTGAACACTGTCCGTCCGCCCGGGAGTAGTCTCCTGGACCTCCGGGACCACCTCCTCCCTAGTCAATACAGCCCCATTCATTATGGCTTCCTCCTCTAGTTGTTCTGCTGCAGCCAACAATTCATTGTCTGCAGATCCCCCATCCTTATTATGGAAGGCCTCCGGGCAATCCCTATGGAAATGGCCAAGCCCACCACATAGATTGCACTTAACCTTCTCACAGGTAGAACTGATGTGGCCAACCTCCCCACAAAGATTACACTTCAGGATCGTACAAACATTCGCCACATGGCCAGATTTACCACATTTATAACATAACCTGGGCTGACCTGCATAGAAGCAAACTCCTCTCTCCCGCCCAATGAAAAAAGAGTTTGGTAGGTGATGGGTAACATTGTTACTTTGCCTCAACTTAACAAGAACCCTCCAACCACCCGTCCAGATCCCATCACTGTCTTTAGTTTTTGTCAACTCAGAAACCATTTCACAATGTCTTCTAAGCCAGATGACAACATCCTGGGGGGGCACAGACTCATTCCAGAACATGATGGTAACATTTGCTGTGTCAGGTTTGGAGATGGGAATAAAGATGAAATTCCTCCAACCCTCTTTGTCCCACAAACCACTGAAACTGGCCCAGAACCTGTCTAAGTCAGACATGAGCTTAAAGCTGACATCATAACCTTGTCTGTCAGGGAGATTGATGACTGCCAGTATGTCTGCAGGAGCAAACCCCATCTGATGACACAGCAACTCCCTTACTACAAACCTCCGATCAGGGAGCTCCTCTCTGGAACCCCTATGCTTCAATCTCACCACATTCCTTCTCTTAAAGGCCTGACCAGTAGAACTGTTACTGGTGGAAAAAGAAGGGGCCCCACGGCTCCAGGCATTCCGAGGAGGGACATGACCAGATGGACCAGCATTCCCTTGTGGAGCAGGTGGTGGATCCACCAAAGGGGGAAAATCCTGAGAGTTATTCTGAACTGACTCCTCCATCGCTACATTCTCAGAGCCCTCAGACTGCTGATGACCCCATTCAGATATACCAGCATTGATAAGATCAGAATTATTCACATCAATATTAGTGACATCATCACTGCACCTCATATCATCATTACTAGTTACCCCAGTGTTACTCCCCCCATGAACACCAGTCCCCCCAGCGTGGCTCCCCCCATGAACACCAGTCACCCCAGCATGGCTCCCCCCATGAACACCAGTCCCCCCAGCATGGCTCCCACCATGAACACCAGTCACCCCAGCATGGCTCCCACCAGGAGTACTAGTGGCAGCAGCACTGTTCTCACAATCCATGTGCTGGGAGTCCACCATGTCACTCCTCTGAGTCTCCTGTACTGTGAATGTCTGCTGGGTTATACTGATATTCCCACCACCCTCCAGAGCTGGAAGTCCAGCAGGAGGATCTACTCCAACCTCACTGTCCTCCAGAGGCTGCACCGTGTGGTGGCTGCGTGCGTTGGACCGAATCCCCAGAGTCTGACTCTGTAGAAGACTCAATCCTTCCACTCAATCCCGCCTCAAATCAATCACGATTGTGGTACACCTCCGCCACTGGTCCCAGTTCTTCCAGAACAGCATCAATGTCCTTTGACACACCGGCCAGTTCAATGCCCAGGGAGTTCAGTTTGCTGTCATATAAAATTTCCTTCTTGGGGTTGGCAGCTTTAAGTCTATAAACACATTCAATCTGCTTCTGGATCCTAGTCTTGGTTTTTCTCAGGGACTCCATTCTTTTTACAAGGAAAGGAATCTTGTCAGCCAGGTGCAGCGCAGGTTCAGACTTTAACACTTTCTGCTTCGCGGCTGCAGGACGCTTGAAATTCTTGTCCACCTTCCCATTACCAGTGCTGGTCTGAGGGTCTCTGCTGGGTGTAGATGGTTTCACTGGGGCAGATTGTGGAAAATTATTACCACCCTCCTCTTTATTCTGCTGCAGCTTAGAGCGCGATGAACGTCCCTGGCTGCTACCCACCATTACACACTGTTGTAAGTTCTCTTTAATGGTTTTCTGTTCTAAGGAAGTTCTGGTGTATTTGCGAGGAGTACTGGGAGAAACCGATGTCTCTGCTCCACTCTGAGCTCTATGAGCTGCACTCTGCTGAGCTTGCTGTGGTTGTAATGGCTGACTGGATTGGATCACGCTTCCAGAACTTGGACTGTACTGGGTGGTATTAGTATGTTGCTGGACTGAATGAGCCCCACTCTGAGGGGTTCTTTGAGTTGTACTTCCAGTGTTTGGACTGTGCTGAGCGATAATAACATGTCTCTGAACAGACTGAGCTGCACTGTGCTGGGCTTGCTGGTCCTGCAATGACTGGCTGGACTGAGAACTCTTTTGCTGAATAACATCACCAGACTTCCTCTTATCAGTATTATCGGTACTTTTCATACAAACATTTCCATGTCTACTTACAGTCTCTGCAAGTGTCTTCCCATTCCCAGAACTCCGTCCTCCGGCTTCACCACCAACCACAGCTTCACCTGACAGTCCTTGTGTAGGCCGGAAAGCCTGGGACTCTCCTGAGAGAGATCCCCGCCCAGGGGAGCCCAACCCTGGGCTTGTACCAGACATCAGAGGAGCTCAGCACCACACAGACTTCAGCTGCTCCACAAGCAGCCACACCCTCTGCACAGTACTACTTCTCTTGTCCTGTATGTCGGGTGTAATTCCCAGTATCTCCTCAGTAATTCCCAGTATCTGTATGCTGGGTGTAGTTCTCAGTATCTCCTCTTATTCGGTATGTATGGACCCTGCACAGGATCACTTCTCCTATACTGTATGTATGGACTCTGCACAGTATCACTTCTCTTGTCCTGTATGCTGGGTGTAATTCCCAGTATCTGTATGCTGGGTGTAGTTCTCAGTATCTCCTCTTATTCGGTATGTATGGACCCTGCACAGGATCACTTCTCCTATACTGTATGTATGGACTCTGCACAGTATCACTTCTCTTGTCCTGTATGCTGGGTGTAATTCCCAGTATCTCCTCTTATTCTCTATGTATGGACTCTGCACAGTATAACTTCCCTTGTCCTGTATGCTGAGTGTGATTCTCAGTATCTGTTCCTATACTGTATGCATTAACTCTGCACAGTACCAATTCTGTTGTCCTGTATGCTGGGTGTAATTCTCAGTATTTGTTCTTATTCTATACATATGGACTCTGCACAGTACCACTTCTCTCATTCTGTTTTAAGTGTAATATTGTACACAAATTGCAAGGACAGAATTAGACAGACAGACAGGTGTCCATCACAGGAAAGCTGACCTCTTCAGTAGAAAGCCCCAGGGTGTAGCTTGTGCGATTTCCGCTCTTGTCTCTGCTCCCAGCCTGCAGGCCCGTTTCAATGTCACTGGCAGATAGGGGGCGCTGTGTCTGTGAAGGTAATCATTTACCTTTATATAAAGTATGTTGACGGGGCACAGTTTTGATTATTTTTCTCCCACGGCTCTTACCTTTGCTTTAGGAACTCGCTTGTCATGCAGCATGACTCCTCCACGGCCCGGCCTCTGCAGGGGGTCCTGACACTCCAGTCCTGCACAATCAGCATTGTTATTCATCACACCGACAAGAACAACCCCCCCCCCCCCCCCCCATCATGGACAATAAAGCCGCTATATTATACTCACCAACCAGCGTCAGCATGTCTGAGATCATGGAAGCCTTCACTTTCAAATCCAGAGGAGCATCACTGCAGGTACAGCAAGGAAATTACTACAGTGCTATAAAGAGACACACACTTGGGGCACTGTGCAATCACAAGAGTAACAATATAGAGAGGCGCACACTGGTCAGCTTGGGGCACTGTGCAATCACCAGGGTAACATTACATGGATATTCACGCTGACCAATACAGGGCACTGTGCAATCACAAAGATGATGTTATACAGAGAGACACTGACCAGCAGGGGGCACTATGCAATCACCAAGGTAACATTACATGGAGATTCACAATAACCAATAAGGGGCACTGTACAATCACAAAGATGATGTTATACAGTGAGACACTGACCTGCAGGGGACACTATGCAATCACCAGGGTAACATTATATGGAGACTTACACTGACCAATACGGGGCACTGTACAATCACAAAGATGATGTTATACAGAGACTGATACTGACCACCAGGGGGCACTGTGCAATCACTGGGACTGAGGGGTTGATTTACTAAAACTGTAGAGTGCAAAAGCTGTGCATGGTAGCCAATCAGCTTCTAACTTCTGCTTGTTCAAAAAACCTTGAAGCTGATTGGTTTCTATGCAGAGCTGCACCAGATTTTCCACTCTCTGGTTTTAGTAAATTAACCCTAGAAGCTTACGCCTGGTACACACTATTAGTTTTTCTTTTTTTGTTTTAAACTGTCAGCTTTGGTCGAAGCTGGTGTACTAACGATCCGACTTTAGTACAGCAAACCCCCCTAGCTGAACTGTTGTGTTCTGACAGGGGGACGCCCTCCCTGTCAGAGCACTCCGATCAGCGATCTCTGCCATTGGCTGAGAGTGCTGAACGGCTGCTGGTTTTGCAGCATGCTCGTCCGACAGAAGCTGGCAAAAACGGCCGGCTTCAGTTGGACAGGCTGTTATTGAAATGGGCATTCGGCCCATGTGTATGGGGGCTTTACAGTCACCATCAGGGGGCACTGTGCCATCACCATGATGATGTTACACAGATAGGTTCACACTCACCAGCCAGAGGCGCTGTGACATCACTAGTATTCATACTCACCAGGCCAGTGACGGAGATAGATTAACTTCCAAAAGCCAGGGCTTCATATTGCTGTCAATCAGCACATCAAAGCCATAGAGTTCTGCAGTAAAACCACACAGAATCAGTATTACAGCCCAATGCAGGAGGGCAGCACCACCATTTCTCTAAAAAGGAGGGCACACACTCACCAAAGCAGTTTCCTCTGTTGGCAAGGAGGGATTTACAAGCAGCAGCAATCAGAAGTTCCCCAGAGATAATTGTTTTAATGATCAAATCCTCCACCTGAGACATGAGGCCTGAAACAAGAATATCCAGCATTAGAACCAGATTGGTGACATATGAGGGTCAAGGGAGGTTTGGGGACTGTAGTGGTACCTGCAGTGTCCTTCCCTTCCTGTTTTAGGTATCGAAGCATTGCGCTCATACTCCATTTATTCCCATAATCCTCCACTTCTGGGTCATCACAGCTAAGAAAGGACAGAAGAGAGTAAAGAAACAATAGAGGAGGAGAATATAATATAACACATAGGGGTTGATTTACCAAAAAGACTGTGCACTCTACAAGAGCAGTTGCTCCAGAGCTTAGTAAATGAGCAGAAGCTCAGGGGACTTCCATCATCCAATCATGTGCAAGCAAAAATGCTGTTTTATTATTTTTCTTGCACATGATCGGGTATTCTTTGCAAAGTGAAGCTTTACCTCATTTATTACCCACTTAAGGACCAGCCTCGTTTTGGATTTTAGGTGTTTACATGTTTAAAACAGGTTTTGCTAAAACTAACAGGGGGCTTGGGGATCCCAGACATCTTAAAATACTATAGAGCCATCGCTCTCCAGAGGATCCTCAACTGGCGATTCCACACCCGGTCCAAATTATGGGTCTCCCTGGAAAAGTGGCTAGCCGGCAGGAACCTGGCCTTTGCTCCATGGCTGCCACGTGAATACCGAGGGTTGTCAGATACAACCTCCCCGTTGACGACCCATGTTCTTTCTGTTTGGGACACATTGAACATAGCTCTAAAATTATCTCCACCAATATCCCCGCTTGCTCCGTTAGGGGGGTTCCTTTGGTTCCCACCAGGTGAACAAATGGCCTTTTTCGGCCCATGGGTGGATGATGGGAATGCCAGTTGCGGAAAATTAATGAAAGATGGCAAACTGATGAGTTATGAAACCCTACAACGTGAACATGGGGGTTCCAAAATGAATTTCTGGAGATATAGGCAGCTCCACCACTTTTTAGAAATTCATGGACGTTCCATAAGGGACATTTCCACTCTTACTCCATTTGAACAACTCTTTATTGAAGAAGACCCGATCCCACACCTGATCTCAGAAATGTATCGCTTACTAGGTACCACTGACAATCTCAGAACAACTTGCATACGGGCATGGGAGAGGGATTTACAGTTAGATTTTTCCACATCCCAACTCACGCACCTATACCAACTCACTCATTTGAGCACTATGGAATCCAAAACCCAAGAAACAAACTATAAGATTCTATCACGCTGGTACAGAGTACCGGCTGATTTGGCTCGTATCTACCCCACGGTGTCGGATCAATGTTGGAGAGGATGTGGCCAAAGAGGTACACTCCTACACATTTGGTGGGAGTGCCCTCTGATCAAGCCATACTGGAAAGACATTAAGTCTAGTGTGAAAGAAATTTTAGATCTGGATATTCCTCTGTCCCCAGCCTATTTCCTCCTACATGTCCCCTTGACACCGATTGGTAGATATAAAAAGAGTGTACTTCCACACCTACTAAATGCATCTAGGCGCCTTGTTCCAATTTATTGGAAACAATCTAGGGTTCCTTCAAAAGAAGATTGGATAAAAAAAGTGAACGATATTAGGGAAGCAGAACATTGGATAGCATCATGTAAAGGAAAGACAGAACGTTTTGAAATAATATGGGGCCCATGGAAAGACTATGTGTTCGATTCGAATCATATGTCTTCGAGTTTAGACATGGCACTACTAGAGTTAGCAGAACCATCCTTACGATCCCGCTTAGATAATGTAAACAAGACCCATCGAAAGACATAATTTAACTTTACTTACTATAAAGAGGATATATTATTGGGGGGACTCGCCCAGCACGGACCAAAAGAGCCTTCTTAGGCTGAGAGGTATGCTCCATACCCGTTCCCCTCTACCTTTCTCCCCTACCCTCTGACCCTTTTCTACCTGCTATTCCTTTACTCTTACTCCTTTTCCACCCTTTATTTCTATCCATATTTTTGTTTATATGACTACTTAACGTCTCTGTTACCAGGCGGTTTTCATTTAAGATACTTGTTGTTTGTCTGGACTCAAGGTGGAGATGATTGGCAGCAAGAGAACTACCTCGTCACACGGAGGCGGAGGCCCACTTTTTCCGCTTCCTGTCAGGCGGGGCAGAGGGGGAGATGTCCTCCTAGAAACAGCGAGAAGGGCGAGGTTGTAGGAGGCAATTGCCCCCCTCTGCTTGGATCGCTGATGGAGGATGACCCCCCATGTAACCACTCCAGCTCATATACCACTTATGGAGGTTTGTGGCTAATATCTGACCGGTTTAAGGTCTCATGACCATCCTGATTCGGGAACTCATTATAAGCTCCTGATCTCACCGACACCTTGGGTCCAACTTAACCTTTTGGCTCTAGACCATACCTGGAAATGTTTTCTATATGTTCTGCATGGCATTTCTGTAATGTGTGTAGTCTTTTATACCAAAATGTTACTAAAATAAAGACTTCACAAAAAAAAAAAAAAAAAAAAAACAGGTTTTGCTAGAAAATTACTTAGAACCCCCAAACATTATATATTGTTTTTTTTTCTAACACCCTAGAGAATAAAATGGCAGTCAATGCAATACTTTTTTCTTATAAGCGCACTTTTTTTGGAAAAAATTCACTTTTTTGAATAAAAAAATAAGACGACAGTAAAGTTAGCCCAATTTTTTTTTATATTGTGAAATATGATGTTACGCCAAGTAAATTGATACCCAACATGTCACGCTTCAAAAATGCACCCGCTTGTAGAATGGCGTCAAACTTTTACCCTCAAAAATCTCCATAGGCGACGTTTAAAAAAATTCTACAGGTTGCATGTTTTGCGTTACAGAGAAGGTCTATGGCTAGAATTATTGCTCTCGCTCTACCGGTCGCGGCGATACCTCACATGTGTGGTTTGACCACCGTTTTCATATGCGGGCGCTACTCACGTATGCGTTCGCTTCTGCGCGCGAGCTCGTCGAGACAGGGGGGGTTTAAAAAAATTTTTTTTATTTTTTTTTATTATTTATTTTACATGATTTTATTTATTTTTACACAGTTTAAAAAAAAAAAAAATGTGTCACTTTTATTCCTATTACAAGGAATGTAAACATCCCTTGTAATAGAAAAAAGCATGACATGACCTCTTAAATATGAGATCTGGGGTCAAAAAGACCTCAGATCTCATATTTACACTAAAATGCAATAAAAAAAAAAGTCATTTAAAAAAATGACATTAAAAAATGTGCCTTTAAGACGTATGGGTGGAAGTGAAGTTCTGACGTCGCTTCCGCCCAGCAGTGTCATGGAGACGAGTGGGCGCCATCTTAGCCTCACTCGTCTCCAGGCACAGAAGGGAGACAGACGCGATCGACTCTGCCGCTACCGACGGCTCCCGTAAGCGGCGGAGGGCACCGGTTTGCGGCGGGAGGGGGGGCCCCTCTCCCGCCACCGATAAAAGTGATTTCGCGGCGAATCCGCTACAGAGACCACTTTTATCTGAAAGCCGACCGCCGCACGAAAACGGGGATACCGGGGTTATGGCAGCTAGCTGCTGCCATAATGATATCCGCCGCCACAGTTTGGACGTACATTGGCGTGCGGCGGTCAGCAAGTGGTTAATTTCTGGAGCAACTGCAGTTGTCCTCTGCAAAGTGCACAGTCAATTTGCATTTAGTAAATCAACCCCATAGTCTCTGTATACACACACATGTACATACCAACACATATACACTGTATAATGCATGTATATTTCTGGAGCCTCAGGTACCTGACATAGTCACCGCTCTTCTTATTTACACTGTAGTTGGTAAGGTGCATGAACTGGTTTTTGATGTGTTTGGCTGTTCGGTCATAGCGAACTGTGGCAAACCTGCGTAAAAAAAAAAAAAGGTGGGGGGGGGGGGGGGGGGGGGAGTTCACCGTCAAGCTATCAAAAACAGGATTCTTGTACTTAGCGCTAAAACTTTCTCTTGAAGTTTATTGAGGGAGGAAAGAATTCAGAAACAGGTTATAGTGCTGCCTACACGGTTTAGCCTGTCCCGTATAACCCCTTCTCTACCCAGCATGCCTCTGTTTTGCGAGATAGCAATATATGGGTCCCGAGAAAACACTAATTCCCTTCCACAGGCGGTGGTCTCAGCGGGGAGCATCGATAGTTTCAAGAAACTATTAGATAAGCACCTAAACGACCGCAACATACAGGGATATACAATGTAATACTGACATATAATCACACACATAGGTTGGACTTGATGAACTTGTGTCTTTTTTTGACCTCACCTAATATGTACTATGTAGCTATGTAACTAAGAGTTGGAATCTAATCTTTTTTTTTTACAGTCCGGACATCATAAAAACAGTCCAACTGAGGGGTGGACAACAGCCAATGACGGCACCAATTAAATTTAGAGCAGTATCTGCACGCCAGAGTTGTCTGAAGGAGCCAACTCCCAAATCAAGGATAAATAGGGAGAAGTCCTCTGTAAAGCGGAGGAACTGCCATGATCAAGGGGAGGACAGAAGATCAACCCAATGTTGACGAGGACATCCAACAAAGGTCAATACACCGGTTCCAGAAGGAGCCCCCAATTAAGCAGGAATAGTCTGTGCTGGTGAACCAGACGAATGTTCTGTCCCCAGCCAGAGACTGCTAGCTAGCGTCTGGGACTTCATTTTTCAATCAAAGGATCATCTATATCAGTGGTCGCCAACCGAACGGATCACTAAACTCACAATTTTGAATCCCACGGATCACTAACATGAATTTTACATGTCTTATACACACAATGCTCCGGCTCTCTGCCCCCCTCCTCCTGGATCACACTGCTGCCTTAAGAGCTGTACACATGGGTCGAATATCACGTGGTATCGGCCCGGTTCAATAGAAACCAGCTGACCTTCAGCTCATGTGTCGCAGCCGGTCAGACAGAAGCTGGCCCAACTTCCGGCTTTTGTCGATGGTGCATGACCGAAAAAGGCCTGCTGACTAGCATCCAATCAACACTCTCATCCGATGGCTGAGAATACTGATATATTGTGTTCTGGCAAGAGGCGGTTCCCCTGTCAGAACACAATAGCACAATAGCTCAGCAGGGAAGATCACTGTAGTAAGATCGTATTGTTTTTACAGGATCTCCTCCCGAGCTCTTCAGTACTTTTTAGTTTAGCCCGCTGGGTTGAATGAAAAACAAAAGTACAGCATGTACCAGGCCTCATACACACAATACTCCGGCTCTCTGCCACCCCTCCCCCTGCCCCACTCTGCATCACACTGCTGCCTTACACAGACTCATTATTGGATCTCACCTCCTCATCCAGCCATGTGCTCGAGCTCTGTGCTCCCTCCCACAGTCTGTGATCAGCGCTCCCATTGGAAGTCCCCTTCTTCTTCACCTCCTGCTCTCTGCACTACTCCCGGCTCTTCCCTCTGAGTTCACAGGAGCCGGAACTACAGAGGAGTCATCAGGTATTAATGTGCACTGACAGTATTGACTGTTGGGGTGCATTAAAGTGCTTGTAAACTTAGAAAAAAAACCTGCAAGACAAAGGCATAATGAGCTAGTATGCATCACATAGTAGCTCATTTTAAAAAACGTACCTTAGATCGAAGCGGTTTCAGCAGTCCCCGTACAGCGCTGTGACCGGCAACATGTCTCCCAGAGTTATTTCTGGGTTCACAGGCTTCGATTGGCCAGAGCCACGATGACGTCACTCCCGGTCATGGCACAGCTCCTGAAGAAACAGCACGAGCGAGCCATTTCTTCACTGCGCATGTGCCGATGACGTCGGCACATGCGGATACAGTAAATATCTCCTAAACGGTGCAAGTTTAGGAGATATTCACGGTACCTACAGGTAAGCCTTATTATAGGCTTACCTGTAGGTAAAAGTGGTGTAACAGGGTTAACAACCACTTTAAGAAACAACAATGGTTATACATCCGCCACAGGACCATCAGTGGTTTACGGACCACTGGTTAGCAACCACTGTTGTAGATGTCTCTCCTTGAGCCCAGATACCCAGATGCCAAAGGAGAGGCTGAAGGTGACACAGTCCACAAGAGAGACCATGGCCATAGAAGGGTGTTTCCCAGACACCCCACAAGCCCCAAAGAGAGAGGAAGGGGTAATTTCTATTACAAGTAAGAAAGAGGGAAAGGGCCCACCTAAAAGGTACCGCCTCAGTGAGGGCCTAAGTTGAACCACCTTGCCTGTTGATAAAGTTACGAAGCCTCAGACCCACGCAAGGTCTGCAGGGGTAAAGACCAGCCCAGACAGCAGGAGTCCAGAAAAAAAAAACACTTTGGGAGGGTCTCCTTAGTGTTCTGCAAAGGAGTTGCCAAGAGAAGCCACTAGGAGGTAAAATCCATTGCTTGGAATGGATACTTCTGGGGGATGCTAAATGGACAAAACTTTATGGACCAAAAGAACCAGCTCGAGAGGATTCTTGTCAACCTTGTAGATCAGAAGATTCATTGGGAAAGGGATGGGACTCATGGGTGGTAAATAATATGATAAACAGTACCCGAAGATAGAAAACTCCCCTCTAAGTAGGGGTGCAAGTTCAAGAGGGATACAATTATGAAGAGAAGTTCCTGCCAAGGGAGGAACGAGAGTGTGGGGAACTCAAACAGGACTTGGCTGATTGGGAACATTCCTGTTAAGAGACTGATGAGGAACAACTGAACAAGATTTTTATTCTCAGGAATCTGGCTTGATACCTCCAAGGGATGACCTGAGCACCCAAATGCTGGCGAGGTACACTGGCCAGGGACCCAGTTGAATGAATAAACAGAAAAAACAGCCCCACATTTAAGCTCTGCAGTCTCATTGAAAAACCGGAATTTGAATAAGCACATGCAATGGTTGCAGTAGAAGAAGGAGTAGGATGGGGTTCCTCTGAATCACCTCTCTCCTACATTATGGCAGGAGCATGGACGGAGGAAACCTGTGGCAGTGGAACCATCCTCTGTGACTCTGCGACATATTGCATCTGCTCAGCAGTATTGCAACTAGGTACAAAGAGAGGCCAGGCAACAGGTACAGATGATGGTTTCAGGTAAGCAAAGGTGACCAAGTCACTGTAGGCAGACAGTGGAAAACGCCCAGAGACCCACGTGGTGCTTCAGGAGCAGCAGCAGGATAATGTTCCCTCTGGGCTGAATTGAGGGAAAAAGAGCATGGAATACGTTGAGCACTCCACCGAACTGATATCAGTACTCATTCCTTCTGCCTTAACCATTATTACAGTAAACCGACAATAGTGGAACATTTAAAAAGACCCCCCAAAGGTGCAGCAGTGAGGTAGCTCCTGGGGCTTAAGCCAGACAGGCCTTACTTACTTAAACCATCGAGGATTTATTTTATTTTATATAAGCCAGATAGATGGCTGATCAAAAAAAACAAAAAATAAATGGATTCCCCCATCCACACATTTGAGTCCTCCCCTCTGCGCAATTGTATTCTCACAGCGGTACTCCCCCTGCTCCCTGCTGTGAGAATTTACTGATAAGCGCTGAAGCCAACTGGCTGTATATGTTGATTCAATAAAAGTGTCCAACTGTCCCAACTGAGAGAAGCGGATCACTAAACTGACTCCTTTTGAATGGGAATGGCCATAAATGGATCGATATTTAGTCAGTTCCTGCTGAACTGGCCAGATTTCAATCCATCTATGGCCAGCTTAAGTGAGTCTTCAGAGACAGGGACACACCTGGGGCTCTGGACTTGGAAAGTGTTCTGCAGCTAACTAACACAGTAAACGCAGGTCTGGCAAGGGCCATAATAGAGAGCCTAACACCTGAAGGTTACATTCCAAGCTAGTCCTGCATGTCCAGTCCAGCGGGGTCCACATATGGCCTCCAAAGCTAGTGCTGAGAAGCTGCCGATCCGGATAGCTGCTTTGTAGAGACGAATCATAACAGAAGTCACCGAGTTACAAACAACACCAGTATTCTGGTGAAAATTGTTATTAAAAAGTCTTCAAGATTTGAAGGCTAGCAAAAAAAGATTCACATTTTGCAGCTGAAGAAAAGGCATCCCACCTCCTAGATCACAGAGAAAACGGAGACATGCTGGTAGAGAAGGGGCTATTCTGAGCTAGGTTACTGTATTTTTGTTTGCCAGTGTCCCAACCACCGATAGGCGGCAGCATAACCCGGCTGTAATAGAATTCCTGTGTCCTTGTAAATTTATCCCTATCCCACCTTTAGGACCTTCCCCAATTTTATATAAAATAGGAGTGTTTGCTTCCTCTCTTTTTCACATAGTTATGTTAATGTTTGATCAGTACAAAGGTTGCTTGGGGCCTTTGAGTAGTAGTACCCATTTAGAACAGTCCCAAGCCGGTCACAACTTCACTCAGTGGGGGGGAAATTTACTAAAATTAGTGAACACAGAACCTGGTGTAACTGTGCATATTAACCAATCGGCTTCTAGTTTTTTTTTGTCAAAGCTTACTTGAACAAGCTGAAGTTAGAAGCCAATTGGTTTCTATGCGCAGCTGCACCAGATTCTGTGTGCACCATTTTTAGTAAATCTCTCCCAATATACTGTATCCATAATCATGCACTTATTGTTATATACAATGCCAATTGCTGAGTCTACGGATACACCATGTATTTGCCTGTATTTAAAATGGTGGAAATGTTGGATTTAAAAAAAAAAAAAGAAAATAAATATTGTGTCCCTCAATGGATAATAAATAAAGAAGGCAAGGGGTGAAAACTACAGAAATAAAAAGCAGGCACTTTGCTGTGTGTGGGGACTTGAGCCTGTTTCACACAGGCTTCAGCTTATGTAAGAGTGGTGTGAACAGCAAGCTTTGGCGAAGCATTTGCAGAGCTTTCAGCAGGCTTTGTTGAAGCTTTTAAAGTACCATTTAACTCCAGTTTGTATATGTAAAACACAGATCCTAATGGGAGTGCTGAATCCCACTTTAAGCAAGCTGCTAGCAGGCTTCAGCAGGCTTTCAAGAAGTGGTGAAGCCTGCTAGTAGCTTGTTGAAAGTGGTCATCAGCAATCCCAGTAGGATCTGTGTTTAGCATTTACTAACTAGAGCTGAATGGTACTTTAAAAACTTCAGCAAAGCTTGCTGAAAGCTCTGCAAATGCCTTTTCAAAGCTTGCTGTTCACACTGCTCTGATACAAGCTGAAGCTTGTGTGAAACTGGCCATACTTACCTAGTAAGCCCTTCTTCATACAGATAAATGATTAGAGGATCGTACGAGGTGATCAGCACATAGAGGCGGACATCAAACTTAAACCCTAGAGGGGGGAAAACACAGTGAGTTGGGACAGCCGGCTACTCCCCTCCTCACTACCTGCTTACCTACTAGAGCTCTGATCATATGACCCCAGCTCAGATATCACCTATATACCACCCACCCAAGGATCGTTTCCTCATCACCTGCTCAGAGGATTATAAGAACCCTACTCACTTCTACACTACCCGCTCACGTTCCCACCACCCAGAGGATCTTATGACCCCAGGTCATGCCTCATATACAGTATATACCACCCACCTGAGGATCGGATGAGGCCCCCCAGCTCATCTCCTCATCACCCCCTAGAGAACCATATGACCCCTGCTCACCCCTCACCTATATACCACCCACCCAAGGATCGTATGATCAGGATATAGTGATGATCATATGACCCCAGCTCTGATCATATGACCCCAGCTCACATCTCACCTATATACCACCCACCCAAGGATTGTATTCTCATCATCTGTTCACCTCCTCACCCCCCCCCCCCCAGAGGATCATATGACCCCAGCTCACCCCTCACTTATATACCACCCACCCAAGGATCGTATAATCACCTCCATATCCTCCAGGATTGTATCCTCAACACCCACCAAAAGGATTATAAGAACCCTACTCACCTCTACACCGCCTGCTCACTTCCTCACCACCCGGATAATCATATGACCCCAGTTTACCACCTCACCTAATATGCCACCCCCGCTCACCTCATCATCCACTAGAGGATCATATGATCCCTGCTCACCTATATACCACCCACCCAAGGACCTATTACACCCTCCTTCCTACTCACCTCCTCATCACCAGCTCAGAGGATCATAAGAACCCTACTCACCTCTACACAACCCACTCACCTTCTCACCACCAGAGGATCATATGACCCCAGCTCACCAATCACCTATATACCACCCACTTGAGGATTGGATTACCCCCATCACTACCCACCTCATTATCCACTCAGAGGATCATAAGAAACCCTACTCACCTCTACACCACCCACTCACCTTCTCACCACCCACCAGAGGATCATATGACCTCAGCTCACCCCTCACCTATATACCACCCACCTGAGGATTGGATGACCCCCATCACTCGCCACCTCATCATCCACTCAGAGGATCATAAGAACCCTACTCACCTCTACACCACCCGCTCACCTTCTCACCACCTGCCAGAGGATCATATGACCCTAGCTCACCAATCACCTATATACCACCCACCTGAGGATTGGATAACCCCCATCACTCACCACCTCATCATCCACTCAGAGGATCATAAGAACCCTACTCACCTCTACACCACCCGCTCACCTCCTCACCACCCACCAGAACATCATTTCACCCCCACAAAACCTCCTCGCCACCTGCATCCTCCTTCACATAAAAACCCTCTACCAAAATATGAGGGCTTCTGACACTCACCATCTATGAGTAGAGGGTTACTGACGTAACGAGACACCAGAATATTGTCTTCCAGGCTTATCTGTGAGGGCTGGAAGGGAGACAGAAAGTTGGACGTCAGTACAAAACAGGAAAGAGAAGCATACTGCAGAACCTGTTAACAGATATCTCAAGGCTAAACTTTTTTTAGTTTTGGATAGAGTGCGGAGGGATTAGAACCCCTGTCAGTTTTTATTGCTGTCTTTGTACCTGTTAAGGAGATTTGCCCTCTCTATGGCCTCTTGCACACGGATTTAAAAAAACGCCACATTTTTTACTGATATAAAAATTTGATGTATTGTTGTCTATGGAACAATACATACAGCTGAGTAAAGATCAATAATACAGCCATAGGTGTGCACCCCAAAGCTCAAACACATATGTGTGTCCATGTGTATCTATACTGACAGTGTCAGTAGGGCAGTGGACGGTGTTAGTAGTATTTATTTGTATTTTATTTTTTATTATTTTACTTTTTTTTTTTTTTTTACAAGTTTTTTTAGGAGCCCAGTTAGTGGTAAAATAGCAGGGGTTTAACCACTTCAATACCGGGCACTTAGACACCTTCCTGCCCAGGCCAATTTTCAGCTTTCAGCACTGTCGCAATTTGAATGACAATTGCGCGGTCATGCTACACTGTACCCAAACAATTTTTTTTATCATTTTGTTCCCACAAATAGAGCTTTCTTTTGGTGGTATTTGATCACCTCTGCGGTTTTTATAAAAAAAGACCAAAAATTTTGAAAAAAAACAAGTTTTTCTTTGTTTCTGTTAAAACTTTTTGTAAATAAGTACGTTTTCTTCTTCAATGACGGGCACTGATATGGCTGCACTGACAGGCACTGATACGGCGGCACTGATGGGCACCGATGAGGTGGCACTGATGAGGTGGCACTGATGGGCACTGATAGGTGGCACTGATGGGCACTGATAGGTGGCACTGGTATGCGGCACTGATGGGCACTCATAGGTGGCGTTGATGGGCACTCGTAGGTGGCATTGATGGTTACTTATGGGTGGCACTGATAGTTGGCACAGATAGGCACTGACAGGTGGCACCGATGGACACTGATGGGTGGCACTGATGAGACTGGTTGTTTGCAGTGATGCCCCTAAGGGTGGCATTGCTGGGCATCACTGCAACATAATGGTGCCAATCAGTGCCCATTCGTGGGCACTGATTGGCACAGATTGGGCACACTGGGCACATGTGGATGGCCATGGGGTACATACCTGGCCATCCACATGTTGCCCCCTTCCCTGGTGGTCCTAGTGGCGATCCCTGGTGGTCCAGTGCGGTGATCTGAGGGGGGGGCTGCGCCGATAAACAATCAGCGCAGACCCCCCCTGCCAGGAGAGCCGCCGATCGGCTCTCCTCTACTCGCGTCTGTCAGACGCGAGTGAGGAAGAGCCGATCAACGGCTCTTCCTATTGACAGCGTGATCAGCCGTGATTGGACACGGCTGATCACGTGGTAAAGAGCCTCCGCCGGAGGCTCTTTACCAAGATCGGTGTAGCGGTGTGTCGCGGGCGCGCGGCGGCATGCTATCCTGCTGGACGTCATATGACGCCCAGTCAGGATAACTGAACCACTTCCCGGACGTCAATCTGCTATAGGGCGGGCGGGAAGTGGTTAAATAGTGGAAATCTGCACCACACAGGGTGATTAGTGTGTGCCCAGGCACATCTGGCACACCCTGTGCGTATGCCTATGAATACAGCATTGAGTACAGAGCAGTAAAACAAAAATAGAAAATTTTACATTTGAGTTCAGTAAATTATTCGTATATAAGCATGTTTTACGCGAGTATAAATGAGTATATTACAACTCTGGCAATGAAGAAGCATTTTATTAGTCTATACCGTTACGCACCTTTACGCAAGCCTATACTCAAATTAGTCAAGGTCTTTACACACAGACTGTTTACCATTATTGAAAGTGAAAGTAAAAGAAAATCCAAAATTTTGGGTTGTCCCAGAAAAGTAAAAAAGAGGGGAAATCTTTCAATGGGGACACTAGTTCTGGTGACCTGGGGGTTCCAACGAAATTACCTTAATTTGCAGGGGCTTCCTCTCACTTCCTGTTTGGCTATGGGACAGGAAGTGAAGGGAAATCTCCGCAATGAGACACAGATAGCGAAAAAAAAATCTGGCAGGGGTAAAACCCTCTCTTGCTCTATCCAAAATGAAAAAAAAAAAAAGGTTTGAGGATTTTCCTGTCCTCAATAACTAACAACCACAGTGAAAAATCCAAGACACAGGGGTTGGTACACAACATGGAATGCACACTAAGAACAGAGAGAGACAGCTTGGGACACACAGATTTCTATGACAACTCAACAGAGAGAGAGATGAGAGGGAAAGAGCACGGAAGACAGGCAAAAAGGCCCACAATAACTACACAATATTGTTACAGTGACATACAGAGTTCACCAGATAGACTCCCCGTCCTCTGGATGATGCCACTGGCTTTACAATCCAAGGGCCACGATCCTTAGAATATGCATCTGCAGAAAGAGACACTGATGGAAGATTTCTTTACAATTTCTATGTATAAAATCAGATTCCCCATACTCTGCGTCCCCAGCTACTATTACAGTGCCTTGAAAAAGTATTCATACCCCTTGAAATTTTCCACATTTTGTCATGTTACAACCAAAAACACAAATGTATTTAATTGGGATTTTATGTGATAGACCAACACAAAAGTGGCACATAATCGTGAAGTGGAAGGAAAATGATAAATTGTTTTCAACATTTTTTACAAATAAATATGTGAAAAGTGTGGTGTACATTTGTATTCAGCCCCCTTTACCCTGATACCCCTAACTAAAATCTAGTGGAACCAATTGCCTTTAGAAGTCACCTAATTAGTACATAGAGTCCACCTGTGTGTAATTTAATCTCAGTATAAATACAGCTGTTCTGTGAAGTCCTCAGAGGTTTGTTAGAGAACCTTAGTGAACAACCAGCATCATGAAAGCCAAGGAACACACCAGACCGGTCAGGAATAAAGTTGTGGAGAAGTTTAAAGCAGGGTTAGGTTATAAAAAAATATCCAAAGCTTTGAACATCTCACGCAGCTCTGTTCAATCCATCATCAGAAAATGGAAAGAGTATGGCACAACTGCAAACCTACCAAGACATGGCCGTCCACCTAAACTGACAGGCCGGGCAAGGAGAACATTCATCAGAGAAGAGCCAAGAGGCCCATGGTAACTCTGGAGGAGCTGCAGAGATCCACAGCTCAGGTGGGAGAATCTGTACACAGGACAACTATTAGTTGTGCTCTCCACAAATCTGCCCTTTATGGAAGAGTGGCAAGAAGAAAGACATTGTGGAAAGAAAGCCATGAGAAGTCCCATTTGCAGTTTGTGAGAAGCCATGTGGAGGACACAACAAACATGTGGAAGAAGGTCCTCTGGTCAGATGAGACCAAAATTGAACTTTTCGGCCTTAAAGCAAAACGCTGTGTGGCAGGAAACTAACACTGCATATCACCGTGAACACACCATCCCCACCGCGATACATGGTGGTGGCAGCATCATGTTGTGGGGATGATTTTCTTTAGCAGGGACAGGGAAGCTGGTCAGAGCTGTTGGGAAGGTGAATGGAGCCAAATACAGGGCAATCTTAGATGAAAACCTGCAAAAGACTTGAGACTGGGGCGGAGGTTCACCTTCCAGCAGGACAACGACCCTAAACATACAGCCAGAGCTACAATGGAATGGTTTAGATCAAAGCATATTCATGTGTTAGAATGGCCCAGTCATAGTCCAGACCTAAATCCAATTGAGAATCTGTGGCAAGACTTGAAAATAGCTGTTCACAGACGCTCTCCATCCAATCTGACAGAGCTTGAGCTATTTTGCAAAGCAGAATGAGCAAAAATGTCCCTCTCTAGATGTACAAATCTGGTAGAGACATCCCCAAAAAGACTTGCAGCTGTAATTGCAGTGAAAGGAGGTTCTACAAAGTATTGACTCCGGGGGGCTGAATACAAATGTACCCCACACTTTTCACATATTTATTTGTAAAAAAGTTTGAAAACCATTTATCATTTTCCTTCCACTTCACAATTATGTGCCACTTTGTGTTGGTCTATCACATAAAATCGCAATCAAAAACATTTACATTTTTTGGTTGTAACATGACAAAATGTGGAAAATTTCAAGGGGTATGAATACTTTTTCAAGGTACTGTAGTGGAATATCTCTATCTTGAGAAGTATTCCACAGAGTCTACTTATAGTACTGAATGGATGGCGACACTCACTGCAAAAATCCTGGTATTCTCCGGGGAGCAGATAAGTCCGGGGCAGCAGGCTGAAGTTGCATACACCATGCGTTTGCTGCATACGCTGTACATTCTTATACAAACGATCCTTGCGGGTCAGCTCGTAGGACCTGAAACACACAAAAGTGGATGAGAACACGAGACTCCAGCTTTCTGTCTGCCTGGATAACCAGCACTTTGGAAACAGATGGGGGATGTATAATAAAGGATTAATAGAGATTGTAACACTGAGGGTCATGACTCCTTTTCTCTCTCTCACATCCCATATCATTTCTACTGTTCAGCCTCCATAGAATTGTTCAGGTGGCGGCAGCTGTCCCACAGCCAGGAAAATTACATTCAAATATAGAAAGATGGCTGCCCGACATCTCTCCAGCTTTATTATCAGGGCTCTTTTTCAGCTGGAACGTGGGGGAACGCAGTTTGGGCACCTCCAGCACTGAATGTATGTAATGGCAGGGGATAGTAGGGTGTGCTGATGGGTCCAATTATGCCAGCTGCCGGGGGATCTATTGTAACAATACCCTCCCCAGCAATGACCCACTAGCAACATAAGACCCCCCCATCTTATGTTGCTGGGGGGTCAATAGTTGCTGGGAGCGATATACTGTTGAGGAGAGTTCTATTGTTGCTGGAGGGTCTATTGATGCTGGCTGTTGGAAGATCTATTGTTGCTGGTGGGGTCTATTGTTCCTGGGGTGGGTCTGTTGTTGTGAGTCGATATTTTGTTGCAAGCGGTCTATCCACTTGCTGACCGCTGCACGCTGATATACGTCGGCACAATGGCAGCGGTGGGCAAATGGGCTTACCTGTACATCCCCTTTAATTGGCGGGGTTAGCGGGCGCGCGTGCCGCGTGACCGTGCTCACGGGACCCGTGGACACGATGTCCGCCGGTCTCCCGGCGATCGTGTCACGGAGCCGCAGGACGGGGAAGTGCCTATGTAAACAAGGCATTTCCCCGTTCTGCCTTGTGACATGACAGAGATCACCGCTCCCTGTCATCGGGAGCAGTGATCGCTGTCATGTGAGTTGTAGCCCCTCCCCCCCACAGTTAAAATCACTCCCTAGGACACACCTAACCCCTTCATCGACCCCTAGTGTTTAACCCCTTCCCTACCAGTGTCATTTACACAGTAATCAGTGCATTTATATAGCATATATACAGCATATGTATAAATGACAATGGTACCAAAATAGTGTCAAAAGTGTCCGATGTGTCCGCCATAATGTCGCAGTCACGATAAAAAAAAAAAAAAAAAAAAAAAAAATCGCAGATCGCCGCCATTACTAATAAAATAAAAATTATAATAAAAATTGCATAAAACTATCCCCTATCACTGCCATTACTAGTAAAAAAATAAATCAAAAACACCATAAATATATGCCCTATTTTGTAGACGCTATAACTTTTGCGCAAACCAATCAATATATGTTTATTACGATTTTTTTAACTAAAAATATGTAGAAGAATACATATCGGCCTAAACTGAGGAAAAAATTTGTTTTTTTATATATTTTTGGGGGGATATTTATTATAGCAAAAAGTAAAAAATATTGCTTTTTTTTTCAAAATTTTCGCTCTTTTTGTTTATAGCGCAAAAAATAAAAAAAATCGCAGAGGTGATCAAATACCACCAAAAAAAAAGGTCTATTTGTGGGTAAAAAAGGATGTCAATTTTGTTTAGGTGCAACGTCGTACAACCACGCAATTGTCAGTTAAGGCGACGCAGTGCCGAATCGCAAAAAGTGCTCTGGTCAGGAAGGGGGTAAAATCTTCCGGGGCTGAAGCAGTTAATGTTGCTGGGGGGGATCTATTATTGTTGAGGGTGTCTTTTACTGCAGGGGGGGGACCTATTTATGCTTGGGGGGGGGGGGGGCTACTGTTGCTGGCTGCAAGGGATCCATTTTACTGCTTTTCTTATTATAATCACCAAATTCCATGCAGACTACTTAGCACCACAAGGTGGTACTTGGTTTCTGTTTTCGCTAAAAAAGAGGTGGTACTGGGAGGTGGGTTGGGGTGGAAACAAGGGATGGTGCTTGGAGGTGGGTAGAGAGCAGAGACAAGGGGGGCCTTGGGAAAGGGGGGTTCCTGCACCAAAAAGTCCTGTTTATTATTCTGATACAGAGACGGACAAAGAACTTCCTCGCTACCCGCTCACTTCCTTCTAGAGACAAAGGCAGCAACAGGGTCCTAGGCAAGGTAGTAGCTTTGGTCCCTTATCCCTTTGACAGACATTGATAAGGATTGGAACATGCATGGTTTGAACGGGCCCCACCAGACACCAACTGCCTGGATACATCATCTCTTGTGAGAGGCAGGTGAACAGCTTTTATTCCCTGGTTTCAAGTGATATTAAAAGGTAATTGTTATTTAAAAAAAAAAAAAATTGAAACATGTTATACTTGCCTGCTCTGTGTAATTGTTTTGCACAGAGCACCCCCGATCCTCCTTTTTTTGAGGGTCCCCTGACAGCCCTCCTGTCTCCTCCTTTTCGCCGAGTGCCCCCGCAGCAAACCGCTTGCCATTGCTCGCTCCCGAGCCGCGCTCTATGGGGTTCATTTACTAAAACTGGAGAGTCCAAAATCTGGTGCAGCTGTGCATAGAAACCAATCAGCCTCAAGGCTAACCACTTCAGCCCCGGAAAGGTTTTACCTCCTTCCCGACCAGGCCATTTTTTTGCGATACGGCACTGCGTTATTTTAACTGACAATTGCGCGGCCGTGTGACGCTGTACCCAAATAAAAAATAAAGATAAAATTGACGTCCTTTTTTCCCCACAAATAGAGCTTTCTTTTGGTGGGATTTGATCACCTCTGTGGTTTTTATTTTTTGTGCTATAAACAAAAAAGAGCAACAATTTTGAAAGGAAAAAAAATCAATATTTTTTACTTTCTGCTTTAAAACATACCCAATAATTATTTTTATTTTTTTTTAAATCTAATTTCTTCATGAATTTAGGCCAATATTCTGCCACACATTTTTGGTAAACAAAATCCCAATAAGCGTATATGGGTTTGCGCAAAAAAGTTATAGCGTTTACAAAATAGGGCATATATTTATGGCATTTTTAAATAATTTTTTTACTAGTAATGGCGGTGATCAGCGATTTTTAGCGGGACTTCGACATTGTGGTGGACAGAACGGACATCGAACTGACACTTTTGACACTTTTTTGGGAACCAGTGACATTATTATAGTGATTAGTGCTAAAAATATGCACTGACACTGTATTAATGACACTGGCAGGGAAGGGGGTTAACATCAGGGGCGATCAAGGGGTTAAGTATGTTCCCTGTTTGTGCTTTATTACTGTGGGGGGTGGGGATGGGCTCAGTGCATGGACACAGTGAGCTGTGTTCCTGATTAGCAGGAACACAGGATCACAGTGTCCATGCCTGACAGAACGGCAGTCTGCCTTGTTCGCCGATCTATCTCTGTGGGGAGTGATCACAGGAGGCCGACGGACATCGCTTCCCCCGGACCCCCTGAACGGCTCCCCCTGTGTCCAATTAGCGCGCGATCGCGCCTCTGGCGGCGCGCGTGCGCCCCACCCCCAGTGGCTATTGAACAAAGTCACGTACAGGTACGTGATTTCGCGCAATAGAGCCAACCTGCCACAGTAAAAATGCGGTAGGCGGTCAGCAAGTGGTACTAAAGTCTCGTTTTGTTTTTTTTGTAAAAATAACAAACATGTTATACTTACCTGCCCTGTGTAATGGTTTTGCAAAGCAGGCCAGATCCTCCTCCTCCCAAATTGCTATGGGGGCACCTGAGCCAAGCTGCAGCTCCGTGTGTCCATTCAGACATGAAGCAGCTACCTGGCCCCACCCCCCCTCTCTCATTGGCTAAGTGACTTTGATTGACAGCAGCGGGAGCCAATGGTGGAGGGAGAGTCCCGGGGAGCTGTTTCAGCCAGCCAGTCTCGTGCAACATCGCTGGATCGAGATGGGGCTTAGGTAAGTATTAGGGGGGCTGAAGCCCCCCCCAAAACTTACCTGAGCCCCATCTAGATCCAGAGATATTGCATGAGAGCCTCGATTGTCCAAGACTCCCCTCCTGATTGGCTGAGACAAAGCAGCATCATCTGGATCACGATCAGGCTCAGGTAAGTAAAATGAGGGGGGGTGTCGTGGGAGCTGCACACTGAAGGTTTTTTACCTTCACCCATAGAATGCAGGAACATGAAAGTTGTAGCTGGTCCAACTGGACATCCCCTGGGCCAGGAGCGCCAGCAAGGGAGCCAAGAAGAGGAGGATCGGGCCTTCTCTGTGCAAAACCATTGCACAGTGCAGGTAAGTATAACATGTTTATTATTTTTATACAAAAAAAAAAAAAAACTTTCATATCATGTTAATTAAACAAGCTGAAGTTAGAAGCTGATTAGCTACCATGCACAGCTGTACCAGATTTTGAGATTTTGCACTCTCCAGTGTTAGTAAATCAACCCCATAATGTCCACAAGACATACAGAACTCTCTCCTCACTGGCTGTGATTGACAACAGCGGGAGCCAATTGCTTCCGCTGCTGTCTCTCAGCCAATGAGAAGGCAGAGACCTGGGAGAGAAGCTGCTCTTGTGCACGTCACTTGATCAAAATCGGTCTCATGTAAATAAAAAAGGGGGGGGGGGACGTGGGAGTTGCATACTGAAGGTTTTTTTTACCTTCACCCATAGAATGCAGGAGCATGAAGGTTGTAGCTGGTCAACCTTGACATCCCCTGGGCCCTAGGCTGCTGCCTAGTTTGCCATGTGGATGATCAGGCTCTGTTATGATGTCACACTATTAATTCCCATCATGCCCATACCTAGGAAAGTGGTTGACTCTCTGGAAGCTCGCCAGATTTCGCAGGAGATGTGGCTTTATGTGTGATCCTGTCCACATGAGGTTAAAGTCGTTACTATTGGCATTGGCCTGGGAAAGGAGACAAGATGTTATTAAAGGACGGTGGTGATGAGGATTACAGAGGATATACAGATGTGTGTGTCTCACCTCCTGGAAGCCATGAGCAGTGAGAATGTTGCGCACCAGTCGGCTGTCTGTACGCACCATCTTGAAGGCCAGGCGGTAACGTTCTGCGGAAGAGAGAGAGAGGTGAGAGATGTCAGGGAACACAAAAAAGCTTCAAAGATCCTGACATGGGGACCATGGACTGTTTGGGGCGTAGATCCCATGCCTAGGCACTGACAGCTGTCCTTACCTCCCACAGTGCGCCAAGTCGGCTCTTTGGTGAGGATGGCCTCCGGGTGGAAGACGATTATGGGCACTCTGCGAGATGTTCCAGTCCAGAGGATGCGGGGGGATTCCCTAGATGGAAACACAGCAGAGGCAGTGAGACCCCCCGAAACTCAGAGATGGCAAATGCACAGAAATTCAGGGACATCGCTGATAAAGAGAACATTTGTTTGGGAATACCTAACAGATGGCGACCATCCAAATCCATAATCAGGGAGGAGGAGGAAAGCACAGCACAAGCTGATCCCTTAATAGGAAGAGTCAGCAGCCCTGATGTTCTCTCCTTTAGAATAGTCAGTACTAGGCCAGCTTCATTAGGGCCTGTGCATACAGGTATCTGTGTGTATCAGAGCTGCCTCTCCCTAAAAAGTCAATATAAATGCAAAAGCAGCTGAAGGCGTTCAGATGGCAAAACATTCTGGATACATCTGAACAGGTCTTTTTTTTCCCAGCAAGAACGCGGGGGGGGGGGGGGGGGGACGCAGTTCCGGCATCTCCAGCATGTATGCAGTGGCAGGAGATAGTGGAGTGCGCTGAAAGGTTCAATGAAGCCAGATGCCGGGGGATCTATTGTAACAATATGAATAAATGTATAAGCGGCGCACAATCAAAACAATTTAAGAATCTACAATAGCAAATTACAGATATAAAGTGCAAAGTGTATGTGCAATATAACAAACAAGTCCAATAAAATAAATACATTCAATAGTCTATATTTAGTAGAAAAGTGCAAAAAATTTTCAAAAAAGAGCAATGTGGAGATAATGCAGAATTACTTCAATGACCAATGGCGGACGTGCAAAAATAAAGTGCAGTACTTTAGTTGAAACCATTGAGAAAGTTACGTGATCTGTGACGCAACGCGTCGGGAAGGAGCCAGGTGACGTACTACTTCTGGTGGCGGCCCAGACCGGTAGTTCATGAATAAATCGATGCTGACCACTGAAATTTTATGTGAGTTACTACTTTTAATATAAGCTTTAATTTATTAAACATATATAATACAACAAAGTCATCAACGTTTCATTATTGAGGGAGTAGGGTGGCTGATTTAGCCTAAGAGCATAACGTTTTACAACATCTGAGTTTAAGTCAAACAAAAATCAGAAAAACTGGGGAGACATGAGGAAGGGAGTGGGGGGTTAGCGGGGCACCAGGTTTATCAGGTGAATTTTCTATAGAGTGTAACCATCAAAGGGCAGAAAAAACATTAGCTAGAGGAAAACATAACAACAGGTTACAAAGGACGTGTTGCACTTTGAATTGGTCTCCATTGTTGGCCATATAAACCATAGAGGGGAAGAGAAGGATATAGGAAACTCAACTTCAGGCAGGGTTTGGTATGCACATCACTATTAACAGGCCTCTTCAGTTTCAGTGAGGGCTCCGCTAACTCCAACATCGCAACTTCCAGGCTAGATGGCACAGGGTCTGAGTCTGCAGTATTTTTTTCGCCACTGTGCCCAGATACCGTTAAAACGTTCGCTCTTGTCCCTGCACCTCGCCGCCCACTCCTCCACCTCTCTAATTTCGTCCACCTTCTTAAGCCACTCGGTTATACTAGGAATCTGTGGGCGTTTCCAATAGAGAGGTATAAGCCGTTTAGCAGCGTTTAAGAGATAAGGGAGTGTGCTTTTCTTGTAGTGGCTCAGAGGAAGGGCAGAGAGGTGCAGGAAAAAATGAGCTGAGGAAAACGGGATTTCGATCTTCAGGGCATCTTTTTATATAGGTGCGGGCTTCTAGCCAGAAAGAGCTAACCACTGGGCAGTCCCACCAAATATGGAGGAGTGTGCCTTTCTGGCTACAGCCGCGCCAACAGCAGTCTGTGACTGAGGGGTAGATACGTGATAGAGCTGCAGGTACTCAGTACCAACGGGTCAGAAGTTTGTAGTTAGTTTCCTGTGTCTTGGAGTCTATGGAGCTGGAGTGTACGAGTCTATATCTATGTGCGACCTCTGTTCAGCTGAGAACTCAACTTCCAGATCGCGCTCCCATTCCCGCATAAAGGCCGGTTTGGTGACAGCAGGGGCTGATCCCAGAAGCTGATATAGTTCGGAAATCAGATGGGGAGTGGGCTCTTCGTCAATAAACAATCGTTCAACTCAAGTGATGTAAGAGTGTCTATCCCCTCTTATAGAGGCACCATGGATCGCAATAAAGTGTTGGAGCTGTTTGTGTCTCCACCAGTCCATTGGAAAGCGTCCATGTCTGTCCCTCAAGGTCTCTAGGGGGATCAACTTGAGTTACTACTTATGATTAAATGTGTTTTATTTGAATTACTACACTATGGAGATCTTGTTTGCTTTCTTATGAGTGTTTAATCGAGGAGAGTGGAGGAGCCCAAGTAGTATTTATTTATCCAGAAGGAATATATTATATCCTCATCCATTGCCATTTTCCTATACCGCAACCTCATGAGATACTGCAAGGAGTGGATTTCTTAATGGTCTGCAGTGACCTGAAGCACCATAGGACCCATTGGGGTCTTTCTTTGAGGTGAGAGGCTGGGGCACACCTGTGGTGGAGGAGATGTTAACCACACATTACTAATATTATATATATATATATATATATATATATATATATATATATATATATATATATATATATATATATATATATACTCAAACGCGAGAACAAACGTTCTTCTTGTGTTGAGTCTCCGGCATTTGCCTAAGAAAAACACCTCCTTACAGCATAGGAATATATATATATATATATATATATATATATATATATATATATATATATATATATATATATATATATAAAAATATATATATATATATATATATATATATATATATATATATATATATATATATATATATATATATATATATATATATATATATATATATATATATATATATATATATATATATATATATATATATATATATATATATATATACCTATGCTGTAAGGAGGTGTTTTTCTTGGGGCAAATGCCGAAGACTCAACACAAGAAGAACGTTTGTTCTCTAGCGTTTGAGAATTCTCCCATTAAAATCAATGCAATTTGGTCCACCACAAAATGGCCGCCAGCCGGATCCCTAATTACAAGGATGGGGATGCTAGGAGCAGAAACTGTTTGCAGAGACGTCTGCGGGTACAGAGTCAGTCTTCACAGTTGTTCCCCGCACCGATCATTCCCGGGAGATTGGGAGGCGTTTGCGGGTGTGCGGGAGCCGCCGCAGATATGCGGGAGACTTGAGATGTCTGCAACAGACAAAGCAGAACCAAGCTAGGTCTGTAAAAACAGCTAATGCCGGCCTGGCAGGATGTCCAGGCCTATCGTAAAACTGTCACCCTCTCAATTCAGAGAACCAGCATATACCGGTCGTAAACACCTTAGTGCACATAAAGCTTAAAGCGGTGTTCCGCCCAAAAAAAAAAATAATTAAAAAGCCAGAAGCTACACATACTGCAGCTGCTGGCTTTTAACAATAGGACACTTACCTGTCCTGGAGTCCAGCGATGTCGGCACCGCAACTGATGTTTCCATCAGCTGTCGGGTGCTGCCGCCGGGTAAGGGTACGGGTTGCGGGTTGGGTGGTAAATGGTTTGTCTCAAACCTCTAACTGACATATTTGTTGTACAGTTTGTTCTGTTAAAGGAAGTTGAAAAACAACAGACTTGCTGGCAGGATCATCAGGTGAAAAAAAAGAAAAAAGAAAACGAATGCAGCCATCGCATCTAAGAATTGGTAAGATGTAATATATTACATTTTTGTTTTTGAGTTTAATATTGCTTTAATACAGCTATTGGACGTATTGGGGTTCCCTGACCCAAATGTATCTTTATGATATCTCTGGACACCCAGGAAGGGAAGACAGTGGCTCTCTGTGATGATAATGATGGTTGGATATAGATTATTACCAGAGAATTACTGTGTGCGGTAATTTCAGAGAGGAAGACATAAAGCCCAATCTCGGCCATCACACTGTTTAGCAATTGGCCTTTCAGGTACATCCTACTATTAATGCAGAGCCCTTCCAGCCTATCAGGGAGGAGATGCTGCATTAGACTTCAGCCCTAGATTGACTTGCAACGTCTTGGACCTGCAAGGCTTTGGACCGACCCTCAAAGTCCTGTTATTCTCCCATAGCCTCCGACATATCCGCAGAGCCCCAAGCAGACCTGCAGAGCCCCGGACAGATCCACAGAATCCCAGACAGATCAATCAGGCTCCGGACAAAATTTCCAGAGTCCCAGTCAGATCTCCAGAGCCTGGACAGATCTCAGATTCCTGGACAGATCCTCAGAGTCCTGGACAGACCTGCGTAGACCCAGACAGCATTTCAGAACCCCAGACTGATCCCAGAATTCCAGGCAGATCTGAAGAGCCCTTAATTGACCTTAGGGCTGCAACTAACAATTATTTTCATAATCGATTAGTTGGCCGATTATTGTTTCGATTAATCGATTAATCGGTTAATAACATCAAAAAAAATGTGTGGTGTATAATTTAGTTAATATGTAAAGTTTTTTTTAAAAATGCCAATTTATTCTTAAATATCTCTATGCAGTGGTAAATATAAATAACCAACTATATGGAGCAAAATCTCTAATCCACTCTGAGAATAACAGACAGAAGAGATATACTGTATATAGTATTAAAGAGTAAATATCAGACTCAGAGATTAAATTTTTGTATTAAAAAAAACAAAGTCTTCCTTCAAAAAAATAATGTAATTTTAAGAACGTTCGTTTTTGATTTTCTAATCATTAGTGGGGTCAAATTGACGTTCATTTTCAACTACAGTGACGGGAAAATTTGGAAATAATAGAAAACTTCTTGGTCAAAGGAATTTTCAGACGCTGCATGTGGTTTTCATTCAAGGATTACATTCATTTTAAACAGAAATGTTGAAAACAAGTGAAAATTTCAAACAACATTCTTTCATTCAGCGAATGTATAAAGATTTTTCGTCTGAATAATCTCATCTGAAAATTGATCGATGTGGCCAGCATAAGGCTCAGTACACACCTATGCAGTTTGATTGTGATCTGTTTCTGCAGTGCTTTTTGATTTTTGCGCATGTGATTTTGCTGCAATTTGCGTTTTTGCATTTTTTTGACCAATTTGTTGTTGGGCAGATTAAAAAACACAAATTGCTGCAAAAACGCATTACATGCTTTTCTGCAGTTTCTCCATTGAAGTATATTGAACCAAAAAAAGCACAGTTTTGCGTTAAAAAAAGTCCCTGACCCTTTCCAAATACGCAGTGGTTAAAAAAAAGCATAGATGTGAACGTGTCCTATAGGAAACCATGTTACATGAACTGAACTGTAGAGCGTTTCTGCAAAAAGCACCAAAAAACACACATAGATGTGAACCAGGTCTAAGACGTTAAGTAACATAATGGGGTTAAAAAAAATAAAATGAGCCCTTTTAGTTTTTTTTAACCCCATTATGTTACTGGCCGATTAATCGATTATGAAAATAGTAATCGATTATTTTCATAATCGATTAGTTGCCGATTAATCGATTAGTTGTTTCAGCCCTAATTGACCTCCAGAGCCCTGGAAAGATCCCAGAATCCTGGACAGATCTCTAGATCCTCAGACAGATCAACCAGGTTCTGACCAGACAGACGCCAGAATCCAAGTCAGAACTCCAGAGTCCTGGACAGACCCACGTACGTATCCCCAGACAGCATTCCAGAACCCCAGACCGATCCCAGAATTCCAGACAGATCTGAAGAGCCCTTAATAGACCTCCAGAGCTCTGGAAAGATCCCAGAATCCTGGACAGATCCCCAGAATTCCGGGCAGATCTCTAGAGCCTCAGACAGCTCAACCAGGCCCTGACCAGACAGACCCCAGAGTCCAAGTCAGAACTCCAGAGTCCTGGACAGACCCACGTATGTATCCCCAGACAGCATTCCAGAGCAACAGGAAGACCTCGAGAGCACCAGACAGATCCCAGAATCCCGGACAGATCTGAAAAGCCCTGAATAGACCTCCAAAGCCCCGGAAAGATCCCAGAATCCTGGACAGACCCACAGAGCCTCAGACAGACCTGCAGAGCCTTTAACAGACATGCAAAGCCCCGGATAACTATAATATTCTTCACCCTCGTATAGTATTATTCATCTCCTGCTACAGATTCCAGAAACCGGGACAGATCCTCAGAGTCCCGGACACATCTGCAGAGCCTGGCTAGATCCCAGAATCACAGACAGATCTGCAGAGCCCAGGACAGATCTCTGAGTCCAGAACAGATCCGCAGAGCCCGGGACAGATCTCTGAGCCCGAGACAGACTCGCAGATCCCAGAACAGATCGACAGAGCCGGGACAGATCCGCAGAGCGGATCTGACTTGGACTCTGGGGTCTGTCTGGTCAGGGCCTGGTTGAGCTGTCTGAGGCTCTAGAGATCCGCAGAGCCCGGGACAGATCCCCGGAGCCCAGGACAGATCCCCGGAGCCCAGGACAGATCCCCGGAGCCCAGGACAGATCCCCGGAGCCCGGGACAGATCCCCGGAGCCCGGGACAGATCCCCGGAGCCCGGGACAGATGCGCAGAGTCCGGGACAGATGCGCAGAGTCCGGGACAGATGCGCAGAGTCCGGGACAGATGCGCAGAGTCCGGGACAGATGCGCAGAGTCCGGGACAGATCCGCAGAGCCCGGGACAGATCCGCAGAGCCCGGGACAGATCCGCAGAGCCCGGGACAGATCTCCGAGTCCGGGACAGATCCGCAGAGTCCGGGACAGATCTCCGAGCCCGGGAGAGATCCGCAGAGTCCGGGACAGATCCGCAGAGCCCGGGAAAGATCCGCAGAGCCCGGGACAGATCCGAAGAGACCGGGACAGATCCTCAGAGCCCCGGACACATCTGCAGAGCCTGGCTAGATCCCAGAATCACGGACAGATCTGCAGAGCCCGGGACAGATCCGCAGAGCCCGGGACAGATCCTCAGAGCCCCGGACACATCTGCAGAGCCTGGCTAGATCCCAGAATCACGGACAGATCTGCAGAGCCCGGGACAGATCTCTGAGTCCAGAACAGATCTGCAGAGCCCGGGACAGATCTCTGAGCCCGAGACAGACTCGCAGATCCCAGAACAGATCCACAGGGCCCGGGACAGATCCGCTGAGCGGATCTGACTTGGACTCTGGGGTCTGTCTGGTCAGGGCCTGGTTGAGCTGTCTGAGGCTCTAGAGATCCGCAGAGCCCGGGACAGATCCCCAGAGCCCGGGACAGATCCCCGGAGCCCAGGACAGATCCCCGGAGCCCGGGACAGATCCCCGGAGCCCGGGACAGATCCCCGGAGCCCGGGACAGATCCCCGGAGCCCGGGACAGATCTCCAAGCCCGGGACAGATCCGCAGAGTCCGGGACAGATCCGCAGAGTCCGGGACAGATCCGCAGAGTCCGGGACAGATCCGCAGAGCCCGGGACAGATCCGCAGAGCCCGGGACAGATCTCCAAGCCCGGGACAGATCTCCAAGCCCGGGACAGATCCGCAGAGCCCGGGACAGATCCGCAGAGCCCGGGACAGATCCGCAGAGCCCCCGACAGATCCTCAGAGCCCCCGACAGATCCTCAGAGCCCCCGACAGATCCGCAGAGCCCCCGACAGATCCGCAGAGCCCGGGACAGATCCGCAGAGCCCGGGACAGATCCGCAGAGCCCCCGACAGATCCTCAGAGCCCCCGACAGATCCTCAGAGCCCGGGACAGATCCGCAGAGCCCGGGACAGATCCGCAGAGTCCGGGACAGATCCGCAGAGCCCGGGACAGATCTCCAAGCCCGGGACAGATCCGCAGAGCCCGGGACAGATCCGCAGAGCCCAGGACAGATCCCCAAGCCCGGGACAGATCTCCAAGCCCGGGACAGATCCGCAGAGCCCGGGACAGATCCGCAGAGCTCGGGACAGATCCGCAGAGCCCGGGACAGATCCGCAGAGCCCGGGACAGATCCGCAGAGCCCGGGACAGATCCTCAGAGCCCCGGACAGATCCTCAGAGCCCGGGACAGATCCTCAGAGCCCGGGACAGATCCGCAGAGCCCGGGACAGATCTCCAAGCCCGGGACGGATCCGCAGAGCCCCGGACAGATCCGCAGAGCCCGGGACAGATCCGCAGAGCCCGGGACAGATCCGCAGAGCCCGGGACAGATCCGCAGAGCCCGGGACAGATCCGCAGAGCCCGGGACAGATCCGCAGAGTCCGGGACAGATCCGCACAGCCCGGGACAGATCCGCAGAGCCAGGGACAGATCCGCAGAGCCCGGGACAGATCCGCAGAGCCCGGGACAGATCCGCAGAGCCCAGAACAGACATGCAAAGCCCCCGGATAACTATAATATTCTTCCCCCTCGTATAGTATTATTCATCTCCTGCTAATACAAAATAATATATTTCCACAATACACCCCACCTGACCACATTCACCCCCCCTATACTGATATTCACCCTCCGGCCTCCTCCTCCTCCTCCCGGCATATTCGGCTCGGCATCTCTTTTCGCTTCTCCGTTACCACAACAACAGCACCGCCATTCGTCATTTCCGAGTCCCGCCCATCACCGCTGGTTGCCGTGGAGAGAGGGCGGGGCGCTGAGCGTTGGTCCGAGCGCCACGAGGTTCTCTTTCCGCCAGTCAGACAAGGCAGAGAGAGCACGTGACGGGTAGAAGGCGGGGCTAGCTTTGACAGCTCGGACAATGAACCTCTGCTGAGCGAAGCCGGAGAGGCGCTGAGAGGTGAGAAAGGCGATCTTATATATTATAGGAGGGTATGGGTATAGTGATGAGGGGTATTATAGGGGGGTATGAGTATAGTGATGAGGGGTATTATAGAGGGTATGAGTATAGCGATGAAGGGTATTATAGGGGGGTATGGGTATAGGGATGATGGGTATTATAGGGGGTATAGGGATAAGGGGTATTATAGGGGGTATGGGTAAAGTGATGAGGGGTATTAATGGGGGTAGGGGTATAGTGATGAGGGGTATTAATGGGGGTAGGGGTATAGTGATGAGGGGTATTATAGGGGGGTATGGGTATAGTGATTGGAGGTATGGGTATAGTGATGAGGGGTATTATAGGGGGTATGGGTCTAGTGATGAGGGTATTATAGGGGGGTATGGGTATAGTGATGAGGGGTATTATACAGGGTATGGGTATAGTGATGAGGGGTATTATAGAGGGTATGGGTATAGTGATGAGGGGTATTATAGAGGGTATGGGTATAGGGATGAGGGGTATTATAGGGGGTATGGGTAAAGTGATGAGGGGTATTAATGGGGGTAGGGGTATAGTGATGAGGTGTATTAATGGGGGTAGGGGTATAGTGATGAGGGGTATTATAGGGGGGTATGGGTATAGTGATTGGAGGTATGGGTATAGTGATGAGGGGTATTATAGGGGGTATGGGTCTAGTGATGAGGGTATTATAGGGGGGTATGGGTATAGTGATGAGGGGTATTATACAGGGTATGGGTATAGTGATGAGGGGTATTATAGAGGGTATGGGTATAGTGATGAGGGGTATTATAGAGGGTATGGGTATAGGGATGAGGGGTATTATAGGGGGGTATAGGGATGATGGGTATTATAGGGGGTATGGGTATAGGGATAAGGGGTATTAAATGGGGTATGGGTCTAGTGATGAGGGTATTATAGGGAGGTATGGGTATAGTGATGGGGAATGGGAATAGTGGTGAGGGTTTTATAGGGGGTATGGGTAAAGTGATGAGGGGTATTATAGGGGGTAGAGGTATAGGGATGAGGGGTATTATAGGGGGTATCGGTATAGTGATGAGGGGTATTATAGGGGGTAGGGGTATAAGGATGAGGGGTATTATAGAGGGTATGGGTATAGTGATTGGAGGTATGGGTATAGTGATGAGGGGTGTTATAGGGGGGTATGGGTATAGTGATGAGGGGTATTAAAGGGATTATGGGTCTAATGATGAGGGTATTATAGGGGGGTATGGGTATAGTGATGAGGGGTATTATACAGGGTATGGGTATGGTGATGAGGGGTATTATAGAGGGTATGGGTATAGTGATGAGGGGTATTATAGATAGTATGGGTATAGTGATGAGGGGTATTATAGAGGGTATGGGTATAGTGATGAGGGGTATTATAGAGGGTATGGATATAGTGATGAGGGGTATTATAGAGGGTATGGGTATAGTGATGAGGGGTATTATAGAGGGTATGGGTATAGTGATGAGGGGTATTATAGAGGGTATGGATATAGTGATGAGGGGTATTATAGAGGGTATGGGTATAGGGATGAGGGGTATTATAGAAGGTATGGATATAGTGATGAGGGGTATTATAGAGGGTATGGGTATAGGGATGAGGGGTATTACAGAAGGTATGGGTATAGTGATGAGGTGTATTATAGAGGGTATGGGTATGGTAATGAGTATTATAGGGGGTATAGGGATAAGGGTTATTATAGGGGGATATGGGTATAGTGATGAATGATTGTGTGACCCCGGTCCATGTTCTGCCCCCCCAGCTGACGGCTGATCAGAGTCTGCAGGGCGTCGGTGGCCAGTATGAGTCGCTTCCTCGCTGTCCTTCGCAGTTGGCTGATGATGGTTTCCATTATTGCGGCTGGAAACACTCTGCAGAGCTTCCGCGACCACAGCTTCCTGAGCGATAAATTATACACGGGGAGGCCGAGCCAAGGTAGGAGAACGTCCGCCTGCTGCCCCACCTAATGTGCCTGCACCCTGTCCCAACAATCACCTGTGTGGGACCCAGAGTCACTGGTATGGACGCTGTTTTTCTCTCATGATATAGTAATAGTGCAGTACACATAATCAGCCTGTCCCCTTAGGTGGCGCTGTTCTCGCATGCAGTTAGCGTGTTCTCTGATGATGATCCCATCTCTCCACTATCCTCTTTCTTTTCCTCTCAGTGAACGGCCTGCAGGCTCGCACCTTCGGGATCTGGACGCTGCTCTCGTCTGTGATTCGCTGCGCATGTGCCATCGATATCCACAATAAGACGTAGGTTTGACATTCTCTGCCTGCTTGTTGTCACCTCTGTGTGGTGTCACCTTCTCTGAGCTCCATTTTGTTTTTCCCTACAGACTCTACCACCTCACCCTGTGGACTTTTATCCTGGCGCTGGGCCACTTCCTGTCTGAAGTCTGGATCTATCACACTGCTCAGATGACCATTGGTGTCATGGCACCACTTATGGTCGCAAGTGAGTAACTAATGTCCCATCCTCCCTGCTGTCACACTGCTGTCCCAGTTACACCATAGTGTGCGGTCTGTGTGTGGCCTGCGGTCTGTGTGTTTGCTGTGATCTATGCGCAGGAAAGCAGCCCACCCAAAATCACAGCACATACAGAGAGAACATGACTTGACGCATTGTGGAAGCAGAGAACAGCAAACATATGTCTCGCAGAATGCGGGTTGGTGGCAGAGAGGGGGCATTTGGGCTTGTATGCATTAGGGGGTGTTATGGGGGGGTATAGTGGTTGGGGGTATTGCTCTCAGGTGTGAATGAGCTCTTAGGCTCTGTTTTGGCTGAGAGTAAAATTATCTCACTCCCTGGGGAGGAGGAGGAGGAGGAGGAGGAGGAAGAGGAAAGCCCAGCACAGGGATGGTGACATCTCACTACCCAAGGAGGAGGAGGAGGAAAGCCCAGCACAGGGATGGTGACATCTCACTACCCGAGGAGGAGGAGGAAAGCCCATCACAGGGATGGTGACATCTCACTACCCGAGGAGGAGGAGGAAAGTTGAGCACAGGGATGGTGACATCTCACTACCCGAGGAGGAGGAGGAAAGTTCAGCACAGGGATGGTGACATCTCACTACCCGAGGAGGAGGAGGAAAGTTCAGCACAGGGATGGTGACATCTCACTACCCGAGGAGGAGGAGGAAAGTTCAGCACAGGGATGGTGACATCTCACTACCCGAGGAGGAGGAGGAAAGTTCAGCACAGGGATGGTGACATCTCACTACCCGAGGAGGAGGAGGAAAGTTCAGCACAGGGATGGTGACATCTCACTACCCGAGGAGGAGGAGGAAAGTTCAGCACAGGGATGGTGACATCTCACTACCTGGGAAGGAGGAGGAGGAAAGCCCAGCACAGGGATGATGACATCTCACTGCCTGGGGGGGAGGAGGAGGAGGAAAGCCCAGCACAAGGATGGTGACATCTCACTACCTGGGGAGGAGGAGGAGGAGGAAGAACAGCACAGGGATGGTGACATCTCACTACCTGGGGAGAAGGAGGAAAGTTCAGCACAAGGATGGTGACCTCTCACTGCCTGGGAAGAAGGAGGAAAGCCCAGCACAGGGATGGTGACATCTCATTGCCTGGGGAGGAGGAATGCCCAGTACAGGTATGGTAAAATCTCAGTGCCTGGGAAGGAGGAAAGCCCAGCACAAGGATGGTGACCTCTCACTACCTGGGAAGAAGGAGGAGGAAAGCCCGGCACAGGGATGGTGACATCTCACTGCCTGGGAAGGAGGAGGAGGAAAGCCCAGCACAAGGATGATGACATCTCACTGCCTGGGAAGGAGGAGGAGGAAAGCCCAGCACAGGGTTGATGACATCTCACTGCCTGGGAAGGAGGAGGAGGAAAGCCCAGCACAAGGATGGTGACATCTCACTACCTGGGAAGGAGGAGGAGGAAAGCCCAGCACAGGGATGATGACATCTCACTGCCTGGGGGGGAGGAGGAGGAGGAAAGCCCAGCACAAGGATGGTGACATCTCACTACCTGGGGAGGAGGAGGAGGAAGAACAGCACAGGGATGGTGACATCTCACTACCTGGGGAGAAGGAGGAAAGTTCAGCACAAGGATGGTGACCTCTCACTGCCTGGGAAGAAGAAGGAGGAAAGCCCAGCACAGGGATGGTGACATCTCATTGCCTGGGGAGGAGGAATGCCCAGTACAGGTATGGTAAAATCTCAGTGCCTGGGAAGGAGGAAAGCCCAGCACAAGGATGGTGACCTCTCACTACCTGGGAAGAAGGAGGAGGAAAGCCCGGCACAGGGATGGTGACATCTCACTGCCTGGGAAGGAGGAAAGCCCAGCACAAGGATGATGACATCTCACTGCCTGGGAAGGAGGAGGAGGAAAGCCCAGCACAGGGTTGATGACATCTCACTGCCTGGGAAGGAGGAGGAGGAAAGCCCAGCACAAGGATGGTGACCTCTCACTACCTGGGAAGAAGGAGGAGGAAAGCCCGGCACAGGGATGGTGACATCTCACTGCCTGGGAAGGAGGAGGAGGAAAGCCCAGCACAAGGATGATGACATCTCACTGCCTGGGAAGGAGGAGGAGGAAAGCCCAGCACAGGGTTGATGACATCTCACTGCCTGGGAAGGAGGAGGAGGAAAGCCCAGCACAAGGATGGTGACATCTCACTGCCTGGGAAGGAGGAGGAGGAAAGCCCAGTACAGGGATGATGACATCTCACTGCCTGGGGAGGAGGAGGAGGAAAGCCCAGCACAAGGATGGTGACATCTCACTGCCTGGGAAGGAGGAGGAAAGCCCAGCACAGGGATGATGACATCTCACTGCCTGGGAAGGAGGAGGAGGAAAGCCCAGCACAGGGATGATGACATCTCACTGCCTGGGAAGGAGGAGGAGGAAAGCCCAGCACAGGGATGGTGACATCTCACTGCCTGGGAAGGAGGAGGAGGAAAGCCCAGCACAGGGATGATGACATCTCACTGCCTGGGAAGGAGGAGGAGGAAAGCCCAGCACAGGGATGGTGACATCTCACTGCCTGGGGAGGAGGAGGAGGAAAGCCCAGCACAGGGATGATGACCTCTCACTGCCTGGGAAGGAGGAGGGGGAAAGCCCAGCACAGGGATGGTGACATCTCACTACCTAGCAAGGAGGAGGAGGAAAGCTCAGCACAGGGATGGTGACATCTCACTACCTAGCAAGGAGGAGGAGGAAAGCCCAGCACAGGGATGGTGACCTCTCACTACCTGGGAAGAAGGAGGAGGAAAGCCCGGCACAGGGATGGTGACATCTCACTGCCTGGGAAGGAGGAGGAGGAAAGCCCAGCACAAGGATGATGACATCTCACTGCCTGGGAAGGAGGAGGAGGAAAGCCCAGCACAGGGTTGATGACATCTCACTGCCTGGGAAGGAGGAGGAGGAAAGCCCAGCACAAGGATGGTGACATCTCACTGCCTGGGAAGGAGGAGGAGGAAAGCCCAGTACAGGGATTTTGACATCTCACTGCCTGGGGAGGAGGAGGAGGAAAGCCCAGCACAGGGATGGTGACATCTCACTGCCTGGGAAGGAGGAGGAAAGCCCAGCACAGGGATGATGACATCTCACTGCCTGGGAAGGAGGAGGAGGAAAGCCCAGCACAGGGATGATGACATCTCACTGCCTGGGAAGGAGGAGGAGGAAAGCCCAGCACAGGGATGGTGACATCTCACTGCCTGGGAAGGAGGAGGAGGAAAGCCCAGCACAGGGATGATGACATCTCACTGCCTGGGGAGGAGGAAAGCCCAGCACAAGGATGGTGACATCTCACTGCCTGGGAAGGAGGAGGAGGAAAGCCCAGTACAGGGATGATGACATCTCACTGCCTGGGGAGGAGGAGGAGGAAAGCCCAGCACAGGGATGATGACATCTCACTGCCTGGGAAGGAGGAGGAGGAAAGCCCAGCACAGGGATGGTGACATCTCACTACCTAGCAAGGAGGAGGAGGAAAGCTCAGCACAGGGATGGTGACATCTCACTACCTAGCAAGGAGGAATGCCCAGCACTAGCACCAAGAAGCTAAGCTACTAAGAAGCTCCTCCCAGCCACCAATTACATCCCAGCCTGCCTGGAGATGCAGGAAGTAAACTCCTCACATCCTGTGAGGTGCTGAGTACAGGCTGGATGCAGGGAGATCAAAGAAGTCAGATTATAGCACAGCTGCAGTGTTTGCTGCGACTAGATCCCTTTATAACAACTGGATAAAGACTGGGGACACCAGAGTATATATATTTTGAAAGTTCACTTTTTAGTTTTTTTTATTTCATCTAAAAGCATTGTTTGAAGAAAGTTTGATACGTCTGCTGTACCATATTTCCATTATTATATTACATAGACAGATCTATAGATTCTTCCACTAGCAGTTATCATGGAATGTGATTGGCATTCCTTCCCAATGACTGCTAAGATAAGCTCATCTAGCCTTAGGCAGGACATACACGGTTTAAATCTGCTGCTGAACTGTCCGAGATTCGAACGATGTGCCTGCCAGATTATTTTATGATTATCGATAGATCGGCCAGAAATTTGTCTATCGACTTCTGGACCGGCCAGATTTCGATCCATCAATGGACACCTTAAGGTTGGCTATAAACGGTTCGAATCTCGGCCGGTTTACCAGGAACGAGCCGATATTCGAGCCGTTAATGGGCAGGCCGAATGTACCAAGTTGATGGATTACAATTAGCCTGATGGATTCTCTTGCGATCATCGCTAGCAGCTGCAAGCAATAATCGCTGTCCCCGGCGGGGACTTCTACCCCCCCTGATCGATCAACTTGGTACATTCAGTCTGCCCATTAACGGTTCGAATCTTGGCCGGGTTCTGCTGAACCGGCTGAGATTTAAACCGTGCATGGCCGGCCTTAGGGTGGCCATTGATTGATATTGGGCTGGTTCAGAAGGCACCAGACAAATTTCAATCCATGTTTGGCTACTGCAGCTGAACAGAAGTCGATCTGTCGATTGATTTCTGTTCCAGCGCCCTGTAGGGTAAAAACCGCTCGATGTGTGTATGCAGCCGATCGCTGCAGCAATGATTTGTGTGTTCTGACAGCGGGAGGATTCCCCCATCAGATGTGTGGAAGAGGGATCAGTTCAGTTTTTTTTTCATTCAGCCAAACTGAACCAAGTACAGTCAGCTTTATAGAGAGTGTTATGGGTTAGAGGTGAGTCATGGGCTGACGTAATGGTTGAAGGCAGAACATGGCATGTGATAGGCTGGCGGTGGGACATGGCGTGGGCCAACTTGTGACTGGCAGGAGGTGGAGTGCAGCCTGGGTTGATATGTGATGGTCTGAAGGTGAGCTATGGCTTGAGCTTGTGACAGTAGGGATGTGGCATGGGCTGATGTGACTGGCTGGAGGTGTAATGTGGCCCAGGCTCATGTGTGACAGGCTGCCGGGAGAACATGGCGCAGGCTGCCGTGTGACAGGCGGGACGAGGCGCAGGCTGCCGTGTGACGGGCGGGACGAGGCGCAGGCTGCCGTGTGACGGGCGGGACGAGGCGCAGGCTGCCGTGTGACGGGCGGGACGAGGCGCAGGCTGCCGTGTGACGGGCGGAATGAGGCGCAGGCTGCCGTGTGACGGGCGGAACGAGGCGCAGGCTGCCGTGTGATGGGCGGAACGAGGCGCAGGCTGCCGTGTGATGGGCGGAACGAGGCGCAGGCTGCCGTGTGGAACGAGGCGCAAGCTCACTTAACAGGCAGGGTGTGACGCGGGCTGAAGTGCGTCAGGTAGGATAAGATGCTGGTTGACGTGTGACAGGCGGGGTGAGATGCGGGTTGATGTGTGACAGGCGGGGTGAGATGCGGGTTGACGTGTGACAGGCGGGATGAGATGCGGGTTGACGTGTGACAGGCGGGATGAGATGCGGGTTGACGTGTGACAGGCAGGATGAGATGCGGGTTGACGTGTGACAGGCGGGATGAGATGCGGGTTGACGTGTGACAGGCGGGATGAGATGCGGGTTGACGTGTGACAGGCGGGATGAGATGCGGGTTGACGTGTGACAGGCGGGATGAGATGCGGGTTGACGTGTGACAGGCGGGATAAGATGCGGGTTGACGTGTGACAGGCGGGATGAGATGCGGGTTGACGTGTGACAGGCGGGATGAGATGTGGGTTGACGTGTGACAGGCGGGATAAGATGCGGGTTGACGTGTGACAGGCGGGATGAGATGCGGGTTGATGTGTGACAGGCGGGATGAGATGCGGGTTGACGTGTGACAGGCAGGGTGTGGCGCTGGTTGACGCTTGACAGGCAGGGGGAGATGAGGGTTGACATGTGACAGGCAGGGTGTGGCATTGGTTGACGTGTGACAGGCAGGCTGTGGCGCTGGTTGACGTGACAGGCAGGGTGTGGCGCTGGTTGACGCGTGACGGCAGAATGAGACACTGGTTGACATGTGACAGGCAGGGTGTGGCATTGGTTGACGTGTGACAGGCGGGATGAGATGTAACAGGTGGGATGCAACATGGACTGACACAACACATTATGGTTATGTGAGGCGGGGGATGAGCACAGATTCATCTGATGATGTGATAAGTGATCTGTACTATTCTCCTTCCCTGCAGGTTTCTCCATACTGGGCATGCTGATCGGATTCCAGTACCTGGAGGAGGTTATATCGAACCCCCCAGCTACCTCCATTAAGAAGAGAAACTGACACCAGAGACCCATCACCCTGTCATGTCCCCGGGCCCTCCCATCACAAGGTGCCAAAAGAAATCAGGCGGAGTTCAGGAGGGACAGAACATTCCATAATGTGCCATTTTCCTTCATATAATTTTTATTTAAATAAAGAGAAGACATTATCTGGGTGTCCTTGTCGCCATATGCCCGATGATTGTGCATGCTCCAGTCTTTGGTAGTCCAGCCCTGAGTCTTGAAGTCTGTGGGGGTCCTGCCCTCAGGCATCCTGGGGAAGCAGAGGATTTGGCCCCTCACAGCTTTCTGCTGTTGTCATGGTCACCCCCACCTCCGCTTGTTGCTGTACAGGTGCCTGGATGAGAAATAAGATGTCTTAATCCGTGCACGTTACCTGAAACATCACCCCTCACCAACCACCACCAAAGCGGTGCCAAACCAAAGCCATAGGATTATTGTCAGAGGGAAGGGGTTAGTGCACATTGCATGCCACACACAGACACCTCCCCATACAGACAGACCAAAGTTAACGGAACAGACCCCTCGGTTACCTCCCTCCAATTGTAGCACTGGGGTCTCCAGACCACCATAAACAATTTCCAGCAGCCGGGATTTTTGGGCTGTTCACTGACTTTATATGCTGATTTTCAGCAGCTGCTGGAATCTGACAGATTACTGGGTCCTCCTTCCATCCTGGAGGAGTTTCTTCTTGTCTGAAAGGTAATGGTCATGGGCGTCCGCAGGTAGGGGCAAGGGGGGGGCCAATTGCCCCCACACCCTGGAAACATCAAGAAAATGTTTCACTTTTCACTTTGTATAGGCTGTTTTCATCAAGATAAAAATATGGCCACAACAGATTATTATTATTATTATTATTATTATTATACGAGATTTATATAGCGCCAACAGTTTACTCAGCGCTTTACAATGTATAAGGGGGACAACACAATTACAGTACAATACAAAAGGTACAGGAGGGCCCTGCTCGTAGAGCTTACATTCTAAAAGGGAGGGGGTGGTGGTACAAAAGGTAATAGCTGCAAAGAATGATTTGATGGGGGTGGCTCAGGGACAGTTATGTGGGTGTGGGATAGGCTTCCCTGAATAAATGAGTTTTCAAGGATCTCCTAAAGGTGGATAGGGTAGGGGCTGATCGGACATACTGGGGCAGGGAATTCCAGAGGATGGGAGAGGCTCTGGAAAAGTCCTGAAGGCGAGCATGGGAGGAGGTAACATGGGAGCTAGAGAGCAGGAGGTCCTGGGAGGAGCGGAGGGGGCGATTTGGGCGATATCTGCAGATGAGGTTGGTGATGTAGATGGGGGCGATGTTGTGAATGGCCTTGTATGTTATGGTTAGCATTTTGAATTTTACACGGTGGGGTAGGGGAAGCCAGTGAAGGGATTGGCAGAGAGGAGCAGCAGTCACGGATCGATTAGTGAGGTGTATTAGTCTAGCAGCAGCATTCATAATAGACTGAAGGGGGGATAGCCTGCTTAAGGGTAGGCCATTAAGGAGAGAGTTGCAATAGTCGAGGCGGGAAATAATCAAAGAGTGAATAAGTTGTTTTGTAGTGTCATTAGTCAGAAAGGGTCGAATTTTGGAGATGTTGCGGAGGTTAAGGCGGCAGGATTTAGCCAGTGATTGGATATGGGGGCTGAAGGAGAGGTCAGAGTCAAGGATTACACCCAGGACTCTGGCATGTGTGGAGGGACTAATGGTTGTGTTGTTGATGTTAATGGTGAAGTCACAGGAGGGGGACCGTGAAGGAGGAAATATAACAAGCTCAGTTTTAGAAAGATTATGTTTGAGGAAGTGGTGTGACATCCATAACAGATGTATTGCAATATAAAAAGATGTACATTCTCTGAGCATGGACTGGGAGTATGCCTGGCCTGAGTAACTTCCAATACAAAGTGAAGCTGAAGGAAAGATATATGTGTTATATAAGCGATAATTCAGCATCACTTTGTATTGGAAATTACTCAGGCCAGGCATACCATATGCCCATATAAATATAGCCTAGAGAATGTACAAAGAATGTAAATCTTTTTATATTGCATGGGTGACCTTAAAATGATGCCCCCCCCCCTGAAAAAATTTCTGCAGACGCCCATGGTACTGGTGTCCCCAGCTATTAAAATTAGAGCTAGGATTGGAGTTGCACTGGAGGGGACTGTTCCATGATGTACAATCTTCACCACAGAAGGTGAAATAATAGAAGCTGTTCAACACAGCACTTACCTTGCAGCAAGCGGTCACATACCGCACCATACCCATACCGTATGTCCACAATGGGGCTTTCTTGCAGAGGCTGCAATAATACAAGCTGTCAGCAGAGGGCGTTCTGCACCATTCACCCCACAATGGCAGCTTTGTCAGAGGCTGCCACAAAAAGCAACTGTCAGCATAGGAAGCTCTGCACTGTTCACCTGCCTAGACTGACACCTTTTAGAGGCTGCAACAATAGAAGCTGTCAGCAGAGGGTGCTCTGCATCATTCACCCAGCACTGGCAGCTGTCGGAGGCTGCAACAACATGAGCTGTCAGCAGAGGGTGCCCTACACCAGCTATTCTCTACCATGATTCTGTGAAACCCTACAGTTCCTCCAGAGGTTGCTAGGGGTGACCCATTGACCTCCCATGTTCTGGTGCCTGCACAGTTCCAGGTCAAGCACCACTTGGTTAGTTGCATGGCACCAATGATCTTTTTTAGCTTGCTGTAAGGACATTCTTCACACTGACCACCAATGTAAGGGGCATTTCTTAGTAGGGGCTCCCTGAGACCTGAAAATTGTTATAAGGATTCCTCTGGGGTAAAATGGTTGGGAAAGGCTGCCCTACACCAGTCACCCCATACTGGTGGCTCTGAGGCTGCAACAATATAAACTGTCAGCAGAGGGTGCTCTGCACCATTTACCCCACACTGGCTACAAATCAGAGACTGTGATTGGATGTTTTTTTTTTTATCAATGAATATTTCTCTTGTGTGTGGATTGTGCTTGAAATACTCTATATTCCCATCGCATGCGTTCCTGGAGAAATCTCCAGCGTTTTGGGTTCTGGATCAGAAAGCCACAATGAGGATATTTGCCAGCACACCATGGATCATCAAGTAGAGTCCACACGGTTTTTAATAAAGCATAATCACATCGCAAAAAAGTTAGTGCAACGTTTTGTTGTCTTGTAGGACCCCTTTGTCATTCATGTTCACATGCCTGACAAAACGGTCCTGCGTGACTCTGAAACGTTGCACTAACTTTATTATGATGTGATTATGCTTTATTAAAAACCGTGTGGACTCTACTTGATGATCCATGGTGTGCTGGCAAATATCCTTGTTGTGGATTGTGCTTGATTCTCCCTACACGGCTAAGGCTGGCCATAGACGGAGCAAATTCCACCCACGGGTTGCAGAAAAAAAAATTTGCTTGATTCCCCCATCAACACAGACAGTGCTGATGCGGAAATCCCTCTGGGCGGGTCACTGTCTTCTCCTGGCGGGGGAAGCCGTCCCCACCGGGAGAAGACAATGATTATCACTAGCAGCTGCTAGCGATATTCGCAAGAGAATCTGGCAGGCTTGTTGTACCAAAGTTGATCGATCGATCAGCTTGGTACATTCAGCTTGCCCATTAATGGTTCGAATCTTGGCTGGTTCCTGCTGAACTGGTCGGGATTTAAACCCATGTATGGCCGGCCTAACTCTGGGCTTTTGCAGTTCAGTCCAGAGAATCCCTGCAGCCTTTCTGGAGATTACTCTCTGTGCCCCTTAAGCAACTTATCTTTATTATTGAATCCTTACCCTACAACACTGACTGTCATTGGATTCTTCAGCCACGTCTACAGTCATTAGGCAGAGAGCTGTATTATTGTGGAGCATCCAGTTCCAGGTTCCGTGTCATTCTATTGCCCGATAAAAGACTTGGCTGAGGAACACAGACAGCATTTTACATGCATGGAATCCCTATCATCCACCTGAGTCATAGTTTTAGTTATGAGCAGATATTGTTGAATGACGGTTGGCAGCCCATAGTTTGGAATATACAGTATATATGTGACCTCAGCGTACAGAAATCTGGAGCCGCAGAGATTTATGTGAGTTGGGTGAACTCACTACAAATATATGACTAAGGCAGATGGGTGTTAAATCGGAGGATGTTCTCCATCTAGAACCAAACTTCAGGCCTCTGCCCTCACTGATTTACTCCAGGATGCAGAAAAGTCCAGGATGGAAGCTGCAGGTCACATTTTCCATATTAGAACTTGATGTCATCAACCATAGAGAGTGTCCTTTCTATAATAAAGCCTGCAGCACATTCTGCTCAAGAACGGCTGGGATTTGTAGTTCCTTAACCAAAAACTGCCTACAACATACAAGATAGTACTGTGCATATCAAAGGGTTACCAGATACTTACTAAATGCATTGCCTCCTGATTGGCTCTCTGTCTGCGGAGGTCTGCCTTAATAAACCCTGCAAGACAGATTTGTGTAAATAGAGAAGCAATATTGTGGGTGTCATAGACATTATATAAGGGCAAAGGGTCATAGGGTTTTCGTACTTACCATAAAAAAATTAAAAAAAAAAAACATTTTTTTGATGTCCATAGTAATTCAGAAATTTGGGTTATACTGCCTCCTAGAGGAGGACTTGCAAACAGAAAAATTGTAACGTGAACCCAAGTATAACCCCCTCCTCTAACCAACATGCCTTTGTTTTATGGTAAAGCATGGATGGAACCTGTCAATGGACTTCAAGAAATGGATTTTACAATAAGTACAAAAATCCTATTTCTTTCTTGTCCATCGAGGGACACAGTAATTCAGATACAATCTGGAAGTCCAAAAGCAGTGCGAGTGAGGTGTGAGCAACACAGTAGAAAACACTAACTGGCCTAAGAGGACTGGGGAGCCTGCAGGCCAGAAACCACCTGAAGGACCAATGTCTCGTTCTGCATGGATGAGGTTGAGACCCTCTACTGGATAGGGAGAGTCTGCCAACATGACCATGGGGAAAGCACGATGGGTCCATTTGGCACTGCAGAAAAGGATAAGAAAGATCACCACCAGAGGGGAATGACACATGGAGTCAACCTGAGCCTGTGAGAAGTTGATTAACCAGAACCCAACAAACACAGGTCGACCAAAATGAGATTCCCAACTGGGAAGAAGGTACAACCTAATGTGCTCAATAGAACACAACACTGGAGATAATCCCTGGGAGGGAACAGGTGTTAAACAGGACCAAACACAAAAGAAAGGTCCAGGTAAACAAGACAAGGTGGTTTACATTGGAAGGCCAAAGGCCTGTCATGCATACCCCTTAGGACCAAGGGAATAAAACTATGTGACTAAGGGAGGATGCCTAGCCAGACAACCAAGTTTGCTAAGTTAGATACACCAAAGAATGTACTTAATAGCCCACAAGGGCCTGAGGAAACCCTCCAGGCCACTAAAAAAAAAACTCAGAGTTTGATCCGACAAAGTCAACACGACGGAAGGATAAGGGTACCAGAAGACACAGCCACAAGGGTTGGCAGATGTGATAAACTCGGACTTAGCCATAGACATGAGAGATTGGGACCGCCAAAGGACTCAGAGGTTGAAGCTAAATGTTGTCACTGATACTCCTAGTGGACCCTGGTGCCTGCATAAGAAAGCTGCAAGCCCTGCCTACTCCTTAACCACATCTATGGTTCTTGGAAGCTCCTGATCCCCGCAGGTCCAACAAATCATCAAAAGCTACAAAAGCAAGACATAAGTGCTAAGAGCATTCTCCTGAATAAGGACTAGAACAAAGGAAGTATCTTGTGGCTTTCCTCCAGGAGGCTGCTGATCAGCCAGGGAGGGAGGACCAATCCACTGGTGAAGAGGTCCCATAAAGTAACCTGGACAAGCTCCGCTGTCAGCAATGAGTACCTGCAGTAGCGGGCTAGGGTGCTGTACCTGCTGTCAATCTAGAGGCACAGCATTTTCCAGAGAAGGTCTTGGCGCGCTGTGAAGGACCTGAGGTGCAGCCAGGTGCACACATTGCTCCCCTTAAAGCAGACCGTACAAGTTGAGAAGAGACAGATTCAAAGGTAACACCCATCTGAAGGACCATTCGAGCAGAATGAACATACTTGGCATTGACCTGCAACGTTCCCTCCTAGAGACTATGGTATTGTAACACTTATACGGTGTCCAACAGAATCCAAATAAAAAAACGTAGCCAAGGTGGGGTACTCAGATGTGAAGAGACTATTCAGAGGGATCAAACGGTAGTCCCGTGGATGGAGTTTATCCAGCAGCTGAAATGCACCAGAGCCTATCCTAGTGACCTGAAGAGGCTAAAGGATTACACCAAGGACTACCAGGTGTGGGCCTTTTCAGGGATGGCTTGATTTAAATCACTATTAAAAAGGCTTGATTTAAATCAACTCGATTTAAAGTGGGGTTCCACCCAAAAAAACAAAAACACATAAAAAATCCTAAAAAACAAAAACAAAAAAACATTTGGATATTTTTATTTTTTTAACTTACCTCTAAATGCCTGTTGCCAGGGGGTCCCTCGTAGTCTGCCCCTTCCTTTGCCTGGGCTGGTGACATCACTTCCCCCTCGGCACAGGAAGGGCTCCGCTCTGCTCCCTCCCTCCTGTCAATCATCTGGGACCCATTACAGGTCCCAGGTGACTGAGCGGCCAATCACAGTGCGCAGTGGGTGCCAGGCTGTGAAGCCACAGCCCGGCGCCCACAGTTGCAATGCCGGCGCCGCTGAACGGAGGGGGAGACGAGCGGGGCTTCGATCCCCCGCTTCGCTGGACTCCAGGACAGGTAAGTTTCCAATTAAAAGTCAGCAGCTGCAGTATTTGTAGCTGCTGACTTTTAATTTTTTTTTTTTTTAATGGCCCCCCTGGGTGGAACTCCTCTTTAAATCATAATTTTTAAAGAGCAACTGTCATCTCTGTCCCGCAGCGGCTCCTCCTCTGACCCGATGACTCACCGAATGTCCCATTCACTTTAATGGGATGGCTGGTGATACGGCAGTGACACAACATGGTGAGGGAAGTGGCAGCAGCGGGTGAGTGGATGCCCACTAACAGGCGCTGCCATGATGGATCTGAAATGACAGGTGCTCTTTAAATGTAAGGACTTATTCTTGCTGGTAGAGCAAGCATATTTAATATGTGCAAATAAAATGAAGGTTTCCTATTTAGAATAATAAGCTGTCAGGTTAGTAAAACAGCGATATCAGAACCAATTCAATCATACAGTTTGTAGTGTACATAGGTTTGTAAAACAATGGGATAAAGGAATATTCCTGAACTTTTTTTTTCTTATGGTTACTGTGAAATTGTGTGAATGCATCCATGCAGTGCATGTTATCTCAGCTATGCTGAGCTTGGATTGATTGAGTGAGTTTACCAAAATGTAAATATTGCAGAATATACAGCCTCATGCTACATGACTATGTTCCATTTCATGCTGAATAAACAAAATTATTAATGTATCCTAAATAGAAAACTATCAGATATATTTTTACTCCAAAAGCATTTTATTAAAATAAATTTGATAAAAATAAAAAAAAACTGGATTTAATTAAAAAAAATGATTTTTTAATTTTTTTTTTTTAGAAATCATCGATTTGTATCTACCCTGCTTAAGCTGGACCACCTTACTCCCTGGAGACGGGTGGTCACTAATGCTGGAACTCAGCAAGCCCCGACCTGAGTGACTCTTATAGGAGTCAAGTCCTTCAGAAAGGTGCCGACTACAAGGATCCCCAGGGCTAACTCTCTTTACAGGACACCTAAGCACCGCACAATGGAGATGTCAGGAGAAGGCACCAAGCTGAGTATAAAAGCCAATGCTCCGAGAAGCAAGGGTAGTGTCCCAGCTACACTGATGATCCAGATCCTTGTCCGAGAAGGCAGGAGGTGGAGCTGACCCGGGTCAACCCTGTAGATCAGGGAGTCCATCCATAGACAGAATGATCCTGAGCTGTATCATGTACCAGAAGGGGCTGTTTGTGTCTCAGAGACAGGGCTTTCTTGAGGAAGGGAGAAGGGTTACAAAATTTCATGAGGCCTGGGGCAAGGGACCCGTGGTGGGAAGAACCCGGTTAGACTAGAGATCTTGAGCAGAAGCACAGAGGAAATTAAAAGAAGCAACAGCAGCAGTGGCGGCTGGTGCTCCATTTTTTTTGGGGGGGGTGGGGGGGTTGGCAAACAAACCACACCAATATTAATTCGCTATTGTCACATAACTGGGTGGGCTCGGGGCGCAGTATTTTGCTCCCTGGGCCCACCCTTTTTGAATTACAACCTTAGGCTCTAATCATGTGCTAAGAAAAACAAAAAAAAACCATTGAAATCCATGCATTCGGCGCCCTGCATGTAGATTAGGGGCCGGGCGCATGGATTAGGGGGGAGGCACCCCTGTGCTTCTAATGGAGCGGTCACCACTGAACAGAAGCAGACGCCAAAGTCAATGAATTAGTCTGAGGTCTAAAGGGGGGCTCCTTGCACCTTCTGGAGAGAAGAGCGGCCCCTGGATGCACAATCAGCCCCCCCACTTAAAGAAGTAGGGGCACATTTTCTTTCAGCGGGTTAAACAGAGTTTGAACCCTATGGACCAGGCGAGAGTCAGACTCAAGGGGCACCTGCTGCATAAGTATATGCAGGAGAAGGGTGAGATTCAACCAACCATTCCCTACAACTTCTAGGTTGGGGGTCGAAGAACTCTCGGACCTTCAGTGTCATTACTAAACACAGTGTCCAGTGCAGGGGGGAGGAGATGATGCTCCCCTAAGGCTAATGGAGTCAAATACTCTCTGGACATGTCATCAGTATCTCAGCTGCCAAACACATAGCCCCGTGCATCTGTATGGACATCAGACCCATATAGGATATAAGTTTAAATGATTGTAACAAGCCATCAACAACTAAAGCATAAGGCTCCAGACAGTTGCTCCCCCTGCTCTCTGAAACAAGAGTCCATCCCAGCTGAGCAGAGACTCTCATTGAAGGAACCTAACCCACTTTGAGAAGGTCTGATAGATAAAGGTCGCTGTCATCACATGACGGAGGGCACAACCAGCCAGCTCAACTGACATTTGAGAGGGATTCTAAAAAGGTAAGCACACCCTCTACCTGACTGGTGGTGTTCCTATTTAGGTTGCACACTAGTTTATTTACAGCAGGAACACTCCAGCTTATTGAACTTCTTCTCAAATGGGAACATTCCCAGCACACTCACAAGTGGGGCACAGGAACCTTCAGGGTGCTTCTAGTTTATATAGAGAAATGCCTCATATAGAAGGTGTAATGGGATACTCTTTGCAGCTCCAGGACCTGGCTGGAGACAGCAGGCTGATCCTCCAAAGGCATGGTAAAAAGCACTGTATCAATAGGGTCCAACACAACCCCCTGTAAACCTTCAAAAACATTCTCTTTAGAAGAAGACTGTTGGGAATCTGAGTCAAAGATGGTCACAGAGATCAGTGGCCTAGCTGATCGATGGTTTCCAGAGGGTCAGAGAGAAACTCTGCAGGGGATGTCTCTGGAGCATTTCGAGACACTTGGTGCTCAATGTCCACAAAAAGTTGAGCATACATGGTCAAAAAAGTTCTGTGTGCACATGGAGGTCCCTAAAGATGAAGCTGCGGAATCAGCAGAAAATGATCCAATAACAGTGTGGTACTGAGTTCCTTATTGCAATCTCTGGTTCCTTCAGAGGGTACCGAATAGTTGCGCCTCAGAATATAGTATGGGTTACTGGCAGGACTGTCTCCTCTGTCTTTTTGTGTAGAGATGTTGTGCCAATGTAGCAGTAATGTAACTAGGCCCAAATTGCGAGGCAAGGCCTCAGATACAAACTCTGGTAGCTGATGCTGATGGTCACACACCTGAAGGAAACTAGGTCATTGTAGAATTCCACAAAAGCTTGCAAGCAGAAGCAGTAGCGGGATGATGCTTCCTCTTATGCTGAGTGGCGGGGCAGAGAGCACAGTCCTCCACACAATGGATGATGGGGTGAAAGTGTGGCAGTGGTGGGAATTTTGAAAAATGTACCGAACAATGTTGAAGAATAATAGATAGTGAGGTAGCTCCCTCTGGTTGGGTTTCAGCCCAACCAGCCTTACTCACTAAGTGACTCTTTAGAAACCAGGCCACACCTAGGGCTAAGCCATGATTCCAGACCTAAGAAAACACACAAAGGTCTGGAAAGCACCACAATGCAGATCTCTGTGCTGAAAGGTGACATTGTTAGGCTAGCCCCACACATCCAGTGAGGTCCAGGTAGCTGCTTTCTTAAATCTTGATTGAAGTCTGCAGAAGGAAAATCCATGAGTAAAAAAATAAAATAAAGCAAAAAATGGTTATTTTTTTTCCAGCAGATAAGCTGGGGAAAAGATGTGCATCATTTTAAGACACTAGTAAAAAAGGAAAGTGTGTGTGTAGAGGAGGGGGTTATACTGGGACTGGCTTACAGTTTTTCTGTTTGGCATTGTCCAACCCTGCTGAAAATGGTAGTATAACCTGACTGTATCTGAATCCATGTGTCCCTCAATAGGCAAGGAAGACATTAATATTATACAGGATTTATATAGCACCAACAGTTTGCACAGCACTTTACAATGTACGTAAGACCATACAGTTACAATCCAATTCAAGACAAGAGGGCTAGGGGAGCCTTGCTTGAGAGAGTTTACAATCTAAAAAGGGAAGGGCAAATGTTACAAAAAGGTAATGACTGTGTGGGGATGAGTTGATGGAGAAGGTAGAAGTTTTGTTGTTAGGTAGAGGTGGGATAGGCTTCCCTTGAAGAGATAATTTTTCAGGGATCACCTACAGACGGACAGAGAAAAGAGAAAGCCAGAAAGACTGTGGTAGGGAGTTCCAGAAAATGGGAGAGGCTTTGGAGCACTCCTGGAGGCGAGCATGGGAGGAGGTGATGAGGGAGCTAGAGAGCAAAAGGTCTTGGAAGGAGTGGAGAGCTACTTGGGTGATATTTTAAGACAAACTTAGTGATGTAGCTTGGGGCAGAGTATTTAGTGGTTTTGTATGCTGTTACCCCTTCCTGCCAACCGCCTCCCGGCCCTTTAAGAGTTCTGAAGGCGGGAAAGCGGAGGTGGGCCTTTGGGTCATGTGACCGCTGTGATTGGCTGTCACAGCAGTCACGTGATTGGAAAGCTCCCGGTTGCAAGTATGCATCGGGAGCTTACCAATCCCCTCCGGCTACCATGCTGGGATCGTGCAGAGAGCGCGCTCTCATCATGCCAAGCTGTTTACACAGGGCTGCATATATGTGGCCGCTCGGCTTTAAGGCCCACCCACCAAGAGGCCGCATATATGCCTACTATCGGCACCAAGGGGTTAACCCACGGATAAGCGGAAGCCAGTGGAGGGATTAGCAAAGAGGGGTAGCAGACACAGAGCAGTTGGGTAAAGTGGATGAGTCTGGCAGCAGCATTCATGATACATTGAAGGGGGGATAATCTGTGTAGAGGTTGGCCAATGAGGATGGGAGGCATCAGATAAAGAGAGTAGTGGGGAACAACGCTTTAGTCTCCATTGCAGTGCAGCACACCACACAATTCCCTTTTTTCACTCCATTTTATTTGAAGTGCACAAAAGGGACACTTCATTCATGTCACTGCATAGCAATGAGGTGCACTGTGCTCCTGGACATGCGATCCAGCCTTGAATGCTGCAATAAAATGCAGCATGTCTGCATTTTATAACATATCACTGCAGAGGAACTCCAGGTTGCATTGCTGCAGGCTGCATTGTGAAGAGGACACATAGAAAACAACTGTTTTCAGTGTGTCTTGGCAGTGACTGGCGATCTTACAGGGGGGGAAAATGTGAGTCACTGCAGTATGTGTGAAATGGCCCTAAGTGCGGCAGGGGATTACATACCTGTGATAATGGCACCAGCCAGGAGGAAGCTGCACAGAAAGAGGTTTCCAGCCCGAACACTAAATCTCTCCAAAATCTGCCCTTGTGCTGTTGTGAAGATCAGTCCAAACACCTGCATGAGATACACAGACCATGAAACATACATACTGCAATACTGCAAAACATACATACATACTCCAGCCCTGCTGGATGGTACATGATAAATGGTTTTCAACATTTTTTACAAATAAATATGTGAAAAGTGTGGGGGGTACATTTGTATTCAGCCCCCCGGAGTCAATACTTTGTAGAACCACCTTTCACTGCAATTACAGCTACAAGTCTTTTTGGGGATGTCTCTACCAGCTTTGCACATCTAGAGAGGGACATTTTTGCCCATACTTATTTGCAAAATAGCTCAAGCTCTGTCAGATTGGAGGGAGAGCGTCTGTGAACAGCAATTTTCAAGTCTTTCCACAGATTCTCAATTGAATTTAGATGTGGGCTTTGACTGGGCCATTCTAACACATGAATATGCTTTGATCTAAACCATTCCATTGTAGCTCTGGCTGTATGTTTAGAGTCTTTGTCCTGCTGGAAGGTGAACCTCCGCCCCAGTCTCAAGTCTTTTGCAACCTCTTATGCCGCGTACACACGACTGGTTTTGCCGTCGGAATAAACTCCGAAGGTTTCTCCGACGGAACTCCGACGGAATTTCATTCAAGCGGTCTTGCCTACACACAGTCAAACCAGAGTCCGACCAAAGTCCGACCGTCCAGGTGACATACAGCACATACGACGGGACTAGAAAAAGGAAGTTTAATAGCCAGTAGCCAATAGCTTCCGTCTCGTACTTGCTTCAGAGCATGCGTCGTTTTCGGTCCGTCAGAACAGCATACAGATGAGCGGTTTTCCCGATAGGAATTGGTTCCGTTGGAAATATTTAGAACATGTTCCATTTCTAGGTCCGCCAGAATTTTCTAAAAAAAAAGTCCGATGAGGGATACACACGATCGGAATAGACGCTGAAAAGCTTCCGTCTGACTTTTTCTGTCAGACATTCCGCTCGTGTGTACGGGGCTTAACAGGTTTTCTTCTAAGATTGCCGTGTATTTGGCTCCATCCATCTTCCCATCAACTCTGACCAGCTTCCCTGTCCCTGCTGAAGAAAAGCATCCCCACAACATGATGCTGCCACCACCATGTTTCACAGTGGGGATGGTGTGTTCAGGGTGATGTGCAGTGTTAGTTTTATACCACACACAGCGTTTTGCTTTTAGGCCAGAAAGTTCAATTTTGGTCTCATCTGACCAGAGCACCTTCTTCCACATGTTTGCTGTGTCCTCCACATGGCTTCTTGCAAACTGAAAATGGGACTTCTTAAGGCTTTCTTTCCACAATGTCTTTCTTCTTGCCCCTCCTCCGTAAAGGTCAGATTTGTGGAGAACACGACTAATAGTTGTCCTGTGGACAGATTCTCCCACCTGAGCTGTGGATCTCTGCAGCTCCTCCAGAGTTACCATGGGCCTCTTGGCTGCTTCTCTGATTAATGCTCTCCTTGCCCGGCCGGTCAGTTTAGGTGGACGGCCATGTCTTGGTAGTTTTGCATGTTAGAAGAGTATGAGGGATGAATGTGAGGCAATTGTGACCCTAAAAAAGGTACCATCCGATATAAAACAATTACCAAATGAGAACAAAAATGGGGTGGGACTTTACATGTACCTTGCAGGGTCTAATAAATACACATACCAAAAGGCTTAAAAAATAAACACATCTTTAATTTCCATATACAAATACTTGTATATGGAAATTTAAGATGTGTTTATTTTTTAAGCCTTTTGGTATGTGTATTTATTGGTAGGTTTGCAGTTGTACCATACTCTTTCCATTTTCCAATGATGGATTGAACAGTGCTCCGTGAGATGTTCAAAGCTTGGGATATTTTTTTATAACCTAACTCTGCTTTAAACTTCTCCACAACTTTATCCCTGACCTGTCTGGTGTGTTCCTTGGCCTTCATGATGCTGTTTGTTCTCTAACGAACCTCTGAGGGCTTCACAGAACAGCTGTATTTATACTGAGATTAAATGACACACAGGTGGACTATTTACTAATTGGATGACTTCTGAAGACAATTGGTTCCATTAGATTTTAGTTAGTCGTATCAGAGTACAGGGGGCTGAATAAAAATGTACCCCACACTTTTCACATATTTATTTGTAAAAAATTTGGAAAACCATTTATCATTTTCCTTCCACTTCACAATTATGTGCCACTTTGTGTTGGTCTATCACATAAAATCCTAATAAAATACATTTGCGTTTTTGGTTGTAACATGACAAAATGTGGAGAATTTTAAGGGGTATGAATACTTTTTCAAGGTACTGTAACTGTCCCTGTCCTCTGTAGACATAGCATCAGCCATACCTCCTTCTGAGAACGCCACCTGAATACCTCTCATACTGATCCCCTGGCTTTAATACTTTCTGAGTATTAAATCTTTTGACCTATTTGACCACAAATCCTGATCCTGAGTATCTGCATCTGGCCCAGGTTGTCACAGTCAGATCCTTGTTAATCTTCTACCACTCATTAGTGCGAGTCCTAGACTAATTACGCCTTGCAGCAACAACAGTTAGGCTACTTATTGACCAATAATGAGCCAGCAGAGTCCATCACAGTGTACAGATCGATTGGGGAGATGCAAGCCCTGAATCCAGATATATTCTACACAATGTGGTACAAAGTGTGTCCTTGAAGCGGAGTTCCACCCAAAAGTGGAACTTCCGCTTATTTGATTTCTTCCCCCCTCCGGTGCCAGATTTGGCACCTTTCGGGATAGAGGGGACCTGTTTTTGACCGGTCCCTGTTCCCACTTCCAGGAGACAATGCCGCCACGGTGTCCCTCATAAGTTCGGCCCCCCGTCCTCCTTCCTCCGCCGCCGGGCCAATCAGAAAGAGCTGCACGCTTTGTGCATGCACAGTAGGGAACCTACTGCAGATGGTGGCGGAAGAACCCGACAGACGATCCGAAGATCGGCTGGGGCGCAAACGTCGTGGGCTCCCTGGACAGGTAAGTGTCCATATAGTAAAAGTCAGCAGCTAACAGTGTTTGTAGCTGCTGACTTTTCATTTTTTTTACCCCCCAGGCTGGAACACCTCTTAAAGACACCAGGCACCAATTTTAAAACATTTAAAGAAAAACACATAAAAATCAGTACTTTTAAAATTATTTTAGGTGATTACTTGCAGCGTTTTTATTTTTTATAGCGCACTCCCTCCTTGTACATCATAGTGCTCTCCTCTTCTGGGAGTGTCTTATTATTGTATGTGCTGGCCCAGCCCCTCCGCCCCTCCCCTTACCTCCTTACATACACTTTTATCTAGCTGCCAGGGGAAGAGTAAAGGGGAATACTATAGATTATCGCTTTAGTAACAGCCTCTGTTGGGGCCCCTGACATCACATCCAAGATGGTGGCTCTCATTAACCAGGACAGGAGTGGCAGTCCCTGGGGACCACATTGGGTGGTGCCTTTCCTCGTGCCTCGGCCACTCATATTTCAGATGAAGAAGGAGTTTTTGCCATTGCTTTTTAGAGGAGCATTTAGCAATCTCTGAAAAGTTTAAAGTACAAAGCAGGCGATTGTTACAGAGTTCATGGAATGTCTGGAACGTTGAGGAATTCTTAATCCTTTGTGTGCAGGCGGTATTTATGAGCCATCATTGAAGGTGCATGAGAGCACGCCAGTCACAAGTGCAACCTTTGCAACCCTGGTAGTTCCCCCACTGGTGTCAATACTTTTTTACTTTTTTTTTTGTTTTGTTTTTTTACCATTTTATTTTAGTTTTTTTTTTTTTTTATTTTATTTTTTTATTATCTTTTACACTTCACACTTGTCATTTCTTAGGACACAGTTTAAGATGGAGAGGTATTTTTGGGGGAGGGGTCATAGTCCCCTGGGGGGGGGGGGGTCTTTATTGGAAGAAGTCTAAAAACTGGAGAATAATGATTCGCCTTCTGCACACCATCCTCCATCTAACACCATTCTGGCCCATGCACGATACAGACATGATGTGATCAGAGGAACCATAGGTGTGCACAGCCTATTGCATTAGGGTGTGCACCCCAAAGCTAAAACATATTTGCGTGTGTTTGCATGTTTATATACAGTATACTGATGGTGTCACCAGAGCACTGGATGGTGTCAGTAGGGCAGTGGACAGTGTCAGTAGTTTTGTATTTATTTATTTTTTTACATTTTTAAGAGCCCGGTTAGAGGGCTTTGGTAAAATATCAGGGGTCTAAACAGGGGGACTCTGCACCACATAGGGTGTGCCCAGGCACACCTGGCACTCCCTGTGCGCATGCCTAGGAGAGCAACAGTGACGTATGAAGTGTCCAATCAGACATCACCCATCAACTGAATAAACAGGCCGCAACTGTGCTCGATTGATACTTCCACCACCCCTGGGGGCCTCCGGCTGTTTTTGCCACTCCTGGGGACTCTTACGTCTTCCTGCTAGCCCTGAGGGCTCCTCACTGATTCTATCATCTCTGGAGGCTCTTGAATTTTCCTGCCACCTCGAGGGTCTCCTAACTCTCTCTGTCACCCCAAAGGGCAGTTCACTCTCTCTACTAAAGGGTCCACTGACTCTTCCTTTCACCACTAGGGGTCCCTGGCTCTTTCTACCATCTTTAGGGGCCACTGACTATTTCTGCCACCTCTGCAAGCCCCTGATTCCTCCCTCACGCCGGTGGCCCCTAAGTCATCCAGCCACATCTAGGGGCTCCTGACTCTTCCCATCACACCTGGGAGCTCCAGGCAGGTGCACACCTATACTATCACACACACACACACATTATACACGCTTACTTGTGCAGCCACATTGAGCAGACCCGACGATGTTCCTTCTGATTCCGGATGAGTTAATTCTGCTGCAAACTCGAAGCCCAGAGGGAGATAGCCCGTCATAAAAAACCTGGATGATCCAAAACAGATGTTTCATGGTCACAGCACCCAGAAAGTGACCCCCTATCCATATGCTGATGCTGCCTGTAGGTGAGAGACCACCAGGTCCCCACACAGGGTTGAACCCTCTCATTTGACAATTTATTGGACAGTTCCGCCACCATTATCCTCCTGCAGACACTGCACATCACAGAACAGGGCACATACTGTATAGGGGGGGGGGGGGGTCAGCTGCCACAAAGATTGATCTACACAGGGGAGCCCACAGCCAACCAAATAATATATTAAAGCACCCTCCGTACTCACCCCAGACACCCAGCCGTGACAAAGACCGCCCAGAGGAATCCGAGATCCAATATAAATGTGAAGACCACCATTCCAAGCAACGATAGGACATAGACAGCCAGCGTCGTCTGTCTGAGAGATACAGGAGTGAGACACTATAAGAGAGACCTAGGAGAGAATGACTCTGAGGGGTGTTGAGGGGGGAACAGGGAGGAAAACCTAGGAGAGAAAGTGAGACATGGGGGGACTGAAGGAAAAAGAGTCACGGCAGAAGGGGGGGGGGGGGGAGTTGACAGAGGAAGACAGGAGGGACAAAAAGACAGACAAAGGGGGTAAGGAGAATGGAGAGAGGAAAAAAAACACACAGGACACCATAGGCCACCATCTTGCTCACTTGTATGTCTTGGTTCTGTCCAACCAGAGCCCAGTGATAAGAGCACCACACATCCCAGCGATGGTGATTGTCAGTCCGATCCGGCCGGCATTCACCTCCTCCCCCTGTTCAAGCAAGAAGGTAAAAATTGTGGGCACACGGGGGAACATGAGCCTAGCACACACAGGAGGGCAGTAAGCCTGCTTCACACGGGGACCACAAGCCTGCTACACACAGAAGGGCTGCGAGCCTGCTGCACACAGGGGGGCAGCGAGCCTGGTACACACAGGGGGGCAGCGAGCCTGCTACACACATGGGGGGCAGCGAGCCTGCTACACACATGGGGGGCAGCGAGCCTGGTACACACATGGGGGGCAGCGAGCCTGGTATAAACAGGGGGGCAGCGAACCTGCTACACACAGAAGGGATGCGAGCCTGCTGCACATGGGGACCACAAGCCTGCTACACACATGGGGGGCAGCGAGCCTGGTACACACAGGGGGGCAGCGAGCCTGGTATAAACAGGGGGGCAGCGAACCTGCTACACACAGAAGGGATGCGAGCCTGCTGCACACGGGGACCACAAGCCTGCTACACACAGAAGGGCTGCGAGCCTGCTGCACACAGGGGGGCAGCGAGCCTGGTACACACAGGGGGGCAGCGAGCCTGCTACACACATGGGGGGCAGCGAGCCTGGTACACACAGGGGGGCAGCGAGCCTGGTATAAACAGGGGGGCAGCGAACCTGCTACACACAGAAGGGATGCGAGCCTGCTGCACATGGGGACCACAAGCCTGCTACACACAGGGGGGCAGCGAGCCTGCTACACACAGAGGGGCAGCGAGCCTGCTACACACAGAGGGGCAGCGAGCCTGCTACACACAGGGAGGCAGCGAGCCTGGTACACACAGGGGGGCAGCGAGCCTGCTACACACATGGGGGGCAGCGAGCCTGCTACACACATGGGGGGCAGCGAGCCTGCTACACACATGGGGGGCAGCGAGCCTGCTACACACAGGGGGGCAGCGAGCCTGCTACACACAGGGGGGCAGCGAGCCTGGTACACACAGGGGGGCAGCGAACCTGCTACACACAGAAGGGCTGTGAGCCTGCTGCACACGGGGACCACAAGCCTGCTACACACAGAAGGGCTGCGAGCCTGCTACACACAGGGGGGCAGCGAGCCTGCTACACACAGGGGGGCAGCGAGCCTGCTACACACAGGGGGGCAGCGAGCCTGCTACACACAGGGGGGCAGCGAGCCTGCTACACACAGGGGGGCAGCGAGCCTGCTACACACAGGGGGGCAGCGAGCCTACTACACACAGGGGGGCAGCGAGCCTACTACACACAGGAGGGCTGCAAGCCTGCTACAAATTGGACAGTAAAGCTGGTACACATTGGACAGTGAGCCTGACACAGGAGGGCTGCGAGCTTGGTACACACAAGTGGGCGGTGAGCCTGGTACACATTGAAAAGTGAGCCTGGTACACACCAGGAGGGCTGCGAGCTTGGTACACACAGGGGGCAGTGAGTCTGGTAAATATGGGGGCGTGAGCATGGTACACATTGGACATTGAGCCTGGTACACAAGTGGTAGTGAGCCTGCCACACATGGGACACAGTGAGCCTGGCACACACAGGGCAGTGAACCTAGAACATATGAGGCTGTGAGCCTTCCACACACATAGCAGCAAGCCTACCACACACACACACACACACACACACACGTGTTCCTGAGCCTGGTACACATACAGTATCTCACAAAAGTGAGTACACCCCTCACATTTTTGTAAATATTTTCTTATATCTTTTCATGTCTCAACACTGAAGAAATGCCACTTTTCTACAATGTAAAATAGTGAGTGTACAGCTTGTATAACAGTGTAAATTTGGTGTCCCCTCAAAATAACTCAACACACAGCCATTAATGTCTAAACCGCTGGCAACAAAAGTGAGTACACCCCTAAGTGAAAATGTCCAAATTGGGCCCAAAGTGTCAATATTTTGTGTGGCCGCCATTATTTTCTGGCACTGCCTTAACCCTCTTGGGCATGGAGTTCACCAGAGCTTCACAGGTTGCCACTGGAGTCCTCTTCCACTCCTCCATGACGAAATCACAGAGCTGGTGGATGGTAGAGACCTTGCGCTCCTCCACCTTCCGTTTGAGGATGTCCCACAGATGCTCAATAGGGTTTAGGTCTGGAGACATGCTTGGCCAGTCCATCACATTTACTCTCAGCTTCTTTAGCAAGGCAGTGGTCATCTTGGAGGTGTGTTTGGGGTGGTTATCATGTTGGAATACTGCCCTGCGTCCCAGTCTCCGAAGGGAAGGGATCATGCTCTGCTTCAGTATGTCACAGTACATGTTGGCATTCATGGTTCCCTCAATGAACTGTAGCTCCCCAGTGCCGGCAGCACTCATGCAGCCCTAGACCATGACACTCCCACCACCATGCTTGACTGTAGGCAAGACACACTTGTCTTTGTACTCCTCACCTGGTTGCCGCCACACACGCTTGACACCATCTGAACCAAATAAGTTTATCTTGGTCTCATCAGATCACAGGACATGGTTCCAGTAATCCATGTCCTTAGTCTGCTGGTCTTCAGCAAACTGTTTGCGGCCTTTATTCTGCATCATCTTTAGAAGAGGCTTCCTACTGGGATGATAGCCATGCAGACCAATTTGATGCAGTGTGCGGCGTATGGTCTGAGCACTGACAGGCTGACCCCCCCACCCCTTCAACCTCTGCAGCAATGCTGGCAGCACTCATACGTCTATTTGCCAAAGACATCCTCTGGATATGACGCTGAGCACGTGCACTGAACCTCTTTGGTGGACCATGGCAAGGCCTGTTCTGAGTGGAACCTGTCCTGTTAAACCGCTGTATGGTCTTGGCCACCGTGCTGCAGCTCAGTTTCAGGGTCTTGGCAACCTTCTTATAGCCTAGGCCATCTTTATGTAGAGCAACAATTCTTTTTTTCAGATCCTCAGAGAGTTCTTTGCCATGAGTTGCCATGTTGAACTTCCAGTGACCAGCATGAGAGAGTGAGAGCGATAACACCAAATGTACCACACCTGCTCCCCATTCACACCTGAGACCTTGTAACACTAACAAATCACATGACACTGGGGAGGGAAAATGGCTAATTGGGCCTAATTTGGACATTTTCACTTAGGGGTGTACTCACTTTTGTTGCCAGCAGTTTAGACATTAATGGCTGTGTGTTGAGTTATTTTGAGGGGACAGAAAATTTACACTGTTATACAAGCTGTACACTCACTACTTTACATTGTAGCAAAATGTCATTTCTTCAGTGTTGTCACATGAAAAGATATAATAGAATATTTACAAAAATGTGAGGGGTGTACTCACTTTGTGAGATACTGTAAGACGCACACATGGGGCAGGGCGCACTTACCGGGTAATGTTCTAACACCATGCGGTTCAGTAAGGTAGATAGGGAGTAAAATGCACCTGTGTTCAGCCCTAAAAAAAAAAAAAAAAAAAGAAATTATATCAGAATACGATAGCAGTGAGCAGAGAACCAGTGCTGCCATCCATCTACCCAACCACCAACTCACAAAGCGATTAAGTAATTAATATCAGAAGCTACTCCTGGTATCAGAGTGGTTAAAGAAGACCTGTCTTCTGCACTGCAGGTAACATCAGGAAACTAAGGCCTGATTCACACCTATGCATATTTAGTGCTTTTTGCATTTAGCAGATTTGCACTACAGTCCATTTAACATGGTTTCCTATGAAACACGTTCTTTAGTACAAATCTGAAAAATGCAAAAAGCACTAAAAATGCATAGGTGTGAATCAGGCCTTAGGTGTTAATTCACTAAAGACAAATAGATGGTACACTTTGCAAAGTGGTGTTGCACTCTGCAAGTGCAATTGCTCCAGAGCTTAGTAAATGAGGTAAAGCTTCACTTTGCAAACAGTACCCAAGAAAAATAAAAAAATAAAAGTATTTTTGCGCGCACATGATTGGATGATGGAAGTCATCAGAGCTTCTGCTCATTTACTAAGCCCTGGAGCAACTGCTCTTTCAGAGTGCACAGTCTATTTAGTAAATCACCAACTATTAGCGCAGTCTTTTTTGATTATTTTTATTTAGTAAATCAACCCCACAGTGTTAACACAGTGTTAAGAAAACTGCAGCTACAAACATTCAAGCGCTCACAGCACTGCAACCTTGCCAGGATTTAGTACCTCATGGTGGGCCTCCCACAGCCCATATTTCCAGTAGCATCATGGTCATCCTCAGGCTTCCATTTGGCAGCCTCACCATCATCCACAGGCACATTCTCTGGCAGGTTCATGGTTAACAAGTTCAGTTCAGATCATAATTTGGGCAGAGCAGCTGAACATTTTTTTTCTATTCTTGTCCATTGTCCATTCTTGTCCATTCTTCTCCATACACATACCAAATACACACATTCCAAATACAGCCCCTCAGCCCCCTCCCCCTCTGGAAAGCATGACCCAGCAGGAATCTCTACCCGGAAAAGGTGTTCCGGAAGGGTGTGTGAGTGACAACAGAGGAGCATAGAAATCTAATCATCCCCAGCAGCTTCCCTTATCCCTAAGCACACATAACAGAAAAGTAACCCAACAAGTAAACAGGAGGTGCAGACAGACAGCAGGTTGATCCACCCGATGCATGGTAGTACACATTGCATAATGACTGTTAGGACTCTGAATCAAAAGACAGAAATTGTAATGCCCGGTACACACGGTCGGACATTGATCGGACATTCCAACAACAAAATCCATTGGTTCAAACTTGTCTTGCATACACACGGTCACACAAAGTCTTCGGAAAATCCGATCGTTCTGAACGCGGTGACGTAAAACACGGACTTTAAACGGGGCAGTAGCCAATAGCTTTCGTCTCTTAATTTATTCTGAGCATGCGTGGCACTTTGTGTGTAGGATTTGTGTACACACGATCAGAATTTCCGACAACGGATTTTGTTGTCGGAAAATTTTATAGCCTGCTCTCACACTTTGTGTGTCGGAAATTCCTATGGAAAATGTGTGATGGAGCCCACACACGGTCGGAATTTCCGACAACAAGGTCCTATCACACATTTTCCATCGGAAAAATGCTATCGTGTGTACAGGGCATAACAGAGGCCCCATGCTCAGTTTGATTCACAAGCTCAGTGGGTCAGAGCAAGACTCTGCAAGGTATTGGGCATGCTTGGAGACTCTGCTCCAGTTGTTGAGCACAAAAAGCTAGGAAGTCCAGAGTGAATATGGAGGTCCCTGTGGAGGAAGGCATAGGCCACATCGAATGGAGCTGAGGAAGACTCTGATGAAGATTACCCTGAACAATAGAGGTTTCCAAAATCACAAGGGGAGCATGGGTCGAGGTCATCCATGGTAGTGGGACTGTCCTCTGTGTGTCTTTGGGAAGGCATTGTAGCAGTAATGCAACAATGCCGAATGTGAGGCAAAACCTAGGCAGATGGTGCTGATGATGGTTCCAAGTGACCAATCACTGCAGGAGGGTAGTGGAATCAGATCAGAGATCAGATACAAGAGCAAAAGCAGCAGCAGGCTGCTGCTTCCTCTAGGCCACATTATGCCACATATGTCAAAAACCAGGCCCGCAGGCCAAATCCAACCCACCAGGCCTTGTCATGTGGCCCACACATCCAATTTTGCAGCCGGAATGTGGTAGACCTCCATTCTGTGACTTTTGGCTCTTGCTCTCCACTCCCGATCCTGTCACTTATAAACACAGAAGCCTTCTGTGTTTACAAATGACAATTTTGCTCTCAGTAGCTGCCAGAACAAATGTCTATCCCCACCATGGCAGGGAGAGAGAGAACAATTTCTCTGAAAGGTGAAGCAGAGCCACCAACACAGGGAGCTACTAGAGCTGGGCCAGGTAGGAGAGAGTTAACGAGGAAGCTTTGGGGGTTGGGGTTGCACACTGTGCATAGCGCACCCCTAAACCCTGCACTCTGTACACAGCACACCCCTGAACACTGCACTCTGTACGTAACACACTCCTGAACCCTACATTCTGTATATAGCTCACCCCTAAACCCTGCACTCTATGCATAAGGCACCCCTGGGAACTGCACTCCCTACAAAGCACACCACTGAACCCTGCACATAACGCACTCCTGAACTTTGCACTCTGTACGTAGTGCATGCCTAAACTTTGCACTCTGTACGTAGTGCACTTCTAAACTTTGCACTCTGTACGTAATACACTCCCAAACCATGCATTTTGTGTGCAGTAGACATGTGCAATTTTTTTGGTTCCGAATTCGTTAATTTTGGAAATATCTGAATTAACGAAAACCCGTTTACCAAATTTTTCTGAATATTCGGAAATTGGAATATTCATAAATTCGGAAATTCGAAAATCCCAAAATCTGAAATAATAACTAATAATAACTTAACAAACATCTACTAAGTGGTCGCTCCACTAGGTCACTCTGCACTCTTTCCTGCCATTCAGCCTAGAGCAGGTATGTAAAACTCAATATCATTGCGGGCCGCATCAGCACTTAAATGGGCCATTTGTATCTGGGGTGCGCTGCGCACTAGACATGTGCACTGCCGAAAAATCGTTTTCGTTTCATTCATTTTTTTTTTCTCTTTTTTCGGATCATTCGTTATGATTGCAATTCGTAAATTCGTAACTTCAAAAATCCAAAATTAAGAAAGAAAATCGGATGATCCCTCAGCATTAACCCTTACCGCAGCGAAACCAGTGGTGCTGAGGAATTTGAAAAGGTGTCCAGCTGTACAAATGGTAAGGCAGCTCCTGGTGCTTCAGTCAAACCATCCTTACTCACTAGGTGAGTCTTCAGAGACAGGGTCACGTGAGTCTTCAGAGACAGGGTCACACCTGGGGCTGTGCTATGGTTCTGGACCTGGAAAGAGCTCCACAGTCAACACAGTATACAAAAGGTTGGGAAAGCACCATCATGCAATGCCCAAGGTCACATTCCGGGTTAGTCCCGTACATCCATTTCATTGGCTTCCAAAGCTGGTGCTGAGGATATGCGAATTCAGATGCTGTGCTATGCAGAGACCAGCTGAAGCAGTGGTATAGCAGGGAATCTTGATTGAAGACACAGAGGAAAAAATTCGAAGCAAGGAAAGCTAGCAAAAAAAATGTTGTTTTTTTTTCCTATACATTCTGCCTCAGTAGTTGGATTACCCCCTTCATATATTTTGGCTCTATAGTTAGATCCCCCCTCCTTACATTCTGTTGACATAGTTGAGCATGTGACATTACAAATAAGAAAAATATGACAGAACATTGACATTAGTACACACTGAGCTCCTCAGCCCAACCACATCACTCCCTAATGACCCTTCCAGCTGTCATGTGACCCACAGCGCTCTCAGCACTCACCGTATGAGACAACCAGCAGGATGAAGTTTCGGTTCTTCAGTAGCCGCAGTATGGACTGTTTATAGGAGTACTGACCCGCGGGAACAGAGAGCAGAGCAGCCTGGGCCAGGGTTGGTGGTTGGGGGGGAGCCTCCTGGAAGACTGAAAACAACACACAGTTCATTACAGTCTCAGCACTAAACATACGGCTGTCACTACACGACTGCTATTTCAGACACAGTTGTCTCTACATGTTTGCTATTCCAGATACACAGCTGTCACCACATGTCTGCTATTCCAGACACACAGCTGTCTCCACATGTCTGCTATTCCAGACACACAGCTGTCTCCACATGTCTGCTATTCCAGACACACAGCTGTCTCCACATGTCTGCTATTCCAGACACACAGCTGTCTCCACATGTCTGCTATTCCAGACACACAGCTGTCACCACATGTCTGCTATTCCAAACACACAGCTGTCTCCACAGGTCTGCTATTCCAGACACACAGCTGTCTCCACATGTCTGCTATTCCAGACACACAGCTGTCACCACATGTCTGCTACTCCAAACACACAGCTGTCTCCACAGGTCTGCTATTCCAGACACACAGCTGTCTCCACATATCTGCTATTCCAGACACACAGCTGTCTCCACATGTCTGCTATTCCAGATACACAGCTGTCACCACATGTCTGCTTTTCCAGATACACAGCTGTCTCCACATGTCTGCTATTCCAGATACACAGCTGTCTCCACATGTCTGCTATTCCAAACACACAACTGTCTCCACACATCCGCTATTCCAGACACACAGCTGTCTCCACATGTCTGCTATTCTAAACACACAGCTGTCTCCACACATCCGCTATTCCAGACACACAGCTGTCTCCACATGTCTGCTATTCCAGACACACAGCTGTCTCCACACATCCGCTATTCCAGACACACAGCTGTCTCCACACATCCGCTATTCCAAACACACAGCTGTCTCCACATATCTGCTATTCCAGACACACAGCTGTCCCAACATGTCTGCTATTCCAGACACACAGCTGTCTCCACATGTCTGCTATTCCAGATACACAGCTGTCACCACACGTCTGCTATTCCAGACACACAGCTGTCTCCACACGTCTGCAATTCCAGATACACAGCTGTCTCCACACGTCTGCTATTCCAGACACACAGCTGTCACCACATGTCTGCTATTCCAGATACACAGCTGTCTCCACATGTCTGCTATTCCAGATACACAGCTGTCTCCACATGTCTGCTATTCCAGATACACAGCTGTCTCCACATGTCTGCTATTCCAAACACACAACTGTCTCCACACATCCGCTATTCCAGACACACAGCTGTCTCCACACGTCTGCTATTCCAGACACACAGCTGTCTCCACACGTCTGCTATTCCAGACACACAGCTGTCTCCACACATCCGCTATTCCAAACACACAGCTGTCTCCACATATCTGCTATTCCAGACACACAGCTGTCCCAACATGTCTGCTATTCCAGACACACAGCTGTCTCCACATGTCTGCTATTCCAGATACACAGCTGTCACCACACGTCTGCTATTCCAGACACACAGCTGTCTCCACACGTCTGCAATTCCAGATACACAGCTGTCACCACATGTCTGCTATTCCAGATACACAGCTGTCTCCAAATGTCTGCTATTCCAAACACACAATTGTCTCCACATGTCTCCTATTCCAGACACACAGCTGTCTCCACATGTCTGCTATTCCAGATACACAGCTGTCACCACATGTCTGCTATTCCAGACACACAGCTGTCTCCACACGTCTGCTATTCCAGATACACAGCTGTCACCACATGTCTGCTTTTCCAGATACACAGCTGTCTCCACACGTCTGCTATTCCAGATACACAGCTGTCTCCACATGTCTGCTATTCCAGATACACAGCTGTCTCCACATGTCTGCTATTCCAAACACACAACTGTCTCCACACATCCGCTATTCCAGACACACAGCTGTCTCCACATGTCTGCTATTCTAAACACACAGCTGTCTCCACACATCCGCTATTCCAGACACACAGCTGTCTCCACACATCCGCTATTCCAGACACACAGCTGTCTCCACATGTCTGCTATTCCAGACACACAGCTGTCTCCACACATCCGCTATTCCAGACACACAGCTGTCTCCACACATCCGCTATTCCAGACACACAGCTGTCTCCACATGTCTGCTATTCCAAACACACAGCTGTCTCCACATGTCTGCTATTCCAGACAACAGCTGTCACCACACATCCGCTATTCCAGACACACAGCTGTCTCCACATGTCTGCTATTCCAGACACACAGCTGTCTCTACAATCCAATCCAGCCATCTCAGACACAAAGCTGTCTGTACATCACCGCTATTCCAGATACACTGCTGTTACTACACCTCTTCTACTCCACACACACACAGCTTTCACTAAACCTCTGCCATTCCACACACACAGCTTTTTTACACCTCAGTTATGTGTGAGTAATCCTCGGGTTGATGCGCACCGAATATTACCAGGATGAAGAGGAGGCTGGCGACAGCTGCAGTTCCATAAAACATGATGCTGATGTGATACGATAGCCGGTCTATATCTTCAATGTTGGGGATCAGGACTGGTGGCAGGAGGAACCCCACTGCGACACCTAACTGGAACAAAGAGGAAGACATCACCACCATGAACTGCCACCATTATAACTATCCCACTGCAACACCCAACAGAAGTAATGGTGAGATGTCACTGGCACGAACTGCCATCATCATAACTGTACCAATGTGGCATTGAACTAGAGCAAAGAGTGAGAGGTCACTGGTACAAACTACAAAGAGAAATGTTGAGATGGGGTTGACCAATAGGGTGGGCCCACTTCCAAGATAGTTTGAACAAGCAGAAAAAATTCCCCCTTCACTGGACTTTAATGGCCCAACTTGTTAATAGTGCAATAACAGTATAGTAGAGCAAAGAAAAAAAAATCAGAATAAGATATATAAAAAGTATAAAAAATTTTTTTAACAACGGATAAAAAGATAGATGTATTCACAACAATGGTGGCTGGTAAACATGTAGGTCAACATAACATAACAAAACCATAAAGATATAATACTCATGGGTCCAGGACTACCATGATGTAACCACCATGGCGAATGTCAATGGACAACACCTGACGCGTTTCAGAGTCCCTTCTTTCTTCAGGGGTGTGTACATTGATAGAGCATATTACTCCTATAATGGAATGAAAAAATAATAGTAATAAAAAAAATATACATCACAGCAAACACTAAAGTTACGTCCATTAATTTCTCATAATTTGTACAGGATTGGACTTACATGTTAACATGAGTTTGTAGAGAACAAATGCAACAGCCACAGAATAGTTAAAAATCCCGCCTTGACTACTGCAACTCTCTCCTGAATGGCCTACCCTTACGCAGGCTATCCCCCCTTCAGTGTATTATGAATGCTTCTGCTAGACTAATACACCTCATTAATCGATCTGCGACTGCTGCCCCTCTCTGCCAATCCCTTCACTGGCTTCCCCTACCCCACCGTATAAAATTCAAAATGCTAACCACAACATACAAGTCCATCCACAACATCGCCCCCAGCTTCATCACCAACCTTATCTGCAGATATCGCCCAAATCGTCCCCTCCGCTCCTCCCAGGACCTCCTGCTCCCTAGCTCTCTTGTTACCTCCTCCCATGCTCATCTTCAGGACTTCTCCAGAGCCTCTCCCATCCTCTGGAACTCCCTTCCCCGGTATATCTGATCAGCTCCTAAACTGTCCACCTTTAGGAGATCCCTGAAAACTGACTTATTCAGGGAAGCCTATCCCACACCCACCTAACTGTCCCCGAGCCACCCCCATCAAATCATTCCCCACATCCATTACCTTTTGTACCACCACCCCCTCCCTTTAGAATGTAAGCTCTACGAGCCGGGCCCTCCTGTCCCTTCTGTATTGAACTGTACTGTAATTGTGCTGTCCACCCTCTACATTGTAAAGCGCTGCGTAAACTGTTGGCGCTATATAAATCGTGTATAATAATAATAATAATAATGTCCATCCAAGGATCCAGGAAGACCAAAATAGCTCACAAAGCCGGCAGAGTCCAAGTGAAAACCAGCGAGACCAGGCAATGGAACACCCCCAAAGAGGCGGAGGCAGGCAGCGATATATAAACCATGCCAAGTTCACAATTTATACAAGAAAAAATTAAAAATAAAATAGAAAAATAGTATATGGAAATATAATAATCTACAAAATAATAAAAACAGACTAAGATATATTTGTGGCAACAAGGCGTGCAGACATATATATCAATGTGGTTATCATCGATTAATTCACATGGGGAATAAAAGCTGTTCAGAGTCATTTGCAGCCAGAGCATAATATAACAATAAATAATGGCACAGAGGCAATCTGTTGTTATACAGGGGAAAGACTGTTATTAAAGCAAATCCCCAAACAGCAAACAACAACAACAACAAAAAGTGCATAATAACAATTAGTAGCAATTGCAGCCATTAATTGTCATTATGCCCCCTTTTTTTCCCTTCTTGTTGTTTGCTGTTTGGGGTCTGTCTTTAATATGAGTCTTTCCCCTCTATAACAACATATTGCCTCTTTGCCATTATTTATTGGTATATTATGCTCTGGCTGAAAAATTACGGTACTCTGAACAGCTATCATTCCCCGTGTGAATTAAAGCAGAACTTTAGTCATTTTTTCATCTTTCCATCTATTAAATCTTCTTCCTTTGTTGTTTTAACTTTGGATAGTAAAACATTTTTTTTTCTGCCAGTAAATACCTTATACAGCCCACTTCCTGTTTCTTGTCTGGTCTTTAGCCTAGGCTTATGACATAAACAGCTCTCTCTCTCACCCTCCTGAGAGTTTGCCAGGAAAGGAGGGAGGGATGAGTCATATGAGGGCCAATGAGAGCTGCAGAGCTGGAGGTCTGCTTCTGTGTGTCTGTGTAAATCCAGGAAGTGAACAGGCAGCAGCTTCAGCTGCCCACAGTTAAAATTGATGCAGCCAGACTTGGTGGAGGGAGATTTCTGCAGCATATTTGGCAAATACAGAATCACAGTATATATGAAACACACCTCCCAACTTTTTGAGATGGGAACGAGGGACACCTAATAGCAAAAATATGTAGTCATAGGACACACACCCTGCCACGCCCCCTTAAAGGACAATTATACCAAAAAATGATTAGTTAAACCCACAAGTGCTTTTTTTTTTACCACTACTATTCCTTTATATTGGCTTTTGACATTTACAAATGCAGCAATTTAGAAACTGGATCAAAGGTTTAGGACTGAAAACACTTTCTGAAAGATAAAAAGTGCATTTTATATACAACTATATAAGAAAAGGAAATTCCCCTGAGTGGACTTTAAAGGCACTTGCTCACAAGTATTTAAATGATAAGTATATATGACAGAGTATAAAGAGTAAACAGATTTTTTATTTCAACATAGCATAGATTAAAAATATAATGTATCGTACATTCAATGGAGCATATTACAGAATTAATAACTTTCAGTGTTGATATTGAACAATGGATTATATGAAGGCTCTTTTTCTCACACGACGCGTTTCGGAATAAACAGTGTTTTTGTGTCCTTCTTGGAGAAGCATTGGGCATTATTGCTGGCGTAGTTGTTATCATTGGAACATCGTGATTAGCACTAAGTAAGTAAGCACTAAGTAAGTAAGCACTAAGTAAGATTATTTGGTGATGGTCCCATTAAATGAGGCAAGGTGTCTCACCTACCCCCATCCCTCTCGGATGCGTGCAGGCCAGAGCAATATACTGAGGCTAAAGGAGAGGGAACCCCTGTTTCTATCGGATTTCAAATATGCCAGTCACGCATCCCAGCATCCAGCGTGGGTAAAACACACCGTGTTACACACGCTGGATGCTGGGATGCGTGACTGGCATATTTGAAACCCGATAGAAACAGGGGTTCCCTCACCTTTAGCCTCAGTATATTGCTCTGGCCTGCACGCATCCGGGTGGGACGGGGGTAGGTGAGACACCTTGCCCCATTTAATGGGACCATCACCAAATAATCTTACTTAGTGCTAATCACGATGTTCCAATGATAACAACTAAGCCAGCAAAAATGCCCAATGCTTCTCCAATTTTGGAGTTTTAAAGTAACTCAATGAACCATATTATAAATGAATTGCTCTTTTCTGCTATATCCCTGAAGAAGGACACAAAAACACTGTTTATTCCGAAACGCGTCGGGTGTGAGAAAAAGAGCCTTCATATAATCCATTGTTCAATATCAACACTGAAAGTTATTAATTCTGTAATATGCTCCGTTGAATGTACGATACATTATGTTTTTAATCTATGCTATGTTGAAATAAAAAATCGGTTTACTCTTTATACTATGTCATATATACTTATCATTTAAATACTTGTGAGCAAGTGCCTTTAAAGTCCACTCAGGGGAATTTCCTTTTCTTATATACAAATGTTTTATTGGATGTGGCACTGCTTATCTTGACCTAACAAAGCAAATCACCCTATATTAACATTTATATACAACTAAATAGATCAGACCAAAATGAGGGACAAATTAGGAGGAATGAGGGACAGAGGGACTTAGTTCCAAATCAGGGACATTTGGGGGCTATGTATACAATAATATGCAAAGTGGTTGGAGGGAAGCTTCAGAATGGCAAAGCAGACTGCAGTTCCTCTTTAAGCGATGATAACCAAATTGATATATATGTCTGCACTCATTGTTGCCACATATACAGTATCTCTCAAAAGTGAGTACACCCCTCACATTTTTGTAAATATTTTATTATATATCTCTTCATGTGACAACACTGAAGAAATGAAACTTTGCTACAATGTAAAGTAGTGAGCGTACAGCAGGGATATGCAATTAGCGGACCTCCAGCTGTTGCAGAACTACAAGTCCCATGAGGCATAGCAACACTGACAGCCACAAGCATGACACCCAGAGGCATGATGGGACTTGTAGTTTTGCAACAGCTAGAGGTCCGCTAATTGCATATCCCTGGCGTACAGCTTGTATAACGGTGTAAATTTGCTGTCCCCTCAAAATAACTCAAACACAGCCATTATTGTCTAAACCGCTGGCAACAAAAATGAATACACCTCTAAGTGAAAATGTCCAAATTGGGCCCAATTAGCCATCTTCCCTCCCAGGTGTCATGTGATTTGTTAGTGTTACAAGGTCTCAGGTGTGAATGGGGAGCAGGTGTGTTGAATTTGGTGTTATCGCTCTCACTCTCTCATACTGGTCATTGGAAGTTTAACATGGTACCTCATGGCAAAGAACTCTCTGAGGATCTGAAAAAAATAATTTTTGCTCTACATAAAGATGACCTAGGCTGTAAGAAGATTGCCAGGACCCTGAAACTGAGCTGCAGCACGATGACCAAGACCATACAGCAGTTTAACAGAGCAGGTTCCACTCAGAATAGGCCTCGCCATGGTCCACCAAAGAGGTTGCGTGCACGTGCTCAGCATCATATCCAAAGGTTGTCTTTGGGAAATAGACGTATGAGTGATGCCAGCATTGCTGCAGAGGTTGAAGGGGTGGGGGGTCAGCCTGTCAGTGCTCAGACCATACGCCGCACAATGCGTCAAATTGGTCTGCATGGCTGTCATCCCAGAAGGAAGCCTCTTATAAAGATGATGCAGAATAAAGGCCGCAAACAGTTTGCTGAAGACAAGCAGGCTAAGGACATGGATTACTGGAACCATGTCCAGTGGTCTGATGAGACCAAGATAAACTTATTTGGTTCAGATGGTGTCAAGCGTGTGTGGCAGCAACCAGGTGAGAAGTACAAAGACAAGTGTGTCTTGCCTACAGTCAAGCATGGTGGTGGGAGTGTCATGTTCTGGGGATGCATGAGTGCTACTAGCACTGGGGAGCTACAGTTCATTGAGGGAATCATGAATGCCAACATGTACTATGATATACTGAAGCAGAGCATGATCCTCTCCCTTCGTAGACTAGGTCGCAGGGCAGTATTCCAACATGATAACGACCCCAAAAACACCTCCAAGACCACCACTGCCTTGCTAAAGAAGCTGAGGGTAAAGGTGATGGACTGGCCAACCATGTCTTCAGACCAAAACCCTATTGAGCATCTGTGGGGCATCCTCAAAAGGAAGGTGGAGGAGCGCAAGGTCTCTAACATCCACCAGCTCCGTAATGTCATCATGGAGGAGTGGAAGAGGACTCCAGTGGCAACCTGTGAAGCTCTGGTGAACTCCATGCCCAAGAGGGTTAAGGCAGTGCTGGAAAATAATGGCGGCCACACAAAATATTGACACTTTGGGCCCAATTTGGACATTTAAACTTAGGGGTGTACTGACTTTTGTTGCCAGCGGTTTAGACATTAATGGCTGTGTTGAGTTATTTTGAGGGGACAGCAAATTTACACTGTTATACAAGCTGTACACTCACTCAGGCTGGACTGGTGTCTTTATTCGACCTTACTAACTATATAACTTGGCATGGCTTATATTTTCCTACCTGCCTCCGCCTCTTTGGGGGTGTTCCATTGTCTGGTCTCGCTGGTTTTTACTTGGACTTTGCCGGCTTTGTGAGCTATTTTGGTCTTCCTGGATCCTTGGACATTGCTGACTATTTTTAACTAATCTGTGGCTGTTGCATTTGTTCTCTACAAACCTCTGTCAACATGTAAGTCCAATCCTGTACAAATTATAAGAGAAATTAATGGACACGTCTTTAGTATTTGCTGTGATGTATAATTTTTTAATACCATTATTTTTTCATTCCATTATAGGAGTAATATGCTCTATCAATGTACACACCCCTGAAGAAAGAAGGGACTCTGAAACGTGTCGGATGTTGTCCATGGACATTCTCCATGGTGGTTACATCATAGTAGTCCTGGTCCCATGAGTATTATACCTTTATGGTTTTGTTATGTTATGTTGACCTACATGTTCACCAGCCACCATTGTTGTGAATACATCTATTTTTTTATCCACTGTTAAATAAAACGTATATACTTTTTATATATCATTCTGATTTTTTTCTTTGCTCTTCTATTCTGTTATTGCACTATTAACAAACTGGGCCATTAAAGTCCCATGAAGGGGGATTTTTTGCCACTGGTACGAACTACCACCCTTGAAAGGATCTGTTTTTGGAAATAGATAGGGAGGGAGTCTTTACTGTAAATGGCCATTCACGTTTATGTCTTACAGTATTGCATTGTAATGTAAGTTACCATTACGAATAACACCCCGAGACATTGGTAAAGTATTGGGCAAAACAGAGAGCCCCGCTTACATTAGGGTCCCCAGAGAGCCTCCCCCTTGCATCAGGGTCCTCAGAGAGCCTCCCCCTTGCATCAGGGTCCCCAGAGAGCCCCCCCTTGCATCAGGGTCCCCAGAGAGCCCCCCACTTACATCAGGGTCCCCAGAAAACCTCCCCTCCCCTTGGGGACCCCTGCAGAGACTTGGGGCTATGGGCCCCAGATTCGGGGGTATAGCCCCAAAAGCCACCCCCTAGTGACGCCACTGTTCTACACCAGGCATGTTCAAGATCCGACCCGCGGGCCAATTGCAGCCGGTTTAATGCGGCCCACCTGCTATATATATATATATATATATATATATATATATATATATATATAAATCTTTTGTGGCCTCCAGGGAGGGGGTGGGACGAGTGCCGTCAGATTGCATACTGGAGAATCTCCTGTTTACTCGGCGGCCTCTGTAATAGGAAGTCCCATCTCCTGGGCTGGCATTGGACGACTGTTCTGTCTCTCATAGGAGCCGGGACTTTGCATTAAAGAGGCCGCCGAGTAAACAGGAGATTCTCCTGTATGTAATCTGTCGGCGCTCGCCCCCCCCCCCTTCCTGTCCCCTCCGAGGCTGAAGATGGGCATCGATCAGGCTGCACTGAAGGCAATGGTGAGGCTGCATTCATGGCAATGGTGAGGCTGCATTTATGGCAATGGTGAGGCTGCATTCATTCATGGGCACTGACCCTTGTAATAGAGCTATATGATCACCTGCAACTCCATTTTGTAATCTCCCCTCAATTCTATAAGCTTGTTTATAAAGAATGTACGTGCCTTATCTTACACTTCTTTTTCGTTAAGAGTTTTAGACCTTTTTGCTTGAGCCAACTTTTAATTAAAACTCTCACTGTATAACTCATTGTGTTTAGACGGATTCTCAGTAGTCTATGCAGATAAGCTATCTTTGTAAATTATATATATAAAACACAAAGCGCTGTGATGCTAAATAGCTGATAATTACACATAAAACCAAGTGAGGCTGCTATCAAAAGAGAGTGTTTTCAGAGTCACTTAAAAGGAATAAATAATGATATTTGAAGCGCTTCACAATGTGCATGAAAATGAATATAAAAGTAAATATAAATAGTCAAATAAATCCAGCGGTGAGTAAAAATTCCTAAAAAATCCAACAATCAAAATAGTGTAAAACTATAAAAAATTAGTGACACCAAATGTGTAAAAAATTCACATAAAAAATCCACATAAAAATAAATATATAGGGATGTATTCAGAAGGTTCAATTATACAGGTGTGGAATCCTGATTGGTATAGAGCTTTTGATCACTAGCAAAGCTGTTTAAAAACACTTGCTTAATTAAGGTGCTCATTGATCTTAATAGTACCAAAGTGTTTTTTGCTTCTATTCACAACCAATGTGAGAATCATAAACAGGCAAATAAGAGAAAAACCAATCATTGTGCAATAGTTAGGATACCAGGGTACACAGGCAAACTTCAATCCACTCACGTGTGCCTTATAATAATAAGGCATATGCAGGTTTTACTATAGCAGTCAGCCGCCTTAGACAGGAGCAGATTCAGTGCAGTACACTGTGTGAAACTGCTGATCTGCACAGAGCGTCCTTGGCTCCTCCCACGCGTTACATCACAGTCACGTGACTTTTTCAAGGATAATACAAGCTCTGACGGACTCAGCTTTATAGCACAACAGCAGAGTGGTTGCCATGGCTACAGCATGAGTTTATCATCATACTGCTTCCTGCATAAACTTCAATCCTGTTAAAACCTACTTTTATTAGACATGTAATTCATATGAATATCGTTGGTTTATCAAAACCACGATTCAATGTGTAAAAAACGCAGTGTGTAAAAAGTAAAAAATATATATTGATATCTCTAATCACGTTTACTTCTTCAACTCCCTCCAGTGGTCACAATTGGTATAGCATCTCACAGAGGGAGTATATGGCAAAGCTATGTCTCTAATGGTTTTGATAATTGACCAGTGCCCCATGATATCACAAAAATGGGGTATCCACATGCTCTGCTCATAAATGTATGGAAAACGGAGTAAACAAGATGACATGATATATATATATATATATATATATATATATATATATATATATATATATATATATACATATATAAAATTAAAATAAGATATGATATAAGAAATAGGGAAATAATATTAGAATATAAAATTAAAATCTAAAAATTCCATGATAGAATATTGCAAAAATGGATGATGACCATTATTTATATGCTAGAACTGAACCAAATATTGCCACTCAGAAAAAACTGGTATTGGACAAATAATGAGAATATTGGACCAAAAAATAAATAAAAATAAAAAATAAAAAATATAAAAAATAAAATATAAATAAAATATATACCATAAAAAAATAAAATATATATATATATATAAATCTGAAAAACCTCTAAAAATCAGAAATAAAACAATTCAGGTCGAATTCAATGTTCAAACCATGGGGTTCTAATGTACCCATCTGGAATATCCATTTGGATTCATTCTTGCTGAGTTCCCTCACTTTATGGGAACCCCTCCAATGAGCCTTATACTTTTGAATAGCCCAGAATTGGAGACCCCTAGGGTCTCTGTTAGGATACCTATCAAAATGTTTTGAAACACTGTGTTTTGGATAGCCTTTTCTAATGTTCTGGATATGCTCTCTTATTCTCTTCCACATTGGTCACTTAGTTCTGCCAATGTATTGGAGGGAGCAGGAGCACTGTAAAGCATATACCACCCCCTCAGTCCTGCAAGATATAAAATCCTTTATTTCAAATTCTTGTCCAGTATTTGTTGAAGAAAATTTCTGACATTTGTATCCATTTTGATTAGTATTTATGCAGGCATAACACCTTTTACAGGGATAGAATCCTTTACCCTGAAAAAAGGTTAAATCAGTTATTCTCTTGGGTGGGTTGGGTACATTTTTAGCTATGATGTCCCTTAGAGTTGGAGCTCGTCTATAAATGAATCTCGGTTTTTCTGGGAGTAGATTTGCCAAAGTAGTATCAGTTTTTAAAATAGACCAATGTCTTTTTATAATCCTCTCCATCCTCCTGTGTTGTACACTGAAGTCCATTATCAGAGGTATGTCATCTGTTTTGTCATTTACCTTGATTTTATCTTGGATCAGCGCTTCTCTTGAGGTTTGATTGACTTCTGTTATTTTTTCTTCTATAAAACATTTATTGTACCCTTTTTCTTCAAACCTCTTACCTATCCACTGAGCTTGTTTAAGATAGTCATTATTTTCTGAACAATTTCTCCGTAAGCGAATAAACTGGCCCTTCGGAATGTTGATTAACCATGGCTCATAGTGGCAACTCGTTACTGGTATATAGCTGTTCCTTTCCACCGGTTTGAAGAAAGTTTTTGTGCTGATGATATTGGCTGTTAGTTCTATTTCAAGATCAAGGAACTGGATTTTAGTCTCACTAATTTGATGTTCAAGTTTAATATTTTTTTGGTTCATATTCAAACGTTGGAAAAAGGATCTTAAACTCAGTTCATCACCCTTCCAAATAATAATACAATCGTCTATGAATCTTTTATATAGAACCAGTTCCTTTGGAGTATTTAAAAAGATGGCATCCTTCTCCCATTTTGCCATGAATATGTTGGCTACACTTGGGGCATATTTAGCTCCCATCCCAATACCCGTTAGTTGTCGAAAATAATTGTCATTATACCAGAAGTAGTTATGTTGAATACCAAAGGCCAGGCTTCTAAGAAGAAATCTTTTCTGTTTAGAAATGAGATGGCTGAATGAATCCATAGCCCATTTAGATGCTTCTATTGCATCACTATGTTCAATTATTGTGTACAGTGAAGCAACATCAGCAGTTGCTAACAGATATCTTCCATTAGGGTCCAGGGTCAGAGATTTTAGTATTTGTAATAAATGTTTGGTATCACGTAGATAAGCTTTAGTGTTAGGTACTAGGGGTTGCAAGAATTTGTCCACATATTCCCCTAGTCTCGCATTGATCGATTGAATCCCATTAATGATGGGTCTTCCTGGTGGTGCCTCAGCATTCTTATGGATCTTCGGGATGGTGTAAATGATTGGAACTCTACATGTATCCGGTACTAAATATCTAGATTCTTTTTTGGATAGAATATTTTTGTTAATTCCTTTTTGAATCAAAGAGGACAGATCTCGTTTGTATTCTCTAGTAGGATTGCTACTGAGTTTCAGATATGTGTTATTATCGTTAAGTTGTCCCATCAGTTCCTGGTGGTAGTATTCCTTAGTTAGTACTACAATGGCGCCCCCTTTGTCGGCCGGTCTAATTATAATATCTTTATTTGCTTCCAATTGTTTTATACCTTGTTGTATATGCTGGGATTCTGAGATTCTACTGAACTTGAGTTGTTCCAGGTCTTTGATCACCATTTTTTTAAACACCTCAATAAGTTCATTATTTGTAGAGGGTGGATTGAATAGTGACTTATTTCTTAAATCACTATGCTGTACTCCTCTGCCAAGTTCCACTCCTTTGTTCAATGTAGATGGTGGTCTGGATAATAAGTATTTCTTGATATTCAATTTCCTGGTGTATTTTTGTATGTCAATATACATCTGGAATTTGTCCAGATTCTTTTTTGGTGCATATTTAAGGCCTTTGTCCAGTGTGATTAATTCCGCTCGTGTGAGCTCTTTGCCGCTGAGGTTGTAGATGCCTTCCCCTAGTACTCTCTTCTTCTTTTGGGTTTGCCTTCCTGCTCTGCATCCCCTTTTATGGTGTTTGGACTTCTTTCTCTGTTTGTATATTCCTGTAGGGGTGGGGGATCTTCGTTTCTGCGGAAATCTAAAAAAGATCTTGACTGTTCTTCCTCTATGTAATTTCTAAGAGGCTCGTATCTATTGGTGGTAGGCAATGAGCTCCTCCTATCAGGATATCTGTACTGGTCGTATTCTCTGGTCCCATTCCTATTACCATTGGACTGGTGGTCTCGAGATTCACCATTGCTCTGTTGATAGTCCCTATGATCTCTCCTATCCTGATCATACCGATAATCCCTTGGCTGATCCCTATGAGGTTGTTGGTAGGAGTTTCTGGGGTCATTTCTGGAATTATATTGATTTTCTCTTGGTTCAGTTCTAGTTGAACGTTGATAGTATCCTTGTTCCCCATACCTGGGGTACCTTCCATTTTCCACCTGATCATATTGCGATTCATTACCTGATTGGTGCGATCTTGATTGATTGTAGGGTGGATAGTGGGGTTTGTTTGGTCTTTTATTGGCATTATTTTTCCAGTAAGGTCTTCTTGGTGATTTATTTTTTGTTTTGTTCCTCCACCAAGGTTTTAGTGTTCTTTTTTTTTTTTTTTTTTTTTTTTTTGTCACATCAGTCGACCAATTTGAGGGTTGTAGATCAGCTTAGCCGTTCCTTTAATCAACCGGCCCTCTCTCATTGTCTCATCATCGTGACACTTTGCCATTATAAAACAAAAAGAGGAATGCTTACAACCATACATATATCCACTCTAAGGGAATTACCTAGTCTTGCCTTGGGTCATTATGAATCCGATTACCCATGTTAAATTCTTATCTGTCTATCCCAACCCTCACCCTTCTCCGCTCCTACCCACTCCTCCCCCCTCCCCAATCCCTCCCTTTCCCCCTCTCCAGGGTCTGGCATTCATTCCACTCTCCTTCTTAAATTAAAGATTTGATTTCTTTGGCATAGCTCCATGTTTTTTTAAATTTTTTCCAGTGGTCCCAACTACCCAAGTTCTTACTTCTTATGTCTTCTACTCTACTCCCCAACATCTCCAAGTTATGGCTTTCCTCTATTGCATCAAACCACTCCCATATCTCTGGGCTCTCCCTCCTCTGCCAGTTCCTTGGGATCGTTCTTTTAGCCGCATTCAGAAGTTGCGGAACAAGAGTCTGCTTACCATTATTTAGATCCCCCATCCCCCCTAGGAACAGGACCTCCCAAGGGTCATCTGCTACCTCTATTCCCGTGATTTCCTTTGTGAGGACCAATATTTTATGCCAGAAATTTTTAATTATAGGGCATCTCCACCACATGTGTCCCATTGTTCCAATCTCTTGGCATCCTCTCCAACAGGTGGCTGGCCCTTTCTGATATCTGCTTGTTATCTCGGGGGTCAGGTAGCTTCTACTGATACATTTATAGTTCATTTCCGCCGATCGGGTATCTATTTTTGAATTGGCGCTTATTTTAAAAATCCTTTTAATTGTGTCAATATCCTTTTTAGTGCCTAGATCTCTCTCCCATTTAAGTATGAATGGCGGCATCTCCAACTTTTCTGAGGCCAACAAGATTTTATAGATCTGAGAGACTGTATTTCTTGGGGCCTCCTTATCACACAGCTTTTCAAAGTCTGTCAGTTGTCTTCCGGACCTGATTGGCTGTGGTAGCCTATTCACAAAATGGTTTAGTTGAAGATATCGCCATCCATCTAAGCCCCGTGTGTTCCTCCCGTGTGTGAGTTGCTGAAGTGACATAATTTTACCTTCGTTCATAATTTCTCTCAATTGTGTTTTTCCCCAAAGTGCTTCTTTTCCTCCTATACTCTCCATACCTGGTGTAAAAAATGTATTATCTAACAGTGAAATCAGTGGTGAATTATATTTCCCATTTACTTTCTTATATATCCCATCCCATATTTTAAAAACATTTCTTGTTATTTTATGTGTACTATTTGCAAGTGATCTGAAGTGTGTGGGATTCCAAATAATAGTGCCTAATTGTGAATCACTTAAATCTTCTTCTAATTTTGCCCATTTTTTCCGTTTATCCTTCATCGCCCATTCCACTACCCTGGATAAAACTACAGCTTTATAATACATCTGTATATCAGGAACTGCCAGACCTCCGTCTACTTTCCTTTGTTTTAGCGTCTGGAGAGACACTCTCGGTTTTTTTTTTTTCCAAATGAAGGTCATAATTATTTTTTTTAGCGTCCTCAGATAGTTTTGGGGGAGGGGGACTGGTAGCATCTGGAAAACATACATGATCTTGGGCAATAATACCATCTTAAAGACATTAATACGTCCAATCCAGGAAAGAGCCTTATGGTAAAGTCTATTACATTCTAATCTTACCAGGTCTAATAAGGGCATGTAGTTACTAATAAACGTTTTCCTACTTGAGCTGGTTAGTTTAATACCCAGGTATTTTAATTCCTTAGTCCATTTAAAACTAAATTCTTTTTTCAAAATCTCGACCGCTGGCTTACTTACATTTATATTTAATATTTCTGATTTATTCATGTTTATTTGAAAATTGGATACCTCTCTGTATTCCCTTAATGCCTTTATGAGGTTGGGCATCGTCGTGTCCGGATCCGTTACATAGAATAGCACATCGTCCGCATATGCTGCGACTTTGTGTTCCTCCTCTCCAACCACAACACCCCGAATGTGCGGGTCCCTTCGTATTGAAGCCAAAAAGGGTTCCATGGCTAAAACGAAGAGAAGCGGGGACAGGGGGCACCCCTGTCTCGTGCCCCTCTCCATCTCAAAAGGTTGAGAAAGAATCCCATTAATTTTAATCACGGCCGTTGGATGATGGTACAAAGTTTTTATCCTTCGAATCATTTTAGGGCCCAGTCCCATAGCCTCTAGAGTCTGGATCATGAACCCCCAGTCTACCCTGTCAAAAGCCTTTTCGGCATCAATTGACAGAAGTAGTCCTGGGGGCCCACTCTCCTTCATTTTTCCCGTCAAAAGCAGGGTCCTAATCCCGTTGTCCCTCCCCTCCCTATTTGGGACAAACCCTGCTTGGTCTGAATTAACTAATAGGTTCATATGTTCCTTTAATCTTTCTGCCAACACTTTAGCGTAGAGTTTTGTATCGTTGTTCAGTAGAGAGATTGGGCGATAGCTTGAGCATATTGTTTTATCTTTGCCTTCTTTCGGTATGATTGTAATAAATGCTTTCAATGCATCTCTGCTCATCTCAAAGCTCTCACCCAACCCGTTCATATACCGGCACAACCTAGGTACTAAAACTTCTCCAAATGTTTTATAATAAAGTGTTGTTAGGCCATCTGGTCCTGGGCTTTTCCCGAGTGCCATTCCGGCTAACGCTTTACTAATTTCTTCTTCGGAGATCGGTCTTTCCAATAAGTCTCTGTCTTCCTCAGGGATCTTGGGGAGCGCTGCCCTTTTAATATACTTGTTACCTCTTACTATCCTATTTTTTGAGTAGGTGTCTTGCTTGGGGGCAGAATATATCTCCTCATAGTAGTCCCTGAAGGTTTCTGCCACCTTCTTAGTTGAATATTCTATTTGGCCCTCTTTAGTTTGGATTTTTTCTATGAAATTCCTAACTTTTTTTTTCCTTTGTACCATCTTTGCAAGCTGTTTGCTCGGTTTATTACCCCATCTGTATCTCTCCCAGGCTATCTTATCCAGTGATGCTCTGGACTCCTGTTCCATTACCGTTTTTAACTCAGATCTTTTAATGACCATCTGATGGTGTATCTCTTGGGGTAACTGGCCTTTGCATTTTTTATGGGTTTGTTCTAATCCCGTGAGCTCCTCCGTTAATTTTAGGATTTTTTCCTGCCTCTCTTTTTTCTTCCTAGTCCCCATTTCAATCAATACTCCTCTAATATAGGCTTTATGTGCCTCCCATAATGTGGCCCCTGATATATCCCCAGTGTCGTTTACCTCGAAATAATTCTCTAGTTCTTGTCTAATTCTGTTGTACCCCTCTACTTCTCTTATCAGCTCTTCATTTAGCCTCCACTGCCCCCTCTCAACCTGGTCTCTTCCGGATCTCATCTCGATGGACATGGGTGCATGGTCAGAGTAGGTTATGTTTCCTATCATGGATCCCTTTACCCTGTCTATCCCCTTGTGCTCAATTATAGCCCAATCGATCCGAGAGTAGGTCCCGTGCACAGGGGAATAGAACGTGTAATCTCTCTTAGTTGGATGTTGAACTCTCCAGATGTCTACCAGTTGCCAGTTAAAAAGTATTTGCTTTATCTTCTTTAGGTGATTACATTCCTTCCCCTGGGGACGAGCCGTACTGTCCATGCTTGGGTTGAGGGAGAAATTAAAATCCCCCATCATAATCAGGTGTCCTCTCATAAACTGCACTATTTTCTTCAAAATGTTTGCCAGGTACTTCGTCGGATTTTTATTGGGGGCATAGATATTAACTAGCGTAACTTTCTCTTCATTTAAACTACCTCTGAGGCACAAATATCTTCCTTCTGGGTCCACTAATCTTTCCTCCAGCACAAACCTTATTTTCTTTGAAAAACCTATAGCTACTCCCCGTGCCCTATTAGAAATAGTGTCTCCTTGAAACCAGACCGGGTATTCCCTCGAGAACAATCTTAGTCGCGATTGAAGTGATATGTGTGTCTCTTGTAGGAACACCACGTCTGGTCCCAATGATTTCAACTCATTAAAAATATTATATCTTTTCCTGGGTATATTTAAGCCTTTAACATTATATGTTGTGAATTTTATTATTGCCATGTCTCTTTATTTAATCCTCCTGAAATCTCCCTTTGCCTTAGACCCTGGAGAGTTTTCCCTTTTCCATCGGGATGAAGTTGAACCAGACCCCTCACTCCTACTGCCCCTCCCTCCCTCCCCTCAAATTCCCCCCACCCTCTCCCTCCCCCCCATCCCCCCCTCCACACCCCAGCCTCCCCCCCTCCCCCCCCAGCCCCCCACTCCCCTCCCCTCCTCCCCCCACCCCCCTCCCTGGTTCCTACCGAACCCTTAGACCATTGGGGGTCACGAACATTGTGGCCCACCATTGATCTCCTCCTCCAAAGGCAGGAGTCTGAGGTGTACCCCCCCAACATTTCCTATTACCTTAATGACCTAGCCTACCAGGCTCTACTCCGTGGATCTTCTTTCTTCCCTAAATTCCATAGGCAATGACCTTTCACTCCCTCTTCCCCCCCACAACCTCCCCCCCACAAGCCCCCCCCTAACCCACACTCAGTTCTATCCAGCGTTCCATGGACCAATCCAATGTTGGGGGTACCTGTATACCCAGTTTCTCACAGAACTCATCTAGTTCTCCTGGAAATCTTAAACTTGCAGATCTCCCATCTTTCTTGCCTACTAGGCAGGCTGGGAATCCCCATGTGTACGTGATATCTTGATTCACCAGTTGTTCCAGTAGGGGTTTTAGATGTCGCCTTCTCGCCAATGTGCCTTTGGCTAGATCCGCAAAGACTTGGATTCTTGCCTCTTTGAACTGTAGTGGGGTATGACCCTTGAGCTTAGACCAGATGTTTTCCTTATCTTCATAAAATCTGAACCTCACAATTATGTCCCGGCTTCCTTCGAATCGTCTGGTATCTAGCCTGCCCAGCCGATGCACGCGTTCAATTTTGGGGAAGTCCTCTCCTTCCAGCCCTAAAAGTGGGCTGAAAATAGTTGCCACAGTCTTCTTTAGGTCTTCACCCCTATTTTCAGGGACCCCTCTGAGTCTTAAGTTTTGTCTACGGTCTCTATTTTCCTGATCTTCCAGCCTGTAACATATTTTTATCTGGTTTTGCTGGTTTATTTTAAGTTGTTCTTTTAGACTAGAGCACTCCCGCCCTTGCTTATCAAGCTTGTCTTCGGCCTCTTCCACTCTTACCAGGAGGTTGCCTAAGTCAGACCTCAGCGAGGTGAACTCCGCCTTAATTGATGTTTCAAGCGCTTTCAGCATCTCTGCTAGTTCACCTTTCGAAGGTAGTTGCGGATCTTGTCTATGTTCCTCAATTCTGGATGCTTCCATCGTATTTTCGGCTAATAGCTCCTCCCTCGAGTGATCTGGGGTCAAGTTTTCTCTTTCGTTGAGTCCTTTCTTCTTTTTATCTGCTATATTAGATTTTTGAGTCTCCTGCAGGGAACTCCCCGGGCTCCCCCCTTTTACCATATATTGCTTGATTGTACTAGCAGGAGTACTCCCAGACAGGTTCTCTTTTGGGGTTTTCGGTGGACCCCCCTTCCCAGCTTTGGCTGAGCTACGACTCATACTTCTCTTCCCACTGTCTAGGCTTGCTTAGTCTTAATTGGTGTATCAAAATTAGCCGTATTAGGCCAAGCTCCAGGCTTCCTCTTTTGGATGACAAATAGAATTATATTCAAAATGCAGGTACTGGTGCAGTGGTGGTACGAAATTAGTTCGATGAATAAGCCCCTATGTGACTATGCTGAGCTCGTACCTATATACCGTGCTGATATATAGGGAGTCTAGATGCGTTTTCCGCTGGACTATATCTGGCGTCCCCTGCGTTAAATAGAAATTAAAGGGAAAGTCCCATTATGGTGCTATATTTAGGGTTTTCTGATCCAACACCAGTCTCCAAACCTTATATCTGCTGTTTGCCGCCTACCACCCTCTTCCGATATATGAATCCTTACCGGGCTTCCTCTCTGGATCAATATTTCCAAAAGAGCCAACTCTGCTGCCGCATTCCCAAGGTTCGCCGTATCGTGGTTTCCCGCTTCTTAAATGCGCTCTTTATAAAGGAGCCGAGAGAGAGTAGCACACAGCAGTGTTATATTTAAACGACTGAAATTGTTATCAAAAACCCCCCTTTCCCTCCCTCATGGATGCTGCAGCGCTGGTGTGCGGACTTATAGATGGGGTAAGTATGTCATAGGAGTTTGTGTGAAAAGAAAAAAAGGGGGGGGGGGGGAAGAAGCAATCCGTTGTTCCACCCAGGGATATCAGTTATTCCACTTCAACCTTGATTAACAGAGTTCCTGTAATGTTCCATTCCTCTAGCACAGTTTGTACCCATAAAAATTATGCAAATTGTTACCAGCAAACCCACTTTCCCTCCATCCGGTTACAGGGATAATAAGAATGATCTGACAAAAATTTCCTTACATGGTAACCATCAGCTTAACTTCTCCACATTGTTTCTGATACACTCTTACCTTCAGCGTTTGTTAGGCTTTATATATCTCTTACCACCACCACACATTGGATATCTGTCTCCCCTCTGTGTTATGTATAAGAGGCTCAGCTGTTGAATGCCCTTGTCGCTCTCCGGATATGAGGCATCTATCCTCAGACGCTTACTGCAGTCTCTGTCTCGCTATTTGGCTCCTTTGCTGACATGACCTGCAGGAAGGGGGGGCGGGGGGGGGGGGGAGAGCAGAGACCCCGGAGCGGACCGCGGAATCTGCCGCCCTGTGTGTTCCTCTAACTATCTTCCGGGAGAGGCGCGCCGGCTCTCAACACGCCGGTCTCCTCTCAATACTCCCAGCGCTCTCCACTCTGACCGCTCCGTCCCGGCATCCCGCTCTGTGAAGGGGAGAGGAGATCCGCCAGCGCTTCAACGGGACAGCACACCTCCTACTCCTCCCTTCCCTCTGACGTCTGACGTCTCACGTCATCCCCCCCACCAGGTTTTAGTGTTCTTGATCCATTGTCATGTGTGTTACTTTGTTCCCATTGTTTCTGTTGGTTATATCTTGGGGTTTCTGGTGTCCTGGATCTCCTTTCTGGAGTCCTATAATATGTATTTCTCCTGGGGCTAACTATCCTCACCTCTCTATCTGGTGATGAGGCTATAGACCCAGTTTTACCTTGTTTGGCATTGATTTGCCAATTGAAAACCTGTTCTAACTGATAATCATTGGTATCTCTGAGGTATTTTCTCTTTTTCCTTTGTTTCAATTCAACATCTTTCTGTTCTAACACTTTATTCAGTTGTTGAGTTAGTGATGAAAAAGGTGCTGTCTCTTTAAAAGGGTCCAGTGTGGTTTTGCATTCAGCAATTTGCTGGTTAATCATGTTTAATTTCCTTTGTTTCCTTTTTAAGGCAAAATGTACTAGATCCAGACCTTTATCGTTAAAAAATTTATACCACTCATTAGTTGCGTCTTGATCTGTCAAACCATCACAGATGGGTACATCCCATCTCAATCTTCTCGGGACAATTTTATCTTTAATGTATTGTTCATGAGCAGCTATGTCCCACCATAGGCTCACCTTTTTTTCCATTAGGTGGCCGAATTTCCTAAAATTGGTGTCTAAATCACCCTTATCAGTGCTAGGTGCAGTGGAAAAAACATTTTCCAAATTAATTGTGCGTTTTTCAATAAAATCAAAAATATCCATCACTGTAGCTATATGTGAAAAAACTGAAAAATAAGTGGAAAAAATATATATAAAACACAAAGCGCTGTGATGCTAAATAGCTGATAATTACACATAAAACCAAGTGAGGCTGCTATCAAAAGAGAGTGTTTTCAGAGTCACTTAAAAGGAATAAATAATGATATTTGAAGCGCTTCACAATGTGCATGAAAATGAATATAAAAGTAAATATAAATAGTCAAATAAATCCAGCGGTGAGTAAAAATTCCTAAAAAATCCAACAATCAAAATAGTGTAAAACTATAAAAAATTAGTGACACCAAATGTGTAAAAAATTCACATAAAAAAATCCACATAAAAATAAATATATAGGGATGTATTCAGAAGGTTCAATTATACAGGTGTGGAATCCTGATTGGTATAGAGCTTTTGATCACTAGCAAAGCTGTTTAAAAACACTTGCTTAATTAAGGTGCTCATTGATCTTAATAGTACCAAAGTGTTTTTTGCTTCTATTCACAACCAATGTGAGAATCATAAACAGGCAAATAAGAGAAAAAAAACAATCATTGTGCAATAGTTAGGATACCAAGGTACACAGGCAAACTTCAATCCACTCACGTGTGCCTTATAATGATAAGGCATATGCAGGTTTTACTATAGCAGTCAGCCGCCTTAGACAGGAGCAGATTCAGTGCAGTACACTGTGTGAAACTGCTGATCTGCACAGAGCGTCCTTGGCTCCTCCCACGCGTTACATCACAGTCACGTGACTTTTTCAAGGATAATACAAGCTCTGACGGACTCAGCTTTATAGCACAACAGCAGAGTGGTTGCCATGGCTACAGCATGAGTTTATCATCATACTGCTTCCTGCATAAACTTCAATCCTGTTAAAACCTACTTTTATTAGACATGTAATTCATATGAATATCGTTGGTTTATCAAAACCACGATTCCATGTGTAAAAAACGCAGTGTGTAAAAAGTAAAAAATATATATTGATATCTCTAATCACGTTTACTTCTTCAACTCCCTCCAGTGGTCACAATTGGTATAGCATCTCACAGAGGGAGTATATGGCAAAGCTATGTCTCTAATGGTTTTGATAATTGACCAGTGCCCCATGATATCACAAAAATGGGGTATCCACATGCTCTGCTCATAAATGTATGGAAAACGGAGTAAACAAGATGACATGATATATATATATATATATATATATATATATATATATATATATATATATATATATATATATATATATATATATATATAAAATATACATATATAAAATTAAAATAAGATATGATAAGAAATAGGGAAATAATATTAGAATATAAAATTAAAATCTAAAAATTCCATGATAGAATATTGCAAAAATGGATGATGACCATTATTTATATGCTAGAACTGAACCAAATATTGCCACTCAGAAAAAACTGGTATTGGACAAATAATGAGAATATTGGACCAAAAAATAAATAAAAATAAAAAATAAAAAATATAAAAAATAAAATATAAATAAAATATATACCATAAATATATATATATATATATATATATATATATATATATATATATATATATATATATATATATATATATATAAATCTGAAAAACCTCTAAAAATCAGAAATAAAACAATTCAGGTCGAATTCAATGTTCAAACCATGGGGTTCTAATGTACCCATCTGGAATATCCATTTGGATTCATTCTTGCTGAGTTCCCTCACTTTATGGGAACCCCTCCAATGAGCCTTATACTTTTGAATAGCCCAGAATTGGAGACCCCTAGGGTCTCTGTTATGATACCTATCAAAACGTTTGAATATGAACCAAAAAAATATTAAACTTGAACATCAAATTAGTGAGACTAAAATCCAGTTCCTTGATCTTGAAATAGAACTAACAGCCAATATCATCAGCACAAAAACTTTCTTCAAACCGGTGGAAAGGAACAGCTATATACCAGTAACGAGTTGCCACTATGAGCCATGGTTAATCAACATTCCGAAGGGCCAGTTTATTCGCTTACGGAGAAATTGTTCAGAAAATAATGACTATCTTAAACAAGCTCAGTGGATAGGTAAGAGGTTTGAAGAAAAAGGGTACAATAAATGTTTTATAGAAGAAAAAATAACAGAAGTCAATCAAACCTCAAGAGAAGCGCTGATCCAAGATAAAATCAAGGTAAATGACAAAACAGATGACATACCTCTGATAATGGACTTCAGTGTACAACACAGGAGGATGGAGAGGATTATAAAAAGACATTGGTCTATTTTAAAAACTGATACTACTTTGGCAAATATACTCCCAGAAAAACCGAGATTCATTTATAGACGAGCTCCAACTCTAAGGGACATCATAGCTAAAAATGTACCCAACCCACCCAAGAGAATAACTGATTTAACCTTTTTTCAGGGTAAAGGATTCTATCCCTGTAAAAGGTGTTATGCCTGCATAAATACTAATTAAAATGGATACAAATGTCAGAAATTTTCTTCAACAAATACTGGACAAGAATTTGAAATAAAGGATTTTATATCTTGCAGGACTGAGGGGGTGGTATATGCTTTACAGTGCTCCTGCTCCCTCCAATACATTGGCAGAACTAAGCGACCAATGTGGAAGAGAATAAGAGAGCATATCCAGAACATTAGAAAAGGCTATCCAAAACACAGTGTTTCAAAACATTTTGATAGGTATCATAACAGAGACCCTAGGGGTCTCCAATTCTGGGCTATTCAAAAGTATAAGGCTCACTGGAGGGGTTCCCATAAAGTGAGGGAACTCAGCAAGAATGAATCCAAATGGATATTCCAGATGGGTACATTAGAACCCCATGGTTTGAACATTGAATTCGACCTGAATTGTTTTATTTCTGATTTTTAGAGGTTTTTCAGATTTATATATATATATATATATATATATATATATATATATATATATATATATATATATATATATTTTTTTTTTTTTTTAATGGTATATATTTTATTTATATTTTATTTTTTATATTTTTTATTTTTATTTATTTTTTGGTCCAATATTCTCATTATTTGTCCAATACCAGTTTTTTCTGAGTGGCAATATTTGGTTCAGTTCTAGCATATAAATAATGGTCATCATCCATTTTTGCAATATTCTATCATGGAATTTTTAGATTTTAATTTTATATTCTAATATTATTTTCCTATTTCTTATATCATATCTTATTTTAATTTTATATATGTATATTTTATATATATATATATATATATATATCATGTCATCTTGTTTACTCCGTTTTCCATACATTTATGAGCAGAGCATGTGGATACCCCATTTTTGTGATATCATGGGGCACTGGTCAATTATCAAAACCATTAGAGACATAGCTTTGCCATATACTCCCTCTGTGAGATGCTATACCAATTGTGACCACTGGAGGGAGTTGAAGAAGTAAACGTGATTAGAGATATCAATATATATTTTTTACTTTTTACACACTGCGTTTTTTACACATTGAATCGTGGTTTTGATAAACCAACGATATTCATATGAATTACATGTCTAATAAAAGTAGGTTTTAACAGGATTGAAGTTTATGCAGGAAGCAGTATGATGATAAACTCATGCTGTAGCCATGGCAACCACTCTGCTGTTGTGCTATAAAGCTGAGTCCGTCAGAGCTTGTATTATCCTTGAAAAAGTCACGTGACTGTGATGTAACGCGTGGGAGGAGCCAAGGACGCTCTGTGCAGATCAGCAGTTTCACACAGTGTACTGCACTGAATCTGCTCCTGTCTAAGGCGGCTGACTGCTATAGTAAAACCTGCATATGCCTTATTATTATAAGGCACACGTGAGTGGATTGAAGTTTGCCTGTGTACCTTGGTATCCTAACTATTGCACAATGATTGGTTTTTTCTCTTATTTGCCTGTTTATGATTCTCACATTGGTTGTGAATAGAAGCAAAAAACACTTTGGTACTATTAAGATCAATGAGCACCTTAATTAAGCAAGTGTTTTTAAACAGCTTTGCTAGTGATCAAAAGCTCTATACCAATCAGGATTCCACACCTGTATAATTGAACCTTCTGAATACATCCCTATATATTTATTTTTATGTGGATTTTTTATGTGAATTTTTTACACATTTGGTGTCACTAATTTTTTATAGTTTTACACTATTTTGATTGTTGGATTTTTTAGGAATTTTTACTCACCGCTGGATTTATTTGACTATTTATATTTACTTTTATATTCATTTTCATGCACATTGTGAAGCACTTCAAATATCATTATTTATATCTTTGTAAATTCCTTTCAGCTGCCTAAAACTAATGATGAAATAAAATTTCTCTGTAGAAGCCTGGTTAACCCTTGGAAACGTAGGAGCGAGTTTACCCCTCCCCTCTTGTGTTGTAACTCACATATAAAATATATCATCTTAGAGCCCTTTCACACTGGGGCGGGGGGCGGCGGCGGCGACAAAACGCCGCTATTATTAGCGGCGTCTTACCGTCGGTATGCGGCCGCTAGCGGGGCGGTTTTACCCCCGCTAGCGGCCGAGAAGGGGTTAAATACCACCGCAAAGCGCCTCTGCAGAGGCGCTTTGCCGGCGGTATAGCCGCGCCATCCCATTGATTTCAATGGGCAGGAGCGGTAAAGGAGCGGTATACACACCGCTCCTTCACCGCTCCGAAGATGCTGCTGGCAGGACTTTTTTTACCGTCCTGCCAGCGCATCGCTCCAGTGTGAAAGCCCTCGGGGCTTTCACACTGGATACACAGCAGCGGCACTTTCGGGCCGCCCCAGTGTGAAAGGGCTCTTAATAAAGAGTTCAGACTCACTTTGCACATGAAAGCTGCCTGTTGTGTGTGTGTCATTGGGGTTCTCCAGAATTCTGACGGGGTTCGCTGTGGATTACCAAGGGAGGGTGGTCGGCTGTCCAGTATGCTATCCTTTCAACCCTTATTTTGCTTCACAATTCTTTTTTTTAAAAATGTACGTTTTTTTCCTGAAACTTTCCTCTTAAAGTGAAGGTACGTGTTATATGCCGATAAATATGGTATAGCCATAATTCCACGCCCAAGCTCATCCTCAGTCCTGAGTGGCACTCAGGATTAGTTGGGACCCAAAAAGATATATATATATATCCAAATAGCACGCCCAAGCTCATCTCTTCACCACACACAGCCACAAAGGCAAGAGAATTCTTGTTGGGCAGTGTATTAGTGCTCGGATGAACACACTTACGCCGCGTACACACGGTCGGACTTTCCGACGGGAAATGTTCGATGGGAGCTCGTTGTCGGAAATTTCGACCGTGTGTAGGCTCCATCGGACATTTTCCGTCGGAATTTCCGACAAACAAAATTTGAGATCTGGATCTCAAATTTTCCGACAACAAAATCCGTTGTCGTAAATTATGATCATGTGTACACAATTCCGATGCACAAAGTTCCACGCATGCTCGGAATCAAGCAGAAGAGCCGCACTGGCTATTGAACTTAATTTTTTCTCGGCTGGTCGTAAGTGTTGTACGTCACCGCGTTCTTGGCGATTGGAATTTCCTACAAGATTTGTGTGATCGTGCGTATGCAAGACGCAAGTTTGAGCCAACATCCATTGGAAAACATGGATTTTGTTGTCGGAATGTGCGATCGCGTGTACATGGCATTAGACTGAATTTTAATGCTTCAAAGAATGTCAAAGAAAATGGTCAGCCCTCACGCACTTCATTAACCGCTTCCGGACCAGCCACCACAGTTTTACTGCGGCAGTTGGCTCCCCTGCACGAAACAACGTAACTATACGTTGGCTCGTGGGGTCCGGATAGCGCAGCGGGGGGTGCTGATGCTCGTGGCCGACGGTCGCGATGACCACCGGCCACGAGCGATCGTGAGCAGGAGACACAGAACAGGGACGAGTGTGTGTAAACACACACTTCCCTGTTCGGACAGATTGTGTGTTCCTATTAGCTAGGAACCACGGTCCGTCACTTCCTCTAGTTAGTCCCCTCCCCCTTCAGTTAGAATCGCCTCCCAGGGAACACAGTTAACCCCTTCACCGCCCCCTAGTGTTAACCCCTTCACTGCCAGTGACATTTTTACAGTAATCAATGCATTTTTATTCCCACTGATCGCTGTATTAATGCCAATGGCTCCAAAAATGTGTCAAAATTGTCTGATGTGTCCGCCCATAATGTCGCAGTCACGATAAAAAAAAGGCAGATCGCCGCCATTACTAGTAAAAAAAAAGAAATTATGATAAAAATGCTATAAACCTATCCCCTATTTTGTAGGCGCTATAACTTTTGCGCAAACCAAGCAATATACACTTATTGCGATTTTTTTTTACCAAAAATATGTAGAAGAATACATATCGGCCTAAACTGAGGAAAAAAATATTTTTTTTAATATATTTTTGGGGGATATTTATTATAGCAAAAAGTAAAAAATAATGCGTTTTTTTCAAAATTGTCGCACTTTTTTGTTTATAGCGCAAAAAATAAAGACCACAGAGGCGATCAAATACCACCAAAAGAAAGCTCTATTTGTGGGGGAAAAAAAAGATGTTAAATTTGACATTACAAACACGGTTTGCACCTTTTTGTGCTCTTTTGTACTTTTTTTTGCAATTTATATAGATGCTGCTCGGAACGGGTTATTGGCTTACTCGGGCCTGTATATTGACGGTACAGACTCGAGTAAACATAGGTATTTGAAATGTGTTATACATATCATTGAATGCATGTGGCCTGGCGCGGCCTGTGAGGTACTAGATGAGTATGTGCCTATTTGTCCTTATGATCATGATATATTGTTTGGCATACAATGTCGGGGTCCTTAAAAATAGTATCATGGAATACTAGAGGTTTGAATGCCCCCCAAAAACGATCTCTCGTTTTTTCAGTCCTAAAGAAATGTCGCCCCCATGTGGTGTGTCTACAGGAGACCCACCTAACTGACACGAAGGTGAGGGCCCTTAAGCGTCCATGGCTGGCTCGGGGTTATCATGCTACGCACACAAATTACTCTAGGGGAGTTTCCATCTTAGTGGCTAAATCCCTCCCAGCAGAAACTTTACAAGTCAAGACAGATCCAAATGGGAGATATGTCGTACTTACTCTACAAATCTCCTCAATAACGTTTACTATTGTTAACCTCTATATTCCTCCACCCTTTTCGGCAGAGGTATTATTGAAATTGTCACTGCACTTATTGGATAGACCCCCCGGACCTCTCCTTTACATCGGTGATTTTAATGCTGTACTTGACCCAGCCGTGGATCGCTTGGGGGGTGGGGGTAGACCCTTTCCCTCCCTTTTGAACTGGATGCAGGTTTATGACCTTACTGAATTATGGCGCTGGAAACACCCAGATGATAGTCAGTTTTCTTGTCATTCAGACTCATTTCACACCATGTCTCGAATTGATATGGCCTTCGCCCCAGCAGACACCCTCCCCTTTGTCGCTGCAACTTCCTACTTACCTAGAGGGGTTTCAGACCATGCGCCCCTTTCTGTGGACCTCACCATCCTTCCAGGATCTACCCCCTCCATTTGGAGGTTAAATTCTTATTGGCTGGAGGATGAGGTGGTGCAGGGAACATGTAAACAAGGTATCAAGGAATACTGGAGGGACAATGTGGGGACAGTGGACCCTTCTATAGAGTGGGAGGCCTTTAAGGCCTCATTGAGGGGTACCTTTATGTCCATCACTGGGGTCTTGAGGAAAAATAACCAACAGCATACGGCAGAACTTGAAACTGCCATGGTACAAGCGGAGTCTGTATATACCTCTGATCCGACTCCAGACACAAGAGAAACATGGCTATTGAAACGTAGGGAATATGAAATACGTCTTTTAGACCTTACAAAAAAGAAATTGTTACACACGGCACAGAAATCATTTGAACATGGTAACAAGGCTGGACGCCTTTTAGCATATCTGACAAGGCCTGATCACCCTCCAGTATCCATTCCTCGTATCTATACTAAGACAGGCCAAATGAGTGAGGTCCCTGGGGATATTATGGAAACTTTTCTAAACTTTTACACAGAACTTTACACTTCTAGAGCTGAGTACACTGAACCCCAGCTAAACGAATACCTTGCTGACATATCTCTCCCCTCCATTTCCACTGAGGGGAGGGAGATGTTAGACGCTCCCATCTCGGTTGAAGAGATTGCAGTAGCCATTACTCAAATGCCAGCCCACAAGACTCCTGGGCTGGATGGTTATCCCACTGAATGGTATTCACAATTTAAGGATTTACTGTGCCCATTTCTGCTACGTACATATAATAAGGCTTTGGATGCTGGTATCCTTCCCCCCACCATGCGAGAGGCCTTGATCGTGCTCCTGCTGAAACCTTGCAAAGATCCACTTAAATGTGAATCATACCGCCCAATATCCCTCATAAATGTGGATGTTAAGATCCTAGCAAAAGTGCTTGCAAATCGCTTAAATACTGTAGTTACGTCCCTGGTCAATAGTGACCAAGGGGGTTTTATACCTGGGCGGTCCACAAGAATGAATATTCGCAGACTATTCCAAAACCTGCAATACCCTCATGAATGTCCCCGTACCCGTGCCATTGTGTCTTTGGACACATGCAAAGCATTTGATAGTGTGGAGTGGCCATATCTCTTTCGTGTGCTGCAGGTGTATGGCTTCGGTCCTCGTGTGGTGGCATGGATTAGGCTACTTTACACATCCCCCCAAGCCCGAGTGCGCGTTAATTCCTCCATCACTAAATCATTCTCCATTACAAGGGGCACGAGGCAGGGATGTCCTTTATCCCCGCTTCTGTTCGCCTTGGCTATGGAGCCGCTGGCGTCTCGAATACGTACATCCCCCTCCATCAAAGGCCTGCCTATTCCTACCATTGAGGAACGTATTTCGTTGTATGCAGACGACACTTTGGTGTATCTGGCAGATACTAATGTATCACTTCGGTCGCTATTGGCCGAGATTAATAGGTTTGGAGATTTCTTTGGATTCCGGGTGAACTGGGACAAATCCAGCCTGTTCCCTTTGGATTCAGCAGCAATCTCCCAGGTCCACCCGGACTCCAACTTACAGGTAGTAACTTCCTTTCGATACCTTGGGGTATTGGTACAATCGCCTCTATCCACCTACATTACTAATAACTTAGGCCCCATACTGAATAGACTACAGGAACAAATTAAACAGTGGATGGACTTGCCCCTAGATCTTATGGGAAGAGCAAGCCTACTTAAAATGATCTACTTACCGAAACTGCTATACGTACTGGCTAACTCCCCTTGCAAAATCCCCAAATCTGTTTTTAAAAGGATAGATACGATCTGTACAACGTTCCTGTGGAGTGGGGGGACCCCCAGGGTGGCACTGGAGACGTTAAGGCTGCCATCACATATGGCGGGGTTGGCGTTTCCAAACTTTTTTCTTTATTACTTAGCATCACAGTTAGTGCATGTGCATGATTGGCTATGTCCGGTCCCGGCAAATGCATTTACTACCACTGAAGGAGCCATTGCGTCTTCCATGGAAACTCTACATAACATTGTTTATAGAGGTAGGGTTCCAAGTCGACCAGGCACCTCCATGCTAGCAACTTCTCTTTTACTTTTTCGATATATCATTACAAAAATATCTAAATCTTCCTGGTCCGCATCCCCAAACAATCCCCTGTGGTTCAACCCTACTCTGCAGGAACTACACTCATTGCCCGACACTCAGAGATGGTACTCTAAGGGAATAAAATACTTATGTCATCTGTATGATGCCCAGGGGTTTAAAACTTTTCAACAACTGAGATTGGACTTTGACCTACCACGCTCCTATTTGTTCCACTACTATCAACTTAGGCATGCTATACGAGCTCAGTTTGGCTCCTTAAAGAATCCCATTAATTTGCCCCCACTAGAGAGACTACTAAGACAACCGGACCCTAATAAGCTTATTTCAACTTATTATGAGGCCCTAATGACGGACGTTAACCCCCGATTTAGTAAAGCGCAGGAAAAATGGACATCCATGGACATCTCATTTACTGAGGAAGACTGGACTGAATTTAGAGACACATAAAGCCACGGTCATTTCATCTAGAGATAGAGTTATACAGATTAAGTTTTTTCACCATTCTCATCTTACCCCGGCCAGACTACACAAAATGGGGCTGAAGACCTCCGCTGAGTGCTTTCGTGGTTGTGGAAGGAGTGCTGATTTCATGCACTGCTTCTGGAAATGCCCAGTGGTTCAGGACTTCTGGGTGGAAGTGGGCTCCTTCATCTCCTCAGCTCTAGGCCTTCCCAATATCATCCACCCAAAAAATGGTCTGTTGGGGATCTTTGGAGACTTACAGATATCAACACAGGCCAAAAGACTCCTATGAATCCTCTACTTTTATGTTAGAAAGACCATCCTGTTGTCATGGAAGGGTGTATCAACACCCTTGAAATCCCTATGGCTAAAACTAATCAATGATGTGATACCACTGTATAGACTTACTTTCGAACTAAGGAAACGTACAAAAACATTCCATAAAATTTGGGGTAGATGGCTTGCTAGCCCTCTGACCCTCACCCTGTAGGATATGTAGCTGGGGTGTTTACAGGTCGCGCCAGGATAGCATATAATTTATGCAAACTATTGGTACCGTTATATACAGACGAATTGCTTGTATGAGTTGTTACGTGCAAATATTAGCAGATGTACCAATGTCTATCTCTGTTTATATGAGCTACATGTTATTGCTGTTTACCAGTGACTGACCGAGCATACTAAGTGGATGTTTGTTGTGCTTGTTTTGTACAACTGATTTATAAAATTAATAAAAATATCTTTAAAAAAAAAATTAAAAAAAAAATTTGACATTAAATTTGTTTGGGTACAATATCGCACGACCTCGCAATTGTCAGTTAAAGCGACGCAGTGCCGAATCGCAAAAAGGGATCTGGTCAGGAAGGGGGTAAATTCTTCCGGGGCTGAAGTGGTAAAATCTGGCCCTCTTTGTAAAAAGTTTGGACACCCCTGTTCTACACTGAATGGGCTGGCTTAATGCAGAGCATCCTCTTGGTGACAAATCATAGGATATCACAAGTGATTAAAAGTGGTTGTAAATCTGAAATATGATCAATATGTTAAATTAAATATTAACAAAGTATATCCTCTATAGCAGGGGTCTACAAACTTTTGAAACAGAGGCCAGTTTACTGTCCTTCAAACTTTATGGGAACCGGACTAGGGCCAGTGGGAGTAGAAAATGCACTGACATAGGCATTACATAGTTACATAGTAGGTGAGGTCGAAAAAAGAAACAAGTCCATCAAGTCCAACCTGTGTGTGTGATTATGTGTCAGTATTACATTGTATATCCCTGTATGTTGTGGTTATTCAGGTGCTTATCTAATAGTTTATTGAAACTATCAATGCTCCCCGCTGAGACCACCACCTGTGGAAGGGAATTCCACATCCTTGCCGCTCTTATGCCCCAAACACACGATCAGAAATTCCGTCAGAAAAAACTTGGATGGTTTTCCAACCGAATTCTGCTCAAGCTTGCCTTGCATACACGCGGTCACACAAAAGTTCTCTGAACTTTCGACTGTCAAGAACGCGGTGACGTACAACACTAAAAAAAAGCAGAGAAAATGAAGTTCAATGCTTATGAGCATGCGTGATTTTTTGAGCGTCCAAATTGCATACAGACGAACGCATTTTCGGATAGGAACTTTTTCCGACCGAAAAATAGAGAACCTGCTCTCAATCTTTTGCTGGCTGGAATTCTGCCAGCAAAAGTCCCATGGAGCATACACACGGTCGCAATTTCTGACCAAAAGCTCACATCCGACTTTTGCTGGCGGAATTTCTGATCGTGTGTACGGGGCATTACAGTAAAGAACCCTCTATGTATTTTAAGGTTAAACCTCTTTTCTTCTAATTTTAATGAGTGGTCACAAGTCTTGTTAAACTCCCTTCCGCGAAAAAGTTTTATCCCTATTGTGGGGTCACCAGTACAGTATTTGTATATTGAAATCATATTCCCTCTCAAGCGTCTCTTCTCCAGAGAGAATAAGTTCAGTGCTCGCAACCTTTCCTCATAACTAAGATCCTCCAGACCCTTTATTAGCTTTGTTGTCCTTCCTTGTACATCCTTCCTTAGGACTGGTGCCTAGAACTGGACAGCATACTCTAGGTACGGCCGGACCAGAGTCTTGTACAGGGGCAGAATTATTGTTTTATCTCTGGAATTAATCCCCTTTTTAATGCATGCCAATATTCTGTTTGCTTTGTTAGCAACAGCTTGGCATTGCATGCCATTGCTCAGCCTATCATCTACTACCGGTAGGACCCCCAGGTCCTTTTCCATCCTAGATTCCCTCAGAGGTTCTCCCCCCAGTGTATAGATTGCATCCATATTTTTGCCAACCAAATGCATTATTTTACATTTTTCTACATTGAACCTCATTTGCCATGTAGTTGCCCACCCCATTAATCTTTTTGCAAGGTTTCCACATCCTGCCGAGAAGTTATTGCCCTGCTTAGCTAAGTATCGTCCGCAAATACAGAGATTGAACTGTTTACTCCATGTCGTTTATGAACAGACTAAACAGGATTGGTCCCAGCACAGAACACTGGGGGACCCCACTCCCCACCCCTGACCATTCTGAGTACTCCCCTTTTATCACCACCCTCTGAACTCGCCCTTGTAGCCAGTTTTTAATCCATGTACTCACCCTATGGTCCATGCCAACGGACCTTATTTTGTACAGTAAACGTTTATGGGGAACTGTGTCAAATGCTTTTGCAAAATCCAGATACACCACGTCTACGGGCCTTCCTTTATCTAGAGGGCAACTCACCTCCCCATAGAAGGTTAATAGATTGGTTTGACAAGAACGATTCTTCATGAATCCATGCTGATTACTGCTAATGATACCGTTCTCATTACTAAAATCTTGTATATAGTCCCTTATCATCCCCTTCAAGAGTTTACATACTATTGATGTTAGGCTAACTGGTCTGTAATTCCCAGGGATGTAATTTGGGCCCTTTTTAAATATTGGTGCTACACTGGCTTTTCTCCAATCAGCTGGTATCATTCCAGTCAGTAGACTGTTAGTAAAAATTAGGAACAATGGTCTGGCAATTGCTTGACTGAGTTTCCTAAGTACCTTCGGGTGCAAGCCATCTGGTCCCGGTGATTTATTAATGTTAAGTTTCCCAAGATTAATTTTAATTCTGTCCTCTGTTAACCATTGAGGTGCTTCCTGTGATGTATCATGAGGATAAACATTGCAGTTTTGGTTACTGAAGCCCCTTGATTCCCTCGTGAAGACTGAGGAGAAGAATAAATGTAATACCTTCGCCATCTCCCCATCCTTTGTAACCAGATGTCCTTCCTCATTCTTTATAGGGCCAATATGGTCTGTCCTCCCTTTTTTACTGTTTACATACTTAAAGAATTTCTTGGGATTTTCTTTTGCTCTCCTCCGCTATGCGTGTTTCATGTTCTATCTTAGCCGTCCTTATTGCACCCTTACATTTCTTGTTGCATTCTTTATAAAGTCAGAATGCTGATGATGATCCCTCAACCTTGCTATTTTAAATGTATTACCCAATGGGATGCATTGGCTAATGCCCTTATTTAATATGCTCTTAAAGCAAACCCATCTCTCCTCTGTGTTCTTTGTTCCTAAGATTTTATCCCAATTTATGCCTTCTAGCAAGGTTTGTAGTTTAGGGAAGTTGGCTCTTTTGAAATTCAGTGTCTTAGTATTCCCCTTATGTTTCCTATTTGTGTGATTTATACTGAATCCAATTGACCTGTGATCGCTGTTACCTAAATTGCCCCGTATTTCCACATCCGTGATCAGGTCTGTATTGTTGGTAATTAGTAGATCCAGTAACGCTTTATTTCTAGTTGGTGCGTCTACCACATGACCCATAAAATTGTCCTGCAAGACATTTAGGAACTGGCGAGCCTTAGATGAATTCGTGGTTCCCTCCACCCAGTCTATGTCTGGATATTTAAAATCCCCCATAATGATAACACTTGCCATCCTTGCTGCTAATCCAAATTGTGATAGGAGATCTGTCTCACCTTCCTCCCTCAGGTTAGGGGGCCTATAGCATACTCCCAGTATTATTTTCCCCTTAGCTTCATCCCTTTGGAGTTCTACCCATAAAGATTCCACCTCCTCCCTAGCTCCCTTAGTGAAGTCATCTCTCACATTCACTTGTACATTATTCTTATTATATAGGCATACCCCTCCCCCTTTTTTACCCTCTCTATCCTTGCGATAAAGGGTAAACCCTTGAATGTTTGCCAGCCAATCATGAGAGCTGTTGAACCAGGTCTCTGAAATTACCACAAAATCCAAATACAATACAAATTATGAAAAGATTTGTTTCATCTCTGTGTATCATCTGAGGCCAGTAAGGGTTTATAATTATTTCAATGCACCCATAGGTGTGCACAACTTATTGCATTAGGTTGTGCACCCCAAAGCTCAAACACACCATGACTTTCTCTTCAGCCTCAGCTGCACTGGACAGTGAATGAATGAGGAGTGCTCTATGCTAAGATGCTTCCTGTTCATTCACAAACTGAAGCATACTAAACAGTTTAGTATGCTTCAGTTATGAATGAACACAGTGAGTGACAGGTACCGATCGGCCAGACAGCAGAATCTGGACTGCATGGGGTGATTAGGGTTTGTTCAGGCACATCTGGCACACCCTGTGTGCATGCCTATGAGTGCCACCTCTCTAAAATCTATGCAGAATCCTCTGCAAGTGTGTTCACTATGTTCATTTAGAAAAGTAAGGGGCAGGTAAACTACATATTTACTAGCCTCTTCCCCCGATCCCCATTCTGAAACATTCCCCACAGCAGCCGGGGGAGAGGAGAGGTGCAAAGCTAGCAGAACTGCTATAGGGAAAAGGTGCAACACAGGGCGAATCCACAGGTAGTGATTAGGGTGTGCCCAGGCACACCTGGCACACCCCCTGCGCATGCCTGTGAATGCACCATAAGAGGCCTAATGCCGCGTACACACAAGCGGACTTTACGGCAGACTTTGCCCGGCGGACGGGATTTCGTCGGACAATTCGATCGTGTGTGGGCTCCAGTGGACTTTGTTTGCTCAAAAGTTGGACAGACTTAGATTTGAAACATGTTTTCAAACTCGAGTCCGGTCGAAAAGTCCACTCGTCTGTATGCTAGTTCAACTGACAAAAAGCCACGCTAGGGCAGCTATTGGCTACTGGCTATGAACTTCCTTGTCTTAGTCCGGTCGTACGTCATCACGTACGAATTCGACGGACTTTGGTGGATTGTGTGTAGGCAAGTCTGTTCATTCAGAAAGTCCGTCATAAAGTCCGTCGAAAAGTCAGCCAGGCAAAGTCTGCCGTAAAGTCCGCTCGTGTGTACGCGGCATTAAAGTGAATATGAATGGTGTCACACAGGATGATCAGGTCTCCTTGCATTAGGTGGCATCTGTAACTGCAATTAGAGCCCTTGCACACTGGGGCGGGGGGCGGCGTCGGCGGTAAAACGCCGCTATTATTAGCGGCGTTTTACCGTCGGTATTCGGCCGCTAGCGGGGCGGTTTTACCCCCCCGCTAGCGGCCGAGAAAGGGTTAAATACCACCGCAAAGCGCCTCTGCAGAGGCGCTTTGCCGGCGGTATAGCCGCGCTGTCCCATTGATTTCAATGGGCAGGAGCGGTAAAGGAGCGGTATACACACCGCTCCTTCACCGCTCCGAAGATGCGGCTAGCAGGACTTTTTTTACCGTCCTGCCAGCGCATCGCTCCAGTGTGCAAGCCCTCGGGCTTTCACACTGGAATGACAGTAGCGGCACTTTCGGGGCGGTTTGCAGGCACTATTATTAGCGCAATAGCGCCTGCCAACCGCCCCAGTGTGCAAGGGCTCTTACTGGAGAACAATGTCAATCTAGAGAAGCCCCCACTCCCCAATATGCAGTGCATGATTAGCTTTCCCTGATGGATTTTCAGCCTCGATAAAGTATCTCCAGCCAGACTTTTCTTTTAGTTTAGGAAGATAAGAGTTTTTATTGGTGGTTGTGTCCCCGTTGGGGAGATTCTCTATATGTCCTGGTGTGACTGAGACAAAAATTGATGGGAAATTACAAATTTTACAGTTGGCACCAGAACAGGAAATGAGAGAAGATCCTCCAATGGGGACACCTGTTCTGGTGACAACTGGTAGGGGTTTCTTTTGCTTCCTGTTCACTGTCCAGTACAGGAAATGAATGGAAATCTCTGTAAAGGGAAACAGACAACAAAAGAAAAAACAAAAAGGGGTCTAACCCTTCTCTGCTCCATCCAAAAATAAAAAAACTAAAGTTTTGGCTAGAGATCTACTTTTCACATTTGATTTCCCATTCCCATTCTGGAGAAGCCGAAGATCTGTGTCCTGTGACTGGGATTACCATACACGTCTAATCCTGAACACTGGTTAACGCTGTGAGTGCCAGGCCCCCATCACCCCATGGGCCCCCTTCACACCCCAAGTCATACCTGGTTCCCGAACACCCCAACAGAGCAGGCGGTGGAGACTTCCGATGAGCTGAACCACACAGAGGCAATGTGTGATGGCATTCCCAGGATAAAGACCTGCGCCGTCGCGCACACCAGCTGTCCAAAAAGCGTCACGCCATACAAGTCCGGTCGGGCACTGCCTATCTTAATCCAAGCCCCCACACAGTTTAGGCCAGAGCCGATGAGGGCAATGATGCGCAGACCGCGTGTCTCCAGCAACCAGGTGACTGGGAAGATGAGCGGGATGTACGTCAACATGTAGGACATGGACAGCCAATCGATGGTCAGGCTGCTGACCCCATAGTACTTCATGAAGATATTACTGATAATGCCGTACTGGAGCCACTGGAAGGCATTACACAGGGAATATGAGCTGAACAGGAGGACCATGAACCAGCGGCGGGTGTACAGCTTGGTCCCCTGACCCCCCGCCGCCATAGGAGACGTCTCGCCATTTCTTAGCCTTTCCTGCGAACAGGAATTCTCTCCTGGGATATCCGGGAAATTATTGGGGTGCAGCAGCTCACCCCTCGATGACTCCTCCTTCGCCATGGTGACACCAGAATCTCACGCCACCTGTATGAATAAAGAAGAGTCAGCTCCTCTGGCCAGACAACAGAAGATAATCACACCAATCACAGCCACTCACCAGGTCTGTCGTCTCATCGGCTGCCACAGACGATATAAGAGATGTGCGTCCAATCCTGAGACATGTCAACCGCATTCCATGCTGACCGCTAACAGCAAATCAAACTGACTGTCACCCCCAAAACTGACTACCCCCCCTTTCCTCCCCCGACTTGCACTGTCTCCCCCAACCGACTCTCTACCCCCACTGACTGTTTTCCCCCCAAACTGACTTCCTCTCCTCCGCACTGTCCCCTCCTCCCCTCCTCAACTGACTGTCTCTTCCTCCACTGTCCCCCCAATCTTATTCACTGTCCACCTCCCCAAACTGACTGTCCTGTACTCCCGCACACCAGCTGTCTCTTCTGATCACTGACTGTCCCTCCTCCACACTGTCTCTCTCCTTTCACTGACACTCTCTATCCCCCCCACTGACGTCCTCTCTCATACCTCCCCCCAGCCTCAGGTTTGCAGGGTCATGTGTCTGTCGCTTTCAGTTCCTCTGTCTCAGAAATTCCACTGTGTGCCACATGTTGCACTTTTCCCTCTTCTTGTGTCTCCGCCCCAAACCGGCGTCTGTCCCTCTCTATGCAAATCTGTCACCCCCCTCCCTGTGTGTCCTCACCCGCTCTATGGATCGCTCTCTGTGAATATCTCTCTCCCTCTGGATGTCTCTCTCACTCTCTCTGGATGTCTCTCTCTCTGGATGTCTCTCTCCCTCTGAATGTCTCTCTCTCTCTGGATGTCTCTCTCCCTCTGGATGTCTCTCTCCCTCTGGATGTCTCTCTCCCTCTGGATGTCTCTCTCCCTCTGGATGTCTCTCTCCCTCTGGATGTCTCTCTCCCTCTGGATGTCTCTCTCACTCTCTCTGGATGTCTCTCTCCCTCTGGATGTCTCTCTCACTCTCTCTGGATGTCTCTCTCTCTGGATGTCTCTCTCTCTGGATGTCTCTCTCTCTGGATGTCTCTCTCTCTGGATGTCTCTCTCTCTGGATGTCTCTCTCACTCTCTCTGGATGTCTCTCTCTCTGGATGTCTCTCTCTCTGGATGTCTCTCTCTCTGGATGTCTCTCTCACTCTCTCTGGATGTCTCTCTCACTCTGGATGTCTCTCTCACTCTCTCTGGATGTCTCTCTCTCTGGATGTCTCTCTCTCTGGATGTCTCTCTCACTCTCTCTGGATGTCTCTCTCTCTCTCTCTGGATGTCTCTCTCCCTCTGAATGTCTCTCTCTCTCTGGATGTCTCTCTCACTCTCTCTGGGTGTCTCTTTCCCTCTGGATGTCTCTCTCACTCTCTCTGGATGTCTCTCTACCTCTGGATGTCTCTCTCTCTGGATGTCTCTCTCACTCTCTCTGGATGTCTCTCTCACTCTCTCTGGATGTCTCTCTCTCTCTCTCTCTCTCCCTCTCTCTGGGTGTCTCTCTCTCTCTGAATGTCTCTCTCCCTCTGAATGTCTCTCTCTCTCTCTGGATGTCTCTCTCACTCTCTCTGGGTGTCTCTCTCCCTCTGGATGTCTCTCTCACTCTCTCTGGATGTCTCTCTCCCTCTGGATGTCTCTCTCACTCTCTCTGGATGTCTCTCTCTCTCTCTCTGGATGTCTCTCTCACTCTCTGGATGTCTCTCTCACTCTCTATGGATGTCTCTCTCTCTCTCTCTCTCCCTCTCTCTGGGTATGTCTCTCTCACTCTCTCTGGATGTCTCTCTCACTCTCTCTGGATGTCTCTCTCACTCTCTCTGGATGTCTCTCTCACTCTCTCTGGATGTCTCTCTCTCTGGGTCTCTCTCTCTCTCTCTGGATGTCTCTCTCTCTCTCTCTCTCTCTCTGAATGTCTCTCTCCCTCTCTCTCTGGATGTCTCTCACTCTCTCTGGATATCTCTTTCCCTCTCTCTCTCTCTCTCTGGATGTCAATATCCCTCTCTCTCTCTGGGTGTCTCTCACTCTCTGGATGTCTCTATCCCCCTCTCTCTGGATGTCTCTCTCTCTCACTCTCTCTGGATGTCTCTTTCTCTCTTTCTCTGGATGTCTGTCTCTCTCCCTCTCTGGATGTCTCTCACTCTCTCTGGATGTCTCTCACTCTCTCTGGATGTCTCTCACTCTCTCTGGATGTCTCTATCCCTCTCTCTCTCTCTGGATGTCTCTCACTCTCTCTGGATGTCTCTATCCCCCTCTCTCTGTATGTCTCTCCCTTTCTCACTCTGAATGTCTCTCTCTCTCTCTCTGAATGTCTCTCTCTCTCTCTCCTCTGGATGTCTCTCCCTCTCTGGGTGTCTCTTTCTCTCTTTCTCTGGATGTCGTTCTCTGGATGCCTCTCTCTCTGGATGTCCCTTTCTCTCTCTCTGGATGTCTCTCTTTCTCTGGATGTCTCTCTTTCTCTGGATGTCTCTCCCTCTCTGGATGTCTCTCCCTCTCTGGATGTCTCTCCCTCTCTGGATGTCTCTCCCTCTCTGGATGTCTCTCCCTCTCTGGATGTCTCTCCCTCTCTGGATGTCTCTCCCTCTCTGGATGTCTCTTTCTCTCTCTGGATGTCTCTTTCTCTCTCTCTCTCTCTCTCTCTCACGCTCTGGATGTCTCTCTCTGGATTTCTCTCTGGATGTCCCTTTCTCTCTCTGGATGTTTCTCTCTCTCACACACACTCTCTCTCTCCCTCTGGATGTCTCTCCCTCTTTGGATGTCTCTTTCTCTCTCTGGATATCTCTCTCTCACTCTGGATGTCACTCTCTCTGGATGTCACTCTCTCTGGATGTCACTCTCTCTGGATGTCTCTCTCTCTGGATGTCTCTCTCTCTGGATGTCTCTCTCTCTGGATGTCACTTTCTCTGGATGGCTCTCTCTCCCTGGAAGTTGCTCTCTCTCTCTCTCTCTCTCTCTCCCTGGAGGTTGCTCTCTCTTTGTTTGTCCTCTCTGTGTTTCTTAGAATGTTTTAAAAACTTGGCAACTACCCAGCCCCACCCACCGAAAGGAACCCTCACCTGGTGTCTTTTACTGCAACACCCCTTCCATATTAGCCAATGACATTAGAGGAGACACACAATCATCCAGATAATATTTTTGAATGTTGTTGAGGTGACGCTGTTGTTGTTTATAATGATTATTATTATCATTGTTGTGGTTGTTGTTACTGTTATTACATAAAGGGAGGTGATATTGTTGCATTTTTTAAGAATATTTTTGTTATTATTATTGTTGCTGTTATTACAAAAAGGGGGTAGTATATTATTATTACTACAGTATTATTATATAAAAAGGAGGAGATTTTGTTGTTATTCTTGTTCTTATTATTATTGTTGTTTTCTGTGATCCTTGTCTGCCCCATCACACTGACCTTTCAGCAATGGCATCTCAGAGGGGCCAATTTCATTTTTATTAGACTATGCACTCTGCAGTTGCTCCAGAGCTTAGTAAATAGGGGAAGTTCCTCTGACTTTTACCATCCAATCATATGCAAGAAAAAAGTTTGGTTTTTTTTTGCATGTGATTGGGCATTCTTCGCACCGTATTTACTAAGCTCTGGCGCAACTGTACTTGCAGAGTGAATATTCTATTTGCCTTTGGTAAATTCACCCCACTATGCCTTCTTATTGGCCAGTTCCCACCAGAAAATGATAGCCAGAGGCGAGATTTACTAAAACTGATGCACAGTTTTAAAAAATGTTGTGCAGCTGTGCATAGTAACCAATCAGCGTCTAACTTCAGCTTGTTCATATAAGCTTTGACAATAAGTCCTCGTTCACATTGAAGAGATTTGTCATGCGACTTCACAGGTCAAAACGCATGACAAGTCAATGGCACCGTTCCAATCGGTGCGACGCCCATTTTGCTGCACTGCAACGATTTGCAAAAGTAGTTCCTGCACTACTATTGCTGATTTCGGGTGCGACTTCAATAGACATCTGTGCATGAAGCCGCAGAGATGTCTTTCAAGTCAGACCCGAAGTCGCACTGAAGTGCCGATTTGAAATCGCGCGATTGCAGATGAAGTCACACAATTTCAAAGCCGTGTTCAATGTGAACAAGGGCTAAAACCTGGAATATGATTGGTATAGAATAGCTACACCAGATTCTGTGTGCACCAGTTTTGGTAAATCTAGACTAAGGCCGGTCATACACAGAGCAAAGTTCTTCGGGTTGCAGGAAAAAAAAATAGCTCAATTCCCTCATCAACACAGACAGTGCTGATGCAGGAATCCATCCTGCTTTACCATTGTCTTCTCCTGGCAGGTGCAGGAGGGGGCAGAAGAAGGCAGTCATTATTGCTAGCGGCTACTGAAGCTGCTCGCAATAATCGCAGGTGAAACCCGGCAGTGTAGTTGTACCCAAGTTGATCAATTTATCAACTAGGTACATTCAGCCTGCCCATACACGGTTCGAATTTCGGCCGGTTCACAGAGTCGAACCGTGTATGGCAGCAGATGGTGCTATATTTTTTATTTTTCTTATTTTTTTGGGGGGGGGGGGGGGGGGGGCAGCAAGCAATCCATAACCCGACACCTCCCCCCGGATTTGATGGATCAGCCCCCCCCCCCGGTCAATCGCTCGGTCACCAGCCCCGCACTTAGACCCCTTTCACACTGGTGTGCTTTTCAGGCACCTGAAAAACGCATCTCAAGCCACCCCAGTGTGAAAGGCCGAGTGCTTTCCCACTGGAGCGGTGCGCTTGCGGGATGTGAAAAAAGTCCTGCAAGCAGCATCCTTGGGGCAGTGCGGGAGCGGTGTATACACCGCTCCCAAAACGCCCTGCCCATTAAAGTAATTGGGCAGCGCAGCCGAAAAAACGCTATTAACCCTTTCTTTGTCTGCTAGCAGGGGTTAAAGGCGTCCCGCTAGCGGCCGAAAAGCGCCACTGTCAGGACCTGGGCTTGAACCTGGGACCTCTTCTGTGCCCAGCGCTGACTCTTCCCACTGAATTATCTGGGATGCTGGACACCTTCCTGCCTGATCCATTAGACAACCCTGCCTTGTGTTTTGATTGCTGTTGAACCTTGAACTCCTTGCTCCTCCCATGAACTTCCTATATAAGCCTTGTCTCAGCACTTCCTCTTTGCCAGGTTATTGTGCCTTCTCAGCCAGTGCCTTGCTCTTGTCTTCCCTGCTGCCGTCTGTATTTTGCTACCACTTGTGATGGACCCTTGGCTTGTTCCTTGACTACTCTACTGCCTGATCCCAACCTGCAACTACTTGTTACCAACCCTTTGGCTTGTTTACTGACCACCATGCTGCCGTTTGATCCTTATCTGCTCATCCACTACTGGACCCCGGCTTGCTTACACCCTTGTGGGGCAAACCTGAGGACCGCGACCTGGTACTAGCATGCAGCTAAATCCATCTCCACCATCAGGAGCTCTGGTGAACACTGGCTAGTACTTATGGCCCGTACACACGTTCCGAATATCGTACGACCGATCGTACGACCGTTCTCGCTTAATAGTCGCAAATAGAAATTGAATAGCTAAATAAAGTCACGAAAATTCTCGTATGACAGACAAAAAAAATCGGAAGTGATGTCATGTGTTGTAATGTATTTGTATTGTATTTTCGGACGACAACTATACTGACTAAACGAAAATCGTACGATCTGGAATCGTACGAGGAAAATTTTCGGGTAAGTCCGATCGAATAATATCGGATGAGCGGTCATGATCGGCTGTCGAAAGTAGTGTACACATGATCCGAATATCGTACGATCCTTCCTCGGACGACTGTTTTCGTAGGATATTCGGATCGTGTGTACGGGCCATTAGACTTCGCACCTCAGGTGAGCCTGTGTCATCTGCCAGGGTGACTGCCTGTGCACCTATCCTGCTGGTCGGTGGTAGTCCTGCAACTGCTATAGCAACTGGTCTTCAAGCCTGAAGCCTGATCGTGACAGAATAACCTGGCTTAAAACATGGAGGCTGCTATAGCAAATGCTGTGGCTCCTTTCAGGCAGCAAATTGCGGAGCTGCAGGAGTTTGGTGTCAACTACCAAGAAAAATTTGCTGGACTGGAAAGTGTGGTGAAAGGGCAACACGAAGAGATCCATGCCCTGCAAAAACAATTGCTGGACCATGATGCTAATGCACATATGCCTCACCCACCCAAGTTTAATGGAGATTCATTACAGAGGTTTTCTTAACCAGTGTCGCATATATTTCCAAATGCGACCTGCTGCATTCACTTCTGAAAAACAGAAGGTAATGTTTGTTATCAACCTCCTGACGGGGGAAGCTCTAGCCTGGGCCTCCCCTTATATAGAACAAAACAGCGCCACGCTGAATAATTTCCAGACTTTTGAGGCTGCGATGAATCGGGTTTTTGATGATCCCAACCGCTGTGCTACTGCTGAAGCAAAGTTGCATAGTTTACGGCAGGGTAAACGTTCTGTTGCTGAGTACACAGCTGAATTCAGACGTTGGATCACAGATACCACTTGGAATCCAGCAGCACAAAAAAGTCAGTACCGCCAAGGGCTTTCTAAACAGGTAAAAGTTGAGCTTACCAGAGTGGAGACTCCTAATGATCTTGAGGCCTTAATCCAACTATGTATCCAAATTGATCAAAGACTTACAGAAAGGAGGAAGGAGAGACTGGGAATGTTTGGAAGTAATGGTGGCATGCGTTTCTCTGCTAGTCAATTTGTTCAGAAGGATCCAAGAGTTTCCCCAGATTCTGACACAGCTGAACCTATGCAGGTTGATGCAATTAAGAGATCCATTTCTACTCAGGAGAAAGAGAGAAGATGTTCAGAAACCCTGTGTTTATATTGTGGGGACTCTGGGCAATACGCTGTCAACTGTCCTACTAAGGTTAGAAGAACAATTGCGGCAACTGATGTGATTATGCCTGAACAAATAAACTCACTATTACCCATTCGCTCTCCCCATTGATTCATGAAGAGAATAAAGTCAATTCTCATTTTATCATCCCTAATAAACTCATCTCTGATGGTATTGAAATTTCTTGCTCTGCTATGCTGAACTGGGGGGCTGGGGGGAACCTTATGGACATAAAATTTGCCCACAGTAATAATATCCAAACAAGAAATAAGTCTGCTTCTATCGATATGGAGACGGTCGATGGCTCACCCTTAACTTCAGGGCCTGTTACCCATGAAACGGTCCCTTTGGTACTGCAATTTGAGGCTAACCATCATGAGACCATCAGTTTTCAGCTGATTACGTCGCCCAAACTTCCTGTCATCCTGGGCATTCTGTGGTTTTCCACCCATAATCCCTCTATCAACTGGGAAGCATGGATTATAAACTTTACACCCCCCCCCCCCCCCCCCCCTATTGTCAGGAATTCTGTAGAGAACCTAGTCAAACAAGTTCTTAAGTTCTTTGCTGGTCAAGGAATCACAGGTGGATGTTGTTACTACGCAGTCCTATGACAACTAGGGTTGCCACATCATCCCTTTAGGCTCGATTCACATCTATGCAAGTTGCTTTTGAGTGTTTCTGCAGTGCTTTTTGCTGTGCTTGCCGCGTTTTTGAAAATGCGTTTTTGCGGGGTTTTTTTTTTACAATGTGGTTGCTTAGCAACAAGCTATATACTGTGTACAAAAAAGAAATAAAAAAACACGCAAAATGCAAATCGCAGCAACAATGCGGTAAAAACACAGTACTTGCGTTTTGGATGCGGGTCCATTGAATTCTATTACATGCAAAACTCTGCATTTTGCATGAAAAAAAGTCCCCGACCTTTTCCAACAAACGCAGAGGCACAAAAATGCATTGATGTGAACATGTTTCATAGGAACCCATGTTAAAAAATTTCCCTACATTTCTGCAAAATGCATCAAAAAAAACGCATTAGTGTGAATCAAGCCTTAAACCAGGACACATATTAATTACACAGGTTCTGAGGCTGAATTAATGCAGATAAGGCACCAAGTGAGTTTAATTACCACCTTAATCAGCCACAGAACCTGTGCAATTAATGTGTGTCCTGCATTAAAGGGATGACGTGGCAACCATAATGACAACCTGCCTCCACAATATCATGAATTCCGGGATGTCTGTGATAAGAAGAATGACGATCAGTTACCTCTTCATCGCCCATATGATTGTCCCATTGAACTGCTCCCAGGGGCTGAAATACCTTTTTGGTCACCTTTTCAATCTTTTAGAACCTGAATTAAAGGTTCTCATTTAATGGATTGATGAGAATTTAGAGAAGGGCTTCATTGGACCCTCAACGTCTCCTGCAGGGGCAGCCCTGTTCTTTGTTGCAAAGAAAGATTCCACCTTGCGTCCACGCTATGGTTGCCACCTCATCCCTTTAAGCCTGAACACATATTAATTACACAGGTTCTGTGGCTGATTAAGGTGGTAATTAAACTCACTTGGTGCCTTACCTGCATTTAATTAGCCTCAGAACCTGTGTAATTCAAAGGTGTTCGGGTTTAAAGGGATGAGGTGGCAACTCTAGTCCACGCATTGACTACCGAGACATGAATAAAATCACTAGTAAATATCTCTATCCACTTCCTTTAATCTCTGAAATGTTGGAAAGACTCCGTTCTTCCAAAGTCTTCACAAAGCTAGACTTAAGGGGGACATATAACCTCATTCGCATGCGTCAAGGAGACAAATAGAAAACCGCCTTTAGAACCAGATATGGCCATTTTGAGTACCTGGTTATGCCTTTTGGCCTCTGCAACGCCCCTGCCGCTTTCCAACAGTTCATCAATGATGCTTTTCAAGACCCATTGAACCAGTTTGTGATTGCTTATCTGGATGGTATTCTCGTTTTTTTTCTAATAACCTGGAGGAACATCAAACATGTTTGCATTGTCTTTGAAAGGCTAAGGAAGAACCAACTTTATATTAAATTGAAGAAATGCGAGTTTGAACGAACCCAGATGCAGTTCTTGGGATATATTATTTCTCCTAAAGGAGTAAGCATGTATCCAGAGAAGATCAAAGCAGTGGTGGATTGGCCTGCCCCTAGTAATGTTAAAGAGATACAACGATTTGTTGGTTTTGCCAACTTCTACAGAAAATTCATAAGAAACTTCTCTAAAGTGATAGCACCAATTACACAGCTGACAAAGAAAGGGATGCCCTTTAAGTGGTCAGCTGCGGCACAGACTGCTTTTATTAAGCTAAAGACTCTTTTTACTTTTGCACCAATATTGGTACATCCTGATCCTGAAGTTCCTTTTATAGTGGAAGTGGATGCCTCAGACTCTGCTGTGGGAGCTGTCCTTTCTCAGCGAAAAGGAGAAAAGATGCAGCTTCATCCTTGTTCGTATTTCTCTCGCTCAATGTCATCAGCCGAAAGAAATGATGACATCAGGAATAAAGGAGTTACTGGCAATTAAAGAAGCCTTTTCTGAATGGAGGCTTCTGCTGGAAGGGGCTAAGCATCCAGTGACTGTTCTCACTGATCATAAAAAAATCTAGAATTCATTTGTTCTGCCAAGAGGATGTCTTCTAGACAAGCGTGTTGGTCACTGTTCTTTTCCAGGTTTAATTTTATCATCTCGTATCCAGGTTTAATTTTATCATCTCGTATCCACCCGAGTCAAGGGTTGGTAAGGCGGATGCATTATCAAGGATGTTGACTGAACCATGCCAGGAAGACAACCCTGAATGTACGATCCTGCCTCAAAAGAACTTCATAGGGGCCACGGGTTTCACAACATTGTTAAATCTTCTAAAGAAGGGGTATGAAAATTACCCTCTTCTCAATCATCCGCCTATGGATATTAACCTTGTGTACAAGAATGGCTTTTGGACTCATGCACATAGTCTCTATGCACCTGAATCTGCTCGGATGGAAGCCCTCAGGTGGGTTCATGACTCAAAACTTTCTGGGCATTTTGGGATTTCCAAAACAGAAGAGCTCTTGTCACGTTACCTCCCTCAAAAGAAATGACCATTATTATTATGGTTGTTATTGACCGTCTCACTAAGATGAGGACTACAGAACACCTCCTCGCTGTTAGACTCCATTCACACCTGGGCATTTTGGGATCGGGACAGAATTGCAGCAGTTCTGCTTGCAATCTCAAAATGCACTACAATCTTAAAGTGCAGGTTTATTGCACGGCAAATCACGTGAACCTTGTTGCCCAAAAAAGCTCCTCCTCCTTTTTCGGCAACAAGCTTCACATGTTGTGATTGCCGTAGGATAAATCACGTGACAATTGCTGCAAAAATAGCATTGCGATTTACGTGCCATTGAAAATAGTGGCACCTAGACGTGCGTGTAGTGCGTTTTGAGATTGCAGGCACAATCACAAAAAATGCCCAGGTGTGTATGGAGATGAGGAGGGGGGCGTCCTGTAGCCCTCTCCTAGGGTGACAACGCTCCTCCTCGTTAGATGCATTACAGAAAGTGAGCGTTGTCACCCCAGGACAGGAATGGGGTTACTGGCAGGATCACCAGTTGAGAAAAAAAAAGGTGAAAAAAAGAATACAAATGCAGCCACCGCGTCTAAGGACTGGTAAGAGGGATATGGTTAATTTCTCTTTTTGAGTTTAAGGTGAAGGACAGTCTGAGCCCAGCAAGCCCTCAGCTATGTGTTTATCAACTGGACACAGACAATAACAACCCTGAGTCCTTTTCCAGGGACGCCGAGCTCCCGAAATGTTCCGATAAGCCTGTACTGGTATTTATTAACTGTGTTCTGATCACTTAAATCCACAATGAAGAAAAGGGAGAGTAAACTGCAGATTAGATACAGCAATCAGTACCCTTTCAGGGATGGCATACACAACCTTTTCAGCTGGCTCAGACGTCACCATGCTAAGAATGTAAACACAGACTCATCAGGGATTGTGCAACTCAAACTACCCTCCCAGAATATACTTACCTTCACCTTCCCCCCCAACTACAACCACAATAGGGGAGGTCACCACCTGCAATGTCCTTTAGAACCAATTACTCAGAATTCTCGGTATCTGTTCTTATTCTGTATGTATGGACTCTGCACAGTACCACTTCTCTTGTCCTGTATGCTGGGTGTAATTCTCGTTATCTGTGCTTATTCTGTATATATGGACTTCTGATCACTTCCACATTTAATGTTTATGACATGAGATGGACAAAGTTCATGCCAACTCACTATCGATTTATTGCGCTGACAGCTGCTCTCTCCACTGGGATCAAAAGACAGTGCAGAGCAGGGCGGTCACTAGGTCATCACAAACTGTAAGCTCCATGGGTCAGAGTCCTCCGTTGTACAGCGTTAGGAAAAATGTCAGTGCTATCTATGAGATAGAGCATTGCAATCATAGTTATAAATTGGTGAGCTGGATTCCATGCAAGTCATTTACACTGGGCCCAGAGTATTGAGGGGCCAGGGTACTGGGGGAGCTGGGGTATAGTGGAGTCGGGGTACTGAGAGGTCTGAGACACAGAGGTTCCCAGGGTATAGATAGGTTTGAATTATAGAGAGGCCCAGGGTCCAGAGGGCGTTAGAGAAGGGCCTGAGGGGTATAGGGGGCCTACGGTATAGAGTGGATTAAGGTACAAAGGGGGTTAGAGAAGGGCCTGTGGGGACTGAGGGGTGTAGGGAGCCTACGGTATAGAGTAGATCAAGGTACAGAGAGGGTTATAAAGCAGCCTGGGGTACAGAGGAGGTTAAAGAGAGGTCAAGGGTACTGGGGTAAAGAGGGGATCAAGATAGAGAGGGGTCCTGGGTGCCAAGGTCGTTAGAGAAGAGCGTGGGGTAAAGGGGCCTTGGGTATAGAGGAGACCAAGGTACAGAGGTTAGAGAAGGGCCTGGGGTATAGAGGAGACCAAGGTACAGAAGTTGAAGAAGGGCCTGGGTTACAGAGCAATACAAGGGGCCCAGGGTATAGAGGTGATCTCCTCTTTAACCTCCTCTGTACCCCAGGCTGCTTTCTAACCCTCTCTGCACCTTGATCTACTCTATACCATAAGTCCCCTATACCCCTCAGTCCCCACAGGCCCTTCTCTAACCCCCTCTGTACCTTGATCTACTCTATACCGTAGGCCCCCTATACCCCTTGGGCCCTTCTCTAACGCCCTCTGGACCCTAGGCCTCTCTATAATTCAGGTACAGAGGGGGTTGGAAAGCAGCCTAGAGTACAGAGGAGGTTAAAGAAGGGTCTCGGCCATGGTGGGCCTGGAGCAGTGGCGGCCCGTCCAAAGGGGGCGCATGGGCGCCGCTACCACCCCCACCCAGCAGTCACAAAAAATAAATAATAAAAAAAGACCCCTTTAAAAAAAAAATAGAAAAAAAATGTTCTTTAAGTGCACTGTGTTCGGGCGTCGGACACAGTGCACTATGGGAAGCGCCACGTCAATGCAATCACGAGATTGCAGACGAGGCGCTTCATTTGCAGGCTTTTGATCTGCTTTGCGGCGCAATCGAAAGCGCAGAGCAGCTTCCGCCCGTAGTATTACTATGGGCGGGAGCTTTGTCCTTCTAAGTTAATAGGTTAACTTAGAAATTACGTCGGCAGCTCCGTGGAACGCACGGCCCGAGCGGAGCTGCCTGTAAAGTAAGTGAGGCTGCATATGATGGGGCACAGTGAGGCTGCATTTATGGGGCACAGTGAGGCTGCATTTGATGGGGCACAGTGGCAGCGTTTGATGGCACAGTGGGAGTGTTTCATATGGCACAGTAGCTGCGTTTGATGGGCACAGTGGCTGCGTTTGATGGGCACAGTGGCGGCAATTGATGGCACAGTGGCTGCGATTGATGGCACAGTGAGGCTGCAATTGATGGGGGTTTTTTTCCAGAATTTTTCAGTTTGTTTGCGCCCCCCAAAAATTTTGAGCACCAGCCACCACTGGCCTGGGGTGTAGAGGGGGTCAAGATACAGAGGGGAATAGGGAGGGGTTGTGGGTACCAAGGGCTTTAGAGAAAGGCCTGGGGTATAGGGGGGATCAAGGTACAGAGGGGGTTGGAAAGCAGCCTGGAGTACAGAGGAGGTTAGAGAAGGGTATCGGCCACAGGGGGCCTGGGGTATAGAGGGGATCAAGATACAGAGGGGAATAGAGAGGGGGTTCTTGGCCGCAGGGGGCCTATGGTATAGAGGGGATCAAGATACAGAGGGGAATAGAGAGGGGGTTCTCGGCCACAGGGGGCCTGTGGTATAGAGGGGATCAAGATACAGTGGGGAATAGAGAGGGGTACTGGGTACCAAGGGCATTAGAGAAAGGCCTTGGTATAGGGGGGTTAAGGTACAGAGGGGGTTGGAGAGCTGCCTGAGGCACAGAGGAGGTTGGAAGCAGGTCCAGGGTAAAGTGGGCCCCAGGAAGCACCGTTTGGTCCCATCTCTGGCTGGTACATTTGTTTTATGCTTCTTGTACATTTGGCAGGAACACAGGATGGTCATATATCCATCTACACACACATCTCAAGTGACTGTTGTCCTCTGGCACAGGATGTAAGGACAGCAAAGATAACAGATTGCACTGTCTCTGTTTTAATGCACCAGATACAAGCTGCCCTGGAAATTGAAAGCTGCAATCTAATTGGTGGATCTGGAGTAATATGGGCAGTTCTTTGATATATGGGGCCTAGTGTGTATGTGCTCAATTTAGGGCCATTATTTGCCCCTCAGTGGGCGTACACAAGTTCTGCTTCCAGTGTCAGAACTTGTATGTCTGGTCAGTGATTCTGAAAGTACTGAAGACAATGAAAGCCAGGCATCCGGCACTTCACAAAGGAGCTGAGCAATGGCAGCAGACACATTCTTCTCTAGGCGATGCAGGGAAGATGAGGTTGCATCGGACTGTGGCAATTACACCTGACAGGATTTGCATAACTGCTTCTAGGTGTGGCTATATTCCCTCTGGGCAAATGTCACTCTCTGCTTAGTTTAAAAGATACTATAAATCTCCACTGAACAGCAGAAATGCACTCAGGAGGCGAATGGGATGGCAAGCTGATATCAATGGAAAGTGTGAGATTGATGCCATGAACAGCAAAGACACACATTGTAGACCTACCAATGATGGTACATAAACGGGGCAATTTGTCTGCTTGTTGACAAACAGATCCACACAAATCCCTGACTGCTGTCCCCTCTGTCCTTATCTTTGAAGAGTAGGTAGGATAACCTGATGTGGTACAGAGGTATAGATCATAATCTCCATATTTACAATCAGGGAGTACAGAGGTATAGATCTTCTTCATCCTTACCATAAGAGAGTACAGATTTATTGACTCGTCTTTGTCCATACCATCAGGGAGTACAGAGGTATAGACTATCCACTTCATCCATATGTTCAGAGAGTACAAATGCTTAGACAGTCCTCTTCATCCTTACCATCAAGAAGTACAGAGGTATAGACCATCCTCTTCGTCCTTATGGTCAGGGAGTACAGAGGCATAGACAGTCCTCTTCATCCTTACAATCAGAGAATACAGAGGTATAGACCATCCTCTTCATCCTTACAATCAGGGAGTACAGAGGTATAGACAGTCCTCTTCCTCCTCATGGTCAGGGAGTACAGAGGTATAGACAGTCCTCTTCGTCCTCATGGTCAGGGAGTAAAGAGGTATAAACCATCCACTTCATCCTTACAGTCTGGGAGTACAGAGGCATACATAGTCCTCTTCATCCTTACCATCAGATCCGGGAGTACAGAGGTATAGACAGTCCTCTTTGTCCTTACCTTTAGAGAGTACAGGGATATAGACCGTCTTCCTCATACTTACAGTCAGGGAGTACAGAGGCATATGTAGCACCCTGGGGTTTAGTCAGGGAGCTCCTCATAAATTTACTTACCAGGAGTAGTTACCCTGGTCAACTGTTAGAGATCCATTGATTTCTCCCTAAGCTTGGTCTGGTTGTACTTTTCTCTTCCGCCACTAGGTACTAGATATGAGAAGGACAACCCAAGGTCAGGTTATGGATATATGGGGTATCTCAGCCAATGGTCAGGGGTTTTATTGGATTCCTTGGCCTACTGGGAGAGCCTATATATTCGGGTGGAGTCAGGTGATCTATGTCATTTGCCACCGGGATGGCTGTCTGGGTGGACGTGTGTCACATGCCCCAGGCTGCTAGGCTAGAGATTGGGCCTATCCCAGGGGCATCTGGATGCTAGGCTGTGTGAGGGCCTATCCAGAAGTGAGAGAGCAGCGCAGGGTTGGAATTGCGGCTTGCAGTCCAACCAGAACTGATAGTTTTGCCGGCTGGAGAACCTGTCAGTGGTCAGAGGTAGAAGGTAAGCTGTCGCCACAAAGGAACCAACCACCTTATTACCAGGGACCACAGTGAGTAACTGAGTCAAGTACCGGAGCAGCATTCTCACCGAATGGGCATCGGGGAGAATCAGGAAACTTCAGGTGGTGATCAAGTCAGGGACTCAACCAGCGGAGGTGACGCTTGCAGAGCAGCTTTGTGAGTCAAGCCAGGGACCGAGCTGGTCAGCAGGGGTGAAGCGTGAGAAGTATCTGGAGTGCCAGGCTAGGGACCCAGCAGGGAAGCGAGGGTGACGCTTGAGGGAGATCCCACCACAAAGATTGGAGGAGCTCAAGGGATTCAGTCGGTGAATCAGAAAGTCTAGTGAGAGACCGGGAGCTCAGTGTTGAAGAACTACAAGAGGCAGTTGTAGTAAAGCTGAAGGAACTGTTACGTTGAGTTCGGAACTGATAAAGACTGTTGCTATAGGAGACAGCATTCCTGCATGTACAGATGTGGTGCCTTGCTGGGGCTTTTCCCTGCACGGCTGTCTTCCTATTGAAGTCTCAGAGTCTGCCAATTGAGTCTACCACTAGTTAAGGGTGTCCTGGTCCTAACCCTCTTTTCCCCAAAAATATCAAAAAGGACTGTTAAGAGAAATCACACCTCTTTTACATCCAAAAAGTGTCTGGCGCCCAATGACTTTCACCATCTTTGCACGCAGTATGCAGAAGGATGTCAGCTATCTTTGGCCTTGAAAGTCCTCATTAGACTGAAGGAGGCTGGAGACCTTGCTATACATAGATAGTCATCTTCATCCTTATCATCATGGAGTATAAAAGTATACACAGAGTCGAGGCGCATGCGCGGCGGCACCTAAGATGGACGCGTAGTCCGGGAGCTCCGTCCCGCCTCAGCAGACCGGATCGAAAATTCGGCACTTGGACCGGCGATCGGGACCTGGAACTGCCTCACCGGGCCACCGGAACCCCTGAGGACATTCCCGATGTACTCGGGAGCGGTAAGGAGAAACCTAAAACCGGCTTTTGAAGCCGCATTACCGCAGGCCGAGATTGTCAAGATGGCGACCGCGCCCCTCGGCTCTCCTCAGGCTGCACAGCCGAATCCCCCATACACGGCCTCCCCCTCCCTGCTTCAGCCAGATCACCCTACAAGCAACATCCCATCAAACCCAGCATCCCCAGCGTCCACCGCTTCTCTCCTGGAGCATAACCTGACAAGCCTGGGGTATTCCCCAATGGATGCAGGCCCTCCCCAGTCTCACCAACTACTACAGCATGGGGATTCAGGCCTACCCCAGCCAGCATCAGTAGCAGACCTATACACCAAGTTTGCAGAACTACTGGACAGAGGCCTTCATAATAATGCACACAAAATAACCAGTGACATTAAAGCAGATCTCCAGAACATTGGCACCCGCATGGAAATCATTGAATCTAATCTTGACTCCACGATTTCCAGAACAAACCAAAATACTGCATGTATACAGACCTTGCAGGAACAACTAGAGACTGCTAATGCTAAAATTGATGACCTTGAAAACCGTAACCGAAGATACAATTTTAGGGTCAGGGGGCTCCCTGAATCCTACAAGGACATCCCTGAGACTATAAAATCGTTCATTAAGGATTTGCTCCCAGACACCCCACAGCACAGGCTTGAGCTGGATCGGGCCCACAGAGCACTCCGACCTCCTAGAGCTGACGGCCTCCCCCGTGACGTTGTGGTGAAACCACATTTCTTCTCGATCAAAGAAGAGGTCATGAGGAAATCGAGATCCATGTCTGAAATCTTGTTCCAGGGACACCGCCTGCAAATATTTGCTGACTTATCCCCCTCGACTATACAAAAACGGAGAACCCTAAAGCCACTTCTCCAAATCCTGATGGACAGAGAAATCAAATACTGGTGGCTATTCCCGTTTCAACTCAAATTACTCCACAAAGGCAAGGCATATACCTTCGGATCCCTGCAGGAAGGAGAAAAGCTTTTTCTTCAACTAGGCTTCATCAACCAGGACCCGACTGCACGCCACCCAGGAAATCAACCCAACGCGGCAAAGAGACACTTGCCCACGAGTCCCCTGAATCCGGTTTGGGAAAAAGCAAGAACCAAGAAATCCAAGGAAACTAATCCTCCGTGAACTCCTGTCCTCACTTTTTCTTCGGAACTCAATTTTTTCTTTTTGACATCAACCTATATTTAGTAACCCCCTTTTTTGCCCGCCCCCCTTCAGTTGTTCGCTGAAGGGGTGGGGTCTCCCCGTTTGTGACCCCCGAGATGAGTGTCGAGTCTGGACACCTTTACGCCTTTTTTGAGGCGATCTCGGGGGGCACGATCCTTGGGGACGTTGTTAACCCATACTTATCATCATACACGGTCTGTGATCTACACCTCCACAGCTTTTGGTCAGTCCGGGTGGGTAGAGAGGAGGGTGGGTACCCGTCCTGCTAGTCTGACCCCGGGATTTATTCTCAATAACCCATGCTAACTCGGGAGGTCCCCTAGTAATACCTCTCCCCAATCTCCCCTGCTATTCCAGGTCCCTTTGCACAGTTCTAATACCAGTTTACTAGTTCGTTTAATGTTATGTTGACCTGTACATCTTCTCCGCCAGGCTCTACTTAAAGTGAATGCTTATCTTTGCCGGAGGGTGAGATGTATGTGTTGGACCAAGTGCCTATTTCTAAGATCTTAATTTTAAATAATTTACTAGAAGGTCCCTCTGCTGGGGCGGTGTTCATGCCCCCCTTTCTGCCTAGTGGTTTTTGGTACTCCAACGGCCACTGGACAGAACCAATCTCTTCCTACTGGAGAGATTCTTCTGTGACTCACTCTTCCTGATGGAGGACCCTGTCCCCTCCACTCTCCGGGGAACTCCCTTGCTCCCCGTCTTTCCTCTTTACCTTCCTGCTTTCCTTCTCTGCTTATATTCTAATGTGTTTTTCACCACAGGAGTCCTCTGGGGGGACTACTTTAGACGTTTACTGCTGCTCTCACCGCTCTCTGCTCACCGTTCGAGGAGCCTTGGAACCCGTGGACACAGGATGGTGAGTGTTGTTGATTGCCCAGCTCTGCTCTTACCTCTGCTCAATGGCTAATGACACACCTGTAAACGTGACCCTTAAAATAGTGTCCCATAATGCCCAAGGCCTGAACTCCCAGTCCAAAAGACGCAAAGTCTTTCAATACCTGCATTCCCAAAAAGCAGATGTGATCCTTCTGCAGGAAACCCACTTTCCTAGAAGTTTTAACCCTACATTCATCCACTCCAAATTCCCCTTCTTTAGACTTGCCAATGCTGAGAACAAAACAAAGGGGGTGGGAATTTTTATTTCCAAACGATGCAAATTTACCCCCAAATCTGAATTTAGGGACCCAGACGGGCGCTATCTTCTCTTAGTGGGGGAATTAGACAATCAATTATACTCTCTAATTTCGTATTATGCTCCCAATAGGGGCCAGTTTGCTTTCTTCCAAAACATGTTCTCAACACTAACGCCACTATTGGAAGGCACGGTGATTTATGGAGGCGATTCCAACTCGGCCTTTGACCAGGGCATGGACAAATCACGTCCCCTGGGCAGGCGCCTCATTAGACCGACAAAACAGAGCCTACGCATAGCTAAACTTATCTTCCAGCAGGGACTGATAGACATTTGGAGGGAAGTAAATCCTACATTGCGAGACTACACCCATTTCTCCAACCCCCATAGCTCGTTCGCAAGAATCGATCACATCCTTATAGCCTCAGCATCCATTCCACTAACACACAAGGCATATAGTAAAGACGCAGTCTGGTCGGACCACTCGATGGTGATTCTTGTACGTCGGCGCCCGAGGGGCCATAAACCTACTCGAAGATGGAGGCTTAACGAGTCCATCCTGAGCGATCCGATCGAAAGATATTGAAACCAACATACGCAACTACTTCCTCATTAATGATACAGCAGATACTAGCCCCTCTTGCCTCTGGGCAGCTCATAAAGCAGTGATAAGAGGACACCTGATCCAATTAGCCTCTCAAATTAATAAAGAAAACAAAACAGACATAGAAAAGCTGGATAGGGAATATACAGCCTTAATTAAACAACACAAAGCGGACCGAACTGCAGTTCCTATCACCCAGCTGGATGCAGCACGCACAGCCCTAAACCTCGCCTTAACCACTAAGGCTGAAAAATGGCTTAGGTGGAACAGAAACAGATACTATAGCAATGGCGACCGCATCGGTCCTATGCTGGCAGGCAAATTATCCCCGAAAATTCGATCTCCGGCCCTACCAAAGATCAGGATTCAGGGTGGTACCCTGTCCCAAAACCCACAACGGATAATGGGAGAATTCCTAACCTTCTATTAATCCCTATACAGTAGTGGAAGCAGCCCTTCTACTGAGGCCATGGACCTCTTCCTAAACAGCATTCAGATTCCCAAACTAGAAGCTAGGCACCGCCAGATTCTGGATTCTCCTATCTCTGCCGAAGAAATTTGCACGGTCATCAAAAACCTGAAATCACACTCAGCCCCTGGCCCAGATGGCTTCTCTATACCATATTACAAATCCTTTTCTACCTTACTCGCCCCATACATGGCTAGATTCTTCAATGCTCTTAGGAAGGGGGATCCCCTCGATACATCACTTAACACGGCCTACATCACGGTCCTCCCCAAACCAGATAAAGACCCCAGCTCTGTCAGTAACTACAGACCAATATCCCTCATCAACAATGATTTAAAGATCTTGACTAAGATCCTTGCGGACCGCCTGGCTTCCTTCATTAGCATTTACATTAATAAAGACCAAGTGGGCTTCATACCGGGGAGACAGGGGCCCGACCAAATACGAAGAGCGATAGACATAGTTTCCCTTATAAATTCCAACTGGGATGGGGGCTCATCCAGGCAGGGGTGTCTTCTGTCTCTGGACTTACAGAAAGCGTTTGACGCCGTCCAATGACCCTATATTTTCCATCTACTACAAAAATGGGGATTTGGGGATTCATTCCTCAATGTCATTCACGCATTATACTCAACCCCATCAGCTCAGGTGCGTCTGCAAGGGTTCTACTCAGACTCCTTCCCCATAGCCAGAGGCACAAGACAGGGGTGCCCACTCTCCCCGTTGATCTTCGCCATAGCAATCGAATCCCTGGCGATTGCCATCAGAAACAACCCAAACATTCAAGGCATTCAAAGCGGCCCCAAGTGTCATAAATGTGCATTATTTGCTGATGACATCTTACTATTTGTATCTTCTCCGCTGACATCGCTCCCCATTATCTGCCGTCTCTTGGATGATTTTGGGAAGATCTCAGGCCTTAGAGTTAATTACGACAAATCCCAGGCACTCAATATCAATATCCCAGACCCTCTCCTGTCCAGGCTCAGGGACAGCTTTCGGTTCTCATGGAGCGATTCTTCCATTTCATATTTAGGGATTCAGCTGACTCCTAAGATTGAACTCCTTTACCAAGCCAATTATCCCCCTCTTTATAAAAAACTTGAGGAGGACCTATCTCGTTGGTCCAGGCTGTCCCTGACCTGGCTAGGCAGGATCAACACGATCAAGATGACACTGCTCCCCCGCATCCTATACTATTTTAGAGCTCTTCCGATACCAGTAGACACTATCCGCCTTAAACGCTTCCAGGCCAACATTGTTAAATACATTTGGGGTAAAGGGGGACACAGATTCTCTAAAACGACCCTGTTTAGACCTAGGTCAGAGGGCGGCTTGGGCCTACCAAACCTACTCTGGTACCTGCAAGCGGCTCAATTGGCCCAGATTTCTACAGTCTACTCTCGATGGGAACATCCTGATTGGATCCACATAGAGAGGCAAGCAGTCCCCCACCACACCCTAGACTTCCTCCTCTGGATCCCAAAGAAACTTAGACCCCCCATCCTCTCCCCAACATTGTCACATTCCTTTACATTATGGGACAGAATGAAAAGCAACAACCGCTTGATATCCCCAACGACACCATTACAGCACCTGTTCCACAATCCCGATTTCCCCCCGGGTCTCAATATCTCCGCTTTTAAATGGTGGCTCGACAAAGGGATGTATAGAATAGGACACTTCCTTAGACCTTTAGGCCCACTCTCTAAAGCTTTCTGTGTCAGCAGACTCGACATGCCACAATCAGAATCCTTTCGATTCACCCAAATTTCAAGCTATTTACACAATAAATGTAGGTCCCTACCAAATGGACCCCAAATGACTCCTTATGAAATATGGTGTGGCCAGGCCTGCGAGCAGAGGGGGGGCATCTCGGTGATTTACAAGGCACTATCCTCTGCACAACTCAAGGCACCTTACATGCTAGCCTGGGAAGGGGATCTTTCTCAAAGCTGGCAGCTGGAAACTTGGCACAGGAATTTCTCCCAGTCTTACAAAGGCATTTTAAACACTGGTCTAGTAGAGGCTAGCTTAAAGGTTCTAACTAGATGGTACCTGGTGCCTTCCAAATTAGCTCGCTTCTACCCTTCGGCTTCACCCCTCTGTTTTCGGGGATGTGGCCTGAGGGGAGACATGCTTCACACATGGTGGACCTGTCCTAGGATTAGACAATTCTGGCACAGGATTTTCAGTTGGATTAGTAGGATAGCCGAAAGGCCTGTGCAGGTGTCCCCGCTGGTAGCACTCCTCAACTTCCCAGTAAGAGAAGTCCCCAGGGTTATGCAACGCCTCATCTTCTTCATCATTCTAGGAGCTAAAATCACTCTGGCCAAAGCCTGGAAAAAACCCTCAGTCTCAACAATCCTAGCCAAGAGAAAGATCTCTTGGATTATGAACCAAGAAAAAATGGCTAGTGTAATCCTGGAAAGCTCAACCAAGTTCAAACTAATTTGGGAACCCTGGGCAAACTACATTGGAGTCACGCTTTGACTCTCTCACAGAGCAGCCACATTTGGATACATCTATACCCCCCCAGTCGACTCCTAGGCAACCTTTTCAACCTTCATCTCCTCTGCCTTCTCTCCCCCCTTTTCTTTCTATTCTTTCTCTTTTTCTTCTCTCCATACGCCTTTTGTACTTTTCTCTTTCCTCCCTCCCTCCTTACTGATGGTCTCGGGCATTGGACGGTTTTCAAACGGCCATGACCTGGGCCCTGGCCGGGGGCCATCTTGTGTTGGCTCCCGGTCCTGGCCCTGACTGTAACAGCTATATTGGAGTTCATACTCCCTGTCTTCTAATTTACTTATTTTCATTATCAACTATTTAGTTATTATTGTAGAACAGTTGCTATAAGAGCTCGTTATTGTTCAGAAGACATCGGATCAACTCACACACCCACTGCGGTGAGCATAAATTTAGTAGCCTTGGATAATATCTCCTCCATCCCTCTCAGAGAACCGATCTCCTTCCTTCTCTAGTTGGAGGGAGGTAGGAGGCGGTGAGGCCCCGCCACAGTGTGTCCCCAATTGGGGTGGCGGACCACTTCCTCCCACTATCGAATATATTATCTACCATATCTGATCATATGTCTTCTCATGATTACCAAATGCAAAGTTCATGTCTAACTACGTCTACTCTGTATTATGATGTTATGACTCCTAAACTTCATTAAGTTGTTTGTCAAGCGACCGTGTTGGTCGTCTGTATTACGTTGACTCGAGATGTAGTCATGTCATGCACTGTTCTCCCTTCCCCCCTTTTTGTTCCCCCTTCTAATTTTCCTTTTTTTTTTTTGAAAATAAAATATATTGAAACAAAAGTATACACAGAGTGTGATCCCATGGGGGTGATGTGCGGCTGCCTTCCGAGGCGGGGGGTTGGGGTACTTCACCCACCAAATAAGCGATGATTAACTATCCCACTCTGGACTTTGGGCCTCTGAGAAATGATCTCCACCTAGAGGATCGGAATACTGTTAGTGCTCCTCTTCATTATAAAAGTTACCTCTGATCTATGTTTTGGAATTGAATATTAGCATTTTGAATCGTATATGATCTGTTACAATTGACACTTTGTTGCAGTTATACTTTGTTGCCGAGCAGTCTGATATGCAGTTGTACCTCATTATTTGTTACACATGAAAATTTAATAAAAATATGTGAAATTAAAAAGTATACAATGGCTGCGCTGCTATCAATCTATCCAATCAAGAGTCGAGACCCCGTGCAGAGTGGGACAGCGTGTCTCCGCCGAGGGAAATACGGGGCTCAGGTAAGAAAAATGGGGGGCTGGGGGGCCAGTGACTGCCAGAAGTTTTTTCACCTTAATGCATAGGATGCATTAGGGGAAAAAACACAAGGGTTTACAAGCCCTTTAATGTCTAAACCTCTGGCAACAAAAGTGAGTACGCCCCTAAGTGAAAATGTCCAAATTGGGACCAAAGTGTCAATATTTTATGTGGCCACCATTATTTTCCAGCACTGCCTTAACCCTCTTGGGCATGGAGTTCACCAGAGCTTCACGGGTTGCCACTGGAGTCCTCTTCCCCTCCTCCATGATGACATCACAGAGCTGGTGGATGTTAGAGACCTTGCGCTCCTCCACCTTCCGTTTGAGGATGCCCCACAGATGCTCAATAGGGTTTAGATCTGGAGACATGCTTGGCCAGTCAGATGGGAACAAAGGGACACCTATTAGCAAAAGAATTGTAGGCATAGGATACAGCCCCTGCCACAACCCCTTAAAGCGGAGTTCCACACAAAAATGGAACTTCCGCTTTTCGAAACCCTCCCCCCCTCCGGTGTCACATTTGGCACCTTTCAGGGGGGAGGGGGGTGCAGATACCTGTCTAAGACAGGTATTTGCACCCACTTCCGGCATAGACTCCCATGGGAGTCTATGCCTCTTCCCGTCCCCACCGCGCTGTCTCCTGGGAACACACAGCTCCCAGGAGAGAGCGGGGACCACTTGGGACGTGCAGTGCGACTCGCGCATGCGCAGTAGGGAACCGGGAAGTGAAGCCGCAACGATTCACTTCCTGATTCCCTCACCTAGGATGGCGGCGGCAGCTGCCGAGAACCGAGCGGGTTCTCGGCGTCGCCTGCCGACATCGTTGGACCCTGGGACAGGTAAGTGGCCATGTATTAAAAGTCAGCAGCTGCAGTATTTGTAGCTGCTGGCTTTTAATATTTTTTTTTTTTGGCGGTGTTGGTGGACCCCCGCTTTAAATGGGAATGATACAAACAAAAGATTAGCTAAACCACAAGTGCTTTTTTTTTTGACCACTACTATTCCTTTGCTTTTGAACTTTACAAATGCAGCAATTTAGAAATTGGGATGAAAGGTTTAGCACCTTTTGAAAGATAAATAGTGCATTTTATATACAACTATATATAGATCAGACCACAGTGAGGGACAAATAAGAAGGAAAGGGGGACAGAGGGACTTTGTTCCAAATCAGGGACAGTCCCTCGAAATCAGGGACAGTTGGGAGCTATGCAAAACATTTTCCATTGGATATTTAACAGACCAAAAGGGAGCAAATAAGTTCATTGTTGGAGCTTACGTACACTTTTATTGCATCAGCAATCACATAGCAGCTACATATATAAAGCGGTTATCTGTCAGAAGGATGTCCGGTGCCTCTCATGTTATTTCCTCATCATTTCCTGTCCCCATTCACATTGCGCATCACAGTCTGCTCCACATCACTGCACCAGTGACATCAGTCTCTGCACCAGAGGAGCTTACACTCTAATGACCCCCCTCAGGGTCACACATTATGAATATTATACATTTATATAGCTCTGACATATTCCGCAGTGCTGTACAGGGAACATTGAGACGGTCACATCAGTCTCTGCGCCAAAGGAGCTGGATTCTATACATGTAGAATGTAGAGTTTTTTTTCTCAATAAACCAGTGGGTTGAACGAAAAAAAAAAAATGCAGATCCCCACAAGTGACGTGAATGCAGGGATCTCCCCTGCTGCGCTATTGTATTCTGACAGCAGAGGCTCCCCCCCCCCCCCCCCCGTCAGAATACACAAATCAGCACGGAGTCGATCGGATGCTTTCACTAGCTGGGCATAGAGACGAGTGAGGGGGAAGATGGCGCCAACCCCTCTCCATGACATTACAGGGCGGAAGCGACGTCAAAACGTCACTTCCGCCCATAGCTCTTAAAGTGCCATTTTTTTTTATTCTTTTTTTTTAAATGACAATTTTTTTTTTTCTTATTGCATTTTAGTGTAAATATGACATCTGAGGTCTTTTTGACCCCAGATCTCATATTTAACCGCTTCAGCCCCGGAAGATTTTACCCCCTTCCCGACCAGAGCGTTTTTTGCGATTCGGCACTGCGTCGCTTTAACTGACAATTGCGCGGTCGTGCGACGTGTCTCCCAAACAAAATTGACGTCCTTTTTTCCCCACAAATAGAGTTTTCTTTTGGTGGTATTTGATCACCTCTGCAATTTTTATTTTTTGCGCTATAAACAAAATAACAGCGACAATTTTGAAAAAAACGCATTATTTTTTTACATTTTGCTATAATTAATATCCCCCAAAAATATATAAAAAAACATTTTTTTTCCTCAGTTTAGGCCGATCTAATTCTTCTACATATTTTTGGTAAAAAAAAAAAATCGCAATAAGCGTTTATTGATTGGTTTGCGCAAAAGTTATAGCGTTTACAAAATAGGGGATAGTTTTATGGCATTTTTATTATTTTATATTTTTTTTTTACTAGTAATGGTGGCGGTCAGCGATTTTTATTGTGACTGTGACATTATGGCGGACATGTCGGACATTTTTGACACATTTTTGGGACCATTGTCATTTATACAGCAATCAGTGCTATACAAATGCACTGATTCCTGTGTAAATGACACTGGCAGTGAAGGGCTTAACCACTAGGGGGCGGGGAGGGGTTAAGTATGTCCTAGGGGAGTGATTCTAACTGTAGGGGGATGGGCTAGCAGTGTCATTACTCTGATCACTGCTCCCGATGACAGGGAGCAGAGATCGAGTGACACTTGTCACTAGGCAGAACGGGGAGATGCTGTTTACATCAGCATCTCCCCGTTCATCCTCTCTGTGAGGCGATCGCGGGTATCCCCACAGCGATCGAGTCCGTGGGACCCGCGACCCGACTCGCGGAGCTCCCGGCCGGCGGGAAATTCAAATGGACGTACCTGTACATCCATTTGCCCAGCCGTGCCATTCTGCCGATATACATCGGCGTGCGCCGATCGGGAAGGGGTTAAGAGGTCCTGTCATACTTTTTTTCTACTACAAGGGATGCTTACATTCATTGTAATAGGAATAAAAGAGACACAATTTTTTTTTAAACAGTGTAAATGTAAAAAATAAAAGGTAAAATAAATAAGAGAAAAAAAACATTTTTAAACGCGGCCCATCCCGCCGAGCTCGCGTGCAGAAGCAAACGCATCGCATATGTAGCGGTACCCCCCATGGGGGCTGCTGAGTTGGTTATAGCAATCCGCCAATCACCCTGCTGCCATCTCCTTATCAATCACTCAAAAAGACAATAAGCAGTCAGTTGCTTCTTTTCTTGCTTTTATTTCAGATTTCAGAAAGATAGGTTATCATCCATGGCTTTGGCTTTGTTAATGGATTTCCCCTATCCAGTCTTCACTGCAGACTATTACTTCTTCTGTTATCTATCTGACTGAAGATTTACTTCTCACAGCTTCCAGTTAAACAGGACGAATCACTCTGAATAATTCCCCTGTACAGCACTCCCAAGTTGAACAAGAGGTCAGGGCCGTTTTTTCCACTGGGCACGCTGGGCAGTTGCCCGGGGGCCCCACTTGTCTGGAGGGCCCCATCCAGGGCCGATCCTCAGCGCTGCAATCTGCTGCTTTAGTTGACTGACTGCACTGGTTGCTCACTTGCTAGAATCGCCGGCCGCCCGGCGTCTAGCTAGCAACCAGTGACGTCAGTCAGAGGCCGCGACCGCCCCAGCACTCATAGCGCGCCGCGGCCGCTCCAGCTGCTAGTGAACAAGCTCCGCCCACCTCTGCCATGTTCTTCAGACAGCGTGGAGAGGGAGCGGAAAGACGGCCCTTGATAGCTGGCGCTGCTTTGCTGCTGTGAGTGACACGCTGTACTGCACCAGGCCGGAGGCCTCAAGTAAGTCTAACACTGTCTACTTAAGTAAGTTCAAGTTGTGCATCAAACACAGCCACTTTCTTTGCCCCTCAAAAGCTGCCACTGTGCCCATCAAACACAGCCACTGTGCCCATCAAAGCTGCCACTGTGCCCATCAAATACAGCCACTGTGCCCATCAAACATAGCCACTGTGCCCATCAAAGCTGCCACTGTGCCCAAACGCAGCCACTGTGCCCATTAAACGTAGCCACTGTGCCTATTAAACGTAGCCACTGTGCCCTTTAAACGTAGCCACTGTGCCCATTAAATGCAGCCACTGTGCCCATCAAACGCTGCCACTGTGCCCATCAAACGCTGCCACTATGCCCATCAAACGCTGCCACTGTGCCCATCAAAAGCTGCCACTGTGCCCATCAAAAGCTGCCACTGCAGAGGCGGCTCTAGGCTTTGTGAGGCCTTAGGCAAAACTTATACATGAGGCCCCACTTATAGAAATAAAAATAATTCAAGCAGTAAAAATGAATACATTGAATTGTACAGTGTACAATGAAATGGCAATTCACCCATGGCCAGTCCCCAAGGATTCCAGCATGTCATTGGATCATATCACACCAGGATATGCACTGTAACACAAGCTCCCTCTGTATAGTGAATGGCACTTACTAGACAGCTCTACGTTATGCCCAAATTTCACATTACCTAACAAAGGCCATGGATCCATCATCTATTTTCCTAAACCTATGCCCCATACCTGCTGTGGACACAGCCAATGCATTTACTATGGTCAGTGAACCTGAATACAGAAAAGCACTAGCTGAATTTCTTTGTACTGCAATGTCAAGAAAAGAGAGGAGAGAAAGAGGGAAGTAGGAAAATATGTGAGAGAGTAGGGGGGAAGGGGGGGGGGAGGGAGAGAGGTGGGGAGAAAGAGAGAAAAGGGGAGCAAAATAGTGTGGGGGTGAGAGACAAAGAGAGGGATGAGTAAGGAGTGAGTGGAAAGAGAGGTAAGAGAAAGGGGAGAAGAAAGGGAGGGGAGGATCGAGAGGTGGGGAGAGAGAGAGAGAGATAGTGGGGAGAGAGGGGGGAGTGAGAGGGGTGAAGAGGGAGGGGGAGAGAGGGGAGAGAGAGGAGGGGGGCGAGGGGAGTGAGAGGGAAGAGGATAAAGAGGGAGGGGGAGAGAATGGAGGAGGGGGTGAGAGGAGAGAGAGAGGATTGGGGAGAGAGAGAGGGGAAGAGGAGGAGAGGGGGAGAGAGAGGAGGAGGGGGAAAGAGAGGAGAGAGAGAGACAGAGAGAGCGATAGTGGGGGAGAGAGAAAGAGAGAGCGATAGTGGGGGAGAGAGAGGGGGTGAGAGGGGGGAAGAGAGAGGAGAGGGGGAAGAGAGAGGAGAGGGGAGAGAGGGAAGAGAGGAGAGAGAGGGGAGTGAGAGGGATGAGGATGAAGAGGGAGGGGGAGAAAGGGGAGTGAGAGGGATGAGGATGAAGAGGGAGGGGGGAGAGAGCGGAGGGGGGAGAGAGGGGAGTGAGAGGGATGAGGATGAAGAGGGAGGGGGAGAGAATGGGGGAGGGGTGAGAGGGGAGAGAGGAGAGAGAGAAGATTGGGGAGAGAGAGGGGAAGAGGAGGAGAGGGGAGAGAGGAGAGAGAGTGGGGAGAGGGGAGGAGCGAGAGGTGGGGAGAGAGAGACAGAGAGAGAGAGAGAGTGGGGGAGAGAGAGGGGGTGAGAGGGGGGAAGAGAGGGGATAGGGGGGAAGAGAGATGAGGACAGAGAGAGGAGGAAGAGAGATGAGAGGGGGGAGAGAGAGGGGAGTGAGAGGGATGAGGATGAAGAGGGAGGGGGGAGAGAGGGGAGTGAGAGGGATGAGGATGAAGAGGGAGGGGGAGAGAGGGGAGGGGGGAGTGAGAGAGATGAGGATGAAGAGGGAGGGGGAGAGAATGGGGGAGGGGTGAGAGGAGGAGAGGGGAGAGAGGAGGGAGAGAATGGGGGAGGGGTGAGAGGAGGAGAGAGGAGAGAGAGAAGATTGGAGAGAGAGAGAGGGGAAGAGGAGGAGAGGGGGAGAGAGGAGAGAGATTGGGGAGAGGGAGAGGGGGAGAAAGGCGGGAGGGAGAGGGGGGAGGGAGATGGGGATAAAGAGAGGGGAGGAGGGAGAGAGAGGCAGAAGAGGAGGGAAGAGAGAGAGAGAGGGATGGGAATGGAGGGGGGGGGGGAGAGAGGCGGAAGAGGAGGGAAGGGGGGAAGAGAGGGATGGGGAAGAAGAGGTGGTCATATGGAAGAGCAGTGGTTTGCTGGGCGATGAACAGATCGGTCATGTATCAGTGTGCAGAAAAATGGATCGTCCATGTCATCGGACTCACCCCAATCCCCGAACTTATCAGACTACCGGCACGCTGAGCAGCCTCTGCATTGCTGGGGTTAATCCACAACACACGTGGGGGGCAGGGCTTCAACCCCGCGGTCTGCAGCTCATTAGTCTCCGGACCGAGTACGGCGAGCAGTGAGATGTTTTGCCTCCGCTGGCCACGCCCACCTGTTAGCGCTCCAGCACACCTATCTGCAGGATGTGCAGAGGACAGAGCGGGCGGTGTGTGTGAGCTGATTCATAGGCAATCATAGAGGAGGCTGAGCTGACACCGCTCACCTCCCCTGTGATCACTGGTGCGGCTTTTTTTCTTACAGGAATCATAGCGGCACAGGGGCCAGTGACTCACCCCGTACAGCGCTGCCCGAGCTCGTAAAAGAGATGAGAAGGCGGCGGGGGAGAGTTTTAGCAGACAGTGCAGTCCCAGTGTTCTAGATCGGTCCCGCCCATCCGTAGGCAGCGCAATCCTTTCCGATGCTGGGCTCTCCTCCTCTCCCATTGTCAGGCAAATTAGACAGTCCCGAGGCCCCTGTGAGCACGAGGCCTTAGGCGACCGCCTAATTTGCCTAAATAGAGAGCCGCCTCTGTGCCACTGTGCCCATTAAACTCATGTTATATTGTCCAAACGTTGTGTTAAAGTTTAAACACTGATTTTGTTGGAAGTACCAAGAAATATAGCCCTATTGATAATTAGCATTTTTATTCTCGTGCGTGATTGTGTAGACAGGGCCCCAGTGCACTGTATTGCCCTGGGGCCTATTATGCTCTTAAGATGGCCCTGCAACAGGTACTACTCTGAATAGTTCCTCTGTTTGACTTGAAATGATTCCTTTGGGGTATTAATTGTTTAAGGTCAAAGGCCTGCACCGCCTTCTTCATGACCTGCATACCAACACCCTTCAGTCTTTGGAAGTTGTGCAAACTGTTTGTTTCCAAGTGAATCCGCTTATACTTGTAATACCACCACTGCGCTCTAAGGAATGTATAAAGCCAATCCTACAGCTGCCACTTGAAAAAAGAATAAGTTGTGTGATCCGAATTCAAACCTTAAAGAGTATGAGAATGCATAGTGGTGCTAACGTAAAGAACACTAATGCAAATGAATAAATTACATTAGTGTCTAAGTGAAGTGGAGATAAACACTCAATCTAAATGCATACAAGAATATCAGGGTGTGAGTGACGTGACTGAACCAATAAATATCACCCTGTGACAAGTGTTAAATATATGTGTCACTACTAGAAAAATATATAAACAATGAACAAATGCATAATAAATTGTTCATTTGATAATGTGAATAAAAACAAATAAGCTGAATCCTGGTGGGATGAATGTGTCACTTCTCAAAAAAATGATAAATGACTGGTGGAGTTTCATGAAACAAGTCCATATACAATGTGAACAAAAATTAGAAAAAATAAAAAAAATATTAATAAAGATACAAAAATGATACACCCGTGACAACTGTGAAGTGAGTGTATCACTTGTCAAAAACTGGTGAACTGATTGATGAAAAAACAGTCCATGTGCAGTGTGACCAAAAGTTCAAAAAGTGATGAGCTCTCCGGTAGGAAAATCAAACTGTGATTCTTGTAATCTTCCACCACACCTCAGTGACGTGATTCCACTCCCTTCTGAATTTCAAACTCACCAGCTGTTATAGCCTCACACTCTCGTGTTTGGCCAGAATCGCCTCAACCCACTCACATAGGGGTTAAAATACGATCTCCAGTATCCAATGATGTATAAGCACTCCCCCTGAAGTAGTAGCTCCACATGTGAATGAGAAAAATGCTCCAATAGTGTGATACCATTCAAAAATGTATTAAAAAATTCAAAGATCCATCACCATTGACATGTGTACAAATCACAGAAAGCAAGAAGGTAAATCGCAAATCACATCAATGAAATCCATGCAGCGGTTAGAATCAAATTTAACACGGCCACGGCGGACCCAGGGAGTGTGGATACTAGAGAACGTCTCACCCGCTCCTAGACTCATTCCTCCACTATCCACCGCTCCGTAACCCATCACTCCGTCCTACGTCACACATGTTGGATTGCCGTATAGCCACGCCCCAACATGTTTCGTCACTGGGACTTAATCATGAGATTCCCATGATTAATCCCATGACTAAGTCCCAGTGACGAAACATGTTGGGGCGTGGCTATACAACAATCCAAAACGTGTTACATAGGACGGAGTGACGGGTTGCGGAGCGGTGGATAGTGGAGGAACGAGTCTAGGTGCGGGTGAGACGTTCACTAGTATCCACACTCCCTGGGTCCGCCGTGGCCGTGTTACATTTGATTTTAACCGCTGCATGGATTTCATTGATGTGATTTGCGATTTACCTTCTTGCTTGCTGTGATTTGTACACATGTGAGTACAATGGTGATGGATCTTTGAGTTTTTTAATAAATTTTTGAATGGTATCACACTATTGGAGCATTTTTCGCATTCACATGTGGAGCTGCTACTTCAGGGGGAGTGCTTATACATCATTGGATACTGGAGATCAGATTTTAACCCCTATGTGAGTGGGTTGAGGCGATTCTGGCCAAACACGAGAGTTTGAGGCTATAACAGCTGGTGAGTTTGAAATCTAGAAGGGAGTGGAATCACGTCACTGAGGTGTGGTGGAAGATTACAAGAATCACAGTTTGATTTTCCTACCGGAGAGCTCATCACTTTTTGAACTTTTGGTCACACTGCACATGGACTGTTCTTTCATCAATCAGTTCATCAGTTTTTGACAAGTGATACACTCACTTCACAGTTGTCACGGGTGTATCATTTTTGTATCTTTATTAATATTTTTTTATTTTTTCTAATTTTTGTTCACATTGTATATGGACTTGTTTCATGCAGCTCCACCAGTCATTTATCTTTTTTTGAGAAGTGACACATTCATCTCACTAGGATTCAGCTTATTTGTTTTTATTCACATTATCAAATGAACAATTTATTATGCATTTGTTCATTGTTTATATATTTTTCTTTGAGTAGTGACACATATATTTAACACTTGTCACAGGGTGATATTTATTGGTTCAGTCACATCACTCACACCCTGATATTCTTGTATACATTTAGATTGAGTGTTTATCTCCACTTCACTTAGACACTAATGTCATTTATTCATTAGTGTTATTCACGTTAGCACCACTATTCATTCTCATACTCTTTTGCCCCGTACACACGGTTGGATTTTCCGACAGAAAATGTGTGATAGGACCTTGTTGTGGGAAATTCCGACCGTGTGTAGGCTCCATCACACATTTTCCATCGGAATTTCCGACACACAAAGTTTGAGAGCAGGCTATAAAATTTTCCGACAACAAAATCCGTTGTTGGAATTTCCGATCGTGTGTACACAAATCCGACGCACAAACTGCCACGCATGCTCAGAATAAATTAAGAGATGAAAGCTATTGGCCACCGCCCCGTTTATAGTCCCGACGTACGCGTTTTACGTCACCGCGTTCAGAACGATCGGATTTTCCGACAACTTTGTGTGACCGTGTGTATGCAAGACAAGTTTGAGCCAACATCCGTCGGAAAAAATCCTAGGATTTTGTTGTCGGAATGTCCGATCAATGTCCAACCGTGTGTACGGGGCATTAGAGGTTTGAATTCGGATCACACAGTCTTTGAACTTGGCTCATAATAAACGACAGACTATTGCTCCAACCCGTCCACTTTTGTCCATACTGTATTCCTCGGCCACTCAGTATGCTACGCTACTCTCTCCAGTACTTCTGCTTCTTCAATTTTACACTAACCTTCTCCTTTGTATCAAAGTCCTGTGTTCCCCGGTCACGGAAATCCGATAGCAGATCTACTTCCGCCGCTTTACTCCTACTTCCTCCGCCTGATCCTCTTTACAGTCAAGCACTGTGTTCCCCGGTCACAGAAACTTGATGCACTCCGCAGAGATGAAGATCCTCAACTTTAGCTCCTTCCCCTGCGGCTCCTCCATCCCTCCTCCGCGCACACGGCACATCCCCGCATGGGGATGCCCGGTATGTCACCTCATCACGCCATGCTGTCTTTCCTGTGCTCCACAACTTCCCCCTGGAAGCATGTGACCCCAACTTATATAGGAGGCCTGCCCCCTGCCAATGCAAATTAATGATTGGTCAGAGCCCCCCACATGAGCTGCCTGCCACTCAGGTCTCAAGTCCAACCTCCCTTCCAGAACAATTCCACTGAAAGCAGGAGAGGATCTCTGAGCCAGAATGTAGATGGCCACACCCCACACTATACTAACACTCCCATTCCCAAATCAAAACAACCAGGCCTGGAACAGAAACACAGGCCTGGCTAAATTTACCTGCCACTAGTCCTGAAACTAGAAAAAACACTAATCTAGCGCCTACCTAAAAGTAGAGGGCACTACACATACGTTAGTTAGTATGAAAACGGTGTTCAAACCACACATGTGAGGTATCGCCCCGATCGATAAAGCGAGAGCAATAATTCTAGCCCTAGACCTCCTCGGTAACTCAAAACATGCAAACTGTAGAACTTTTTTAACGTCACCTATGGAGATTTTTAAGGGTAAAAGTGTATCGCCATTCCACGAGCAGGCGCAATTTTGAAGCGTGACATGTTGGGTATCAATTTACTCGGCGTAACATTATCTTTCACAATATAAAAAAAAAATTGGGCTAACTTTACTGTGTTCTTATTTTTTAATTCAAAAAAGTGTTTTTTTTTTAAAGTGCGCTTGTAAGACCGCTGCGCAAATACAGTGTGACAGAAAGTATTGCAACGACCGCCATTTTATTCTCTAGGGTGTTAGAAAAAAATTGTATAATGTTTGGGGGTTCTAAGTAATTTTCTAAAAATTAAAGCTGTTTTTAACTTGTAAACAACACATCTAAAAAAGAGGCTCGGTCCTTAAGTGGACGGGTTTTGCTTCCTTTTTTGTTCCCCGCAAAGTAAAAGCAGAATTTTGTGACACTTACCTGCAAACGAAGCCTGCGCTGTACCAGCTGGAGGCCGCACCCATGTTCACCCCTCTTCCTTCCGGGGCTCTGTGACTGGCCGGAGTCGCGTGACGTCACTCCCGCGCATGCGTGTGGGAGCCGCCAGTCACGGCACTCATTAGTGAAGAAACGGCACAGAGGGCCATTTCTTTACAGCGCATGTGCCGATGACATCAAAGTAAATATCTCTTAAACGGCGCAAATTTAGGAGATATTTACAGTACCTATAGGTAAGTCTTATTGTAGGCTTACCTATAGGTACAAATGTCTCAGGGAGGTTTACAACCTCTTTAAGGTGACTGCATAATTATAAAACTTTTATTTAATTTTCTTTTAAATTTACCAAAACAATATAAATTGAGGTCAAACCTAAACACTTTCAATTTGTATGCAATCAGGCAGACTCTTGCACTACACAGTTAAAGGTAAATCTAAAGGAAATTGAACAACAAAAATTGTATAATGTGTATCCAGCTTTACACATGGACTGAAATGTGACTGGTTCCTGCTGAACTAGCTGAATTTCAGTAAGCGTGTTCCCAAATTTATATTCCCACCACCGTTACAAACTAATACTATACAATTATACAGCACCAACACATTCTTCACTGTTGTACAGAGCTAGTTACACTGAGCTAGTCACATCAGCCTCTGCACCAAAGGAACTTACACAATCCCAACCACAATCACACACTATAATTATTATACATTTATATAGCTCTGACATATTCCACAGTGCTGTACAGAGAACACTGAGCCAGTCACACCAGTCTCTATTTCAGGGGTGCCCACACTCTAAAGTCCCAAAACAATCACGCACTAATATTATAATACATTTATATGTAGCAAGGTCTCCGGCCTCCTTCAGTCTAATGAGAACCTCCAGGGCCAGAGATAGCTGACATCCTTCTGTATGTGGTGGGTTGTGAGGCATAGTGGGTGCAAGGTGGATAAAATTATTGGGCGCCAGACACTTCTTGAATGCAAAAGAGATATTTACTTCTCTTACAAACTTTTTCGGGGGAAAGAGGGTTAGGGCCAGGACACGCTTGAATAGTTGCAAGTTCAATTAGCAGACTCTGAGGCTTCAATAGGAGGACAGCCGTTCAGGGAAAGGCCTCCAGCGAGAAGCCACATCTGCACGTGCAGAAATGCTGTCTCCTATGGCAACAGTCTTTAACAGTTCCTAACACAAAGCGTAACAGTTCTTTCACCTTCACTACAACTTCTCCTTGTAGTTCTTCAGCCCACTGAGATCCCGGTCTCTCACTAGACCCCCTAATTCATTGTCACTGAATCCCTTGAGCTCCTCCAATCTTCACAGTGTTATCTTCCTCAAGTGTCACCCCCGCCTCTCTGCTGGGTCCCTAGCTTGGCACTCCCGATACTTCTCAAGCTTCACCCCACTGGCCTGCTCGGTCCCTGACTTGACACTCAAGACTGCTCTGTAAGCGTTGCCTACACTGGCTGGGTCCCTGACTTGATCACCGTCTGAAGTTTCCTGATTCTCCGTGCCCGTTCGGTGAGAATGTTGCTCCGGGACTTGCTTCAGCTACTCCACTGTGGTCCCTGGCAATAAGGTGATTGGTCCATTAGTGGCGACAGCTTCCCTTTTACCTCTGACCACGTCAGGTTCTCCGGCCGGCAGAACCGTCACTTCTGGTTGGACTGCAAGCCGCAGTCCCAATCCCGTGCTGCTCTCTTGCTTCTGGATAGGCCCTCAGACAGCCTAGCAGCCAGATGCCCCCAGGATATGCCCAATCTCCGGCCTAGCAGCCCGGGCAGTACAACGCACGTCCACCCACACAGCCGCCCAGGTGGCACAGAACACTGATCACCTGACTCCACCCAAATATATAGGTTCTCAAAGCAGGCCAAGGGATCCAAGAAAACCTCTGCCCATTGGCTGAGATACCCCATATACCCATATTCTGACCTTGAGTTGCCCTCCTCATTGAGTTGCCCTTATCGTACCACCTAGCGGTAGAAGAGAAAAGTGCAACAAGGCCAAACTTAGGAAGAAATTAATGCATCTCTAACAATCAACCAGGATAACTAATCCTGGCAAGTAAATTTGTGAGGAGCAACCCTGCCTAAGCCCAGGGTGCTACATATATATTTAATATACATAGCTCTCATGTCAAATCGCATGCCAAATCGCATCAATGTGAACCAGGGCTCAAGGGCACAATTCCTCCCAATGACACCTAAAGTGGGGCACAGTTCCTCCCAATGACACCAACAATGGGTTCAAATGACACCAATGAAGGGGCACAATTCCTCCCACTGGCACCTTCAAAGAGGCCAATTCCTACCAATTACATCAATGATGGGGCATAGTTCCTCCCAATGACAACAACAATGGGTCCCAATGACACCAATGAAGGGGCACAATTCCTCCCAATGACACCTGTAGTGGGGGATTGTTTACTCCCACTGATGATGGGACATTTTGTACTCCTGATGGTCACAGTTCGACCCTCTTGAAGGACAGTAAACTGGCCCTTTGTTTCGGAAGTTTAGAGACCCCTAGCTTAAAGGGTCAGTTTGTAGATAAATAATACAAAATTGTGCAGCTTTGACTAAAGTTGAATAACACCCTTACATAGTTGCCAACATTGCAAAAAAAAAAAAATTCGGGACACTTTTTTGCATGTAGGCGGAGCCTTGATATAATTATTGGGTGTGACATTCTTTTGTAGGCGGGGCATACTGTAACAGAAAAATGCAGCGTGCTGAGCGCGCTGCAGTGAAAAATGGGCGTGGTTTGAGCTGAGTGGTGGACGTGTCTTAAATGGGCATGGCCCGGAAGGGGTGTGGTATGAGATGAATGAGGGATGAAGGGAGAAAGAAAGAGGGAGAGAAAAAAAAGAGAGAAAGAAAGGGGGATGAAGGGACAGCAGCCCCAGATCCTACACAACAGTAGAAATATGTGTATTCCAGAAAGTTTAACAAATCAGCAGATAAAGATACTCCAAACACCTGGTGTTGGCGCTTCAATCATCCCAGCACCATGGTTGTTATGGTGTCAGGATGATTGAAGTGCATTATTTCTATTATTACATTGTAATATAGAATGAAATTATTTAACTCACCATAATGCCACGTCGCCTGCCATCAGGTGTCCCCAGCGGAGTCCCCCCTTACATCAGGCATTTCCAGCTGACTCCTCCCTTACATCAGGCATTGCCAGCGGAGTCCCCCCCTTGCATCAGACATTGCCAGCGAAGTCCACCCCTTACATCAGACATTGCCAGCGGAGTCCCCCCCCCCCTTACATTAGACATTGCCAGCGGAGTCCCCCCCTTACATCAGACATTGCCAGCGGAGTGCCCCCCTTACATCAGACATTGCCAGTGGAGTCCCCCCTTACATCAGACATTGCCAGCGGAGTCCCCCCCTTACATCAGACATTGCCAGCGGAGTCCCCCCCTTACATCAGACATTGCCAGCGGAGTCCCCCCCTTACATCAGACATTGCCAGCGGAGTCCCCCCCTTACATCAGACATTGCCAGCGGAGTCCCCCCCTTACATCAGACATTGTCAGCGGAGTCCCCCCCTTACATCAGACATTGTCAGCGGAGTCCCCCCCTTACATCAGGCATTGTCAGCGGAGTCCCCCCCTTACATCAGACATTGTCAGCGGAGTCCCCCCCTTACATCAGGCATTGTCAGCGGAGTCCCCCCCTTACATCAGGCATTGTCAGCGGAGTCCCCCCTTACATCAGGCATTGTCAGCGGAGTCCTGTCCTCACACCAGGCATCCCCCAATGGAGCCCCCCCTTTCCTTACAGATCAGGCATTCCCAGCAGTGGAGACTCTCCGCCGCCATTACTAATCAGAATGGGACAAAATAGCCGGGTGGCTGCCAATAGCAATTGAGCTGCGGCATCGCCCACCCCTGTTCCTTCCCACATCAGGTCACAGACAGATGGCAGCGGGGCGGGAGGTGGGCGGTGCCACAGCTCAAATTCTATTGGCAGCCACCCGGCCATTACTAAACAGTAATTTTTTCTTCGGGAAAATGGCGGCCAGTGGAGACATTGTCTCCGTCTGCCACAGACCTCTAACGGCGGTGGGGGAAAAAAAATCGGTAAAATAAGAATTTAGGTTTGAAACAGGAAAATCTGGATGCCGCACACCAGATAAAGTTGAAAAATCTTCTTTATTGTAAAACTTGGATCATCAAAAATACAGGACAATCAGGCAGATAGTACAGAGACAGCTGACGCGTTTCGCACTCTAATTCGAGCGCTTACTCAACTTTATCTGGTGTGCGGCATCCAGATTTTCCTGTTTCAAACCTAGCTTCAATTTGCATTTAGCCAGCACCTGGGACTCCCCTCCTCTGAAGGATTTACTCATACACACCTGGAAGCAGGTCTACCTGAGCGGTGATTCATTTTCTCTGTCTTGTCTGCACCAAAAAATAAGAATTTCCCGGGAATGGCTAAATCCGGGAAAAGGGTCTAAATCCCGGGAATGTGCCGGTTGGTAAGTATGCCCTTACTACAGGTGTAAGCCATTCACATACCTTTCTAAGCCTGACTGCTGGAATACTTCCAGGATGTTGCTAAGTGAGGCCTAGTCGTTACTGCTCACCTCCACCATCACAGGAATGAGCTTTTTCTCTGATAAAACCCCCCTAACATACTCTTTCTCTCCCCTGATGCAGTAGCTCTGAGCTCAGCGTTTGAGAGCTCACTCCTGTGATGGTGGAGGTGAGCAGTAATAACTAGGCCATGCATTGCAATGTCCTGGGAGTATTCCAGTCAGGCTTCAGGATGTACATTGGATATCAACACTCTGGTGTGGTGCTCCAGTCCTTAAAGAGGAACTGCAGTCTACTCACATAATTTGTAATAAAAACATCTTTGCCATTCTGTAGCTTCCCTCTAAACCACTTTGCGTACTATTTTATATATACTGTGATTCTGTACTGGCCAGATATGCTGCAGAAATCTCCCTCCACTGAGTCTGGCTGCGTACATTTTTAACTGTGGGCAGCTGAAGCTGCTGCCTGTTCACTTCCTGGATTTAGACAGACACACAGAGGCACACCTCCAGCTCTGCATCTCTCATTGGCCCTCTTATGACTCATCTCCCCTTCCCTTGCTGGCAAACTTTCACAAGAGTGAGTGAGAGAGAGAGAGCTGTGGATGATTTCATACGCCTAGGCTAAAGACCAGACAAGAAACAGAAAGTGGGCTGTATAAGATATTTACTGGCAAAAAAAATGTTTTACTATCCAAAGTTAAAACAACAACAAGGGCAGAAGATTTAATAGATGGAAAGATGAAAAAATGACTGAAGGTCCGCTTTAAAGTGATATTGAATCGTCAGATTCCAAACACTTTCAGCAGCTGATATAATTATGTAGTGAGTATGCAACTTCTTTACTTTTTAATCTTTGTTTATGTTTTTAAAGTGGTTGTAAACCCTTTACAACCACTTTATACTACAGGCAAGCCTATAATAAGGCTTTCCTGTAGCTACACTGGACATCTCCTAAACCTGCACGGTTTAGGAGATATCCCCTGTATCTGCATGTGCCGACGTCATCGGCACATGCGCACTTAAGCAAACTGAAGCAACGCATACATACTGTGCCGTTACCAGTGGCTCACGCACGCATGCGCGGGAGTGACGTCATCGCGGCTCCGGCTAATCGCAGCGACGGAGCTGCGATACCCAGAAGTAACTCCCCCGGGGAGATGTTGGGCGCCGGATTGGTGAACGAGGACTGCTGTGGGGGTCTCAGGTAAGTAATTCATAATGAGCTAGGTTGCTATGCATATTATACCTTTGTCTTGCAGGGTTTTTTTTTTGAATATTTTAAATGGGTTTACAATCACTTTAGATTGGTGCCATAACCGCTGCCAAGGTTTCTTATTTCAGGGTGGCGCCTTTCTCTTGCAGCACTCTATGGAGTCACCCTTGCATGCAGGGACTAGAGTTGTGCTTCTTCACACTGTGTGCATCAATAGAAGCACACAGCTCCATAGCCTAGGATAGCAAGGTACTCCCCTAATCCTCCCTCCTCTTCCTCTCCCTTCCCCTCTCCAAACTAACAGATTGAATGTAGACTGCACTATCTACTGTTAAACCGGTTGTAAACCTTAGACATGAAATATGAACAAAGCAAATCCTTCTAGTGGGTACGTATCTCAATGCAGAGCACTAAGTGTAATTTCTTTCTGCTGCCTCATTCTTCTGCTATCAGCGTGAGTCACTTATGACAGATTTTCCTCACAACAAAAGACAAAAGGCGACAGGGGAGGGAACTCCAGCACGCAGCCTGTGATTGACAGCCTCAGGTTTGTTCCTGTGTGCTGTGTGAAAGGAGGGGGGGGTGTCCTTTCCCTCCAATCAGCTCTCGGTTCTCCTCACTGAGTGTATTTTCAGCTCACTTCTTCCTTGCTTTCTGAAAGCTCAGACAAGCTGTATACAGTATATTCTGGACATTGAACAGCTACTGTATAGCTGTATAGAGAAGAGAAGACCGTAGATAACAAAGTACACGTTATGTATAAGGATTTGTTTCACATCTGTGTATCACCTGAGACCAAGCACGTTAGTGGATATATGGAAGGGTTTACAACCACTTTAAAGTGTTACTAAACCCACAACAGTAAAATCAGTCTGTATATACAATAAAGCATGCTTGTTATACTCACTGTGGAACCTAAGGGGGTAATCCTCTGCATTGTGTAAAAAGGCTGTTTGATTCAGTCTTCTCTGATCCCCTCCTTCTTCCACTGTCCCCAATCCATCTCCTGACAGTACAGAGCCTTAGGGGCACTCTGCACATGCTCAGTTTGGTGTGTGTTGCTAGAGTGTTTTTTTTTTTCTTGGGAGGGTGCATGTGATCAGCACAGGGCCAATCGGCACTGTCCAGACAGAGGGTCAGGGATCATACAGCCTCATAGGACAGTCAGAGTAGAATGAAAACTCCTCCTACAAGCTTTAACCAGACACTGATAGAAGTCACAAGATTGCTATATACTGTTGATGAGAAAGTTGTATACGGCATGTGTTGGGGTAAGAATTTGAACAAATAGTTTACTGGCAAATGTTTATTTTATTGTGCTCGATGTGTTAAACTAAAAAACCCTGAGGGTTTAATACTTTCTCCTACATCCTAATGAGAGTTTGTTCAGATTCTTTCCTCGCTTACATTGTAGAATTGTACATGAGATATACTGTACCTTCTGCATTTGTGTGTTGTTAAAGTGTAAGCTCACCTTTTCAGGGAAAATGAAAAAGTGAACGAACCCTTTACACCTCCCTCCTGTACTTACCTCCCGGGGGCCATGAGCCGTCAGTGCTCATTAGACATGTGCACTGCTGAAAAATGTATTCATTTTAGTTTCGTTCGTTTTTTTTCGGAAATTCTAAAATTCGTAAAATTCAAAAATTCGTAATTCTAAAATTCGTAAATTCGTAAATTTGAAAATTCGAAAATCCGGAATTTTGAAAATTCGGAAGTTCTAAAATTCGTAATTCGAAAATTCAAAAACCTGAGAATTCGAAAGTTCGGAAATTCGAAATGAAGAAAGGAAAATTCGAAAGAACGAAAATCCAAAAATTTGAAATATTAACTTACTAATAATAACTATTAAGTTATAGGTATTGGAATTTCCTTTCAAATTTGACTGTTAGTGAACGTAACGAATACAAATTTATCTGAAGTTACAAATATTCTGAAATAATGAATGCCACATCTAAACAAATGGAACGGAACGAAAATAATAATAAATAATAATACTTTTTAAAATTATTATTATTGTTATTTATTATTATTAATTCGTTACGTCCCATTCGTTTAGATACGGCATTCGTTATTTCAGATAATTTGTAACTTCGGATAATTCGTTACTTTCACTAACAGCCAAATTTGAAAGGAAATTCCAATACCTGTAATTTAACCACTTGACGACCGCCTCACGCCGATGTACGTCGGCAAAGTGGCACGGACAGGCAAAATCACGTACAGTGTACGTGATTTGCCTTCCGCGGGTGGGGGGTCCGATCGGACCCCCCCCCGGTGCCCGAGGCGGTCGTCTTTTGTCCAGCGGCGATCGGTGGTGAGGGGGAGACCATCCGTTCGTGGCCCCCCCCTCGCGATCGCCGCCGGCCAATGAGAATCTTCCTTTGCTGCTGTATGCTAAACAGCAGCAAAGGAAATGATGTCATCTCCCCTCGGGTCGGTAATTTCCGTTCCGGCCCGAGGAGAGAAGACATCAATGTGAGTGCACCAACACACACACACACAGTAGAACATGCCAGGCACACAAAACACCCCGATCCCCCCCCCGATCGCCCCCCGATCCCCCCCCAATCACCCCCCCCCCCCCCCTGTCACAAACTGACACTAGCAGTTTTTTTTTATTTTTTTTATTTTTTTTTTTTCTGATTACTGCATAGTGTCAGTTTGTGACAGTTAGTGTTGGGACAGATACTGTTACCCCCCTTTAGGTCTAGGGTACCCCCCTAACCCCCCCTAATAAAGTTTTAACCCCTTGATCACCCCCTGTCACCAGTGTCACTAAGCGATCATTTTTCTGATCGCTGTATTAGTGTCGCTGGTGACGCTAGTTAGTGAGGTAAATATTTAGGTTCGCCGTCAGCGTTTTATAGCGTCAGGGACCCCCCTATACTATCTGATAAATGTTTTAACCCCTTGATTGCCCCCTAGTTAACCCTTTCACCACTGATCACCGTATAACCGTTACGGTTGACGCTGGTTAGTTTGTTTATTTTTTATAGTGTCAGGGCACCCGCCGTTTATTACCGAATAAAGGTTTAGCCCCCCGATCGCCCGGCGGTGATATGCGTCGCCCCAGGCAGCGTCAGATTAGCGCCAGTACCGCTAACACCCACGCACGCAGCATGCGCCTCCCTTAGTGGTATAGTATCTGATCGGATCAATATCTGATCCGATCAGATCTATACTAGCGTCCCCAGCAGTTTAGGGTTCCCAAAAACGCAGTGTTAGCGGGATCAGCCCAGATACCTGCTAGCACCTGCGTTTTGCGCCTCCGCCCAGCCCACCCAAGTGCAGTATCGATCGATCACTGTCACTTACAAAACACTAAACGCATAACTGCAGCGTTCGCAGAGTCAGGCCTGATCCCTGCGATCGCTAACAGTTTTTTTGGTAGCATTTTGGTGAACTGGCAAGCACCAGCCCCAGGCGTCAGGTTAGCGCCAGTACCGCTAACACCCACGCACGCAGCATACGCCTCCCTTAGTGGTATAGTATCTGAACGGATCAATATCTGATCCGATCAGATCTATACTAGTGTCCCCAGCAGTTTAGGGTTCCCAAAAACGCAGTGTTAGCGGAATCAGCCCAGATACCTGCTAGCACCTGCGTTTTGCGCCTCCGCCCGGCCCAGCCCACCCAAGTGCAGTATCGATCGATCACTGACACTTACAAAACACTAAACGCATAACTGCAGCGTTCGCAGAGTCAGGCCTGATCCCTGCGATCGCTAACAGTTTTTTTGGTAGTATTTTGGTGAACTGGCAAGCACCAGCCCCAGGCAGCGTCAGATTAGCGCCAGTACCGCTAACACCCACGCACGCACCGTACACCTCCCTTAGTGGTATAGTATCTGATCGCATCAATATCTGATCCGATCAGATCTATACTAGCGTCACCAGCAGTTTAGGGTTCCCAAAAACGCAGTGTTAGCGGGATCAGCCCAGATACCTGCTAGCACCTGCGTTTTGCCCCTCCGCCCGGCCCAGCCCACCCAAGTGCAGTATCGATCGATCACTGTCACTTACAAAACACTAAAAGCATAACTGCAGCGTTCGCAGAGTCAGGCCTGATCCCTGCGATCGCTAACAGTTTTTTGGTAGCGTTTTGGTGAACTGGCAAGCGCCAGCGGCCTAGTACACCCCGGTCGTAGTCAAACCAGCACTGCAGTAACACTTGGTGACGTGGCGAGTCCCATAAGTGCAGTTCAAGCTGGTGAGGTGGCAAGCACAAGTAGTGTCCCGCTGCCACCAAAAAGACAAACACAGGCCCGTCGTGCCCATAGTGCCCTTCCTGCTGCATTCGCCAATCCTAATTGGGAACCCACCGCTTCTGCAGCGCCCGTACTTCCCCCATTCACATCCCCAACCAAATGCAGTCGGCTGCATGAGAGGCATTTTTATGTCCTCCCGAGTACCCCTACCCAACGAACCCCCCAAAAAAGATGTCGTGTCTGCAGCAAGCGCGGATATAGGCGTGACGCCCGCTATTATTGTCCCTCCTGTCCTGACAATCCTGGTCTTTGCATTGGTGAATGTTTTGAACGCTACCATTCACTAGTTGAGTATTAGCGTAGGGTACAGCATTCCACAGACTAGGCGCACTTTCACAGGGTCTCCCAAGATGCCATCGCATTTTGAGAGACCCGAACCTGGAACCGGTTACAGTTATAAAAGTTAGTTACAAAAAAAGTGTAAAAAAAAAAAAAAAATATGAAATAAAAAAAAATAGTTGTTGTTTTATTGTTCTCTCTCTCTATTGTTCTGCTCTTTTTTACTGTATTCTATTCTGCAATGTTTTATTGTTATTGTTATTGTTATTATGTTTTATCATGTTTGTTTTTCAGGTGTGTAATTATTTACACTTTACTGTGCTTTATTGTTAACCATTGTTAACCATTTTTTTGTCTTCAGGTACGCCATTCACGACTTTGAGTGGTTATACCAGAATGATGCCTGCAGGTTTAGGTATCATCTTGGTATCATTCTTTTCAGCCAGCGGTCGGCTTTCATGTAAAAGCAATCCTAGCGGCTAATTAGCCTCTAGACTGCTTTTACAAGCCGTGGGAGGGAATCCCCCCCCCCCCCCCCACCGTCTTCCGTGTTTTTCTCTGGCTCTCCTGTCTCAACAGGGAACCTGAGAATGCAGCCGGTGATTCAGCCAGCTGACCATAGAGCTGATCAGAGACCAGAGTGGCTCCAAACATCTCTATGGCCTAAGAAACCGGAAGCTACGAGTATTTCATGACTTAGATTTCGCCGGATGTAAATAGCGCCATTGGGAAATTGGGGAAGCATTTTATCACACCGATCTTGGTGTGGTCAGATGCTTTGAGGGCAGAGGAGAGATCTAGGGTCTAATAGACCACAATTTTTTCAAAAAAGAGTACCTGTCACTACCTATTGCTATCATAGGTGATATTTACATTCCCCGAGATAACAATAAAAATGATTAAAAAAAAAAATATGAAAGGAACAGTTTAAAAGTAAGATTAAAAAAGCAAAAAAATAATAAAGAAAAAAAAAAAAAAAAAAAAAAACCACCCCTGTCGCCCCCTGCTCTCGCGCTAAGGCGAACGCAAGCGGCGGTCTGTCGTCAAACGTAAACAGCAATTGCACCATGCATGTGAGGTATCACCGCGAAGGCCAGATCGAGTGCAGTAATTTTTCCAGTAGACCTCCTCTGTAAATCTAAAGTGGTAACCTGTAAAGGCTTTTGAAGGCTTTTAAACATGTATTTATTTTGTTGCCACTGCACGTTTGTGCGCAATTTTAAAGCATGTCATGTTTGGTATCCATGTACTCGGCCTAAGATCATCTTTTTTATTTCATCAAACATTTGGGCAATATAGCGTGTTTTAGTGCATTAAAATTAAAAAAAGTGTGTTTTTTCCCCAAAAAATGCGTTTGAAAAATCGCTGCGCAATTACTGTGTGAAAAAAAAAAATGAAACACCCACCATTTTAATCTGTAGGGCATTTGCTTTAAAAAAATATATAATGTTTGGGGGTTCAAAGTAATTTTTTTGCAAAAAAAAAAAACTTTTTCATGTAAACAATAAGTGTCAGAAAGGGCTTTGTCTTCAAGTGGTTAGAAGAGTGGGTGATGTGTGACATAAGCTTCTAAATGTTGTGCATAAAATGCCAGGACAGTTCAAAACCCCCCCAAATGACCCCATTTTGGAAAGTAGACACCCCAAGCTATTTGCTGAGAGGCATGTCGAGTCCATGGAATATTTTATATTGCGACACAAGTTGCGGGAAAGAGACAAATTTTTTTTTTTTTTTTTTTTTTTGCACAAAGTTGTCACTAAATGATATATTGCTCAAACATGCCATGGAAATATGTGAAATTACACCCCAAAATACATTCTGCTGCTTCTCCTGAGTACGGGGATACCACATGCGTGAGACTTTTTGGGAGCCTAGCCGCGTACGGGACCCCGAAAACCAAGCACCGCCTTCAGGCTTTCTAAGGGCGTGAATTTTTGATTTCACTCTTCACTGCCTATCACAGTTTCGGAGGCCATGGAATGCCCAGGTGGCACAAAACCCCCCCAAATGACCCCATTTTGGAAAGTAGACACCCAAAGCTATTTGATGAGAGGTATAGTGAGTATTTTGCAGACCTCACTTTTTGTCACAAAGTTTTGAAAATTGAAAAAAGAAAAAAAAAAATGTTTTTTCTTGTCTTTCTTCATTTTCAAAAACAAATGAGAGCTGCAAAATACTCACCATGCCTCTCAGCAAATAGCTTGGGGTGTCTACTTTCCAAAATGGGGTCATTTGGGGGGGTTTTGTGCCACCTGGGCATTCCATGGCCTCCGAAACTGTGATAGGCAGTAAAGAGTGAAATCAAAAATTTTCACCCTTAGAAATCCTGAAGGCAGTGATTGGTTTTCGGGGTCCAGTACGCGGCTAGGCTCCCAAAAAGTCCCACACATGTGGTATCCCCATACTCAGGAGAAGCAGCTAAATGTATTTTGGGGTGCAATTCCACATATGCCCATGGCCTGTGTGAGCAATATATCATTTAGTGACAACTTTATGAAAAAAAAAAAAAAAAAAAAAAAAAGTGTCACTTTCCCGCAACTTGTGTCAAAATATAAAATATTCCATGGACTCAATATGCCTCTCAGCAAATAGCTTGGGGTGTCTACTTTCCAAAATGGGGTCATTTTGGGGGGTTTTGTGCCATCTTGGCATTCCATGGCCTCCGAAACTGTGATAGGCAGTGAAGAGTGAAAGCAAAAATTTACACCCTTAGAAATCCTGAAGGCGGTGATTGGTTTTCGGGGCCCCGTACGCGGCTAGGCTCCCAAAAAGTCCCACACATGTGGTATCCCCATACTCAGGAGAAGCAGCTAAATGTATTTTGGGGTGCAATTCCACATAGGCCCATGGCCTGTGTGAGCAATATATCATTTAGTGACCACTTTTTGTAAATATTTTTTTTTTTTTTGTCATTTTTCAATCACTTGGGACAAAAAAAATAAATATTCAATGGGTTCAACATGCCTCTCAGCAATTTCCTTGGGGTGTCTACTTTCCAAAATGGGGTCATTTGGGGGGGTTTTGTACTGCCCTGCCATTTTAGCACCTCAAGAAATGACATAGGCAGTCATAAACTAAAAGCTGTGTAAATTCCAGAAAATGTACCCTAGTTTGTAGACGCTATAACTTTTGCGCAAACCAATAAATATACGCTTATTGACATTTTTTTTACCAAAGACATGTGGCCGAATACATTTTGGCCTAAATGTATGACTAAAATTTAGTTTATTGGATTTTTTTTATAACAAAAAGTAGAAAATATCATTTTTTTTCAAAATTTTCGGTCTTTTTCCGTTTATAGCGCAAAAAATAAAAACCGCAGAGGTGATCAAATACCATCAAAAGAAAGCTCTATTTGTGGGAAGAAAAGGACGCAAATTTCGTTTGGGTACAGCATTGCATGACCGCGCAATTAGCAGTTAAAACGACGCAGTGCCAAATTGGAAAAAGACCTCTGGTCCTTAGGCAACATAATGGTCCGGGGCTCAAGTGGTTAATAGTTAGTCATAGTTAAGTTATTTTTAGTTAGTTATTTCAGATTTTCGAATTTTCGGGTTTTTTTAATTTTCAGATTTTCAGGTTTTTTTAATTTTCAGATTTTCGTTCTTTTGAATTTCCGAATTTTCATTCTTATTTTTGGATTTCCGAATTTCTGGATTTTCGAATTTCCGAATTTAAAAGTTTCGAATTTCCAAATTTTAAATTTTTTAAATTTCAGAATTTTTGAATTTCAAATTTCCAAAATATCGAATTCTCGATTTTATGAAATTTCCGCATTTACGAATACTCGGAAATCCTGATATTTCCGAATCAAGGAATTTGTCTAAATTTGTTAAAAAAACGAATTCGGAAATAAATGAATTGCACAGATCTAGTGCTCATGCAGTCAGTTTAGTGGTCCAGGGATTCAAACTCACCGCTCTTCTCTCTGCAGGGCTTCAAGGATGAATCAGGGCAATTCTCTGTGCTGGCGCTGACCAATCAGAATTGCTCTGATCCATCCCGTGCAGAGATAAAGGGGTAGAAAAGCGGGGATTTCAGATCCTTGGACCACTACACTATGCTACACTACGCTATGTCGGCATTGACAGCTCATCATCCTCAGTAAGCCCAGCGGAGGCTGGGGGGATGGGGAGGATGTAGGGTGTTGGTTCACTTTTTCATTTTTTCTAAAAACTGAACTAACACTTTACATCTGTTACTTTGAAGAGACTTGAATCTACTGTCCTACTGTCCTATGTTCTAAATAAAATCAATAATATTGCATACCTTTTGTACTAGTTCTTTGCTGCCCTTGAAAACCCCTTCGTTTTTGGGGGGACAGTTCCCTTTTTTGCAATTTTCTTTGGGGTGTGCAGCTATTTTCCTTTCCCAAGTGTTTCCTCTTTTCATTGTTACTATTGGGTGGTTAAACACCCCGTCCCCTATTTCGACACTTGAGTCAGGACATGAACTGTGAGCTACTAATTGGTTTATTCATAGAGTTCATTTTTCCTCTGTTTCACTAATTTTTCTACATAAATTTTGCATACTTTACTGTATACATAATGAGTCAATTCGTGGGTGATGAATGGGACGCTCTGATGCAAGACTATGAATCTACTTTTTGCACAAGGAGAACAGAGAGACTTATTCGTCTCTTCTCTGTCTCAGAAGCTTACTAAGGGTTAGGAAAAGAAATTGGCCCTTTTTTGGCTTATCAAAACTTATATAAAAAATACACTGAAGCACAGATCAGTCCGTCTGGACTGCGAATTCAGATATTCCCAAATATAGACTTAGAATGGATGATGTGAGGATATCATATGGACTCTTTGAATGTACTCCATACAGCTCTCAGTTTCTGTAATTCTTCATTCCAGTTTAAAGTGGTGTTCCGGCCGAAATTATACTTTTTAAATAAAAATACCCCTATAATACACAAGCTTAATGTATTCTAGTAAAGTTAGTCTGTAAACGAAGGTCTGTTTTGTTAGTTTATAGCAGTAGTTTGTTATTTTATAAACTTACAGCAGGCCGTGGCCATCTTAAGTGTGGGCATCTGAAGCCAGACTGTATTTCTTCCTGGAGCTCATCCTTGCAGATCTCGCACATGCTCAGTGCAGCACAAGCCGTGTAATAGGTTTCAGGTCAGGTTTCCATAGCAACGACAGTGTCTGTAAGTGAACTGTCAGGATGCGCCCGGCACGCACACGTGCGCATGCACGCATTCACAGGCATCAGCAGATTTCCTTGCGCAGGAACACACATCTGACCACAATTGGCACCTGACAGCCTATTTAAGGGTTGCTCTGATTTCTGACAGGTGCTGCTTGATCTTCAGCTGTGTCCTGAGATTCTGAAACCCTGTTTGTTTGACTTGACTTCCTGTTGCTGAAACCCTGGCCTTCCTGACCCTGTTTCTGGACTCTGATTATTCTGATTACTGGTTCATGATCCTGGCTTCCTGTTTGACCTTGCTCCTGTTTATACCTTGGTACCTCGCTGCCCGCCCGTTACTGAACCCGGCTTACCTGATGACCTCGCTCCTGTCTCCTGTTTGGCTTCACGCTGTTTCCGAGTACCTGTGCTGGCCGTCCATCCTCTCAGCTGTGCTGGTTCCAGCTCTTCACCAGAAACCCTGCCTGCACTTCCCAGTCTGCAACACTTCCAGCAAGTTCTGCACACAGCATTCACAGGCACTCGTGTTCCTCCTGATCCTAGCCACCATCTGTTCCATCTCCAGTGGGGCTTGGATTGGAGATACAAGAGAGGCTGACCTCGTCATTTCAGACTCCTACCAGGTACGTGACAGTATCAAGCAGCCACAAATGGAGTCTGAAAGGGAGGCCTTTCCACCAGAGAACATTTACAGATCTATTTCTGTGCTATCCAATATTGTGCAGAAGTTACAAGAAAATCTGAGTCGCATGGAAGAGCGATTTCCCCACAATGAGAATGTCGCATTGGCCTGTGCTCCGCTTTTGGTCTCTGATTCATATACCCAAACAGAGCCCGGCTTGTTCCATGAGGTTGCTTCTGCTCCTGAACCCAGGGTGCCTATGCCTGAGCGATTTTCCGGAAATCGCAAGAAGTTTCGCACATTCCGGAATTCCTGTGAACTATATTTCTCCCTGTTACCCCGGACCTTCACGTCTGAAAGCATCAAGGTGGGGTTTATCATTACATTACTATTGGATGAACCACTTTCCTGGGCTCATCATCTCCGGGAACAACATGACCCTGTCCTGACAACCACGGATTCTTTCTTCTCAGCCATGGCTCAGCTTTATGCAGACCCCTTCTACCAGCAGACTGCCGAATTCATGCTTGGCAAATTACAGCAAGGTCCAAGGCCTGCTGAGGAATATGTAACTGATTTCCGTGTATGGAGTGCAGATACCCAATGGAATCATTCCGCACTTCGCCACCAGTTTCGACTAGGACTGTCTGACACCTTAAAGGATGAGCTTGCCAGAGTGGGAGTTCCAGCATCCCTGGAAGACCTGATCGATCTAACCATTCAGATCGATCGGCGATTACGTGAAAGGCAATCCGAAAGGTCCAAAGGAACCCTTTCTGTGGCTTCAAGGTCTGACATTTCTGCATCCTCATCCATTGCATCCCCCAGAAGGAGGGAACTGCATAAGACTCCTCATAGAAGTTTTCGAAGACCACCCCTTTCTCCTGATGAACGCCTTCATCGATTACAGGACAATCTGTGTCTCTATTGCGGGGAGGCGGGTCACTTTATACAGACTTGCCCTGCAAAGACCCGCAGGTCTTTCTCCCGTCAGCCTCACATGATGCATCTCTCAGGGATGTACCAGTTTCATGTCTCTCTTTCCATTGTGCTCCAGTTTTCTGAAAAGACTGTTCCTGTACTTGCAATCATAGACTCTGGGGCCTGTAGTTGTTTTATGGACTCTGCATTTGCTTCTCTCCACCAGCTGCCTGTATGTGCCAAGAAGCAGGAATTCCATGTTCATCTGGCTGACGGTTCCGGCATTAAATCAGGCCCAGTTACCCAAGAGACTTTACCTATTTCCTGTCGTACTTCTTCCGGCCACCATGAATTCCTCCGTTTGGATATCATAGCTTCTCCCATGTTCCCGGTCATCCTTGGCATTCCATGGTTGAAGGCACATAATCCTCACATTAACTGGCTTACCGGAGACATCTCCTTCACCTCTGACTACTGCCAAATTCACTGCCTACCTGAAAAGACTTTCAATACCACACCCCTCCTGGGTATCCTCCCTGACCATGAAACCTCTAATCTGGTCCCTGCTGCATACCACGAGTATCTGGATGTATTTAACAAGAAAGGAGCGGACACTCTTCCTCCCCATAGAACATATGATTGTCCTATTGAACTTTTACCAGGGGCCGAGATCCCATTTGGGCGAATTTATCCTCTCTCTGAGCCTGAACTAGAAGCCCTGCGGATTTATATAGATGAAAGCCTTGAAAAACAGTTCATCCGGCCCTCCACTTCACCAGCAGGGGCCGGTATTTTCTTTGTGGAAAAGAAAGACCATACCCTTAGGCCCTGTGTGGACTATCGTGACCTTAACAGGGTCACTGTTAAAAACTGGTACCCTCTGCCTCTGATCCCTGAACTTTTTCAAAGGCTGCGTGGGGCACGAGTGTTCTCCAAATTGGATCTGAGAGGTGCTTATAATCTTGTCAGAATCAGTGAGGGAGATGAATGGAAGACGGCCTTCCGAACAAGCTTCGGGCATTTTGAATATCAAGTCATGCCATTCGGACTCTGCAACGCCCCTGCCACATTCCAACATCTGGTTAATGACGTTTTTCGGGACTTCCTTGATTTATTCGTCATCGTGTATCTGGATGACATCCTTATATTCTCTGAAACGCTAGAATCCCATAGGACTCATGTAAAGAAAGTACTGGGTCGGCTGAGGGAACACCGCCTTTACGCAAAGCCTGAGAAATGTGACTTTCCTGGGACTTGTCATCTCTGCTGACGGTATCTCCATGGACCCACAGAAAGTCACTTCCGTCCTGGAATGGCCTGCCCCTGTTGACAGGAAAGCTGTTCAGAGATTTGTGGGATTCGCCAACTTTTACAGAAAATTTATCAAGAACTTTTCTGGCATCATCACTCCCATCACTCAGTTAACAAAGCAGCATGTTCCTTTCCGATGGACCCCTGAAGCTCAAACAGCTTTTGAACAGTTAAAAACTTTATTCACGTCAGCTCCCATCTTGAAACATCCTGATCCATCCTTAGCCTACGTTTTGGAGGTGGATGCCTCTGAGAGTGCACTGGGCGCTATTTTGTCTCAACGCCAAGGTCCCAAATCCTTGCTCCATCCTGTGGCCTTTTTCTCTAAGAAATTAAATCCTTCTGAAAAAAACTATGATGTTGGAGACCGAGAATTGCTGGCTATCAAGGCTGCGCTTGAAGAATGGCGCTACCTCCTGGAAGGAGCAGCTCACCCCATCCTCATCTTCACGGACCATAAAAATCTCGAATACTTGAGGACGGCTAGACGACTAAGACCCCGGCAGGCAAGGTGGGCACTTTTCTTCTCTCGTTTTATGTTCCATATAACTTATCGTCCTGGCTCAAAGAATGGAAAACCGGATGCCTTGTCCTGCATGTTCAGCGACCCAGTGGTATCCTCAGAACCTGATACTATTCTACCAGCCAAAAATTTTTTGCTTCTTCAGGCGGATTTGATGTCTCAGATAAAAGCAGATGTGATAAACCAACCACCTTCCAAAGATCTGGCTCTTCAATTGAGGGATGGTCTGTACTTTCATAAGAAGCAAATCTTTATCCCTGAGCAATTCAGAGTTGCTGTCCTGAGGCGATGTCATGACCACCCATTAGCGGGCCACTTTGGAATTCGCAAAACGGCCGATCTGATCTCTCGTACATTCTGGTGGCCAGACTTGATGCAAGACTGCAAAAGATATGTTAATTCTTGTGTGACATGCCTTCGGAATAAGACGGACAGAGCCAAAACTTGGGGCCTACTTGAGCCACTCCCTGTACCTGAGAAACCATGGAGCATGATCTCCATGGATTTCATCGTGGAACTCCCCCCATCTGAAAACTTCACCACCGTGTTTGTTGTGGTGGATCGCTTGACCAAGATGGCCCATTTTGTACCCTTACAAGAAACTCCTTCGGCCACAGAGACCGCCTCAGCTTTCATCAAGGAGATTGTAAGATTACATGGTGTCCCTGATAGCAACATCTCTGATCGTGGGGAGCAGTTTACGTCTAGATTTTGGAGGGCATTATGCCAAGCACTGAACATTGAACTCCGCCTCTCCACAGCCTACCATCCACAAACTAATGGACAAACTGAAAGAACCAATCAAACCCTTGAGCAGTACTTACGGTGTTTTTCCTCTTTTGCACAAGATGACTGGCTATCACTTCTCCCACTGGCAGAATTTTCATACAATAATTCCATCCACTCTGCAACCAAGCAATCACCCTTTTTTGCCAATTATGGGTACCACCCCTCTTTCTTACCTGAGCTGGCCATTGAATCATCTGTACCTGCTGTACAAAACAGATTAAACTTCCTCAGTACTAATAACCAATTACTGCAAGATACAATCTCCAAGACTCAAGCAAGCAATAAAAAGTTCTTCGACAAGAAGAAGAGAGGTAATCTGAACCTTAAACCTGGAGACAAGGTCTGGCTTTCCACAACAAACTTGAAACTGAGCTGTCCTTCAAGAAAACTTGGCCCAAAATTTTTGGGACCCTTCCCAGTCAAGAGGAAAATTAATGCAGTGGCATTCGAGTTGGTGTTACCCAAGAATCTAAAGATCCACCCTGTATTCCATGTCTCTTTGTTGAAACCAGCTGTACCAAATCCATTTCCAGATCGGGTTTCTGAAATTCCTCCTCCGCTGCTCATCGAAGGGAATGAGGAATTTGAGGTGGAAGCCGTGTTGGATTGTAGAAGAAGGCATAACCAAACACAGTTCCTCATTAAATGGAAAGGCTATGGGTCGGAAGAAAATTCCTGGGAACCAGCTTCAGATGTGCATGCTCCCAGACTAGTGCAAGCCTTTTTTCAACGCCACCCAGAGAAAAGACACTTGAAGGGCATCCGGAGGCTGCCCTTAAGGGGGGGGCAGTGTAAGAGAACTGTCAGGATGCGCCCGGCACGCACACGTGCGCATGCACGCATTCACAGGCATCAGCAGATTTCCTTGCGCAGGAACACACATCTGACCACAATTGGCACCTGACAGCCTATTTAAGGGTTGCTCTGATTTCTGACAGGTGCTGCTTGATCTTCAGCTGTGTCCTGAGATTCTGAAACCCTGTTTGTTTGACTTGACTTCCTGTTGCTGAAACCCTGGCCTTCCTGACCCTGTTTCTGGACTCTGATTATTCTGATTACTGGTTCATGATCCTGGCTTCCTGTTTGACCTTGCTCCTGTTTATACCTTGGTACCTCGCTGCCCGCCCGTTACTGAACCCGGCTTACCTGATGACCTCGCTCCTGTCTCCTGTTTGGCTCCACGCTGTTTCCAAGTACCTGTGCTGGCCGTCCATCCTCTCAGCTGTGCTGGTTCCAGCTCTTCACCAGAAACCCTGCCTGCACTTTCCAGTCTGCAACACTTCCAGCAAGTTCTGCACGCAGCATTTACAGGCACTCGTGTTCCTCCTGATCCTAGCCACCATCTGTTCCATCTCCAGTGGGGCTTGGATTGGAGATACAAGAGAGGCTGACCTCGTCATTTCAGACTCCTACCAGGTACGTGACAGTGTCAGAGGAAGTTGCCGCCCCTTCCCAGAAGGCGTTGCAAACAGGAAATGATGCGATGGGCCGCGGCCAGGGAGGAGGAAGTGAAAAATGAATACAGCAGATATACAGTAGGTGCTGAGAAAAAAAAAATTAAAAATATCCAATTTGTTTACAGTGCACAGTTTAGTGAGGAATGCTGAAGAGTTGTAAAAGTGGGTGGAACCCCACTTTAAGATCAAAGTAATAAGGCGTTTATGTTTCTTGCCAAGAAATGCGGTAATCTTACATATGCCTTGGTTTTCGTTCGCTACTTCATACATATTAAATTTACTATCATTGTAAGACTTTTCACAATTTTTTCCACCCAGGTCCAGACCTGGGCTCCCGGTCCAGCCATCTTCCCCCTCTGGATGGTTTGTCTGTATCGCTGTGCTTCTTCCTGGCAGGGAGAGAAAGGCGTAGGGTCCTGCGCCTATCTACACGTCCACCAGGGGGCTGGTCCCTTTGGACGTGACCTCTCCCTGCCAGCGGTGTCCCGAATCCTTCCGGGCGCCGTTTCCATGCCTGCGCGCGCACGCATGTGACATCACGGCGCCGAGTCATTACGTCGGTAAGGACGGCGGTGCCGGGACATTGTCCTTCGGGAACACCGGGTGAGCGACACTGGACTGCTGACACTATCAGCATCGTCCCTGCGTTGGTAATTAGGGGCGGGGTGGCTGGCTTGCACCTGTGACTCCCATCGGCAACCAATCAGTGCTCCACTCATTATATTTAAGGTGAGTAGATCCCTATGGAATCTTTCATTCGATCCCCACTGCTCCAACGGGAAGCACAGCCATATAGGGGCTCCTCCACTACAGGTATCTTTTTACCCTCTTCACCGCAACATTTTTCTACTTGTTAGTTTATGTCCTAAATACTTGTCACATATCTCATTATAGCCTATCGCACACACTACCTGTGTAATCCTCACAGACTATTGCCCTGTACACACGGTCGGATTTTCCGATGGAAAATGTCCGATCGGAGCGTGTTGTCGGAAATTCCGACCGTGTGTAGGCTCCATCTGACATTTTCCATCGGATTTTCCGACACACAAAGTTGGAGAGCAGGAGATAAAATTTTCCGACAACAAAATCCGTTGTCGGAAATTCCGATCGTGTGTACACAAATCCGACGGACAAAGTGCCACGCATGCTCAGAATAAATAAAGAGATGAAAGCTATTGGCCACTGCCCCGTTTATAGTCCCGACGTACATGTTTTACGTCACCGCGTTCAGAACGATCGGATTTTCTGACAACTTTTTGCGACCGTGTGTAGACAAAACAAGTTTGAGCCAACATCCGTCGGAAAAAATCCTAGGATTTTGTTTTCGGAATGTCCGAACAAAGTCCGACCGTGTGTACGCCCTATAACTCTGCACATTGTTGCTCCTATGCTGGGCACTTCCAGGTAAACCACTTTGATTGATTTTTTTACCTTCTTCAGCATTCCTGGCTTTTGTTGTTTTTTCTTATCTTCCACCTTCTCTCACTTCAATTATCTTTTTTGTCACTTTCACATCACATTTCTATATTTGCTTGTGTATATCACTTTTCCTTCCATTTGGCATTTCATCATCACTTTATTCATCCTCTCACACACCTTTTTTCTCCCATGTGGTTTGTTGTCCATTCTTTACAACCTTTCATTCCAATTTTTTGTTGTCTACGTTTCTCTTTCTTTCTCCTCTCCTCTGCGTTTTTCTTTTTTTTTTTTTTTTCATTCTACTCTCCTTTTTCTGTCATTCCTTTTTTTCATCAATTCTATCCTCTCCCCTTCCTTCCTAGTTTCCCTCACTGCCTTCCTCCCCTGTTCCTCCCCATCACCCCTCACTATCTTCCCCTCCCCCTTTTTTCCCTTTCATTCCTCCCCACCCTCCCCCCCCCCCATCCCTTTCTTTTCTTCTTTTTTCGTTTTTTTTTTTTTTTTTCCTTTCCTTTTCCTTTCTTTTCTTTTTCCCCTTTTTTCTTTTTTCTTTTTCTTTCTTGCTCCCCCTTCCTCCCTTCATCTTCTCTTTACCCTCTCTTTTTCTTTCCTTCCTTTCCCTTTTCTCTCTCCTTTCCTTCTTTGTTTTCCCTATCCCTTTCAAATCATTCACATCACACATACCTATTATGTCTAAATAATTTTTGATTATAAACTCCAATCACTGTTGTAACCTAGGCCAAATAGCCTAAAAAAACTCTATAAAATTAGGAGTATCATTATTATTTGATTCATATAAGTCCATACAAATAAACCAAATACATTCCTTATATGCACTGATTGCTGCTACTGCTTGATGTCCAGATCACAGGTGCCGCTGACCCACACACGCCCTCTGCCTAATGCGGGGCATCCCATATGTGTAATTCACCGTAAGTTGCGCAGTTGCTGCTTGACTCCCCCCTTTCGGGGTGGCGGCTGGCCGGGGGACTCCAGCATGGGACCGGACGGTGGAGGCTTTTTGAAAGTCTTAGGCTCAGGAGACTTGGCTACACGCATACTTTTGGTAACTATGTCCAAGACTTATACAATTACTACATATAACTGTGCATTATTGTACTGATATTATTTTTATGCATACAATTTTCCAACAGCGCATGCATTTCCTCTGAAGATGACCCGGTGGGGTCGAAACGCGTTAGGACTATCCAAGCGCTTGTTCATTGCATCATTTTTGTGTAGTCCTGTACATGCTCCTGTGCTTCTTACAACTTTTGTACACAGTTCATGTTTTTTACTCTACTGTCCTATGTTCTAAATAAAATCAATAATATTGCATACCTTTTGTACTAGTTCTTTGCTGCCTTGAAAACCCCTTCGTTTTTGGGGGGACAATTCCCTTTTTTGCAATTTTCTTTGGGGTGTGCAGCTATTTTCCTTTCCCAAGTGTTTCCTCTTTTCACTGTATATTATCTTCTTCCTACTTTTTTTTTCTTGTCAACTTCCCTTTCAATTATAAATTGTTAGAAAAGTCCCTAACTGTGGACAATCATCCATTTATTAACTTACCAAAAAGTTATAATGCTAGCAGTGAGCTGTCCAGAAAAAAAATCAATGGTAAACTTCAGACAATACTGAAAAATAAAGGGAACCTGTCAGTGACTTCACAGGTGTAGCACCCTCTAGCTAGTGTGCTAGATGTAAATTAGTTTGTTAGTGAAGGTAAACTGGTTTGGCTGAGGACCAGGCCTGAGTTGAATCTGGGTCAGGGCTGAGTGACTTAGGGAGGCCGGATGACTCAGCAAGCAGTTTTATCTGGTGCCGCCTCCTGTTTTCTAGAACCTTGGAGAAAGTCACTTAACCACTTGCTTACTGGGCACTTAAACCCCCCTCCTGCCCAGACCAATTTTGAGCTTTCAGCGCTGTCGCACTTTGAATGACAATTGCGCGGTCATACAACACTGTACCCAAATGAAATTTTTATCATTTTTTCCCCACAAATAGAGCTTTCTTTTGGTGGTATTTAATCACAGCTGGGGTTTTTATTTTTTGCTAAACAAACAAAAAAAGATGGAAAATTTTGAAGAAAAAAAATCATGTTTAATAGTTTGTTATAAAATTTTGCAAACAGGTCATTTTTCTCCTTCATTGATATGCGCTGATGAGGCGGCACTGGTGGGCACTGATAGGCTGCACTGATGGGCACGGATAGGCACAGATAAGGCGGCACTGATAGGCACAGATAAGGCGGCACTGATAGGCACAGTTCAGGCGGCACTGATAGGCACAGTTAAGGCGGCACTGATAGGCACAATTAAGGCGGCACTGATGGGGACAGATAAGGCGGTACTGATGGGCACAGATAAGGCGGCACTGATGGCCACGGATGGGCGGCACGGATAGGTGGCACAGATAGGTGGCACTGATGGGGGGCACTGATGGGGGGCACTGATGGGGGGCACTGATGGGGGGCACTGATGGGCGGCACTGATGGGGGGAACTGATGGGCACTGATGGGCGGCACTGATGGGCACTGGTAGGTGACACTGATGGGCACTGATAGGTTGCACTGATGTGGGGCACTGATGTGGGTGCTGATGGGTGGCACTGATGTGGGTGCTGATGGGTGGCACTGATGTGGGTGCTGATGGGTGGCACTGATGGGTGGCACTGTGGGCACTGATGGATGGCACTGTGGGCACTGATGGGTGGCACTGTGGGCACTGATGGGTGGCGCTGATTGATGGCACTGATGGGTTAATCTGGTGGGCACTGGTAGGCAGCACTGCTGTGTTACAAGATCGCCGTGATCGGGACTGATGTCCCGATCACGGCCGCCGGGGATCGGGTTTTTTTTTTCCTCCTCACGCTGTCAGCGCGAGGAGGAAAATAGCCGATTACCGGCTCTGTTTACATCACATGATCAGCTGTCATTGGCTGACAGCTGATCATGTGGTAAGGGGTTGGGACCAACCCCTTACTCTGATCTGTGATCAGGCGAGTCTCATAGACTCGCTGATCACCGAGCGCGCCGCGCGCGCCCTGCAGGGGGTGCGCAGGCCGCTCGTGCACGGGACGACGTCAATGGACGTAGTCCCGGCAATTTAGATCCGCGCTGTTGCCGTCATTTGGCAATGGCCCGGATCTGAAGCAGTTAAATCCCCTTTCTTCCCCATTCTGATGCTTGGTTTGAACTTCAGCAAGTCGTCTTCACCGTGTCTAGATGCATAAATGCATTTAGTTGCTGCCATGTGATTGGCTGATCAGCAATTTGTGTTACCAAGCAATTGAACAGGTGTACTTAATAAAGTAATAATTCTGGTGAGTGTATATATGACCCCGGCACATTGATCTCCCTGCCGGCACAGTGAAAGCGAAAAGGATAAACACTTCTCTTATGGCAAAGCCGGTAAGAGGGAGATCTCTCCCATCTTCCTGCTGGCACACAGATCGATAATGCTAATGTGCATGGGGTGATTATGGCGTGCCCAGGCACCTACCGCACACCCATGATACTAGCACATTATGATATTGCCTTGCAGGTGGAAACTTTTCTTTTTTTGTTAGGCAGTTTACTACTGCTTTAACCACTTGCCGACCAGCCGCTGCAGTCTTACTGCGGCAGAATGGCACGGCTGGGCGAAACGACGTTATGTAACATAATATAACGTCGCTTCACCCTGTGGCCACTAGGGCACGCGCGCCCACTGCTCGCCCCCGGAGGCGGTGCAAGTGCCTGGCGGGCATGATGACCGCCGGGCTTCCGCGATTGCTTGTGATACACCGAAAACCAGGATCTGTGTGTGTAAACACACAGGTCCCGGTTCTCTGAGGGGAGAAGAGACTGATCGTGTGTTCATACAAAGTGTGAACAGCGATCTGTCATCTCCCCTAGACAGTCCCATGCCCCCCTTCGCTCTCCCTCCCACACAAGTGCAGACGCCACAGTGTTGGTGAGCTCTTGTATCAAGCACTTCCAAGACACTTGTCCACCATCTTGACCTATATGCTGTGGAGGAGTTGGTTGTGCTCTGGGGATGATGCCGGTGTGCGCCTGTTTTGCGTTGGATTGCTTGCCACCTCAGCTCCGGGGGAGGGCATCTTTTTCTTGCCCAGTCCTTGCCCTGTACCACAGTCTGGTTACATCAAATCCTGTAGCATCCGCCCCTGAAGAAGTGTATTCACAGAAACGCGTCGGGCACCATGGATGCAGCCACTGGGCTTGAAATAGGATTTTACCTTGATTAACTGTTTTGTGCTTCCCAGTGTATATATATGTATCTTGCACATTATGTTTGTAACAGCCATTTATGGTTAGATATTATGATGACTGCCTGTATACACGTGTATTCATGTAGGCTATGTTCTGTGCGCATGCACACGTAACCCTTCACATGTGTTATATACCAGGATTTTTCTATATAATAAACTTGTACACACATTTTTTCTTACCCCAATCTGTTTACTGCCTCATTTAAAGTCCCACTCGCCCCCACCTTTTTTTTCTTGTACTCGGGATGGAGGCACAGCCCCATGCCTCACTCAAAGTCCCAAACCTTCCATTAAAACTAAAAAAAAAATAAAAAAAATAAAAAAAAATCCCCCCTTCAGTTAGAACACAGAGAGGGAACACAGTTAACCCCTTGATCGACCCCTAGTGTTAACCCCTTCCCTGCCAGTGACATTTTTACAGTAATCAATGCATTTTTATAGCAGTGATCGCTGTATAAATGCCAATGGTCCCAAAAATGTGTCAAAATTGTCCGATGTGTCCGCCATAATGTCACAGTCCCAATAAAAATTACAGATCGCCGCCATTACTAGTAAAAAAATAAAATAATAATAATGCTATAAATCTATCCCCCATTTTGTAGATGCTATAACTTTTGCGCAAACCAATCAATATGCGCTGATTGCGATTTTTATTACCAAAAATATATAGAAGAATGCATATCGGCCTAAACTGAGAAAAAATTTGCTTTTTTAAAAAAACATGGGGATATTTATTATAGCAAAAAGTACAAAATATTGTGTTTTTTTTCAAAATTGTCACTCTTTTTTTGTTTATAGTGCAAAAACTAAAAACCGCAGAGGCGATCAAATAGCACCAAAAGAAAGCTCTATTTGTGGGGAAAAAAGGACGTCAATTTTGTTTGGGTGCAGTGTCGCACGACCGCGCAATTGTCATTTAAACGAACGCAGTGCCGAATCGCAAAAAATGGACTGGTCATTCAGCAGCCAAATCTTCCGGGGCTGAAGCGGTTAAAACACGTAATGGTGGCCAATGTGTTTGTAAAGGGTTTATTGCTCAGTTGACTTTCCCAAATAAGGATCTCTCTCAGTCTACCACTGCTTAGAAACACAAACAGACAACCTGACACAGGGCCCCATAAACCATAGCTCCCAACTGTCCCTGATTTCCAGGGACTGTCCCTGATTTGGAACAAAGTCCCTCTTTCCCCCTCATTTGTCTCTCATTTTGGTCTGATCTATATAGTTGTATATAAAATGCACTTTTTATCTTTCATAAAGTGTTTCTCAGAGCTAAACCTTTTTATCTATTTCTAAATTGCTGCATTTGTAAATTTCAAAAGCAAATATAAAGGAATAGTAGTGGTAAAAAAAATATTATAATTCTCCTTTAAGGGGGTGTGGCAGGGGGGTGTGTCCTATGCCTACATACTTTTGCTAATAGGTGTCCCTTGTTCCCATCTCAAAAAAGTTGGGAGGTATGCATAAACACAAAGAGACAAACTGACACAGGACCCCATACAGCTTCACTTATGAATGAACACAGTGAATGATCTGCACCAATCACTCATTGTGTTCATTCAGCAAAGGAAGGGGCTGATAAATGTGACATATTTACCAGACCCTTCCCCCACTCTCAATCTTGAAGGATCCTGTTGTGTGCTTGCAGCTGCCGGCGGGAAGGTGAGGAGGGAAGCCGGCAGCACTGTGGAGGTAGAGGGGGCACACAGGGGGAAACGTATGGTGCACAGAGAGGGTAATTACTGGAACCTGATTATTTGTACGGCTCTCTCTGTAGCAGCTGAAAACCAATAAGAGGGAGAGGAGAAGAAGCCAGGTTTCAGCTGCTGCAGAGAGAACCATACAGGGGATTGGTTCCAGTAATTGCTCCCCTGCCCACATCCGAATCACCCTGCTGCCTGGGCCTCCTGCTGGCCTGGGCCCCGTACAGGAGGACTGGTGGTACCCCCTTATCTACGACCCTGCAGGACAAGAAGTAAAGGAAAATCTCCCCAAGGGGGACAGAGACAAAAAATAAAAAATAACCCGACAAGGATTTTATCCCTTCCCTACTCCATTCCAAAAATAAAAAAAAAAGAACATTTTAGTTATACATAAATTTTGTCATCATGATGTACTGAGGACAGAACATCTACTCCATATACACAGCTGATAACATGGCAGCCCTGGGAGGTTAGGTGTGGCTGATGTGGGAAGAAAACAAGGCAGGCCTAGGAGGTTAGGTGTGGCTGATGTGGGTAGAAAACAAGGCAGGCCTAGGAGGTTAGGTGTGGCTGATGTGGGAGGAAAACAAGGCAGGCCTAGGAGGTTAGGTGTGGCTGATGTGGGAAGGAAACAAGGCAGGCCTAGGAGGTTAGGTGTGGCTGATGTGGGAGGAAAACAAGGCAGGCCTAGGAGGTTAGGTGTGGCTGATGTGGGAAGGAAACAAGGCAGGCCTAGGAGGTTAGGTGTGGCTGATGTGGGAAGGAAACAAGGCAGGCCTAGGAGGTTAGGTGTGGCTGATGTGGGAAGAAAACAAGGCAGGCCTAGGAGGTTAGGTGTGGCTGATGTGGGAAGAAAACAAGGCAGGCCTAGGAGGTTAGGTGTGGCTGATGTGGGAAGGAAACAAGGCAGGCCTAGGAGGTTAGGTGTGGCTGATGTGGGAAGAAAACAAGGCAGGCCTAGGAGGTTAGGTGTGGCTGATGTGGGAGGAAAACAAGGCAGGCCTAGGAGGTTAGGTGTGGCTGATGTGGGAAGAAAACAAGGCAGGCCTAGGAGGTTAGGTGTGGCTGATGTGGGAAGAAAACAAGGCAGGCCTAGGAGGTTAAAAGAAAATAATAAAGGACTAATGCGCACAACCCAATTCTCACAGGATCAAGAGTAATAAACAAAGAAAAGCTGCCTACATATGAGGTGGCCTCACCCACCCTGCATAGATAACGTAATAAAAGATCAAAGTTATGTGGCGCTAGTCTATGTATATCAATAAAATGCTTCCTAGCTGCTCAATAATAAAAACTCTCAACATGCAATAAACGCTTTATCCATTAGGGGGCAGTGAAAGCAACAAGCTGTAAGGTCCTGGTGATTACAACACAATATTAAATATCATCTAGTACAAGTGTACGTGAAAAACGTGACTAAGTGCTAGCAACACCCGGTCACACGAAGTAAATAAATGTATGCTCCCTCAAATTGTGTTATCCAATGATGTGAAATACTCTTCAAATCAATATGTGATGAAAACTAGACTGAAATGTGAAATGCAACACTATCTCACATACAAATGCAACACTATATCACATAATAATGACCGTGATCAAGTGCAAAAACTTGTGACATAAATGCACCAACGTGCATATTGATCCAATTCTAAAAGTGAGTTCCCAGAGTCCAACTCCTCTCCCAAAACAACAAAAAATGAATGAAAAAAAATATATAAATACAGTAAAAAATAGTGAAAATGGTGACAGTAGATAATAATAATAAATAATCAACAAGTCCACAATAATGATGCTTCATGCAATGTGATTCAAAGTGTCCATATAGACGGTTGATATCAGTAGCCCTTAGCGTGACTTAGTGCTGGATTCATGCAATAAGACGAACTGGTGCAGCACACAGGTGTTTCCCCCAGCCTCTCACCTCCAGCAGCGGCCCCCAGTGGGCCAAGTCAGGCCAGCGGTTAGTGATCCTCTGTGTGTGATGGTACTCCAGCAGCCGTCCCCCTCTTCCTACAGATGTATCTGGGTCGAGTTCTCTAGCAAATCACCAGCGCTCCCAAAATAACAATGAAGAAGGAGATGCTCCCATAGTGAAGTAATTCCAATACACATTTATTAAAAAGTAGTAACTTACATTATAATCAGAAGATGTCAGCGAAATAACAGTGAACACACTCAGGCTTCCGGGTACGGCCGTTCCCAGGAAGCGTCGGCACCTGGCTCCTCCTACCCTGACGCGTTGCGTCACACCCACGTGACTTTATCAAAGGGATGAGGATTACGGTGCCTGTTAGCCAGCTTATATACAGCGCCGCCGTCATGGCAACGATGTCAACAAAATTAAAATCCAAACGTAGGTATGTGATTCCGGCACACTTCTCCAGTACATGAAACTGCAAGGGCGGTGCTGCTTCATACATAACTAAATCTATACAACAATTCATTTACAATAATGTATAAAAATATATCTATATTAAAAAATATAAAAATGTTTATGTTTTAAAACTATAAATTTTCCCTTCACTACTCCCATCTAGTGGTGATTCGGGAAATGGCAGCCAATCAATATTTTGTGTTAGATTTTAAAAATATTGATTGGCTGCCATTTCCCGAATCACCACTAGATGGGAGTAGTGAAGGGAAAATTTATAGTTTTAAAACATAAACATTTTTATATTTTTTAATATAGATATATTTTTATACATTATTGTAAATGAATTGTTGTATAGATTTAGTTATGTATGAAGCAGCACCGCCCTTGCAGTTTCATGTACTGGAGAAGTGTGCCGGAATCACATACCTACGTTTGGATTTTAATTTTGTTGACATCGTTGCCATGACGGCGGCGCTGTATATAAGCTGGCTAACAGGCACCGTAATCCTCATCCCTTTGATAAAGTCACGTGGGTGTGACGCAACGCGTCAGGGTAGGAGGAGCCAGGTGCCGACGCTTCCTGGGAACGGCCGTACCCGGAAGCCTGAGTGTGTTCACTGTTATTTCGCTGACATCTTCTGATTATAATGTAAGTTACTACTTTTTAATAAATGTGTATTGGAATTACTTCACTATGGGAGCATCTCCTTCTTCATTGTTATTTTGGGAGCGCTGGTGATTTGCTAGAGAACTCGACCCAGATACATCTGTAGGAAGAGGGGGACGGCTGCTGGAGTACCATCACACACAGAGGATCACTAACCGCTGGCCTGACTTGGCCCACTGGGGGCCGCTGCTGGAGGTGAGAGGCTGGGGGAAACACCTGTGTGCTGCACCAGTTCGTCTTATTGCATGAATCCAGCACTAAGTCACGCTAAGGGCTACTGATATCAACCGTCTATATGGACACTTTGAATCACATTGCATGAAGCATCATTATTGTGGACTTGTTGATTATTTATTATTATTATCTACTGTCACCATTTTCACTATTTTTTACTGTATTTATATATTTTTTTTCATTCATTTTTTGTTGTTTTGGGAGAGGAGTTGGACTCTGGGAACTCACTTTTAGAATTGGATCAATATGCACGTTGGTGCATTTATGTCACAAGTTTTTGCACTTGATCACGGTCATTATTATGTGATATAGTGTTGCATTTGTATGTGAGATAGTGTTGCATTTCACATTTCAGTCTAGTTTTCATCACATATTGATTTGAAGAGTATTTCACATCATTGGATAACACAATTTGAGGGAGCATACATTTATTTACTTCGTGTGACCGGGTGTTGCTAGCACTTAGTCACGTTTTTCACGTACACTTGTACTAGATGATATTTAATATTGTGTTGTAATCACCAGGACCTTACAGCTTGTTGCTTTCACTGCCCCCTAATGGATAAAGCGTTTATTGCATGTTGAGAGTTTTTATTATTGAGCAGCTAGGAAGCATTTTATTGATATACATAGACTAGCGCCACATAACTTTGATCTTTTATTAGGCCTAGGAGGTTAGGTGTGGCTGATGTGGGAAGAAAACAAGGCAGGCCTAGGAGGTTAGGTGTGGCTGATGTGGGAAGAAAACAAGGCAGGCCTAGGAGGTTAGGTGTGGCTGATGTGGGAAGGAAACAAGGCAGGCCTAGGAGGTTAGGTGTGGCTGATGTGGGAAGGAAACAAGGCAGGCCTAGGAGGTTAGGTTGGGGGCATTAGGTGTGGATGAAGCTGAGCCGATACTAGGTGGCTCTGGGAGGTTAGGTTTGGGGTGTGTATTAAGTGGAGTAGATACAAGGAAGTCCTGGGAGATTAAGTTGGGGAAGATCGGTGTGGATAATGTGGAGTAGATATAAGGCAGCCCTGGGAGGTAAGGTTGGGGGAGTTAGGTGTGGCCGATGTAGGAAGTAAACAAGGCAGGCCTGGGAGGTCTACCTGAGCGTAGCGTTTTCAGGCAGAAAGTCGAGTGATTTTTGCCGTGGTTTTTACAGCGTTTTGTCGCGATTCTGTGCAGGTCAAAAGGTCACCAATGTAAAAAGAAAAAAAAAGCCCAAATCTGCCTAAAAAAAAAGTTCCAGAACTTGTTTGAGCTTCAGACGTTTTGGAGCTTCTGGCTTCAGTTGTTTTGGAGTGGAGATGTGAACCATCTCCTTGGAGAATAATTGATTTTTTTTCCCCCTCCAGCGTTTTGTAGCTTCAGGCTTCAAGCTACAAAACGCTCAGATGTGAATGGGGCCTTACTGAAAGATCAAGCGTCCCCTTATAGGTATGCCTTACAGCAAGTGAAGACACCATCTCTCTGCAAATCACTAGCGCCACCTGCTGCCAGGATGCCATATTGTACATAGAAAGGACAGTATATAATTGAAAAAACCCTGTTAGGGAAGCAAGGTGCAGGCTCCAGAGATGTCATTGTCTTCTTCTTGGCTCTATAGAGAGTCATTGATCTGGAACAAACTCCCAGCCAGCAAAGTTTGAACGCCGCTCATGCATGCTTGCATCAGGTCAATGACTATCTACAAACTGAAGCCAGGAGTCGGAGATGAAGAACACTACCCCAAATCTTGCAGCCAGTAGTGGCAGCTTCCATATTTTTTCTTTCACTTGAATTTTATTAGAAACGATAAGAAACATAGACACTTACATAGTGCAAGAAGAATGTACGATGACAAGCATAGGTTCAAAAGGAGTTTCTCTCTGCAAATGCTGAACATTAGGCAATGATGTAATGATAAAGTAAATAACCAAAACGACATTAAATTGTAAGGTTCAGAAATATCAGAGCCGTGCTTGAGATTGCGGTACGCTTCATGTCCAAAGAAAGGGCCCTTCAGCTGGGAACCACAGAATTGAAGACAATACCAGGCATCGCCCATGAGACCAATAAAGGGTACCGCTCTTGCCTGTGGGCAAAGGGCCAATTCCAAGGCGGAGAGGATCAGAAGTAAGAGATGAAGGTGAGAGAGGAGAGAGAGAAAGAGAAGGAACAAAAAAAAAAAAGGGGGGGGGAGGCCATCCCTCCCTGTCTTGGAGGCTCGCTACAGAAATATGCACTGTTCTAGATTACAGTTCCAGGAGGCACGTAGGTGGTAAAGGGGAACCCAGCTGCCATTGCTGACCTCTTTCATGAAAATCCTTGCTGTCTGGTTAATCCTCTGGTTTCAACACTTCGTCAGTCATAAACCCAAGATATGTAAGTGCTGACTTTATTTTTTTGCTTACTTGTTCCGGATCAGCAATGTAGAGAGTACTGCAGCCAAACATAACTAGGGAGGTGGCATTGCCAGGAGCAAGACAGGGGTGCTGGTTCTGTATTTCCCACTGTACAGGTGGTGAAGGGTCTCTGATTGGCCATTGTCCTGGTTGTGCATCTGATCCGACTGGAAGGATGTGAATTGGCTATAATAATGGAGTTGAGGTCCTGATGGAGATAAGATGTTTTATTGTGCCAAGTGACCCGGGACCCTCAGCCTTCCCACTTCTCGCCATACTGCCGGTCACGGCATTGTACACGAAGGACAATAGCTGACCATCCAAATTAGAACAGAGAAGCACAAATATTGCTCTATAAATTTGGACTTTTAGAGGTACAACATGAGGCAGACAAGAATTATAAAAACATAAAAAAGTTATAAAAAGTTTATTGTATCCAATAAAATAACATATAAATAGGTAAAACCCCTGTAAAGGGTAAATACATAAATAACACCGTATAAAAAAACGAGACTAGGTATCTGCCCCCTGTAATAGTCACAAACTCAAATTTTTTATCTGATGATGTATGACAAGGCATTGTTTCTGGATTGACTATCAACGCGTTTTGCAGCGAACACCACTTCTTCAGACTGGGGCGGATATTTGATATTGCTATTTTCTCAGGCGGTGTAGTAGCTGTGCACTAAGAGGTTTTTGGGGTGGGCATAGGGGCCCGTGGAAATTACAACACCCAGGAACCATCAGGGGGTGGGGGCAAGGCAGATTGTCGGAGAACTAGGCCAAGCTACAACCAGAGGAATATCCAACAACCTTGCAAGTGACCATCCATACAAAGATTATACATGGAGGACCCTATCAAGAAATTGTCATGAGAAAAAAAAAAGGGTAAGGGGCCAAAATCCCACACAAGATAAATCCTAAGAGAAGTAAAACGTAAGGCGTCGAGAAAAGTTTTTTATTCATCCACCATATATTAGAAGCCCAGGACCTCTTTGTCTGCCTCCAGTTTTACCTCTAAAAAAATCCAACTTTATGGAGCAACACTTGTGTTTCTCTATTTTTCTTTGGTATATGTAACCGGATACGGTAGAGTGGAAGTCTAAGTCGAACTATGGTGATGATTAGCTGACCATTTACATCTTGGTGGAGTCAATGTCTGCATGTATGGCCTCGCCCCAAATGTCTGGATGTAAAAGCTCTCCCCCCTTTATTCTAGATGTATCAGACCATGTTCAGCATACATCATTACTGGAAGCGGGGGGATACCACGCGTGGTGGGACGGCAGCCATCTTGTGGGTTGCTAGGGTGCAGGTGGACTGGTGACTGCTCAAGGTGTATGTCAGACATTTGATCTCCTCACGTAGTCTGCGGATATCTCTGCGCAGCACCGCGTTCACGCGTTCCAGGTTCTCGCTCTCCTGCAGGGAGACAAAATGACAGATCAGAATGGCAAAATAAATGCGGTCTACTGTCTGCGCTCCAATGGGTGTGAGAAGCCTGAGATGGAAGATGCCATCCTGTGACATGCCCAGCAGGGGACTTCGGGGCTTCTTACGCCAAAGCAGGTTCAGCTCTCCAGACTAGAGCATAGCTCCCAACTGTCCCTGATTTCGAGGGACTGTCCCTGATTTGGAGAAATGTCCCTCTGTCCCTCTTTTCCCCCTCATTTGTCCCTCATTTTGGTCTGATCCATATAGTTGTATATAGGGCTGGGAAAAAAATCGATTTAAATCTTGAATCGAGTTGAGAGGTCAAATCGATTCAAAATTTAAGCAAATCGATTTTTTTATTTTTTTTTTGCACCGCGCTGGTCCCGAGGCGCTGTGGGCATTTTTTTCAGGTGAGGCCGTGGCTTCGGCCTAGTTCGCGGCTACGGCCGGACGCCGCGGACTAGGCTGAAGCCGTGGCCTCACCTAAAAACTCATGCCCGCAGCGCCTCCGGACTGGCGCTGACACCGCGCCGGGCCTGAAGAGCTGCGGACAAGGAGTTTTTAGGTGAGGCCGCGGCTTCAGCCTAGTCCGCGAGGCCGGACACCGCGGACTAGGCCGAAGCCGCAGCCTCGCCTAAAAGCTCATGCCCGCAGCGCCTCAGGACCGGCACGGTTTCCAAAGAAAAAAAAAAAACTTGATTCGAATCGTGAATCGAGTTTTTTTTAAGAGAATCGAAGATTTTTTTTTTTAAGAAAATCTCCCAGCCCTAGTTGTATATAAAATGTGTTTTTTTATCTTTCAAAAAGTATTTCCCAGTGCTAAACCTTTCATCTAATTTCAAAATAGCTGCATTTGTAAATTTTAAAAGCCAATATAAGGGAATAGGAGTGGCCAAAAAAGTCCTTGTGGATTTAATTAACCTTTTTTTGGGTTAATTCTACTTTAAGGGGGTGTGTCAGGGGGGGCGTGTCCTATGCCTACATAGGTTTGCAAGCAGGTGTCCCTCATTCCTATCTCAAAATGTTGGGAGGTATGCTAGAGGAGATCAAAATATAGCAGCTTCCATCCAAGCCTTTGCACACAATTTTACTACCGTTGAAGGGGAGTACAAACATTGGCGTTGATTTACTAAAAGCGATGAGTGAAAAATCCGCTGCGGCTGTGCATGGTAGCCAATCAGCTTCTTCAATAAGGCCCCTTTCACACTGATGGACCAATTGGGTCTGCCTGTCAGTTTTTCAGGCGGAAATCCCTGCAATCATGAGCCGAGACACAGGCCAGAAAGGGAGTGCACGTCTGCCGCGAGGGAACGAACGGGCTCAGGTGAGTAAAAAGGGGGGGCTGGTGCACTACAATAGGTTTTTCACCTCAAAGCATAGAATGCACTGAGGTGAAAAACCAGGAGGGTTTACAACCTTTTTAAGCTTTGACAATAAAACCTAGAAGCTGATTGGTTTCTATGCAGAGCTGCACCAGATTTTGCACTCTCCAGTTTTAGCAAATCAACCCCCAATGTCTCTTCCACAAACTGCCACTGCAAACCTCCTTCTGAAAATGTTAGTTGCCTGGCTTTCATGGTAATTGTCTTGGGCCCCTTGTCCCTTGGTCCCCACAATTCAGCTCTCCGTATCCCCGGCCAGTTCAGCAGGGACCAGCCGAATTTCGATCCATGTATGGGCAGGTTGGCTGTACAGAAGTCATCCTATCGATTAACTTCTGTACAACCAGCCTGTTGGATTTTCCTCGCTCAATCAGAGCTGCCGGCAGCTCTGATCAGTGTATTCTGATGACGGGGAAGTCTTCCCACTGTCAGAATACAAATGTCATAAATCTCTCATCTCACAAACTCACAACAATAGAACAGGAAGTTTTGTCTCTAGGTCTCTCCTTTTGTCCGAATCCGAGTTTAGACAGCTTTGAAACCATCAAAGATATAAATCTGTTCGCCAGAAAACTTTTACTCAAAAGCTTATATGCGACTAAAAAAACCACGGCTACACCTGAAGTGGAACCTAATCTCAAAGCATCAGACTTTAGAGCTCTCAGAGATCTTAATCTATTACTGCAAGAAAGTGGCCCAATAGAGGATTTTTGTGAGAGGGATCTTGACAGTGAAAGCAGTGAAGAAGAATATGAGGAACCCAGCAGAGTCCAAACCACCAAAAAATACAAAAGGAAATCACACAGATTTCCACCACTGAATCAGAATCCAGCCATAGCTCTATTTGTAGGACAGATCACCAAAGAAATCAACAAGATGGAAAAATACAACAAAAAAAGCAACCTAAATCGGGAACAACAAAAGGCATTAAACTCCCTTAAAAACAACACAGAAATTACAATCAAAGCATCGGACAAGGGAGGGAACATCGTCCTTATGGACAATGCCAAATACGAAAAAATGTGTTTTAACATATTGAATGATACCAAATGCTATAAAAAGATTTCTCCCTCCACAGTAGATAAATTCAATCAGGAATTCTTCTCCCTGGTGGATGAATCTGTTAATGAAGGGGTAATAGATAAAGACACGTGGGATTTCATACGCACTAGACACCCACGTCAACCCACCTTGTATGCACTACCCAAAGTGCATAAAAAACTAAATGACCCACCAGGGAGACCTATCATTTTCGGGAATGGTTCCATCACAGAGGGGATCAGCCAAATAATAGATCAATACCTGAGACCCCATGTAATGGAACTTCCATCGTATACAAGGGATACCATACATCTATTGCAAATCCTCGATGGAATATCCATTCCCAGTTCAGCTCTACTTGTTACAGTGGATGTGGAATCACTGTATAATAGCATCCCACACCACTTAGGCATAGCTGCAATTGAACGTGTCCTACAACAAAGAGCAACAACAGACTGGAAATTCAATGCATTCATTCTAACTATGCTGGACTACATCCTCAGACACAACACCTTCCTTTTCAAGGGCTCCCACCACCTCCAGGTGCAGGGAGTGGCTATGGGGACGTGCTGCGCACCCTCCTATGCCAACCTGTACCTGGGGGAGTGGGAGAGGGAGTTCCTACAGGGGGAGACAGCGTCTGTGTACACTCGCCACATATGTATGTGGCAGAGGTACATAGACGATCTCTTCATCATCTGGGACGGCCCCCCTGAATTATTGAGGGACTGTCTAAAGCTGATGAACAACAATGCTTTTAACCTGTTTTTCACTATGACCTCGGATACCCATGAAGTAAATTTCCTGGATATTACCATCTTTAAAAACTCTGAGGACGGACTATCAAGTAAACTTTACAGAAAGGAGACTGCTGGCAACACCCTGTTGCATGCAAACAGCTTTCACCCGGAACCTCTGAAAAGATCTATTCCCTACAGCCAGTTTCTCCGCCTTAAAAGAAACTGCAGTAACAACGAAGACTTCCAACACGAAGCGGACAAACTTACCATTAGGCTCATGAACAGAGGCTACTCCAAATCCTCTTTAAAAAAAGCGTTCAACCGAGTTAAGCAAACCAATAGAAGGGATTTAATCTTCTCAAAAAAAACAATTAAAAAGAAGACGACACAACAAGGATTATTGTGAGATTTTCTAATGAGCATTTTAAAATCAATAAAATTATCTCAAAATATTGGTCCATCCTTACAGATGATCCAATCCTGAAAGGACTAATTGGTCCTAAACCCCAAATCACCTATAGAAAACCTGGCTCAATAGGAAATGCACTCATCCAAAGTGAATACAAGGGCACGGCAAGAAAGGACCCCTGTAAAACATGGGGTACATACCCATGTGGTTCCTGTGCCCAATGTCCTGTCATCGGTAGGAGGACCACACTGGCACTGCCTAATGGGGAAAGTTTTTCCCTGCGTCATTTTGCCAACTGCAAGACGCAGGGTGTGGTATACCTCATGCAGTGCCAGTGTGGTGCCTTCTACGTGAGCAAAACAAGACAGGAATTTAGAAAACGTGTCGACAAACATATGCAAAGTATGCAAATCGGCAACTTGTATCTGACTTTGGGAAGGCATGTTGCCAGATATCACAATTACCGACTACCCTCGGTGAACTTCACAGTTCTTGATAGGATTCATTTGCCACTCAGGGGGGGAGACTGGAACAAGGTCCTCCTCCAGCGTGAAATGCGCTGGATAAGGTACCTTAGGGCCACTACCCCTCCAGGCCTAAATGAAACCGAAAGTTTCAGACCCTTCTTGGAGGGCTTCAGCTCGGGGAAAACGGATTAACATAATTTTTATCTCACCTTCTTTGTTCCCTTGCACCTCTGCCTTTTTAGAACTGGAGTTCTATTCCAGTACCCCTGGCGGAGAAACAGAGGGCTCCCTCCATAACACCATAGGCCCATTATCTCCCCATTGATGATCATATGTCTTAAACTGCTAAGAGTCTACACCCTACCCAGTCAGAAACTATATAGGAGAGTTTTTCAAATTAAACTTATTTACTGTAATTACTGTAATCTCTTTTGTGTAACTATTTTGTATACAGTATTATGTTAATTACTGTTATTTCTGCAGATGCATTTTTTTCATGCGACTGTGCCATATGAATCCGCCTCTCAGTGCTGAAACAAAGGGCCAATGATACTGTTGCCATTCTGCCCACTATCCCTACCCGGCACAGGGGGGGGCCATGACGCAACATCATGGCCCGAATACCCCAAAGGCGTCAGATCTTATTTTGATGCCCCGGGATTTCCTACTGTGTCGGTGGTTATAAGCCCTAATTTTGATTTTCTGCCATTCGCTCAATGACAGTACAATCATCATAAAGAGGTTTGGGCATATTTAAGAATAAAAATCTCCCTTCACATTCTCTTATATTATATATATTTCATATTTCATCAGTACTATCCCCATTTCAATCAATTCTTTGCAATTCTTTTATACAATTATTCTTCCTTCCTTTTTCCATCTCTAATGAGGGAGTATAGACCTGCTACTTTTTGTCATACATGTCACTGTATATCTTGGTGACATCTACGACACCAGCACAGAACAGTACCCCACACACCGTTGTGCATAGTCTGATACTTTTTTGTCAGACAGCGGGGCTATTATGCCCCGATGCCCGGTTTAACATGGATAAGACTGCTCAATAGCGCTGTGGAGTCACACGGCGCCCCTCCCTCTTTTAGGAACTGACGTTGGGGCCATGTGACCCCAACGCCATATGCACATTGCCCCGGCAACCAGACGCACCTCTCTCCCCGCCTCACCCCGTGCCCATACTACATGGGCTACGTGTAAGCAATAGGCTTCACGTCACGGGGAGAAGAAAAGGAAGGAGGAGGTCCAAGCGTCTGCTACCTAGACAACAGGGAAGCTTGTGGACGCTTCCCCTCAATACATTGTACAAAGGTGCTTCCTCTAAACAGTGACAGCAGCTAATTGAAGTCGCACCCCCTCCACTGCACCACCAATGAATGTGAGACTCTACCTACAATAGGGCTACGCCCATCACTTAGCCACGCCCACACCCCATATATTAGGACGCCAGGGATGGCCACAGGCAGCATTCCACAACTGGCTTTGTTACAGAGAGGTACTCCAGGACCAGAGCTCCCTGCCACTTGGAACAATACACCTTACACAATCAATTTAAGGTATTTGATCTCTTTTACTCTATGATGGCCCTGGGGAACCTTATTTCCCCTACGAATCACCATTATCTCCATTCTTTGACCTTTTTGATGTTCAAATTCTTAGCATTTCCCTTATACCTTCATGTTTTTCAGTTGTTTAATTATCACGACTGCCAAATACTGGTTTCTTCACAATACACCAGGCCATCCCGTAGAGGATATTTGAGCAGCATTGACAACCATGTGTTAGGACCCCTGCCAGCACTGGGAAAGCGATTTTTCACAGTTAAATGCTAATGTAAGTCGCATATAATACTTTTCTGTTGTAATGCGATTTCTGTAGTCGCAAATGTAAGTCGCATATAATACTTTTTTGCTGTAATGCGATTTCTGTAGATATAGGTAACAAACAAATATTTAAGTATATACCAATAATCATGCTGTTACTTAAAATTTTAGAATGTGATGCAGTCCCTCCCTGAGGAAGACTTTATCCTTACAATAAGTTGAAACGCGTTGGAAATCTGCTATCAGGATGCCATCACACCTATCGGGGGTGGTACTTGTAACTAGCAGTAGGATGCATCATATGTTTCCATATATCTGATGTTTTTATAATTATTCTTAACTATAGATCAATGTGTATGTTCATGTATATTCTATTCGTTTTTGTATCAATAAACTTCTTTTTAACTATAATTCAACACTGCCAATTTCTGCATTGCCCTTAAAATACCATTTTGAGGTACACATCTAGTTCTGTCAGAATACAATACCTCAGTGGGAGGATTCCTCCCTCCACATACCTCCCAACTTTTGAATGTCAGATTGAGGGAGTAAGTGAGCTGCGGTGCGCATAGTGGCAAAATGTGGGTGTGGCCAAAGTCTTAATGGTGGGATAAGCTTAATGTGGGGGAATGCCCCCGAGCTTTGACTAATGCCCCCAGCTCTCTCACCTCTCACAAATCCCCCCCCCCCGGCTCTCTCACCAATGCCCCCCCAGCTTTCTCAGCAATGCCCCCCCAGCTCTCTCACCAGAGCTCCCTCTCCTCTCTTACTAATGCCCCCCCCCAGCTCTCTCACCAGAGCTCCCTCTCCTCTCTTATTAATGCCCCCCCCCAGCTCTCTCACCAGAGCTCCCTCTCCTCTCTTACTAATGCCCCCCCCAGCTCTCTCACCAGAGCTCCCTCTCCTCTCTTACTAATGCCCCCCCCAGCTCTCTCACCAGAGCTCCCTCTCATCTCTTACTAAAGCCCCCCCCAGCTCTCTCACCAGAGCTCCCTCTCCTCTCTTACTAATGCCCCCCCCAGCTCTCTCACCAGAGCTCCCTCTCCTCTCTTACTAATGCCCCCCCCCCCAGCTCTCTCAATTCCCCCCTCCTGTCTTACTAAGGCCCCCACCTCTCACCAATGCCCCCCCTCAGCTATCTCAGTAATGCCGCCCCCCCCCCAGCTCTGTAAGCAATGCCCCCCAACTATTTCACCAATGCCCCCCAGCTCTCTTATCATATCCCCCTCCTCTCTTACTTACAGAATCTGGGACGGTTGGGAGGTAGGCATCCACACAGAGTGAGTGGATGGTGGAATTGAGAATTTATTTTATTTGCATTTAACCCGCTGGTTGAACAGAAAAAAAATGAACCCATCTATGGGCTGCCTTACTCCCTGCAGATAACATTGCCCAGTCTGCCGCCATTGTGTTCCCCCCGATGCCTGCACATAGATCCCTCCATACTATACGCGTTGGGCACCAGGCAGCCTGACCCCCCCAGGTGCAGCCCACATATGAAGTCATCACATGCAAGCTGCAGATCAGGACTTCTGATTTGCCACAGACTTGTTTTGGGTCAGCACCCAATTAACCACTTGCCTACAGGGCACTTTTACCCCCCTTCCTGCCCAGGCCAATTTTCATGACACTTTGAATGACAATTGAGCGGTCATACAACACTGTATCCAAATTAACCTTTTCTCATTTTTTGCACACAAATAGAACTTTCTTTTGGTGGTATTTAATCACTACTGGGGATTTTATTTGTTGCTAATCAAACGAAAAAAGACAGGAATTTAAAAAAAAAAAAAAAAATGAATAGTTTGTTATAAAATTTTGCAAACAGGTAATTTTTCTCCTTCACTGATGTACGCTGATTAGGCTGAACTGATGGGCACGGAGAGGTGGCGATGATGTGCACTGATTGGCAGCACTGGTGGGACTGCACTGCAAATCAGGACACTGATAATCAGTGCCCTGATTATCAGTGCTGATGTCCTTCTAACATAAGCCATATATCGGCTTCTTCTCTCATCACGCGAGGGGAAAAAAGCTGATAACCGGCTTGTCTTTACATAGTGTGAACAGCTGTCATTGGCTGACAGCTGATCACGTGGTAAAGGGCTGCTGTGATTGGCCCTTCACCTTGATCTGTGATCAGCTGAGTCTCGGCGATCACAGTGTAGGCCCTCCCGGCAAAGGAAGCCCACGCTTTAGCCATCTTTCAGCTATAGCGTGGGCAGAAAATGGTTAAGATTCGGGATAAGGTCAGCAGCGACAGCTTCCATACTTTCCTTGTGGCAAACTCTGTCCTGCCCTATGGTGACAACACTCACTTTTCTGTATCTACAAAGGATCAGTATTGTCACCATCGTATAGAACTATAAAACGCCTCTCCCTTTCATGGCTTCTTTAACATGGGGGGAGGTGTTTTGTAGACCAGAGGAAGGGGGATCTAAGTACTGGGATTTTATGCACTTAGCAAACAGATATAACAAAACACCTTCAAAGGGATATTTAACAAACCAATAGTGAGCAATTAAAAGAAGTAAATTGTTGGAGTTTACATACACCACATAGTGGCTACATGCACAAAGCTGTTATCTGCCTCTCATCTTGTTTCCTCGCCATTTCCTGTTCCTGTCGGTAACGCACATCACACTCTACACCACATAGAACCATCACTGCATAAATTCTAGTGCTATCAGTTTCTACACAGAGGAGCCTACACTTCCCTTTATTAACCCATTCACGTCTAAGGGTAAAACAAATGTTATTGCCTTAGCACAATTTTGCAACTTTGACATGCGTTAGTAAAACAGTACAAATCATCACAACTACTTTGAATGTTAGTTGTTGTACAGCCCAGGAACAATAGTGCACATTTTGCTTTTTTTTTTTGGTCTTTGTCCTACCTAAAACACACGAACACTGATACTAATTAAGAAAAAAAATCCTGCCCAAAATATACCAACTCCTCATCTTTGCCTCTTACTTGACCCAAACGCTAACCCTGGCACTGACCCAGATCAAACCTTGATCTAGAGATTCTTTTCTTTCTTTTTTTTTTTTATATTTATTCATTTATTTTACACACACTTTTTTTTTTCCTCTCTGCAAGGAGCGACAAAAGATGCCATGGGCCTTATTTACTAAAGACAAATCCAGTTTGCACTGCAAGTGCACTTGGAAGTGCAGTCGCTGTAGATCTGAGGGGGGCATGCAAGGAAAATAAAAAAAACAGCATTTTTTGCTTACTGATGATAAAATCAGCAGAGCTTCCCCTCATTTCAGATCTTCCCCTCAGATCTACAGGGACTGCACTTCCAAGTGCACTTGCAGTGCAAAGTGGATTTGACTTTAGTAAATCAACCCCTTTGTATCCTTCCTCTCCATTCACAGAGAGAGAAACACGGGCGGGCTTCACAGTGACGGATCACTGTGATAGCCAATCAGAGGAGTTCCGGGTCCCAATCGTTAGTATGGGGCCCGTGCCTCTCTGTGAGACCCCAGTCTCTGTGCTAGGAGCACGCTGTGTGCCGCAAATATGTGGCCCCATAGCAAAAAGCCCAGTGCAGGGCGGGGGGCGCATATTTGTGTTACGTCGGCTTCAAGGGGTTCATATACTTTTATATGGCTCTGATATATTCCATAGTGCTGTACAGAGAACAATCTGCCAAGCAGTCATATCATTCTCTGCACCAGAGGAGCTTACAATCCAATGTCCCCATGACAGTCACACGCTATTATTATACATTCATATAGCCAGGGGTGGACTGATAACTCATGGGGCCCCCGAGCAATAGGAGATTATGGGGCCCCCAGGCAATCAGATTATGGGGCCACACAGTATACAATCACACAGTATACAATCACACAGTATACAATCACACAGTATACACGCACACAGTATACAATCACACAGTATACACATACATGTACACACAGTATACACAGACAGATGTAAAAAAAACACAGATTTATACATACTCTCCCTGGTTTTACTGAGGCTGGCGACCCTGATGGGGCCCCCTAGTGGCCCAGGGCCCTCGGGCAGTGCCTGAGTGGCTCAAGGGTCAGTCCGCCCCTGCATATAGCTCTGACGTACAGAGAACACTTAAACCAATCACATCAGTCTTGGCACTAGAGGAGCTTACACTCTAATGTCCCCACTACAGTCATACACTATTATTAATTTACATTCATATGGCTCTGACATACACCGTAGTGCTGTACAGGGAACACTGAGACAATCACATCAGTCTCTGCACCAGAGGAGCTTACACTCTAATTCTCAGTGCGTCTATTTTCTGGATAAAGATTTCTCTGCTCCACCTTTGTATCATGGGTGGAGCACAGAGGGGGGAGAGGGGAGAACATACAGACTCCATGCAGACAGGATCTCAGCACTGCATAGCTGTGAGCTAAGTGGTGGATTGGCTGTCTATGGATTACACTATAAATTCACTACTCACCACATGGAGAGTGTCTGCCTTCTGGGTCTGACGCTGGCGACTCTTTTGTGCTGCAATTCGGTTTTTCTCTCTCCTCTGAACTTTCTTCATATCATCTGAGGAGTCCTGAGGATGAGAATGGTGATATGAGAGAGAGGTGACACCAAAGGACAAACCATGACAAGCTCACAGCACACAAAACACACACAGATAGTACCTGTCTATGGCTGGATGGAGAGCTGCTGTAACTGGCTTCATTGCTGTCTGAATCTGGCTGCATATTCTGGAGGTTAACTTTTCTTGTGTGTGTCCAGGGGACAGGTCCTCTTCTACTGATCTTTCACTTGGTGCCTTCTCGTTACTCTCAGTGTCCAGGAACAGGTCCTCTTCCCTGTAGGGTGTCGCTGCCTTTCCTTGCTCTCAACTTATGGGGACAAGTCTTCTTCCCCTGTAGGGTGTCGGTGCCTCTCCTCCCTCTCAGTGTCCTAGAACAGGTCTACCCCTGTAAGGCGTTGGTTACTCTCCTTGCTTTCAACTTCTGGGGACAGGTCTACTTCCCCTGTAGGGTGTCAGAGCCTCTTGTCCCTCTCGGTGTCCAGGGACAGGTCTTCTTTTCCTGTAGGGTGTCAGTGCCTCTCCTCGCTCTCAGTTTCTGCGGACAGGTCTTCTTTTCCCTGTAGGGTGTCAGTGCCTCTGCTCACTCTCAGTGTCGTGGACAGGTCTTCTTCCCCTGTAGGGTATCAGTGCCTCTCCTCGCTCTCAGTGTCAGGGACAGGTCTTCTTCCCCTGTAGGGTATCAGTGCCTCTCCTCACTCTAAGTGTCAGGGACAGGTCTTCTTCCCCTGTAGGGTATCAGTGCCTCTCCTCGCTCTCAGTGTCAGGGACAGGTCTTCTTCCCCTGTAGGGTGTCAGTGCCTCTCCTCGCTCTCAGTGTCAGGGACAGGTCTTCTTCCCCTGTAGGGTATCAGTGCCTCTCCTCGCTCTCAGTGTCAGGGACAGGTCTTCTTCTCCTGTAGGGTATCAGTGCCTCTCCTCGCTCTCAGTGTCAGGGACAGGTCTTCTTCCCCTGTAGGGTGTCAGTGCCTCTCCTCGCTCTCAGTGTCAGGGACAGGTCTTCTTCTCCTGTAGGGTATCAGTGCCTCTCCTCGCTCTCAGTGTCAGGGACAGGTCTTCTTCCCCTGTAGGGTATCAGTGCTTTTCCTCGCTCTCAGTGTCCAGGACAGGTCTTTCTCTGTAATGTGTCGGTTCCTCTCCTTGCTCTCAACTTCTGGGGACAGGTCTTCTTCCCCTGTAGGGTGTCAGTGTCTCTCCTCACTCTCAGTGTCGTGGACAGGTCTTCTTCCCCTGTAGGGTGTCAGTGCCTCTCCTCACTCAGTGATATGGACAGGTCTTCTTCCCCTGTAGGGTGTCAATGTCTCTCCTGGCTCTCAGTCTCTGGGGACAGGTCTTCTTCCCCTGTAGGGTGTCAGTGCCTCTCCCCACTCTCAGTGTTGTGGACAGGTGCTCTTCCCCCTTAGGATATCAGTGCCTCTCCTCACTCTCGGTATCCAGGGACAGACCTTCTTTCCCTGTAGGGTGTCAGTGCCTCTCCTCACTTTCAGTGTCGAGGACAGGTGCTCTTCCCCTGTAGAGTGTTAGTTTGTCTTCTCACTCTCAGTGTTGGTGGACAGGTTCTTTTCCCCTGTAGGACGTCAATGTCTCTGGTAGGACAGGTCCTTTTCCCCTGCAGGATGTCAGTGCTCCCCTCCCCCGCTTCTCAGTGTCTCACTCCCATGACGCTGTCACCTCTCGGTGTGGTTTCGGGGTCTGTGGACCTGAGCTGGAAGTCACATGTGAAACGTCAGATTCTGTAGAAGTGGAGGTGGCGTTGAAGAGGCCCAGGAAAACCCCCGGGGGGGGGATGTGCTGCATGCACTCAGTGCTGGGGGGGGGGCAGGAAACAGTGTGACGCACTGACATCACTTTCCATCAGACACACGTGTGTGCAACTTCTCACCACAATTTCCATCAATGTCTCCACCTGACAAAAACAACTAATTATTGAGAACAAAAATGAGCAAAGCTGCCCTGTGAGCCCTCCGAGTGTCCCATCGCACACCAGGCACCGTCCTGCTACCTTCCCCTGTGCAGCTCAGTCACAGAACCTTCCAGCTTCCTCCATGGGTGATATTTTTACATAAGGCTCCATGCACACTGGAGCTGATAAACTGCAGTTTATTGGCGTTTGGGCAGTTTTTTTTTTTTTTAAAGCCCATAAACTCCACTCTACGTTAGTCTATGTGTCCATGCACACATGGACGTTTTTTAGCTTTAATGAGCAGTGGAGTTTATGGGCTTTTTTCTGAATGGCAGAAATTTGCGTTCAAAGTGCCGTTTCTCACCGCTAAAAAAAAGCCAAACGCCGATAAACGCTCATAAACGTGTGTTAATTAGCTTTCGGCGTTCTATTTTTTCAATGCATTGAGGGAGTTTGGAATGCATTGTGGGATTTTTGGAGTGTCCTCTGTGTATTATTACTAAAAACGCCCATAAACGCTAAAAAACGCTCATAAACGCTAGTACAAAACGCTTTTAAAAGCACGTTTTTCAACCAGTGTTTTCTGCCAGCAATTTGGCGGCCAGAAAAAGCTTTTTTGAGCTTCAGTGTGCATGGAGCCTAATGGAATAACAAAACTTGTGTTGAATGTCACTTCAATTGTAGTATATTCAATGTACTGCAAAATAAAAAGTGTTTGTTATGAGACGTACAAAAGTGAGTACACCCCTCACATTTTTGTAAATATTTTATTATATCTTTTCATGTGACAACACTGAAGAAATGACACGTTGCTACAATTATTATTATTATACAGGATTTATGTAGCGCCAACAGTTTACGTAGCGCTTTACAACTTGAGGGTAGACAGTACAAATACAATACACTTTGATACAGTAGGAATTAGAGGGCCCTGCTCCTTAGAGCTTACAATCTAAGAGGGAAGATCAAGAGATACAAGAGGTAATAACTGTGGGTGATGTGCTGATTGAGAAGATAAGTGTACATTTGTTAGGTGGGGGCCAGATAGGCTTCTCTGAAGAGATGAGTTTTCAGGGATCGTCTGAAAGTGGATAAAGTAGGAGAAAATCGGACGGATTGGGGTAGAGCATTCCAGAGGATGGGGGAGGCTCTGGAGAAGTCCTGAAGGCGAGCATGGGATGAGGTGACAAGGGAGTTTGAGAGCAGGAGGTCTTGGGAGGAGCGAAGAGAACGATTAGGTTGGTATTTTGTGACTAGGTTAGAGATGTAGCTGGGGGCCAGGTTGTGGATGGCTTTGTAAGTTATAGTTAGTATCTTGAATTTAATTCAGTGACTGAGTGGCAGCCAATGGAGGGATTGGCAGAGGGGTATAGCAGACGCTGAGCGGTTTGTGTGGTGGATGAGCCTGGCAGCAGCGTTCATGACGGACTGAAGTGGGGATAGCCTATTTAGAGGATACAATGTACAATTAGAGGATACAATTTGCTACAATGTAAAGTAGTGAGTGTACAGATTGTATAACAGTGTAAATTTGTTGTCCCCTCAAAAAAACTCAACACACAGCCATTAATGTCTAAACCGCTGGCAACAAAAGTGAGTACACCCCCAAGTGAAAATGTCCAAATTGGGCCCAAAGTGTCAATATTTTGTGTGGTCACCATTATTTTCCAGCACTGCCTTAACCCTCTTGGGCATGGAGTTCACCAGAGCTTCACAGATTTCCACTGGAATCCTCTTCCACTCCTACATGATGACATCACAGAGCTGGTGGATGTTAGAGATCTTGCGCTCCTCCACCTTCCGTTTGAGGATGCCCCACAGATGCTCAATAGGGTTTAGGTCTGGAGACATGCTTGGCCAGTCCATCACCTTTACCCTCAGCTTCTTTAGCAGGGCAGTGGTAGTCTTGGAGGTGTGTTTGGGGTCATTATCATGTTGGAATACTGCCCTGCGGCCCAGTCTCTGAAGGGAGGGGATCATGCTCTGCTTCAGTATGTCACAGTACATGTTGGCATTCATGGTTCCCTCAATGAACTGTAGCTCCCCAGTGCCGGCAGCACTCATGCAGCCCCAGACCATGACACTCCCACCACCATGATTGACTGTAGGCAAGACACACTTGTCACACCTGGTTGCCCCCACACACACTTGACACCATCTGAACCAAATAAGTTTATCTTGGTCTCATCAGACCACCGGACATGGTTCCAGTAATCCATGTCCTTAGTCTGCTTGTCTTTAGTAAACTGTTTGCAGACTTTCTTGTGCATCATCTTTATAAGAGGCTTCCTTCTGGGACAACAGCCATGCAGGCCAAGTTGATGCAGTGTGCAGCGTATGGTCTGAGCACTGACAGGCTGACCCCCCCACCCCTACAACCTCTGCAGCAATGCTGGCAGCACTCATACGTCTATTTCCCAAAGACAACCTCTGGATATGACGCTGGGCACGTGACCTCAACTTCTTTGGTCGACCATGGCGAGGCCTGTTCTGAGTTGAACCTATCCTGTTTAACCGCTGTATGGTCTTGGCCACCGTGCTGCAGCTCAGTTTCAGGGTCTTGGCAATCTTCTTATAGCCTAGACCATCTTTATGTAGAGCAACAATTGTTTTTTTTCAGATTCTCAGAGAGTTCTTTGCCATGAGGGGCCATGTTGAACTTCCAGTATGAGAGAGTGAGAGCGATAACACCAAAATTAACACACCTGCTCCTCATTGACACTTGAGACATTGTAACACTAAAAATCACATGACACCGGGGAGGGAAAATGGCTAATTGGGCCCAATTTGGACATTTTCCCTTAGGGGTGTAGTCACTTTTGTTGCCAGCGGTTTAGACATTAATGGCTGTGTGTTGAGTTATTTTGAGGGGACAGCAAATTTACACTGTTATACAAGCTGTACACTCACTACTTTACATTGTAGCAACGTGTAATTTCTTCAGTGTTGTCACATTAAAAGATGTAAAAAATCACCCCCCATTTAGATTTTTTTGCATTTCGCAGTGTTACAATCTACCATTCTTGAAATAGTTGAATTTTTCCCCACTCTGAACTACACACAAAACACCCCAATGTCACATCAGAAAATATGTTACAAGAAAAAAATGAGAAAAGTTATTAATGCATAAATCCAAAAAGTTCTCTCTATAATTTGGGGGGACCACACACATAAAAATCCATACCAGAGCCTCATCCAGTATAAGGGTCTTATATAGACATTGAGGGAAATCCCCAGCTGACAGGAAACATTTTATTTAGCAGCAAATGATATATATATTTTTTCCCATCTAAATGACACTTTTGTATGGACGTAGAGATTACTGTATTTGTATTCTCAGAATTTTGACTTTCAATCTCAGAATTGTGTTTAATTAATGTTAGCATGCCCCAAACTTGTAATCTCAGAATTCTGACTTTTAAGCTCAGAATCAGGGGTGTATCTAGAGCATTCAGCACCCGGGGCGGATCCTACAGTGAGGGGAAAAAAGTATTTGATCCTCTGCTGATTTTGCACGTTTGCCCGCTGACAAAGAAATGATCAGTCTATAATTGTAATGGTAGTTTTATTTTAACAGTGAGAGACAGAATAACAAAAAAAAAAAATATCCATAACAAAAAAGTTATAAATTGATTTGCATTTTAATGAGTGAAATAAATATTTGATCCCCTACCAATCAGCAAGATTTTTGGCTCCCAGGTGTCTTCTATACAGGTAACGAGCTCTTAAAGGGCGAACTCCTAATCTCAGTTTACCTGTATAAAAGACAGCTGTCCACAGAAGCGATCAATCAGATTCCAATCTCTCCACCATGGCCAAGACCAAAGAGATGTCCAAGGATGTCAGCGAAAAGTTTGTAGACCTACACAAGGCTGGAATGGGCTACAAGACCATCATCAAGCAGCTTGGTGAGAGGGTGACAACAGTTGGTGCGATTATTCACAAATGGAAGAAACACAAAATAACTGTCATTCTCCCTCGGTCTGGGTCTCCATGCAAGATCTCACCTCATGGAGTTTCAATGATGCTGAGGATGGTGAGGAATCATCCCAGAACTACACGGGAGAATCTTGTCAATGATCTCAATGCAGATGGGACCATAGTCACCAAGAAAACAATTGGTAACACAATACGCCGTGAAGGACTGAAATCCTGCAGCGCCCACAAGGTCCCCCTGCTCAAGAAAGCACATGTACAGGCTCGTCTGAAGTTTACTAATGAACATCTGAATGATTCAGAGGAGAACTGGGTGAAAGTGTTGTGGTCAGATGAGACCAAAATCGAGCTCTTTGGCACCAACTCAACTCGCCGTGTTTGGAGGAGGAGGAGGAATGCTGCCTATGACCCCAAGAACACCATCCCCACCATCAAACATGGAGGTGAAAACATTATGCTTTGAGGGTGTTTTTATTCTAAGGGAACAGGGCAACTTCACTGTATCAAAGGGACAATGGACGGGGCCATGTACCCTCAAATCTTGGGTGAGAACCTCCTTCCCTCAGCCAGGGCATTGAAAATGGGTCGTGGATGGGTATTCCAGCATGACAATGACCCAAAACACATGGCCAAGGAAACAAAGGAGTGGCTCAAGAAGAAGCACATTAAGGTGCTGGAGTGGCCTAGCCAGTCTCCAGACCTTAAACCTATAGAAAATATGTGGAAGGAGCTGAAGGTTTGAGTTACCAAATGTCAGCCTCGAAACCTTAATGACTTGGAGAGGATCTGCAAAGAGGAATGGGACAAAATCCCTCCTGAGATGTGTGCAAACCTGGTGGCCAACTACTAAAAATCTCTGACCTCTGTGATTGCCAACAAGGGTTTTGCCACCAAGTTCTAAATCATGTTTTGCAAAGGGGTCAAATACTTATTTCACTCATTAAAATGCAAATCAATTTATAACCTCTTTGAAATGCGTTTTTCTGGATATTTTTGTTGTTATTCTGTCTCTCGCTGTTATAATAAACCTACCATTAAAATTATAGACTGATCATTTCTGGGCAAACGTACAAAATCAGCAGGGGATCAAATACTTTTTTTCCCCTCACTGTATATCTGGCACCCCCAAGGTCAGAGATTGCCGTTCCAGGTTGCCTCTCATGAAAGATCACTCTAATCTTACCCTGGATTATTAGGTTTCAACTCACAGGGATGAAAACGCCTGTAGATCAATTCTGATTTAGACGTTTTTTTTGTGTACATATACATGTGTTATTTTCCTTCCCCCAGTCCGTCTCACAGATGTTGGTTTTCAAGGTCAGTGTGATAGGAATCAGGACAAAGCTGCTGAACACTCTGCTATATCATTAGTGGCTTACCCAGTACAGGCTCCAGTGTGTAGGTAGGTCAGTTACCCCCAACGCTACAGCAGCCTGCGCTGTGACTCCTGAATCCCGCCGCTCCGTGATGTCACCGCACACCCCGCCCCCTGTCCAAGCCCTTGTTAAGCCTGCCCAAATCCCAAGTGGAACCTCAGGGGTTAGCCTCTCTGCACATGCTCAGTTTGGTGTGTATTGCTAGAAAGGAATTTTTTAGGGGGGTGGTGCATGTGATCAGCACAGGGCCAATCAGCACTGCCCAGACAGAGGGTCAGGGATCATGCAGACTCCTAGGGCAGTCTGAGGAGAATAAAAACTCCTCCTACAAGCTTTAACCAGACACTGATAGAAGTCACAAGACTGATACAGTGCATCCTGAAAGTATTCACAGCGCTTCACTTTTTCCACATTTTGTTATGTTACAGCCTTTTTTCAAAATGGATTAAATTCATTATTTTCCCTTAAAATTCTACAAACAATACCCCCATAATGACAACGTGAAAGAAGATTGTTTGAAATGTTTGCAAATTTATTAAAACTAGAAAATGAAAAAATCCTATGTACATACAGTGGATATAAAAAGTCTACACACCCCTGTTAAAATGTCAGGTTTCTGTGGTGTAAAAAAAAAAAAAAATGAGACAAAGATAAATCATTTCAGAAATTTTTTCCACCTTTAGTGTGACCTATAAACTGTACAACTCAGTTGAAACACAAACTGAAATCTTTTTTGGGGGGTGGGTGGGAAGTAAAACTAAAAAAACTAAAATCATGTGTTTGCGTAAGTGTGCACACCCTCTTATAACTGGGGATGTAGCTGTGTTCAGAATTAAGCAATCACATTCAAACTCATGGTAAATAGAAGTCAGTACACACCTGCCATCATTTAAAGTGCCTCTAATTAACCTCAAATAAAGTTCAGCTGTTTTAGTAGGTCTTTCCTGACATTTTCTTAGTCGCATCCTACAGCAAAAGCCATGGTCCGCAGAGAGCTTCCAAACCATCAGAGGGATCTCATTGTTAGAAGGTATCAGTCAGGAGAAGGGTACAAAAGAATTTCCAAGGCATTATATATACCATGGAACACAGTGAAGACAGTCATCATCAAGTGGAGAAAATATGGCACAACAGCGACATTACCAACTGGAACTGGACATCCCTCCAAAATTGATGAAAAGACGAGAAGAAAACTGGTCAATGAGGCTTTCAAGAGGCTTACAGCAACATTAAAGTGGTTGTATACCCGCACATCAAAAGAAAAAAAAAAAAACCCTGTAAGGCAAAGGCATAATGAGCTAGTATGCACAGCATACTAGCTTATTATGAAATACTTACCTTAGATCGAAGCCCCCCATATCGCAGCCCGGTCCATGCCGAGGGAGCTGACATTTTTCCCTCTGCGTTTCCTCCAGGTTCGTGGCTCTGTCGCTGTGAGTGGCCGGAGCCACGATGACGTCACATGCGCACGGGATTCTTGTTCCCAGCAAGGTCCAGCAGCATCTGCCGGACCTTCAGCCGGGCATTCACAGCGCATGCGCCGCTGACGTATAAACCCTTTGAGAAAGTCACGTAGACAATGATGCAACGCGTCAGAGAAGAGAGCCATGGTGACGTCACTTTTGGCCGCGGCTGAGGTCGGAAGTCTTTTTTTATGTTTACCTGCTTTACATCTGTTACATCAACTGTAAGTGTTCTATGAATTTTATTAAAAGCGTTTTGAAATATTACACCATGGAGCCCTCCCCTTACTTTTACATGTTGCTGAATGTGGCCATCCTGAGATTCTGAGTGTGCCTGAACCATTGGAGGATCGATCGGCTGGGGATCGAGTAGCCAGTGTGGATTGCTCTTATGTGGCCCATTGTTACGATCTATGAGGTGAGAGGCTGGGGGAAATTGTGTCACCTGCACTGGACGGAAGAAGCTAATCACGTTTCTGCACATGCACTTTAGTTTTGCATTGAATAGTCTGCATGTTTGGATCAAACACCTGAACTTTATTCATTTGCACTTTACTAAGAAACTTTGTTTTACATTATTGGACAATTAATTATTCAGCTTCTTATTTTGCACTACATTGGGGTTTTGATTTGCACATTTTAATGCAATTTATTTTTATTATCGCATTATTGCTTCTCTGCACTCGTTATTCACTGGATGTTTATTATTTCTTGCAAAGATTTGCTTAGTTGTTATTTATTGCTTTTTTGCACAGCATTTTTGCAGTCACTTTTTAGTGTTTTTATTTATCATTTGTTTGTTATTTTTGATTATTACCTTAATTTGTTCACAGTTTATTAAGTGCCACAGTTCTTTATTTATGATGCAAAGGGAATATCCCCTAAACCGTACAGGTTTAGGAGATATTAATTTCACCTACAGGTAAGCCTTATGATAGGCTTACCTGTAGGTAAAAATGACAAATTAGGGTATACAACCACTTTAAAGGAGCTGCAGGAATATCTGGCAAGTACTGGCTGTGTGGTACATGTGACAACAATCTCCCGTATTCTTCATATGTTTGGCAAATGGGGTAGAGTGGCAAGATGGAAGCCTCTTCTTACTAAGGCCAACGCTGTGAAAACCTATGTACATGGGATTATTTTTTATTATTAATAAGTTTGCAAAGAATCCAAACTTCTTTCATGTTGTCGTTAGGGGTATTTTATGTAGAATTTTTAGGAAAATAATGAATTTAATCCATTTTGGAAGCATAACATGGAAAAAGTGAAGCACTGTGAATACTTTCCTGGTGTGCTGTATATTCTGCTGATGAGAAAATGTATTTAGCAGTTTACATTTACTAAAATAATTGCATTTCCGTGTACTGTGGGAGATCAGATAGAGTGAATGCAGGGTCCTGGGTTTAGTAACACTTTAAGGGGGTTGGCCACCAATGTACATCCAATGGTGGGAAGGAGGGAGTGGAGACAGGGTTCTCTAATCCAGGGGTCTTCAAACTGCGGCCCTCCAGGTGTTCAGGAACTACAATTCCCGTCATGTCTGTGAATGTCAGAGTTTTACAATGCCTCATGGGATGTGTAGTTCTGCAACAGCTGGAGGGCTGTAGTTTGAGGATCCCTGCTCTAATCCTTTCTTTTCTTGGGAGTGCACCACAGACAGCATTCAATCTGGGAAACCTGTCATCAGTGGCCACCCCAGGGGTATCTGGCAGATGTAGTTAGAGTTACATCTGCTCACTGATCAGATACGTCACCCCTCTCTCCTCCTCGTCTCTACCAGAGTACTCAGTTACACCACCACAATATCAGGTGATGTGGTATTGGCTATCAGTGTGAGCAGCAGAGGTCCTCTAACTGGTCAGTGGCAATGAACTTGGCCTGTGTAACGTAAATGGTGAGGAGCCCACAAGCAGCAGACCAGAACAATCCTGACTGTCCCAGGCTCTGACGTCTGATGTGGATTGCTAGCTTCTCTGTCAAGGAAATCGTCTAATCTGAAGCATTATTGAACACTACTGGAGCTATAACAGGCGCTGGGTTGATTGAAGAATACTTTGTCGTTTGGTGAAAAGACAACTTTCTAAAGAGCATAATGCATGAGAAGGTATAAAAGAATGGAAGAGAATGCCATATGCAACACAGACAGTTCTTCCTTCAGACACTGACAGATAGGGCTTGTCCCCTACCCTGTTTCCCCGAAAATAAGACCTAGCGTGATTGTCGGTGATGGCTGCAATATAAGCCCTACCCCCCAAATAAGCCCTAGTTAAACTCCTTGTAGGTCTTATTTTCAGGGTAGGGTTTTTTTTTTCCGGGGAAACAGAGTAGGGCTTATTTGGGGGGTAGGGCTTATATTGCAGCCATGACCGACAATCACGCTAGGTCTTATTTTCGGGGAAACAGGGTACCTTCACAGGAGCTTAGCAATAGAGGTAATGGTCTTAAGCCTGCTGGGTGTTGTAGTACCACAGATCAGAGCCAGTTATAGTGCTGTAAAAAGTTCAACCATCTGGTAGATGGACAAAAGAATCAGGATTGGCTGAACTGGTGGTTGTAAAAATTGCCACAACTCTCTCCGCATATCACAAGCTGGTCAGACCTGCTGCAGAGCGGGCTATACTGCTTCCATCTGCCAGATTAAAAAAATCTGCCCAACCACTGACTGGCAGTGACAGACACATTGGGCAGGGAGTTCCTCATCCTACATTGCTGCTGGGCAGTTGCCAGATGACAACTGACATGTGTCACTTCTACATCATTATCTCACCGTTCTATTTTTGCCAACCCTGGCTTCAGCATGTTCAATGAATAACACATGGGAGAACGTGAAACAGGCCGCACAGTCATATCTACAGTGCCTTGAAAAAGTATCCATACCCCTTAAAACCAACCAAAAACCTAAATGTATTTTATTGGGATGTTATGTGATAGACCAACACAAAGTGGCACATAATTGTGAAGTGGAAACAAAATAAATGTTTTTTCATATTTGAAAAGTGTGGCGTGCATTTGTATTCAGCCCCCTTTACTCTGATACCTCTAACTAAAATCTAGTGGAACCAATTGCTATCAGAAGTCACCTAATTAGTAAATAGACTCCACCTGTGTGTAATTTAATCTCAATATAAACACAGCTGCTCTGTGAAGCCCTAAGAGGTTTGTTAGAGAACCTTAGTGAACAAACAGCATCACGAAGGCTAAGGAACACACCAGACAGGTCAGGTATAAAGTTCTAGAGAAGTTTAAAACAGGGTTAGGTTATAAAAAAAATATCCCAAGCTTTGAACATCTCACGGAGCACTGTTCAATCCATCATCCGAAAATGGAAAGAGTATGGCACAACTGCAAACCTACCAAGACATGGCCGTCCACCTAAACTGACAGGCCGGGCAAGGAGAGCATTCATCAGAGAAGCAGCCAAGAGGTCCATGGTAACTCTGGAGGAGCTGCAGAGATCCACAGCTCAGGTGGGAGAATCTGTTCACAGGACAACTATTAGTCGTGCTCTCCACAAATCTGCCCTTTACGGAAGAGTGGCAAGAAGAAAGCCATTGTTGAAAGAAAACCATAAGAAGTCCTGTTTGTAGTTTGGGAGAAGCCATGTGGGGGACACAGCAAACATGTGGAAGAAGGTGCTCTGGTCAGATGAGAACAAAACTTAACTTTTTGGCCTAAAAGCAAAATGTTGTGTGTGGCGGAAAACTAACACTGCACATCACCCTGAACACACCATCCCCACCGTGAAACATGGTGGTGGCAGCATCATGTTAAGGGAATGCTTTTCTTCAGCAGGGACAGGGAAGCTGGTCAGAGTTGATAGGAAGATGGATGGAGCCAAATACAGGGCAATCTTAGACAAAAAAACCTGTAACAGTCTGTAAAAGATTTGACTGGGGCGGAGGTTCACCTTCCTGCAGGACAACAACCCTAAACATACAGCCAGAGCTATAATGGAATGGTTTAGATCAGTGGTTCTCAACTCCAGTCCTCGGGACCCACCAACAGGCCAGATTTTAAGTATTAGCTTGGGGAGTTGCAGACTAGAATACTGCAATCACTGAGCAGCAAGTGATATCAACTGTGATGTATTTCAGCTATCTTGCAAACCTGGCCTGTTGGTGGGTCCTGAGGACTGGAGTTGAGAACCACTGGTTTAGATCAAAGCATATTCATGTGTTAGAATGGACCAGTCAAAGTCCAAACCCAAATTCAATTGAGAATCTGTGGCAAGACTTGAAAATTGCTGTTCACAGACGCTCCCCATCCAATCTGACAGAGCTTGCGCTATTTTGCAAAGGAGAATGGGCAAAAATGATGTGCAAAGCTGGTAGAGACATCCCCAAAAAGACTTGCAGCTGTAATTGTAGTGAAAGGCGGTTCTACAAAGTATTGACTCAGGGGGGCGCCATACAAATGCACACCACACTTTTTACATATTTATTTGTAAAATAAAAAATCAAAACCATTTATCATTTTCCTTCCACTTCACAATTATGTGCCACTTTGTGTTGGTCTATCACATAAAATACATTTATGTTTTAGGTTGTAACATGACAAAATGTGGAAAATGTCAAGGGGTATGAATACATTTTCAAGGCACTGTATAGAGAGATCAGATTGTAATCTACCAAACACACAATTCTCTAGGAACCACATGCTGCCAGGAAACAGGAAGTGTCTGGTCACATGACACAATTTTCACCCTTTAATAAAATCCATGAAAAGGCCACCGCCAACTCCGCTGCCAGAAGGACTGAGTGGCGTCCAATCATCAGATAATATTCATCTGAGGATGCAAATTGTACCACTTGTGTGCTGCTATATGGATAAATCAGACCCAAGTCTCAGCTGCATACTTTTTATTGCCTTATCTTCCAGGTCCCTTGGCTTCATCAGGTACAATGCAGGGCTATTAACCCTGCGTTGTACAGTACAAAGAGGAGTGCAGCTAAGCAGGAAGGTATCACAACTGGAGGGACCCAGCTGAAGCATGGAAAGGGTATTACGCTTTATTCACGCATGCCTAGACGTAAAGTGGTTGTAAACCTCAGACATGAAATATGAACAAAACATATCCCTCTATAGTGTGTACTTGTCTCAATTAGGAGAACTAAGTGTAATTTCTGTCTGCTGCTTCTTTCCTCTGCTATGTGCATGAATCACTTCTGACAAGCTATCCTGACACCAAGAGAAAAATGGTGACAAGGGAGGGACTTCCAGCTGATTGACAGCCTTGGCTCTATTCCTGTGTGCTGTGTTAAGGCATAGCTCCCAACTGTCCCTGATTTGGAGCAATGTCCCTCTGTCCCTCATTCCTCCACATTTGTCCCTCATTTTGGTCTGATCTATATAGATGTATATAAAATGCACTTTTTATCTATCAAAAAGTGTTTTCCAGGTCTAAACCTTTCATCCGATTTCTAAATTGCAGCATTTGTAAATTCCAAAAGCCAATATGAAGGAATAGTAGTGGTAAAAAAAAAAGCACTTGTGGGTTTAACCAATCTTGTTTATTTGAACAATTCTCCTTTAAGGGGGCGTGGCAATGGGTGTGTCCTGTGCCGTGCATAATTTTGCTGATAGGAGTCGCCTCCTTCCCATCTCAAAAAGTTGGGAGGTATGGTTACGGGGATGTGTCCCTTCCCTCCAATCAGCTCAATGAATTCTGCAGAGTGTAACTTCAGCTCTCTGCCCACTTTTTTTTTTTTTTTTTGACAGCACAGAGAAGCTTTAAATTCTGGACTTTGAACAAACGAAGAGAAGACTACAGATAAACAGGTACAATTCACAGGATTTGTCTCATCTCTGTGTATCACCTGAGGCCAGTCACTTCACTGAGTATATGGAAGGGTATACAACCATTTTAAGGGGCATTTAAAATAGGAAGTAAACCCTCATGGGTTTACTTCCTCTTTGTTTCCCTGCAAAGGTAAAGCATAACGGGCTACTATGCATCGCATCGCATAGTAGCCCATTATGTGTCACTTACCTGACACAGGAGCCTGCGATGTCCCCGATTTCCTCGCCGGCTGGAAGCGCCCATCTTCCTTCCGGGGTCGCGGACTCCAGGTCTGTGACTGGCGTGCACACGGGAGCGGCCAGTCACGGCATGACCTTCCATTGGAGCGGCACAGAGTGAGATTCCTAAAGTGCGCATGCGCCGAATAGGTCAGGGCATGCGCAGAAGAAATCCTTGTACGGGGAATTGTAAATATCTCCTAAACTGTGTAGGTTTAGGAGATATTTACAGCATCTACAGGTAAGCCTTAATCTAGGCTTACCTGTAGGTAAAAGTGTGTTGTAAGGGTTTACAACCACTTTAACCTCTTCCCGCCGAGCGTACGCAGATGTGCGTACTCGGCTTTCCGGGGTTATACCGGGATGATGCCCGCAGCTGCAGCCATTATCCCGGTACTGTTTTTTTAGAGCCGGCGATCAGCTATCCAGTTATAACAACCGATGCGGCTAAAAGCCACTAGGCTGTTATACCGGATCCCTCCATAAAGAGTACCTGTCACCACCTATTACTGTCACAAGAGATGTCTACATTCCTTGTGACAGCAATAAGAGTCATCAAACTTTTTTTTTTTTTTTTTTTTTTTTTTAAACACGATTTATAAATGTTAAAATAAATAAGGAAAAAAAAAAATTTTTTTTAAAGTGCCCCCCGTCCCCACGAGCTCGCGCAGCAAAGAAAACGCATACGGAAGTCGCGCCCGCATATGTAAACGGTGTTCAAATCACACATGTGAGGTATCGCCGCGATCGTCAGAGCGAGAGCAATAATTCTAGCACTAGACCTCCTCTGTAACTCTAACCTGGTAACCGTAAAAAAAAATTGAAAGCATCGCCTATGGAGATTTTTAGGTACCGTAGTTTGTCGCCATTCCACGAGTGCGTGCAATTATAAAGCGTGACAATGTTTGGTATCTATTTACTTGGCGTAACATCATCTTTCACATTTTACAAAAAAAATTGGGGTAACTTTTTTTTTTTCACAATAGAAAAAATTGGGGTAACTTTACTGTTTGTTTTTTTTTTTTAAAATTCATGAAAGTGTCCCTTTTCCCAAAAAGTTACGTTACAAATACCGTGTGACATAAAATATTGCAACAATCGCCATTTTATTCTCTAGATTCTCTGCTAAAAAATATATATATATAATGTTTGGGGGCTCTAAGTAATTTTCTAGCAAAAAATACGGATTTTAACTTGTAAACACCAAATTTCAAAAATAGGCTTAGTCATGAAAGGCAGAACTAAACCCATCAATTGACCTTTCCCAAAAGAGTTACAGCTAAGGCATGCTGTGAATGGGATCTGTCACACTGGATGTGCTCTCAACCAAACTGTCAAGGCAACAAATGGCTGGTGTCATAACTGATCACATGAGCAGCACCATGGCAACCTAGGATCAAACAGAGGCCAAGATGGCAGCTTCCGTGGTGGTAGTTTAAATACGAGTGCATTAAAGTGGTTGTAAACTCTGTTACACCACTTTTACCTACAGGTAAGGCTATAATAAGGCTTACCTGTAGGTACCGTACCTCCTAAACTTGCACAGTTTAGGAGATATTTAGTATATGAGCAGCTGCCGATGTCATTGGCGCATGCGTACTGAAGAAACGGGCCGCTGGCTCCTTGATCTTCAGGAATCGTGCCGTAACCGGCGGCTCCCGCGCGCATGCGTGACGTGAATCACAGCGCCGCAAACCCAGAAGTAACTCCGTTGGAAGAGGTCTGCCGTGTCCTTGTAGTGCCAACGCCGATTCAGGGCATCGTTCTGAGGTAAGTATTTCATAATGAGCTAGTATGCGATGCATACTAGCTCATTATGCCTTTGTCTTGCAGGGTTTGTTTTTTTTTTCCCAGAGGTTTACAACCTCTTTAACCCCTTGCCGACCGGCTCACGCCGATATACGTCGGCAGAAGGGCACGTACAGGCATATTAACGTACCTGTACGTTGCCCTTTAAGACGCGGCATTGTGGGCACGCGCCGCAGGCTCCGTGACTGTGATTGCGGGTCCTGCGGATTCGAAGTCCGCGGGGATACCCGCGATCATCTCACGAGAGGAAGAACGGGGAAATGCTGATGTAAACAAGCATTTCCCTGTTCTACCTAGTGACACTGATCACCGCTCCCTGTAATCGGGAGCGGTGATCAGTGTCGTGTCACACGTAGCCCCCCCCAGTTAGAATCACTCCCTAGGACACACTTAACCCCTGCAACGCCCCCTAGTGGTTAACCCCTTCACTGCCAGACACATTTACACAGTGATCAGTGCATTTTTAATTGCACTGATCGCTGTATAAATGTGAATGGTCCCAAAATAGCACCAAAAGTGTCCGATGTGTCCGCCATAATGTTGCAGTCACGATTAAAAAAAAAAAAAAAAAAATCGCAGATCGCCACCATTACTAGTAAAAAAAAATTATAAAAATGCCATAAAACTATCCCCTATTTTGTAGACGCTATAACTTTTGCGCAAACCAATCAAACGCTTATTGCGATTTTTTTTTTTTACCAAAAATATGTATCGGCCTAAACTGAGGAAAAACATTTTTTTATATATTTTTAGGGGATATTTATTATTAGCAAAAAGTAAAAAATAATGCATTTTTTTCAAAATTGACGCTCTTCTTTTGTTTATAGCGCAAAAAATAAAAACCGCAGAGGCGATCAAATACCACCAAAAGAAAGCTCTATTTGTGGGGGAAAAAAAGGACATCAATTTTGTTTGGGAGCCACGCCGCACGACCGCGCAATTATCAGTTAAAGCGACGCAGTGCCGAATCGCAAAAAACGCTCTAGTCTTTGAGCAGCCAAATGGTCCGGGGCTGAAGTGGTTGAGGTAAAAAATGCCCCTCCCCCCCCCCCAACACTTACCTGAGCCCTCTCTTGATCCAGAAGCTCTGTGCAGGTAAGTATAAATCTTTTATTTTGGAAAAAAAAAATGCCTTTACAACCAATTTAATACTGCTTTCCCCTGGCAATGCAAGAGTATTTTTTGTGCTTGGAGCTTTAAGCAGACCTTCCATTCTACGATCTGATTTCGCAATCTTCTATATACTGTTTTAGGCTCCATGAACACTGAAGCTCATAAACGTCCATTTTTGGGCGTTTTTTTTAACAGCCCATAAACTCCCCTCTATGTTATCCTATGTACCCATGCACACATGGACGTTTATGTTTTCTGAACGCCCTAAAATCGCGTTCAGGAGTCCTTTTTCTGACCACAAAAAATGCTAAAAACGCCACACGCTCAAACGGTGAAACGTCGATAAATGTTCAAAAATGTGGCTCACCAGCGTTTTAACGTTTTTGATCCATTGGAAAAAAAAACGCCAAAGAACGCTAACAAACGCTATTGCAAAAACGTTAAAAAAAACATTGAAAGACTCACTGCAAAGCTACTGGCGTTTTTATAACGTTATTTTAACGTCCAGTATGCATGGAGCCTAATGCCGCGTACACACGGTCGGACTTTTCGTCTACAAAAGTCCGACGGACGCCGACGGACTAAAGCTGGCTGACAATCCGATTGTGTGTGGGCTTCCCCGGACTTTCAGCGGACTTGTGCAGCCTCAAATCTGACGGACTTTAGATTTGAAACATGCTTCAAATCTTTACGTCGTAACTCCGCCGGACCCAGAAATCCGCTCGTCTGTATGCTAGTCCGACGGGCAAAAACCCACACTAGGGCAGCTATTGGCTACTGGCTATGAACTTCCTTATTTTAGTCCGGTGTACGTCATCACGTACGAATCCGTAGGACTTTTGTGTGATTGTATGTAGGCAAGTCCGTTCGTAAGAAAGTCTGCCGCAAGTCCGCCAAAAGTCAGTTGAAAGTCTGTCGGACAGGCTGTCGGACTTTTGTAGACGAAAAGTCCGACCGTGTGTACGCGGCATTAGAGTTTACACTGCCAAGTAGCACGAGATGAAATCTGACCATGTAGACTGCCGCAACCTGCTCAGTTCACATCTGTACTCCTCCCGTAGGAGAATCTACAGAGCTGTGTGTAAAAATATGGAACAGCAAAAGACATGATAAATATGTACAGTATCTCACAAAAGTGAGTACACCCCTTACATTTTTGCAAATATTTTAGAATATCTTTTCGTGTGACAACACTGAAGAAATGACACTTTGCTACAATATAAAGTAGTGAGTGTACAGCTTGTATAACAGTGTAAATTTGCTGTCCTCTCAAAATAACTCAACACACAGCCATTAATGTCTAAACCGCTGGCAACAAAAGTGAGTACACCCCTAAGTGAAAATGTCCAAATTGGGCCCAAAGTGTCAATATTTTGTGTGGCCGCCATTATTTTCCAGCACTGCCTTAATAACATTAATGGTTGTGTGTTGAGTTATTTTGAGGGGACAACAAATTTACACTGTTATACAAGCTGTACACTCACTACTTTACATTGTAGCAAAGTGTCATTTCTTCAGTGTTGTCACATGAAAAGATAGAATAAAATATTTACAAAAATGTGAGGGGTGTACTCACGTTTGTGAGATACTGTATATCAGGTAAATATCACAAAACCTCTTCTGATCACAGGTCGGGCACACGCGCACCTCTTCTGATCACAGGTCGGGCACACGCGCACCTCTTCTGATCACAGGTCGGGCACACGCGCACCTCTTCTGATCACAGGTCGGGCACACGCGCACCTCTTCTGATCACAGGTCGGGCACACGCGCACCTCTTCTGATCACAGGTCGGGCATACGCGCACCTCTTCTGATCACAGGGCGGGCACACGCACACCTCTTCTGATCACAGGGCGGGCACACCTCTTCTGATCACAGGTCGGGCACACCTCTTCTGATCACAGGTCGGGCACACCTCTTCTGATCACAGGTCGGGCACACCTCTTCTGATCACAGGTCGGGCACACGCACACCTCTTCTGATCACAGGTCGGGCACACGCACACCTCTTCTGATCACAGGTCGGGCACACGCACACCTCTTCTGATCACAGGTCGGGCACACGCACACCTCTTCTGATCACAGGTCGGGCACACGCACACCTCTTCTGATCACAGGTCGGGCACACGCACACCTCTTCTGATCACAGGTCGGGCACACGCACACCTCTTCTGATCACAGGTCGGGCACACGCACACCTCTTCTGATCACAGGTCGGGCACACGCACACCTCTTCTGATCACAGGTCGGGCACACGCACACCTCTTCTGATCACAGGTCGGGCACACGCACACCTCTTCTGATCACAGGTCGGGCACACGCACACCTCTTCTGATCACAGGTCGGGCACACGCACACCTCTTCTGATCACAGGTCGGGCACACGCACACCTCTTCTGATCACAGGTCGGGCACACGCACACCTCTTCTGATCACAGGTCGGGCACACGCACACCTCTTCTGATCACAGGTCGGGCACACGCACACCTCTTCTGATCACAGGGCGGGCACACGCACACCTCTTCTGATCACAGGGCGGGCACACGCACACCTCTTCTGATCACAGGTCGGGCACACGCACACCTCTTCTGATCACAGGTCGGGCACACGCACACCTCTTCTGATCACAGGTCGGGCACACGCACACCTCTTCTGATCACAGGTCGGGCACACGCACACCTCTTCTGATCACAGGTCGGGCACACGCACACCTCTTCTGATCACAGGTCGGGCACACGCACACCTCTTCTGATCACAGGTCGGGCACACGCACACCTCTTCTGATCACAGGTCGGGCACACGCACACCTCTTCTGATCACAGGTCGGGCACACGCACACCTCTTCTGATCACAGGTCGGGCACACGCACACCTCTTCTGATCACAGGTCGGGCACAGTGGATAGAGGCAGCGGTGCATTAAGAGCTTCAGCAGCTCCCTTCTAAGAAAAGACAAATGCACAAAATAAAGTTTTGAATTGAAGTAAACCTTGTCACCTGATCACAGAACTGTCACTGCAAACAGTCTTGTTTACTACCATTCTGTCAGCCTGTGCAGTGATCATTCATGTCTGCTTGCCGGACCTGTCAGCATAGAGAGGAGAGGCAATAAATAAGTTGTGTTCATCGGGTAAGAGAGTTTACTTTGATTTAACCCTTTACTTCTGTGCATTTGTCTGCTTGGCTACTCTTAGGCTGGCCATATATTAAAGCAAGCCATAGATAGATTGAATCTCAGCTGGTTCAGCAGGGACCGTCCGGGATTCGATCCATTAACGGGCAAAGGTTGGTTGTACCCAAGTTGATCCATCAATCAACTTGGGTACAATTAGACTGTCCGATTTTTTTACATGCAATTACTGCCAGCAGCGATCATTGTGTTCTGCCGGCAGGGAGAGATCCCCTTCCAGCAGAACTCAATAGCTCCGAGGGAGGGATTCCCCCATCAACACTAAATGGGATGATGGGGGAATCCAGCAATCATCTATGTCTTGCCAAGGCAATTTTCTTTCCTTCAACCACAGTTTGAAGGAAAGAATATCGTTTGACTCCCTCATCACATTCAGTTTTGATGGAGGAAACCCTCCCGCTGCACTACTGACAGAGGAAGGTTTCCCTGCCATCAGAATACCATTACTGCTGCCAGCTATTGCTGCTGCCAGTATTTGCGCAAAAAACCCAAACAACAGGCTGGTTGTACTGGAGTTGAGCGATAGCTCAACCAGCCTGCCCAAAGATTAGTTTGCCCAGTTCAGCAGGAACCGGACAAGTTTTAATCCATCTATGGCCGGCTTTAGAAGCGCCCCCTTCCTTTTATCTTCCACTTTTGTTACCTATAATTCAAGAGGGGCTCTTGTGACCCTGATGTAAGGAGGGTAGGACTTTGGGGACCTGGTGTAACTAGAGAAACTCTCAGGACTCTTTAAAGAAGTGACTCTAGGGACAGTGATTTAAAAAGGGGCTCTGATGTAAGGGAGGGTGACTCTGGGGACCGTTAGTGGAATGACTGTGGGGATCCCGATGTAAGGTGGGTGGTTTTGGGGTCCCTGATGTAAGGAGAGGGGGGATTGAGGACCCTGAGGTAAGGCTGGAGAACCACGAAAACCCTGATGTAAGGAGGGGGGGGGGGAGACTCTAAGGAGCATAGAAAGACAGTGAAATGCATCCTAAGGCTGCATTCACACTGGCAAGTCCTCTTGCGGTTCTCAGCGGGTAAGCGCAGCCACCAGTGCCGTTCACTATAATGACAAGTCTTGGACGGTCCGCATTTTGTTTCGAGGAGGGATCAGGGGAGGGGCCTCACGATTTCTAACAGAGGCCCTGCGCACACTCCTCCTCTGATCACAGGTTGGGCCCGCGTGCAGACTTTCTCCTCCGATCACAGGCTGGACAAACACAGCCCTCTGATCATAAAAAATAAGAAGAATTTGTTGCGCTACAGATCTTTAGTATCAGTTGGTTCAATAAGATATCAGCAGCCAGCACAATATTGAAGGAAGTCAATAATAAGATGTATATGGTAAGTGTGCAGCCCTTTAAATCCCAAAAGGAGTCACATCCAGGTTTGCTGCATCCACTATCCGGTCTGCTGCCACTAATGCCGCGTACACACGGTCGGACTTTTCAGCTACAAAAGTCCGACAGCCTGTCCGACAAACCTTCGGCGGACCTTCGGCGGACCTTCGGCGGACCTTCGGCGGACCTTCGGCGGACCTTCGGCGGACCTTCGGCGGACCTTCGGCGGACCTTCGGCGGACCTTCGGCGGACCTTCGGCGGACCTTCGGCGGACCTTCGGCGGACCTTCGGCGGACCTTCGGCGGACCTTCGGCGGACCTTCGGCGGACCTTCGGCGGACCTTCGGCGGACCTTCGGCGGACCTTCGGCGGACCTTCGGCGGACCTTCGGCGGACCTTCGGCGGACCTTCGGCGGACCTTCGGCGGACCTTCGGCGGACCTTCGGCGGACCTTCGGCGGACCTTCGGCGGACCTTCGGCGGACCTTCGGCGGACCTTCGGCGGACCTTCGGCGGACCTTCGGCGGACCTTCGGCGGACCTTCGGCGGACCTTCTAACGAACAGACTTGCCTACACACGATCACACAAAAGTCCGTCGAATTCTTACGTGATGACGTACACCGGACTAAAATAAGGAAGTTCATAGCCAGTAGCCAATAGCTGCCCTAGCGTGGGTTTTTGTCCGTCGGACTAGCATGCAGACGAGCGGATTTTTCGACCGGACTCGAGTCCGTCGGAAAGATTTGAAGCATGTTTCAAATCTAAAGTCCGTCGGATTTGAGGCTGAAAAAGTCAGTTGAAAGTCCGGAGAAGCCCACACACGATCGGATTACCAGCCAGCTTTAGTCCGTCAGCGTCCGTTGGACTTTTGTAGCTGAAAAGTCCAACCGTGTGTACGCCCCATAAGTGTACGAAGATTGATGGGCTTCCTTCTTACCTGAGTTTACTTTATAGAAGCTGATGTGACCTTTGTGATGAGGGTCCACCACATGGGGTAAGCAGCTGTATTGTCGGGTGCTGGCGACGGGTCTCCCCATTCCCTGTCTATCGCAGATTGAACTACTGTTGAACATTTGTTCCTGGATTGTCCTCCTCCGATCACAGGCTAGGTATGCATACATACATCTCTTCTAGTCACAGGTTGAAGGCACACACTCCCCTGTTTACAGGCAGGGCGCGCGCGCACACAGTCCTCTGATCACAGGCAGGGCGCGCGCGCACACAGTCCTCTGATCACAGGCAGGGCGCGCGCGCACACAGTCCTCTGATCACAGGCAGGGCGCGCGCGCGCACAGTCCTCTGATCACAGGCAGGGCGCGCGCGCGCACAGTCCTCTGATCACAGGCAGGGCGCGCGCGCGCACAGTCCTCTGATCACAGGCAGGGCGCGCGCGCGCACAGTCCTCTGATCACAGGCAGGGCGCGCGCGCACACAGTCCTCTGATCACAGGCAGGGCGCGCGCGCACACAGTCCTCTGATCACAGGCAGGGCGCGCGCGCGCACAGTCCTCTGATCACAGGCAGGGCGCGCGCGCGCACAGTCCTCTGATCACAGGCAGGGCGCGCGCGCGCACAGTCCTCTGATCACAGGCAGGGCGCGCGCGCGCACAGTCCTCTGATCACAGGCAGGGCGCGCGCGCGCACAGTCCTCTGATCACAGGCAGGGCGCGCGCGCGCACAGTCCTCTGATCACAGGCAGGGCGCGCGCGCGCACAGTCCTCTGATCACAGGCAGGGCGCGCGCGCGCACAGTCCTCTGATCACAGGCAGGGCGCGCGCGCGCACACAGTCCTCTGATCACAGGCAGGGCGCGCGCGCGCACAGTCCTCTGATCACAGGCAGGGCGCGCGCGCAGTCCTCTGATCACAGGCAGGGCGCGCGCGCGCACACAGTCCTCTGATCACAGGCAGGGCGCGCGCGCACACAGTCCTCTGATCACAGGCAGGGCGCGCACACACAGTCCTCTGATCACAGGCAGGGCGCGCACACACAGTCCTCTGATCACAGGCAGGGCGCGCACACACACACAGTCCTCTGATCACAGGCAGGGCGCGCACACACACAGTCCTCTGATCACAGGCAGGGCGCGCACACACAGTCCTCTGATCACAGGCAGGGCGCGCACACACACACAGTCCTCTGATCACAGGCAGGGCGCGCACACACACACAGTCCTCTGATCACAGGCAGGGCGCGCACACACACACAGTCCTCTGATCACAGGCAGGGCGCGCACACACAGTCCTCTGATCACAGGCAGGGCGCGCACACACACACAGTCCTCTGATCACAGGCAGGGCGCGCACACACACACAGTCCTCTGATCACAGGCAGGGCGCGCACACACAGTCCTCTGATCACAGGCAGGGCGCGCGCGCGCACAGTCCTCTGATCACAGGCAGGGCGCGCGCGCGCACAGTCCTCTGATCACAGGCAGGGCGCGCGCGCGCACAGTCCTCTGATCACAGGCAGGGCGCGCGCGCGCACAGTCCTCTGATCACAGGCAGGGCGCGCGCGCGCACAGTCCTCTGATCACAGGCAGGGCGCGCGCGCGCACAGTCCTCTGATCACAGGCAGGGCGCGCGCGCGCACAGTCCTCTGATCACAGGCAGGGCGCGCGCGCGCACAGTCCTCTGATCACAGGCAGGGCGCGCGCGCGCACAGTCCTCTGATCACAGGCAGGGCGCGCGCGCGCACAGTCCTCTGATCACAGGCAGGGCGCGCGCGCGCACAGTCCTCTGATCACAGGCAGGGCGCGCGCGCGCACAGTCCTCTGATCACAGGCAGGGCGCGCGCGCGCACAGTCCTCTGATCACAGGCAGGGCGCGCGCGCGCACAGTCCTCTGATCACAGGCAGGGCGCGCGCGCGCACAGTCCTCTGATCACAGGCAGGGCGCGCGCGCGCACAGTCCTCTGATCACAGGCAGGGCGCGCGCGCGCACAGTCCTCTGATCACAGGCAGGGCGCGCGCGCGCACAGTCCTCTGATCACAGGCAGGGCGCGCGCGCGCACAGTCCTCTGATCACAGGCAGGGCGCGCGCGCGCACAGTCCTCTGATCACAGGCAGGGCGCGCGCGCGCACAGTCCTCTGATCACAGGCAGGGCGCGCGCGCGCACAGTCCTCTGATCACAGGCAGGGCGCGCGCGCGCACAGTCCTCTGATCACAGGCAGGGCGCGCGCGCACAGTCCTCTGATCACAGGCAGGGCGCGCGCGCGCACAGTCCTCTGATCACAGGCAGGGCGCGCGCGCGCACAGTCCTCTGATCACAGGCAGGGCGCGCGCGCGCACAGTCCTCTGATCACAGGCAGGGCGCGCGCGCGCACAGTCCTCTGATCACAGGCAGGGCGCGCGCGCGCACAGTCCTCTGATCACAGGCAGGGCGCGCGCGCGCACAGTCCTCTGATCACAGGCAGGGCGCGCGCGCGCACAGTCCTCTGATCACAGGCAGGGCGCGCGCGCGCACAGTCCTCTGATCACAGGCAGGGCGCGCGCGCGCACAGTCCTCTGATCACAGGCAGGGCGCGCGCGCGCACAGTCCTCTGATCACAGGCAGGGCGCGCGCGCGCACAGTCCTCTGATCACAGGCAGGGCGCGCGCGCGCACAGTCCTCTGATCACAGGCAGGGCGCGCGCGCGCACAGTCCTCTGATCACAGGCAGGGCGCGCGCGCGCACAGTCCTCTGATCACAGGCAGGGCGCGCGCGCGCACAGTCCTCTGATCACAGGCAGGGCGCGCGCGCGCACAGTCCTCTGATCACAGGCAGGGCGCGCGCGCGCACAGTCCTCTGATCACAGGCAGGGCGCGCGCGCGCACAGTCCTCTGATCACAGGCAGGGCGCGCGCGCGCACAGTCCTCTGATCACAGGCAGGGCGCGCGCGCGCACAGTCCTCTGATCACAGGCAGGGCGCGCGCGCGCACAGTCCTCTGATCACAGGCAGGGCGCGCGCGCGCACAGTCCTCTGATCACAGGCAGGGCGCGCGCGCGCACAGTCCTCTGATCACAGGCAGGGCGCGCGCGCGCACAGTCCTCTGATCACAGGCAGGGCGCGCGCGCGCACAGTCCTCTGATCACAGGCAGGGCGCGCGCGCGCACAGTCCTCTGATCACAGGCAGGGCGCGCGCGCGCACAGTCCTCTGATCACAGGCAGGGCGCGCGCGCGCACAGTCCTCTGATCACAGGCAGGGCGCGCGCGCGCACAGTCCTCTGATCACAGGCAGGGCGCGCGCGCGCACAGTCCTCTGATCACAGGCAGGGCGCGCGCGCGCACAGTCCTCTGATCACAGGCAGGGCGCGCGCGCGCACAGTCCTCTGATCACAGGCAGGGCGCGCGCGCGCACAGTCCTCTGATCACAGGCAGGGCGCGCGCGCGCACAGTCCTCTGATCACAGGCAGGGCGCGCGCGCGCGCACAGTCCTCTGATCACAGGCAGGGCGCGCGCGCGCGCACAGTCCTCTGATCACAGGCAGGGCGCGCGCGCGCACAGTCCTCTGATCACAGGCAGGGCGCGCGCGCGCACAGTCCTCTGATCACAGGCAGGGCGCGCGCGCGCGCACAGTCCTCTGATCACAGGCAGGGCGCGCGCGCGCGCACAGTCCTCTGATCACAGGCAGGGCGCGCGCGCGCACAGTCCTCTGATCACAGGCAGGGCGCGCGCGCGCACACAGTCCTCTGATCACAGGCAGGGCGCGCGCGCGCACACAGTCCTCTGATCACAGGCAGGGCGCGCGCGCGCACACAGTCCTCTGATCACAGGCAGGGCGCGCGCGCGCACACAGTCCTCTGATCACAGGCAGGGCGCGCGCGCGCACACAGTCCTCTGATCACAGGCAGGGCGCGCGCGCGCACACAGTCCTCTGATCACAGGCAGGGCGCGCGCGCGCACAGTCCTCTGATCACAGGCAGGGCGCGCGCGCGCGCGCACACAGTCCTCTGATCACAGGCAGGGCGCGCGCGCGCACACAGTCCTCTGATCACAGGCAGGGCGCGCGCACACAGTCCTCTGATCACAGGCAGGGCGCGCGCACACAGTCCTCTGATCACAGGCAGGGCGCGCGCGCGCACACAGTCCTCTGATCACAGGCAGGGCGCGCGCGCGCACACAGTCCTCTGATCACAGGCAGGGCGCGCGCGCGCACACAGTCCTCTGATCACAGGCAGGGCGCGCGCACACAGTCCTCTGATCACAGGCAGGGCGCGCGCGCGCACACAGTCCTCTGATCACAGGCAGGGCGCGCGCGCGCACACAGTCCTCTGATCACAGGCAGGGCGCGCGCGCGCACACAGTCCTCTGATCACAGGCAGGGCGCGCGCGCGCACACAGTCCTCTGATCACAGGCAGGGCGCGCGCGCGCACACAGTCCTCTGATCACAGGCAGGGCGCGCGCGCGCACACAGTCCTCTGATCACAGGCAGGGCGCGCGCACACAGTCCTCTGATCACAGGCAGGGCGCGCGCGCACACAGTCCTCTGATCACAGGCAGGGCGCGCGCGCGCACACAGTCCTCTGATCACAGGCAGGGCGCGCGCGCACACAGTCCTCTGATCACAGGCAGGGCGCGCGCGCACACAGTCCTCTGATCACAGGCAGGGCGCGCGCGCACACAGTCCTCTGATCACAGGCAGGGCGCGCGCACGCACACACACACAGTCCTCTGATCACAGGCAGGGCGCACGCACACACAGTCCTCTGATCACAGGCAAGGCGCACGCACACACAGTCCTCTGATCACAGGCAAGGCGCACGCACACACAGTCCTCTGATTACAGGCAGAGCGTGCGCACACAGTCCTCTGATCACAGGCAAGGTGCACGCGCACACAGTCCTCTGATCACAGGCAAGGTGCACGCGCACACAGTCCTCTGATCACAGGCAAGGTGCACGCGCACACAGTCCTCTGATCACAGGCAAGGTGCACGCGCACACAGTCCTCTGATCACAGGCAAGGTGCACGCGCACACAGTCCTCTGATCACAGGCAGAGCGTGCGCACACAGTCCTCTGATCACAGGCAGGGCACGTGCACACAGTCCTCTGATCACAGGCAAGGTGCACGCACACACAGTCCTCTGATCACAGGCAAGGTGCACGCACACACAGTCCTCTGATCACAGGCAAGGTGCACGCACACACAGTCCTCTGATCACAGGCAGAGCGTGCGCACACAGTCCTCTGATCACAGGCAGGGCACGCGCACACAGTCCTCTGATCACAGGCAGGGCACGCGCACACAGTCCTCTGATCACAGGCAGGGCACGCGCACACAGTCCTCTGATCACAGGCAGGGCACGCGCACACAGTCCTCTGATCACAGGCAGGGCACGCGCACACAGTCCTCTGATCACAGGCAGGGCACGCGCACACAGTCCTCTGATCACAGGCAGGGCACGCGCACACAGTCCTCTGATCACAGGCAGGGCACGCGCACACAGTCCTCTGATCACAGGCAGGGCACGCGCACACAGTCCTCTGATCACAGGCAGGGCACGCGCACACAGTCCTCTGATCACAGGCAGGGCACGTGCACACAGTCCTCTGATCACAGGCAGGGCACGTGCACACAGTCCTCTGATCACAGGCAGGGCACGTGCACACAGTCCTCTGATCACAGGCAGGGCACGTGCACACAGTCCTCTGATCACAGGCAGGGCACGTGCACACAGTCCTCTGATCACAGGCAGGGCACGTGCACACAGTCCTCTGATCACAGGCAGGGCACGTGCACACAGTCCTCTGATCACAGGCAGGGCACGTGCACACAGTCCTCTGATCACAGGGCGGATGCACGTGCACACAGTCCTCTGATCACAGGGCGGATGCACGTGCACACAGTCCTCTGATTTACAGGCCTGGAATGTGTGCAAACATACGCACACTCCTGATTACAGGCCGGGCACGTGCACACAATCCTCCGATCACATGCCGGGCATGCACACACACTCCTCTGATCACACACTGGGCACGCACATCCTTCTGATCACAAACCGGGCATGCACACCCTTCTGATCACAAACCGGGCATGCACACATCCCCCTCTGATCACAGGCTGGGTGCGCGCACACACTCCTGATCACATCCCAGGGGCGCGCACACACACTCATCTGATCACATGCCTGGAGCATTTGCAAACATACGCACAATGCTCTAATCACAGGCTTGGCACCCACATCCCTCTGATGACAGGCCGGGCGTGCACACCTCTTCTGATCACTTCCAAACAAACTGCAGAACACAAATTTCACCCACAAGTCCTCTTTAATGTGAAAAACACAAATCCCAAATATACAGCTGAAAGAGCACAAAGCCTGCAAACGGCGGTGCGCTGAAGACGGGGGCTGGGCGTACAGTCTGTTGGTGCTGTAGCAGGTGGTACAGGGTGGCGGGAAGGAGATGTCACCAGGGAACTTCGACAGACAAATATTTCCTGTGGCTGTAGCTGCTGGAAGATCGCCACACAGTCCGGCAATGATTTGCTGGTAGATTAACTCCCGAGGGGAGGACAAAAAGGGGGTGGGAGGGATATAAAGAACTGACTTGCCCCCTCACTCAATGAGTTTCTTTGCTTTAAAAAAGCGACGCAGGTAGAAAACTTGCCACGTTGCCAATCCCATCAGACAACACATGGAGAAGATACTGAAATAGAGAACTCGCACATTGGTAGACTCTGCAAGAGGAAAGAAAGTCCATCAACTTGGGGCAAGAGGATGACAGGAAAGTAGAATTTGAGGAGGATAATGGACAGACAGTTGATAAAAATAATGCAGGGAACATAGGGGAAACGGAGGTGAGCAGGAAATGCAGAACAGCGAAAGTACAGAATAAAAAGTGGCTCACCATTTGTGTCCCTCATCTCCTCTTCCCTCTTCTTCATGTAGGCAAAATCATTAACAATGGATTCAGAAAGATCCTCCAGACGGCGCAGCTCCACCTCAAGTGGTTTCAGCTTCTCCACCTTTGCAATCTAAACAAGGATAGCAAAATCCATCATTAAATTCCTTGTTCATGTTCAGTGACACAAGGCTGGACACAGGTTCCTCCTCGCATCCCTCATCACCCCCACTATGACCCTACACAAGGATGGACACAAGCCCCCTCTCCTCACATTCTCCATGACCCAATGAAAGGCTAGTGTGTACACAGGTCCCTTCTCACCCCCACCATGACACTACACAATGCTGCAGCTCCCCCCTCACCTCTGCCATGGCCCAACACAAGGCTGTACATAGCACCCGCCTCACCCTACCAGGAGTCTACACAAAAGCTGGATGCAGCTCCCCCATCACTCCCACCATAACTGGGTACAAGGCTGGATGGACACAGCGCCCTCCTCAAATCCTCCCTGACCCAAGGAAAGGTTGGACACAGATCCCCCCCATTACCTCCCACACAAGACTGGACACAGTGCCCTCCTCAAATACTCCATAACCCAACAAAAGGCTGGACCCAGATCCCTCATTACCCCCACTATGACCCTACACAAGGCTGGATACAGCTCCCTCATTACCCCCACTATGACCCTACACAAGGCTGGATACAGCTCCCTCATTACCCCCACTATGACCCTACACAAGGCTGGATACAGCTCCCTCATTACCCCCACTATGACCCTACACAAGGCTGGATACAGCTCCCTCATTACCCCCACTATGACCCAACAAAAGGTTGGACACAGATCCCTCATTACTAACACTATGACCCTACAACAAAGTCAGACACAGAGCACTCATTACCCCCACTACAACCCTACACAAGATTGGACCCAGATCCCTCATTACCCCCACTATGACCCAACAAAAGGTTGGACACAGAGCCCTCATTACTAACACTATGACCCTAAAACGAGGCCAGACACAGAGCCCTCATTACCCCCACTACAACCCTACACAAGATTGGACCCAGATCCCTCATCAGCCCCACTATGACCCTACACAAGGCTGGACACAGCTTCCTCCTCACATCCCTCATCACCCCCACTATGACCCTACAGAAGGATGGACACAAGCTCCCTCTCCTCACATCCTCCATGACCCAATGAAAGGCTAGACACATGTCCCTTATCACCCCCACCATGACACTACACAATGCTGCATCTCCATCCTCACCTCTGCCATGGCCCAACACAAGGCTGTACATAGCACCCGCCTCACCCTACCAGGAGTCTACACAAAAGCTGGATGCAGCTCCCCCATCACTCCCACCATAACTGGGTACAAGGCTGGATGGACACAGCGCCCTCCTCAAATCCTCCATGACCCAAGGAAAGGTTGGACACAGATCCCCAATTACCCCCCCACACAAGACTGGACACAGCACCCTTCTCAAATACTCCATAACTCAACAAAAGGCTGGACCCAGATCCCTCATCAGCCCCGCTATGACCCTACACAAGGCTGGCCACAGCTCCCGTCTCAAATCCCCCCATGACCCAACAAAAGGTTGGACCCAGATCCCTCATTACCTCTACTATAACCCTACACAAGGCTGAATGCAGCACCCTCACCAGGACCCTACACACGCCAAGACACACAATACTGCTTACTCCCACCATGACCCAAACGAAGAGGCTGGACACAGCTCCTCCCTACAGAGCTTACATTCACCAATATCACAGCTCACCTCCTCATAGTTCTTGGCCTCCACACCGTGCTTCATATTGAGAACAATCATCTGATCAGGGACACGTCCAGAGCCTGAGAAGATGGAACAGGTCAGAATCTGACATTCAGGAACAGCCCAAATAAAGGGTATCATACAGGATGGCACTAACCTGCAGGGTGCTTGCTCTCAAAGCAGACTTCGAACATGTCATACTCCTCTGTAGTGAAGGCAAATTTCCCCTTGGATGCATCTTCCTTGGAGTAGAGGATGTGCTGAGCAGAGTCCGTGATCTAAAATGAGATGTTCCGGATGGTTAGCACACAATCAGGTCTTGCCACCCACCCCGCAGCTGAGGGACACAACTAATATACTGAATGTCTGTGGAGGATGGTCAGATGGGGAGGCAAAGAATGGACAATTTCATTTTACTAACACCCCCCCCCCCCCAGCATCTGGTGACAATGTGCTTTACCCTGCAAGAAAAGTACAGCTGTGGAATTATAAGTCAGTTCTCAGGTACAAATATCTTGGCTGTCCAAAACAAATGACAGATTCCCAGGTGTCACCCCTCCCCCACCTGGAATAACTTGTCTGACACCTTCCCATGTGGCGGCACATAACCTGTGATCAGACATGTTGGATATAAAGCACATGCAAAGTTTCTTTTATTCAGAGTGTACCATATTATAAATACCCTCGGGGGGGAGAATGGAGGGACCTATATACGCCACTTCCACCATACAGCAGCCACAAGTGTTCAGACTAATATATGAGGAAGTGGCAGAGTAATGTGGCCGGGAGGATACCAAGCTGCTGAATGCTGTGCATGGGTGGGGAGATCCTACTCTTAGACCCCTTTCACACTGAGGCGCCTTTCAGGTGTATTAGTGCTTAAAATAGCGCCTGAAAAACGCCTCTCGCGCCACCCCAGTGTGAAAGCCCGAGTTCTTTCACACTGGGGCGGTGTGCTTGCCAGATGGGAAAAATACACCGCTCCCAAACCGCCCTGCCCGTTAAAATGAATGGGCAGAGCTGCCGAAGCTTTGGGGGGTTAAAAGCGCACCGGTCCCGCCCGCAAAGCGGGGCTGGTAAAGCGAAGCTAAAACGAGTGGCGCTTTACCGCGGGGCAGTTTAGGTGTGAAAGGGGTCCTACACTATATAGCCAGACCATCAAACCTATAGACTCCGCCTTATGGAGATGCTGCTTTGTCTCTCTTATAGCAATCAATACAAGCTACATACTTGGTACCACCCGTTCCCACCCCCCCATGCACATATTTGGTATCCATCGACCCCTCTACACAAACTTGGTATCCCCACCCCTCCATATGCAAAATTGTCATTTCCTGCCCCCCATGTATGCAAACTTGGTATCTTCTCCCCACATACACACTTGGCATCTAACCACCTTCCATACATTCGATATAATACCTACCTCATGAAAACTTGGTATCTACCCCCCACCACAAAGTTGGTATTCCCCCCATGCACACTTGGCATTAGAGCTGGGCGATTTTCTCCCCAAAAAAATATCTGCGATTTAGAAAAAAAAATAAAAAAAAATAAAAAAAAAAACTCGATTCACGATTCAAATTTTTTCTTTTTTTTTTTGATGGACACCGCGTTGGTCCTGAGGAGCTGTGGGCAGGAGTTTTTAGACGAGGCCGTGGCTTCGGCCTAGTCCGCGGCATCCAGGCCTCGCGGACTAGGCCGAAGCTGCGGCGTCGCCTAAAAACTCCTGCCCGCAAGTCCTCAGGACCGGCGCGGTATCAGCGCCGGTCCTGGTGTGAAAAAAAAAAAAAAAATCTAAAAATCGATTTCCTGAAAATTTGAATCGATTTGACCTCTCAACTCGATTCAAGATTCAAATCGATTTTGTTTCCCCAGTCCTACTTGGCATCTCCCTAATACAAAATACTTGGTATCTCCCCACCTTCCATACACTTGATATAATTCTCCCCACTACCCCTCCCCAGCTCACACCTTCAAACTCTCTGGTGGACCTGCTCCCTTCCGCACGCAAACTTGGTATCTCCACCCCCAAATTTGGTATGCACAAACTTGGTATCTTCTCCCCCCCATGCACACTTGGCATCTCCCTAATACAAACACTTAGCGAGTGGATTTGAGTGACTCTAAAATATCATGAACCTCATTCCGGATTTTGAAAATAGTTGAAGGCAAGAAATGTGATTATAGCGGTGCTTAATCAATACATATCAAAGATATAAAATTTATAAAGATTTCCTTATTGTTACAGAAAATAGAACAAGGGTTCAATTAAAATTGAGTCACAGAGCATATACAATTTGCTTTTTCTTTCGGGTCCCTGGTGTCCTACATAGGTGAAGATGGTCACAAATGGGTGTTCTATCCCAACATGTTTCGCCAATGAAGGCTTCCTCAGGGAATTATTTGGGACCACCAATATTAACCCAGCTCTCCACGGGTCCTAAATCAGGGAGCGCAAAAGCAGGGGGCCCCCAAAAAAACCTCAGCCAGAACAAAGGCGGGGGGAGGCCGTGAACAACCACAGCTGGTCCTCTTTATACCTCGCTACAATGTATAAATATGCTCAGTAATACATTATGGGTAATGCAGGGGCGCCAAAGAGATGTTATGGTAAAAAGATCAGTCTTACACTGAAATGCCTCATATTAGACACTGAAGCATCACAAAACATGTGCGGTCACCCCTGCTCTCCAGCTGGGTTTTTTTTTGCAGGCCCCCTGCTTTTGCGCTCCCTGATTTAGGACTGGTGGAGAGCTGGGTTAATATTGATGGTCCCAAATAATTCCCTGAGGAAGCCATCATTGGCGAAACATGTTGGGATAGAACATCCATTTGTGACCATCTTCACCTATGTGAGACCCTAGCGACCCGAAAGAAAAAGCAAATTGTATATGCTCTGTGAATCAATTTTAATTGAACCCTTTTTCTATTTTCTGTAACAATAAAGAAATCTTTATAAATGTTATATCTTGGATATGTATTAAGCACCGCTATAATCCCATTCCTTGGGTTCAACTACCCTGTTTCCCCGAAAATAAGACCTAGCGTGATTGTCAGTGATGGCTGCAATATAAGCCCTACCCCCCTAATAAGCCCTAGTTAAAGTCCTTGTAGGTCTTATTTTCAGGGAAACAGGGTAGGGCTTATTTGGGGGGTAGGGCTTATATTGCAGCCATCACCGACAATCACGCTAGGTCTTATTTTTGGGGAAACAGGGTAATACGAACACTTGTTATCTCTGTGCACCTTCTATAAACTTGATATAATTCTTCACCCCCCACCTTCAAACCCTCAGGTGGACCTACTCTGTCCCCCGTCCCCCCAATATACAAAGTTGGCATCCCTTAATACGCAACGTTGGCATCTCCCCCCTCCGTACGCAACGTTGGCATCTCCCCCCTCCGTACGCAACGTCGGCGCTCCCCCCTCCGTACGCAACGTCGGCGCGCCCCCCGTCTCCGGTGCACAAATTACGTATCTACCCCCCTCCGCATATGCAAACCTGGTATCAACCCCCCCCCGTATGCAAGCTTGGTATCTATCCCCCCTGTATGCAAACGTATTATATACCCCCCCTGCACAAACTTGGTAAACACCCCGATACGCAAACTCTTCTCCCCCCTTCTCATACACACTTGGCATCTCATAACCCCTAATACAAATACTTGGTATCTCCCCACCTTCCATACATGTGATATAACCCCCCCCCCCCCCCCCCCAAGAACTCACCTTCCTCCACACGAAAACTTGGCATCCTCCTACACACCTTTAGTTTGACCCGCCACCCCACACACTTGGTATCTCCCCCCCCCTTACACACACACACTTGGTATGAGCCGCGCCTACCTTCAGGCGGACCTGGCCCTGGCCGTGCGGTTCGGACACATCGTACTCCCCGGTCACCAGCACGTCCTTGTGAATTTCCTCCCGGAGACATTTGCGGCTGTTTGGCGGCAGCTGGAAGGAAATGGAGCGAACCGATCCGCACAAAGCCAAGAGCAGCGCTACAGTCGGTACCAACCGAGCCATGGCGAGCGGAACTGAGCTCACCGGAAGAGGCGGGGCCAGGCCGTAGAGATTTCTCTCGTTCGCTCCCCCGCCCTTCTGAGCTGGATCCTGTTCATTGGCTGTCTGCAGGATACACGTGACTACTGGTAAGGTCGCGTAGACGTTCTTTGACAGGGGGTGTGGCTACCGAGTCACGTGATGTGTCACTAGCGCTAGATTTCCTATGGTGCAGTAAGACTCCGCCCACTGCAAGACCCGCCCCCTTTCCTGTATTGGAGATGTATACTTCATGTTTTCTTTATTTCTCAATAAATATCTTCTAACACAATGGTGTCATTTCACCATCTGCAGTTTTTGTGAAATAATCCCCATTTATCCTTATACATCCTGTTGTAGGGTGACAACGCTCTGTACTTGTCTCCCAGTTGTCACAGGGACTTCCAATAAAGACTATGGAGAGGAGTTATTTTAACTGTATGGGGGGTGGATATAGCCAAGCGTGTGTATTAGGGGTTATGTGATGCCAAGAGGGTGGAAATAAATCCACTTAGCATGCTTTGCCCCCCAATACACACACACTTGGTATCTTCTGCCCCCCCTCCCAAACACACACCTGGTATCTTCCCCCCCAATACACACACATGGTATCCCCCCACCCCCTGCTCACCTCCTGGTATTTTTAGCCCCACCAGGTTTCGTATGGGGGGGGGGGGATGTGAGTCTGCCTTTTTGGGGTGGGGTAGAATGGGATATACCAAGTTTGTGTATGGGGGAGGGGGGGTGAAGGGAAGTTAAAAAGTTTGTGTGCGGGTGGAATGGGAGTAACCAAATATTCATATGGGGGTATGGGAGATACCAAATTTGCAAATGGGGGAAAATGGGCGATAGCAAGTTTGTATATGTGGGGGACAGTGAGATACCAAGTTAGCATATGGAGGGGAGAATGGGAGAGACCAAAGTTTGTGTATGGGGGATGAGAGATACAAAGTTTACGTAGGGAGGCAATGGGAGATACCAAGTTTGCGTATGTGGGGGAGAAGAAATATCAAGTTTGTTTGTGTGTGTGGGGAACAGGAGTTACAAAGTTTGTGTAGGGGGGGGGGGGGGGATACCAAGTTTGCATATGGGGGTAGAATGGGAGATACCAAGTTTGTGTATGGGTGAACGGGAGATACCAAGTTTGCGTATGGGAGATACCAACTTTGCTCATGGGGGGATGGGAGATACCAAGTTTGCGTATAGGGGGAGTGGGCGATACCAAGTTTGCATATGGGGGGAGAATGTAAGAGGGCAAGTTTGTGTATGAGGAACGGGAGATACCAAGTTTGCGATGGGAGATACCAAGTTTGCTTATGGGGAATGGGATATACCAAGTTTGCTTATGGGGAACGGGAGATACCAAGTTTGCTTATGGGGAACAGGGGATACCAAGTTTGCATATGGGAAATACCAGGTTTGCTTATGGGGGAATGGGAGACACCAAGTTTGCATATAGGGTAAATGTGAGATACCAAATTTGCATATGGGGGACAAGAGATACAAAGTTGGTGTATGGGAGGAAGATACCAAGTCTGCGTATGGAGGGGGGGAGCAGGAGACAGAAAGTCTGCGTATGTGGGGAGAATGCGAGTCTGCCTTTTGGGGGAGTAGAATGGGATATACCAAGTTTGCATATGGGAGGAATGGGAGATACCAAATTTGTGTATGGGGGGGTGAATGGAAGTTACAAAATGTGTGGGGGTGAAATGGGAGTGACCAAGTATGCATATGGGGGGATGGGAGATACCAAATTTGCAAATGGGGGGAAATGGGCGATAGCAAGTTTGTATATGTGGGGGACAGAAGATACCAAGTTTGCATATGGGGGAACAGGAGTTACTAATTTTGGATATGGGGGAGAATGGGAGAGACCAAGTTTGTGTATGGGGGGTGTAGAACGGGAGATACCAGGTTTCCATATGGGGCATGAGAGATATAAAGTTTACAAATGGAGGCAATGGGAGATACCAAGTTTGTGTATGTGGGGGAGAAGAAATACCAAGTTTGTGTGTTGGGGGAATGGGAGTTACAAAGTTTGTGTATGGGGGGATGGGAGATACCAAGTTTGCATATGAGGGTAGAATGGGAGATACCAAGTTTGTGTATGGATGAACGGGAGATACCAACTTTGCAAATGGGAGATACCAACTTTGTTCATGGGGGGATGGGAGATACCAACTTTGCATATAGGGTGAATGGGAGATACCAAGTTTGTGTATGGGGGGGTGAATGGAAGTTACCAAGTTTGCGTGTGGGTGGGATGGGAGATACCAAGTTTGCATATGGGGGATGGGAAATACTAATGTTGCAAATAGGGGGCAATGGGAGATACAAGGTTTGTGTATAGGGAGGGGGGGAGAAAATACAAAGTTTGCATATGGGGGGATGGGCGATACCAAGTTTGCGTATGGGGGGGGGGGGGGAGATACATGTTTATATATGAGGCAATGGGCGATACCAAGTTGCATAGGGGGATTATGGAAGATATCAGATTTACGTATGTGGGGGGGAGGAAATACCAAGTTTGTGTGTGTGGGGGAAGTGGGAGTTACAAAGTTTGTGTATGGGGGATGGGAGATACCAAGTTTGCATATGGGAGTAGAATGGGAGATACCAAGGTTGTGTATGGGTGAACGTGAGATACCAAGTTTGGGTATAGATGGATGGGTGATACCAACTTTGCTTATGGGGTGGATAGGAGATACCAAGTTTGTATATAGGGGAATGGGAGATACAAAGTTTGCATATGGGGGACAAGAGATACCAAGTTTGTGTATGGGGGGGTTGAATGGAAGTTACCAAGTTTGCGTGTGGGTGGGACAGGAGATACCAAGTTTGCATATGGGCCAAACAGGAGTTACTAAGTTAGCATATGGGAGGGAGGGAATAAAAGATACCAAGTTTGTGTATGGGGGTGTAGAATGGGAGATACCAGGTTTCCATATGGGGGATAAGAGATACAAAGTTTACATATGGAGGCAATGGGAGATACCAAGTTTGCGTATGTGGGGAAGAGGAAATACCAAGTTTGTGTGTATGGAGGGAACGGGAGTTACAACGTTTGTGTATGGGGGGGTGGGAGATACCAAGTTTGCATATGGGGGTAGAATGGGAGATACCAAGTTTGTGTATGGGTGAACGGGAGATACTAAGTTTGCGTATAGGGGGGTATGAGAGATACAAAGTTTATATATGAGGCAATGGGAGATACCAAGTTGCATAGGGGGTTTTGGGAGATATCAGGTTTACGTATGTGGGGAGAGAAAATACCAAGTTTGTGTGTGTGGGGGGAGTGGGAGTTCCAAAGTTTGTGTATGGGGGGATGGGAGATACCAAATTTGCATATAGGGGTAGAATGGGAGATACCAAGTTTGTGTGTGGGTAGGATAGGAGATACCAAGTTCGCAAATTGGGGGATGAGAGATACCAAATTTGCAAATGGGGGGCAATGGGAGATAGCAAGTGAGGATCAGGAGATATACAAGGTATGTGTATGGGGGGGGGGGCAGAACATACCAAGTTTGCATATCGGGGATGGGCGATACCACGTTTGCGTATGGGGGGATGAGAGATACAAAGTTTATATATGAGGCAATGGGAGATACCAAGTTGCGTAGGGGTTTATGGGAGATATCAGGGTTACGTATGTGGGGCAGAGGAAATACCAAGTTTATGTGTGTATGGGGGGTGGGAGTTACAAAGTTTGTGTATGGGGGGATGGGAGATAACAAATTTGCATATGGGGTAGAATGGGAGATACCAAGTTTGTGTAGGGAGGTGAGGAAGAGATATACCAATACCAAGATTGCATATGGGGGGCTATGGGAGAGACCATACTTTCAAACTTGAGAATGAGGGGCACTTGATGGAGGTAGAGACCAGCAGTGAGCATAGCGTCCGGCATAAAAAATGGGTGTGCTCCCAGTGGGAGGGGCTTAAAAGGCATGGTTAAAAAAAAACAGGCTTGGAAGATGTGGGGGGGGGGGCAGAAGACTTATGCTAGAAGGTGGGGCGGAGTGGGGGTTCAAATATGTGCTGGGTGGGGTGAGGAGGGGGTGTGATATGTGATGGGGTGCTTTGGGAGGGGAGAGGACTTGTGCCGGGAAATATGTGCTGGGTGGGGTGAGGAGGGTTGTGAGATATGTGATGGGGGGTGCTTTGGGAGGGGAGAGGACTTGTGCTAGAAGGTAGGGTTTCATATCCAACCCCATCCTTCTAGCACAAGCCTTCTCCCCTCCTAGAGCACCCCGGCACATATTCTCTTACCCTTGCCCCCCCCCCCCCAAATCACAGCGAGCACAGGACTGGAGGAAACACATAAGTGGTGAAATGGTGCAGCCCAGATTTAAACAATACAGAACATTTAGCCTCCACCACACCCACTATATCCTCATCCTGCTGCAGAGTCCTGTACAGATGAAGCAGGCAAGAGAACAAGTGGTGCACTGTGACTGGAGCCTGAACCCAGCTTTTGACTGACAATGAAGGACCAATCAGAATCTGGGCACAGACTTCACTTGAAAACATTCTCCCAGGGCACTGCAACAACATATGGGCACTCAAACAACTTGTGTATCAGCCTCACTCACCACTTCTCCTACATTAAATCTTGCCTGGGCTTCAGCATAGATTGGGACCTGACCCCACCCCCACAGTACACAGAGTGAGTGGCTAGTTCCAGGATGATTGCTTTGAACTTTAGCCAATTGCCACGAAGCAAAGCAGCCAGGAGGTCTATATAGGGAAGGATTTCTCACAAAGCAGAGAATATTAGGCTCTGGGATTCTGCCTGCATCTACGGGACAGCTTTCAGTTTCCGGGAAGGTCCCGGTGGTTCCGGGACAGTTGGGAGAAATCAAGTTTGCATATGGGGGGAATGGGAGATACCAAGTTTGCAAAAGGGAGGACAAGAGATGCCAAGATCGTATAGGGGAGATGGGAGATACCAAGTCTGCTGCCCATAAATGCACTGGGCCTCCCTTGTTCCAGGCTCGAGTGTAGGGCCAGGATTCTGTTGGAGCTGCTGAGAGGTGCACTCTCAGTTGTAAACACAGAGGCCAGGCTTTTGTATTTACAAATGACAGCTGTAAGCAGTGCGCACAGGTCCAGTACCAGAAGTGGCGGAACTTCATAGCTATAGGATTCCACAAACTACTGCAGGAAAATCTCATCATTGTAGGGAGGGGCTGGGGTACAAACTACTAAAAGGAAATCTCACCATTGTGGAAGGGGCAGAGACACAAACTACTTTGGGGAAATCTCACCATTGTGGAAGGGGCGGAGACACATACTTATTTGGGGAAATTTCACTATCGTGGGAATGGCGGAGACACAAACTACTGAAGAAATATCTTGTGATTGTGGGGGGAGACACAAATTACTGAGTGGAAATATCACCATTGCTGAAGAGGTGGAGAGGAGACAAAATTTACGGCAGGCAAAATCTTACCATTGTGGGAGGGGCAAAGGCACAAAGTACTGTGGGAAATCTTATCACTGTGGGAGGGGTGAAGACACAAACTACTAAACGGAAATCTCAGCATTGCGGGAGGGGATACAAACTACTGCAGAGAAATCTCCCTATTTAAAGGAGAAGTACAGCCAAAGCTTGTTTGGTTGTACTTCTCCTGTGGATCACAGGAGTGCAGATCGTTCTGCACTCCTGTGACCAGTTTTCAGCTGAAGCCCGCTGTCGGCTGACGTCACATAACCGGTCCAGCCTTTGGGAAGATCGCGACCGCTATGGTCGGGATCCAATCCACATGCTTGGACCAGGACCCGGCTCAGCCTCCCAACATGCCGCTGAAAGCTTGAGCCAGCCCCTCCCACCACATCCCAGCGCTCCAGTGAGGGGGTGGGGATAGAGCAGAGTGCTGGCGGCTGATAGTCACCGGCTCTCTGCTCAAGGAGCTCTGAGACCCGAGTGATCGGCAGTGTTTGATCGCTCAGTTCTTAGCCTTAGAGCCGGCATAGGACAGATGTGGCATCGGACCGATGCTGCATCCAGCTATGTAAGTATGATTCCAAAAAAAAATTAAATTCATATGATTCCAAATGAAAAAATTAAATTCTTCTATTTTAAGGGTGCAGAGAAATTTTATCATTGTTAGGGGCGGGGGACACAAACTACGGCACCGCAAATAAATGTCACCATTGTAGTAGGAGCAGAGATACTAATGCCGAGAAAACTTGCCCTTGTGGGCGGGGCAGAGGCACAAACTATTGAGGGAATACAGTATACTATCAATATGGGAGTGGTGGAGGGAGAAAAGCATGTGACAGAATAGTAGTCGGTGTCTTAACTAATAAGTGCAAACCCAGTCATAGTTGGAAGACCCTCAGACTTATTTGCTTTATATTCTGCGATCCATCCAAGCCAAGTCTGACTCATTTATCAAGTGATTGGCCGTATCTGGTTTTCTGACATCAGGGACATTTACAAAACAGGGAGAGAATAGACGTTGGCGTGTCTAGCTTTGAGCAGTTTTATATAGAAACCCCACAGACTGCTGCATAACATTCCCGGGAAAGGATGATGCCGTCATATGACTGGAGAACGCAGACTGACCAGTAGAAGAATCCCACTGTTCATCAGTCTTTAGAGTGGGAGGTGCCAGGAATGTGGGACATCAGCCCAGCCGCCTTCCTTGCCATCCATCTAAATGGAGAACAATGGGGGGTCCTTACTGCTGGAGCGCAATGAGGTCATCAATGTCACCTCATACAGCCGCTTCCTGGAATATACAATAGAGGCCTCTGATCCTTCCAGGAGAGGAAAAGGAGGATGCCATCATCACACTCACCCATCATAAATAACAAGAGAAGTGGTACTGTGCAGAGTCCATACATACAGCACAAGAATAGATACTGAGAATAACACCCAACATACAGGACAAGAGAAGTGGTACTGTGTAGAGTCTGTACATACAGAACAAGAATAGATACTGAGAATTACACCCAACATACAAGACAAGAGAAGTGGTACTGTGCAGAGTCCATACATACAGAATAAGAACAGATACCGAGAATTACACCCAGCATACAAGACAAGAGAAGTGGTACTGTGCAGAGTTTGTACATACAGAATAAGAACAAATACTGAGAATTGCACCCAACATACAAGACAAGAGAAGTGGTACTGTGCAGAGTCCATACATACAGAATAAGAACAGATACCGAGAATTACACCCAACATACAAGACAAGAGAAGTGGTACTGTGCAGAGTTTGTACATACAGAATAAGAACAAATACTGAGAATTGCACCCAACATACAAGACAAGAAAGGTGGTACTGTGCAGAGTCCATACATACAGAATAAGAACAGATACCGAGAATTACACCCAACATACAAGACAAGAGAAGTGGTACTGTGCAGAGTCCATACATACAGAATAAGAACAGATACTGAGAATTACACCCAGCATACAGGACAAGAGAATTGGACTTGGGAGAAACCATACATAAAGAATAAGAACAGATACTGAGAATTACACCCAGCATAAATAAGAGAATTGGTACTGTGCAAAGTCCATATATATGAAATAAGAACAGATACCGAGAATTACACCCAGCATACAGAACAAGAGAAGCGGTACTGTGCAGAGTCCATACATACAGAATAAGAAAAGATACTGGGAAGGATATGTTTGCAGTGCAATGCAGTCTATGTATCTTCTGTATTAGGATCATGAAAGAATTGTTATAACTAGAACTGGCCTGTAGGTGGCAGTAATTGACCATTCACTGTAATAGGAAGAAACGAGAAGCTGGAGAGATTTTATTCAGTAGTTGCAGAGTTTTATGCAGAGTTTTGTGGTGAGAATGGTGTAAGTCAGGGTTAGGCAATCATTTGAGCACAGTGTGCCAAAAAATGTTTTCAAAGAAATTGAGCGTGGCGATTTTATAAAACAAAAATGTCAGCTTCACACTCTCAATCATGAAAAGGATTTTTTATAACGTAAATGCTGTAAACTACTTTAGTAGTGAGAAATTAACATACTGCATTCTCGCGCCTCAGATCAGCCCCAATTCCTGTACCTCCACACCGCAGATTACTGTCCCCCCTGCTCATCTGCCCCACCCACTGTAACCCCCTGCACATCTGCCCCACCACTGTAAGCCCCTACACATCTGCCCCACCACTGTACCTCTGCCCCACCACTGTACTACCCTGCACATCTGCCCCACCATAGTACCCCCCTGCTCATCTGCTCCACCACTGTAACCCCCTGTACATCTGCCCCACCAATGCACCCCCTTTCCCATGCGTACCACCAATGTACCCCCTTTATCATCTTCCCCACCACTGTACTACCCTGCACATCTGCCCCACCACTGTACTACCCTGCACATCTGCCCCACCTCTGTACCCCACTGCTCATCTGTCCCACCACTGTACATCTGCCCCACCAATGTTCCCCCTTTCTCATCTGCCCCACCACTGTACCTAAATGCACATCTGCTCCACCACTGAACCATCTTCTCATCTGTCCTAACACTGAACTTATCTGCTCATCTGCCCCACCACTGTAACCCCCTTTCTCATCTGCCCCACGACTGTACCTCCTGCACATCTGTCCCACCTCTGTTCCCCCTGCTCTTCTGCCCTACCACTGTAACACCCTGCTCATGTGTTCCACCGATGTACCTCCTTTCTCCTCTGCACATCTGCCCCATCTCTGTACCCCCTGCTCCTCTGCCCCACCGCTGTAACCTCCTTCTCATCTGACCCAACACTGAACCCCCCTGCTCTTCTGTCCCACAGCTGAACCCCCTTCTCATCCCTCCCACCACAGTACCCCCTTGCTCTTCTGTCCCATCACTGTAACCTTCCTGCTCATCTGCCACATGAATGTACCGCTTTTCTCATCTGTCCCACCACTGTACCTTCCTGCACATCTGCTCCACTGCCGTATCCTCATGCTCTTCTGTCTCACTACTAAATCACCTTCTCATCTGTCCTAACATTGAACCCATCTGCCCCACCACTGTAACCCGCTTTCTCATCTGCCCCACCAATGTACCTCCTGCACATCTGTCTCACCTCTGTTCCCCCTGCTCTTCTGCCCCACCTCTGTTCCCCCTGCTCATCTACCCTACCAAAACACCTCCTTTCACATCTGCCCTAATGCTCTACCCCCTGCTTTTCTGTCTCACCACTGAACTCCCTTCTCATCTGGCCAAACACTGAACCCCCTGCTCATCTGGCCCAACACTGAACCCCTCTGCTCATCTGGCCCATCACTGTACCCCCCTGCGCTTCTGTCCACCACTGTACCTCCCTGCACATCTGCCCCACCACCGTATCGTTAATGCTCTTCTTTCTCACTACTGAATCACCTTCTCATCTGTCCTAATACTGAACCCATCTGCTCATCTGCCCCACCAATGTACCTCCTGCACATCTGTCTCACCTCTCTGTTCCCCCCTGCTCTCCTGCCCCACCACTGTAACCCCCTGCTCATCTGCCCCACCAATACACCTCCCTTCACATCTTCCCCAATGCTCTACCTCTACCCCCTGCTTTTCTGTCTCACCACTGAACCCCCTTTTCATCTGGCCAAACACTGAACCCCCCTGCTCATCTGGCCCACCACTGTACCTCCCTGCACATGTGCCCCACCAATGTACCCTCCTGCTCATCTGTCCCACCTTGGAACCCCTCCCGCTCATTTTCCCCACCGCTGTACCCTCCTACTCATCTGCTCCACCGCTGTACCCTCTTCTTATCTATGATAAGCATGATATGCAGAGTGGTGAAAGGAAGCAGAGATGAGACACATCTACCTGTCCTGGCACACTCATCCTGCTGATCCGCCTCTCGCATCCAGCCCACGTGCTTGTATGTAATGTATGGGATGTATGGGATGGATGTGATGTATGGGATGGATGGGATGTATGTGATGTATGGGGTGTATGTGATGTACGTGATGTATGGGGTGTATGTGATGTACGTGATGTATGGGATGGATGGGATGTACGTGATGTATGTGATGTATGGGGTGTATGTGATGTACGTGATGTATGGGGTGTATGTGATGTACGTGATGTATGGGGTGTATGTGATGTACGTGATGTATGTGATGTACGTGATGTATGGGATGGATGGGATGTACGTGATGTATGTGATGTATGGGATGTATGTCATGTCACATACAAGCATATGAAATGGATGTGCAATGTTGAGCTCAAGTCAGGGGCATTTTCTGAAAGCAGTGGGCCTGTGTGCAGATCATAAGTTGGGCCCCCGCAGCTGAGAAAAAGTGTCTGGGTGTGATTTTCATTGCGCTGAATACTGGCTGTGGCTTAAAGAGACACAGAGTACAGGGGGTCAGTAGTGACGCAAAGGTTCAGGAATAATTTCAACAAAGTTCCCAGAAGCTCAACAGTAAATCCACAAACTGTCACCTGATTGGGGTTTTCTCAATCACAGTGAAATCCCTTCTTTCTGAGATTGGTAGTGGCAACCAAGCGAGTCATCTTCCTCCAGATAGTGGACGGGGCTAGCAGGACTGTGATTGGCTTTATCAGTGGCCAAGACAGTCCTCCTCCTCCTGGAAACAGGGACCCCCCCCCCCCCAGCAGAACTGCACCCAATCTCTTCCCATCACAAAAGCTGGCGATCGCAGCTACAGCAAAGTTACAGAAGCAAACAATGTTTCCCATCTTTTACAATATGTGGGGGCGCAGTGCCTCCCCCTCAGTGCAGGTGTGGTGTGGGGAACTCTGAAATTGGAATACATTAGTGTCCCTCTGACACTTCCCTGCGCTGCTCTGCTGATGGGGAGGGAGTCGAGTGCCGGTTAAAGAGGCTTTGCGTGCCGCTTGCGGCACCAGTGTCGGGGGTTGCCTACCCCTGGTGTAAGTGGTGGTGGTAAAAGGGGAAGGGGGGAGGATTATACAGGATCTGTAGTTATTTTATGGGTCCCAATAGAGATAAGACTTCTCTTGGAACAGGACTGTTAATATAATGACATAGAATAAAGGTTAACTTAAATGGTGGCCTTTCCAGCAACTGTAAGATCAGAAGGATGGGATGGATCATATGCTGCACTCACATGCAGTCAGATACACTATATTGTCAAAAGTATTGGGACACTAAAACACCTGAGAGTGTGGATGAATCTGGCCACTCGCTATACTATATTACCAAAAGTATTGGGACGCCTGCCTTTACACACACAGTCTTAGTCCCAAGGGTTCAATATTAAGTTGGCCCACCCCTTGCAGCTATAACAGCTTCAACTCTTCTGGGAAGGCTGTCCACAAGGTTTAGGAGTGTGTCTATGGGAATGTTTGACCATTCTTCCAGAAGCGCATTTGTAAGAGCTGAAGTGTTCAGTGAGGAGAGCTCTAAGAGCTGATTGGAGAGAAGAGACACGCTCACTTCACACAGCACACAAGAACAGAGCTAATGGCCCGTACGCATATGAAAATCGGACGAAAAATACCGCTTTTGACGTACGATAATCGGATCGTTTGTACAGAGCTTTCGAGAGCCGATTGCGACAATTTATCCAATATTATTCGATCGAACAAGCGCGAACATTTTCCACGTACGATATCAGATCGTACTATTTTCGTTTAGCCAGTACAGTTGTCGTCCAAAAATACAATACAAATACAGTAAAACACATGGCATCACTTCCGATTTTTTTTTCTGTCGTACGAGAATTTTCATGACTTTAGTAACCTATTTAATTTCTACTTGCGACTATTAACCGAAAAAAGTTGTACGATCTGTCGCACGATATTCGGATCGTGTGTACGCGCCATAAGGCTGTCAGTCAGCTAGAGATCCCTCCCCTGTCACCAGTTTTTTTCTTGGTGTCTGGAAACCGTGTCAGAAGTGACTCATGCTGATAGCAGAGGAACGAAGCAGCAGACAGAAATGACACTTAGTACTTGTAATTGAGACAAGTACACACTATAGAGGGATATGCTTTGTTCACATTTCATGTCTGAGGTTTACAAACACTTTAACCGCTTGCCAACCAGCCGCCGCAGTTGTACTGCAGCAACATGGCTCAGCTGCGCGAATCACGGGTAAGTTACGTCACTTCCTTTTTTGGCCACTAGGGCCGCGCGCGCCCGCTGCTCGCCCCCAGAGCCAATGCGAGTGCCCGGCGGTCGCGATCGCTCGTGACACGGCGAGAACCGGGATCTCTGTGTGTAAACACAGAGATCCCGGTTCTCTGAGGGGAGAAGAGACTGATCGTGTGTTCATACAAAGTATGAACACCAATCTATCTCTTCCCCTAGCTAGTCCCATCCCCTCTTCAGTTAGGACACACATAGGGAACACAATTAACCCCTTGATCGCCCCCTAGTGTTAACCCCTTCCCTGCCAGTGACATTTTTACAGTAATCAATACATTTTTATAGCACTGATCGCTGTATAAATGCCAATGGTCCCAAAAATGTGTCAAAATTGTCCAATGTGTCCGCCATAATATCGCAGTCATGATAAAAAACGCAGATCGCCGCCATTACTAGTAAAAAAAAATAATAATAAAAATGCTACAAATCCATCCCCTATTTTGTAGACACTATAACTTTTGCGCAAACCAATCAATATACGCTTACTGAGTTTTTTTTACCAAAAATATGTAGAAGAATACATATATTCTTCTGGAGGAAAAAAAATAGTTTTTTTTATATATTTTTGGGGGATATTTATTATAGCAAAAGGTAAAAAATAATGCATTTTTTTCAAAATTGTCGCTCTTTTTTTGTTTATAGCGCAAAAAACAAAAACCGCACAGATGATCAAATACCACCAAAAGAAAGCTCTATTTGTGGGGAAAAAAGGACATCAATTTTGTTTGGGTACAACATCGCACGGCCGCGCAATTGTCAATTAAAGCAATGCAGTGCCGAATCTCAAAAAATGACCCGATCATTCAGCAGCCAAATCTTCTGGGACTGAAGCGGTTAAAGTATAACTAGAGGTGTTTTTTTTTTTGTTTTAGCTAGAGTGGAGAGGGATTAGAACACCTGTCAGTTTTTATTGCTGTCTGTGTGTCTCCTTTAGGGAGATGCACCCTCTCTATTTGTCTTGTTTACAATTATCATCGAAAGTGAAAGTGAAAGTAAAATAAAAATTTGGGTTACATAGTAGGTGAGGTTGAAAAAAGACACAAGTCCAACCTATGTGTGTGATTATGTGTCAGTATTACATTGTATATCCCTGTATGTTGCGGTCATTCAGGTGATTATCTAATCGTTTCTTGAAGCTATCAATGCTCCCCGCTGAGACCACCGCCTGTGGAAGGGAATTCCACATCCTTGCCGCTCTTACAGTAAAGAACCCTCTATTTAGTTTAAGGTTAAACCTCTTTTCTTCTAATTGTAATGAGTGGCCACGAGTCTTATTAAACTCTCTTCTGCGAAAAAGTTTTATCCCTATTGTCAGGTCACCAGTACAGTATTTGTAAATTGAAATCATATCCCCTCTCAAGCGTCTCTTCTCCGGAGAGAATAAGTTCAGTGCTCGCAACCTTTCTTCATAACTAAGATCCTCCAGACCCTTTATTAGCTTAGTTGCCCTTCTTTGTACTCGCTCCATTTCCAGTACATCCTTCCTGAGGACTGGTGCCCAGAACTGGACAGCATACTCCAGGTGCGGCCGGACCAGAGTCTTGTAGAGCGGGAGAATTATCGTTTTATCTCTGGAGTTGATCCCCCTTTTAATGCATGCCAATATTCTGTTTGCTTTGTTAGCAGCAGCTTGGCATTGCATGCCATTGCTGAGCCTATCATCTACTAGGACCCCCAATACAGAGATTGAACTGTTTATCCCTTCCTCCAGGTCGTTTATGAACAAATTAAATAGGATTGATCCCAGCACAGAACCCTGGGGAACCCCACTACCCACCCCTGACCATTCTGAGTACTCCCCATTTATCACCACCCTCTGAACTCGCCCTTGTAGCCAGTTTTCAATCCATGTACTCACCCTATGGTCCATGCCAACGGACCTTATTTTGTACAGTAAACGTTTATGGGGAACTGTGTCAAATGCTTTTGAAAAATCCAGATACACCACGTCTACGGGCCTTCCTTTATCTAGATGGCAACACACCTCCTCATAGAAGGTTAATAGATTGGTTTGGCAAGAACGATTCTTCATGAATCCATGCCGATTACTGCTAATGATACTGTTCTTATTACTAAAATCTTGTATATAGTCCCTTATCATCCCCTCCAAGATTTTACATACTATTGATGTTAGGCTAACTGGTCTGTAATTCCCAGGGATGTATTTTGGGCCCTTGTCCCCAGAAAAGTAATAGAGGGGAATTCTTCCAATGAGGACACTAGTTCTGGTGGCCTGGGGGGCACCAAGGAATTTCTTTAATTTACAGGGATTTCTTTTCACTTCCTGTTTTGGCTATGGGACAGGAAGTCAAGGGAAATCTCTCCAAAGGGACACAGATGGCAAAAAAAAAAAAAAAAAACAGACAGGGGTTATAACCCTCCTTATGCTATCCAAAATGAAAAAAAAGTTTTGCCTTTAGGTATGCTTTAAGATAAGAAAACCACCCAGAAATCTTGAGCGTTCAAAATCATTTACGCCGCAATTTAAGTTAGATGGGTTGCATTGGTGTACAGCAATCTTCAAGTCATGCCATCGATTTTTAATTGGATTAAGCTCTGGGCTTTGACTGCGCAATTCCAAGACATATACTGGAAATGTTTCCCTTTAATTCACTCCAGTGTAGTTCATTGTTGAGTCATTGTCCTAATGGAAGGTGAACCTAAATCCCAGCCTCAAATCTCTGGCACACTAAAAACAGATTTTCTTTAGGAATTGCTCTGTATTAAAAGAGTGCAGAAGTGCAGGAATCTAAAAAAATAAACATACCGTATTTATCGACGTATAACATGTACCTTAATTTAAAGAGGGACGTTTCAGGGAAAAAAAATTACATTTTAGATAAAGAACTTTGAAGCAAATTAAGGGTCAGTGCCCATCTGCAGCCTCACCAGTGCCCATCAATACCGCCTGACCAGTGACCATTAATGCAGTCTGATCAGTGTCCATCTGCAGCCTCACTATTGCCCATCAATGTATCCTGATCAGTGCCCATCTGCAGCCTCAACATTGCCCATCAATGCAGCCTGATCAGTGCCCATCAATGCATACCTCCCAACTCTCCCTAATTTGGAGGGACTGTCCCTGATTTGGAGCAATGTCCCTCTGTCCCTCATTCCTCACTCATTTTGGTCTGATCTATATAGTTGTATATAAAATGCACTTTTATCTATCAAAAAGTGTTTCCCAGCGCTAAACCTTTCATGTTATTTCTAAATTGCTGCATTTGTAAATTCCAAAAGCCAATATTTAGGAATAGTAGTGGTAAAAAAAGCACTTGTGGGTTTAACTAATCGTTTTTTTGTACAATTCTCCTTTAAGGGGGAGTGGCAAGGGGTGTGTCCTATGCCTGCATACTTTTGCTGATAGGTGTCCCTCATTCCCATCTCAAAAAGTTGGGGGGGTAAGTCAATGCAGCCTGATCAGTGCCCATCAGTGGCCTCACCATTGCCCATCAATGCAGCCTGATCCGTGCCCATCTGTAGCCTCACCATTGCCCATCAATGCATCCTGATCAGAGCCCAACTGCAGCCTCACCATTGCCCATCAATGCAGCCTGATCCGTGCCCATCTGTAGCCTCACCATTGCCCATCAATGCATCCTGATCAGAGCCCAACTGCAGCCTCACCATTGCCTATCAATGCAGCCTGATCAGTGCCCATCTGCAGCCTCACCATTGCCCATCAATGCAGCCTGATCAATGCCCATCTGCAGCCTCACCTTTGCCCATCAATGCAGCCTGATCAGTGCCCATCTGTAGCCTCATCATTGCCCATCAATGCAGCCTGATCCGTGCAAGGAGATTAGAGACGCCGGAATACACAGAGCGGGGATCTTTCGTTTACTCGGCGGCCACTGTTGTACGAAGTCCCGCCTCCTGGACCGACTCCCATGATAGACAGAACTCTGGTCCAATTCCGGGACACGTGACGCCTATCATAGGAGCCGGACCAGGAGGCGGGACTTCATATTACAGCGGCTGCCGAGTAAACAGGCGTTCCTCGCTCTGTGTAATACGGATGTGCTCGCCCCCCTTCCCCTCTGAGGCAGGCCAGGTAAATTATCGGTGTATAACTCACACACATGATTTGTCCTCTATTTTTTAGGGGGGAAAAGTGCGTGTTATATGTTGATATATACAGTACATACTTACCTAGATGGCTGCAGCATGGAACTGATGCTGCAGCTGTCCCCTGTCAGCTTTACACTGAGAACTGGCTGATCAAAGCTCCTTTTAGTCTTCAGTGAGCAGCGAGCCAGTGACTGTCAGCGTTCACTGGAGCGCCAAGCTGTGGAGAGGGTGGGACGGCATTTGGACAGATCCCGACATTATTGCTGGGATCCCTGCAGAGCCTGGACCGGCTATTTTACTTCAGCTAACAGCAAGCCCACTATCACTTGAATCTGGGTCACAGGAGTGCAGAACTACCCTGTTTCCCCGAAAATAAGACCTAGCGTGATTGTCGGTGATGGCTGCAATATAAGCCCTACCCCCCAAATAAGCCCTACCCTGTTTCCCCGAAAATAAGCCCTACCCTGAAAAGAAGACCTACAAGGACTTTAACTAGGGCTTATTTGGGGGGTAGGGCTTATATTGCAGCCATCATCGACAATCATGCTAGGTCTTATTTTCAGGGAAACAGGGTAAGTGCAATCCTGTGACCCACAGAAGAAGTATGGCCAAAATAGCTTTGACTATATTCTCCTTTAAGCATCATCCATCTTTCCTTTAATCCTGACCACAGCATGATGCTGCCACCATCATGCTTCCCTGTGTGTAAATGTGTAAACAGGATAAAAAACAGTAAGACCCCATTCACACAGGGGCAACACGACTTGCAGGTCGCCTCACCGAGGCGACCTGCACACGACTGCCCGGGCGACTTGCAAAACGACTTCTGTATAGAAGTCTATGCAAGTCGCCCCAAGTCGCCCCCGAAGTCGTACAGGAACCTTTTTCTAAGTCGGAGCGACTTGTGTCGCTCCCCTTAGAACGGTTCCATAGCACAGAACGGGAGGCGACTTGTCAGGCGACTAGGTCGCCTGACAAGTCGTCCCTGTGTGAACGGGGTCTAAGAGTAAGTCCAATGTAATATGGCAGAGTCACTAGTCACCAGAAAAACGTCTCTCAGTATCCTAGGTACATAGATTTGATGGGAATCAAAAGCTCACAGGTACCAAATACAACAGGTTTTTCTTGACCCTGCAGAAGGTGTTAAAGAATGAACTCAACCCAGTGAAAGGCGGTGTGTTGAAGAAATGCTGGAGTATTTTATTATGCCCAACATCCTTTATCCCTGGTTCACATTGGTACGATTTGACATGTCAAATCGGTGGCAATTGCCAGCAACGGCACCGTCCTAATCGGTGCGACGCTGCATTTGCAGCGCCACACCGATTTCAAAAAGTAGTTTCTGTACCACTTTTTGCGATTTGGGGCTGTGATTTACATTGATGTCTGGGAAGAAACCTGCACAGATGTCTCTGAAATTGCGGCTGAAATCGGGACTGATATGCAGGAGTGAAATCGTGCGAGTTTAGCTGAACTCGCACAGCTTCATTCCCGCAGCTCAGTGTGAACCTGGGCTTGGGCTGACACTCGGGGCTTTCACATTGGAGAGACAGCAGCGGCTGTTTCAGGGCGCTTTGCAGGCGCTATTTTTAGCGCCGTAGCGCCTGCAAAGTGCCCCAGTGTGAAAGGGGTCTAATTGTGGGATTGTGACGATTTTTCCTGCCCCCAGTGGCAGGGGGGGGGGTATCTGGATCACTATTAAAGTGACCTTTTCTCTAATAGTTCACATAGAATTATATATACACTGAAGACCTGATTTTATTATTATGTATTTCATTATGCAGGATTGAAATAATGCCACCAGTTTATGCAGCTCCTTACAACATGAGAGCAGACAGTACAGTTACAATACAATTCAATACAGGAGGAATCAGAGGATCCTGCTCGTTAGAGCTTACAATCTAGGAGGGAGGTTCAAGTAATACAAAAAAGGTAATAACTGTGGTTGATGAGCTGATGGAGAAAATAATTGTACAGTTGTTACATGGGGCAGAATAAGCTTCTCTGAGGAGAAGGGTTTTCGGGAATTGCCTAAAAGTGGGTAGAGTAGGAGACAGTTGGACAGATTGGGGTAGGGAGTTCCATAGGATGGGAGAGGCTCGGGAAAAGTCCTGTAAGCAAGCATTGAGGGGGGTGACGAGGGAGCTGAAGAGCAAGAGGTCTTGAGAGGAACAATTTGGTTGGTATTTTGAGACTAGGCTAGTGATGTAAAAAAAAAAAATCACAGTAAGATTATATTGATTGGTTTGCGCAAAAGTTATAGTGTCTACAAAATAGATTTATGGCATTTTTATTATTCATTTTTATTTAGTAGTAATGGCGGTGATCTGCGATTTTTATCGTGACTGCAACATTATGGCGGACACATCGGACACTTTTTGGAACCATTGTCATTTATACAGCGATCAGTGCTATAAAAAATGCACTGATTACTGTGTAAATGACACTAGCAGGGAAGGGGTTAAACACTGGGGGGCGATCAAGGGGTTAAGTGTGTCCTAGGGAGTGATTCTAACTGTAGGGGGGATTGCTAGAACATGACAGGGAGCAGTAGATCTGTCATGTTGCTAGGGAGAACAGGGAAATGCCTTGTTTACATAGGCATATCCCCGTTCTGCCTCTCCTCCTTGCAATCGCGGGCCACCGGCTGACACCGGGACCAATGGGCACATGCCCCGCAGCACGTTCTGCCACACCTGTGACATGATTGCGGGCCCCCGGCAGACTCTCTCACGAAGTATGTAGCGGGCGCTCGCCTGCCCACTATGCCGCGATTTAAAGGGGACGTACCTGTACCCCAATTTGCCCAGCCGTGGCATTGTGCCGACGTATTTCATCGTGCACTGGTGGGCAAGGGGTTAAAAACAGAAGAGATCATGTGTTTATAGTACCACACAAACTTTAAAAGAAAGGTAGAAAACCAAAAATAGGAGTAGATAGAGAGAGGAGGGTAGAAAAAAAGGGGGGGGGGGGGGCGAGGGAATGATGGGGGGTTTACAAGTGGTGATGCGATCCCAAATGAATATAAAAGAGTAGTCAAGGCGAATAGAGTAAAATTACCAAGGCAATAATAGTGTCATCAAAGTCTGGAGGTAAACAATGCTTAACCCAAGGAAGCCAGAGTTTCTCAAATTGACCGATTCGATCTCTTTCAAATGCTTCTATTTTAGCATGAATAAGAGTTTTATTAGGGAGTGGAGTTTTTTTTTTTGAGGAGGGGGTCAACTATCCAATAACCTGGTATGAACAAGCATACTCATCTGGAAAGAGCATATACACTGAATTTGGAGAAAAATTTAGCACTGGAAAACACCTTTTGAATGTTAAATAGTGCATTTTATATACAGCCATATAGATCAAACCAAAATGAGGGACACATGAGGAGGAAAGAGGGACAGAGGGATTTTGCTCCAAATCAGGGACAGTCCCTCGAAATCAGGGACAGTTGGGAGCTATGGCTCTACTGTAATACCAATTTACAAAGTATAGGCACCTCAAACCTCCCAAACTCTTGTCCTACAGGCCCTAGAGCAGTGGTTCTCAACCTGGGGGTCAAATTATGATTTGCCAGGGGTCACCAAATCTTGGGCTGTTCCTGAAGCCAGCACTGCTGTCCCAGAAGTACATCTTCGCCAGCACACCAAAGCTGGTGAAGTAGGTGTGCTGGCAAAGATGTACTTCTGTTTGATGCTTCCAGAACCCAACTGGTAATGGTTACAGCACCCGTTAATGTTCTATTGCCATTTGTCCGGGAACGTGTGCGACTGGAATATCGAATTGACTGAGCACTGCTGTCCCAGCCTTTTCGCGGCCACCCAGCTGGGCTGTCCCTGGAGCTTGTGGCCACCCAGCTGGGCTGTTCCTGGTGCCCACGGCCGCCCATTCAGTTTCACGGCATGGCTGGGGGGCAGAGACTAGAGGTCAGCTGACTGGTGAGGAATGTGAAGTGGGAGAGGCTGGAGGAGACCCTATCTCCTAATTTCGGCATAGGTGTCACTGCTACGGGACACCACAACGTTGGAGACACTGTGAGTAACTCTGCCTGTGATTATAGTTGCCAATAAAAGTCCCCACTAAGTTCTCAGATCAGCAGATGACCTTGATCAAGGCTGAAGTCGGAACTCCCCCCAGCACTGCCAATCATTCCAACTCCCCGCCAGCAGTGGCACTCACCCCACCCCCCCACCAAGGGGAGTAAGCGAAGGAATAAAAATAGAGAATACATGGAAGGGAGAGGGAAAGAGGGGGAGGAACAAAGAAAAAGGGGGAGAAGGAATAAGAGAACAAGAAAGATGGCTAGAGAGAGGGATGGGGAAAACAAGCTAAATTAGGATAGAGAGAGATAAAAGGGAAAGAAAGGAGAAAAAAAAAAAGTGGTACATCCTAAAATAAAATGTACCATAAGGGGTTTTAATAATGTACGAGTGGAAGAAACTCAGGGAGCACTAAATTTCCGTTGGTTAGGGGCACAAATTACTTGTCTTGCCTTGGGTGCTGAAAACCCACGCTACGAAAATAATTTTACTATTAGGGGCCCCCACAACTTGGGAAATTTTATCAAGGGGTCACGACACTAGTAAGGTTGAGAACCACTGCCCTAGAGTAAAGGCTGCAATATACTGTATACCTGGTGTTGTGTTATAGCTGGCCCCCAGGGGCCCTAGAATGAGATTGTAATATGTACAGTGTGGTGTATTATGGCAAGGCCCCCAGAGTGAGGTTGTACTATGTATGGTGTGGTGTATATAGCTGGCTTCCAAGAACCTTGTGCAGAGGGCTGTAACATGTATAGGGTGATGTGTTATAGCTGGCCCCCCCTGTGCCCTGGATTGTGGCTGTCATATGTACCTGTTGGTATATTACATCTGGTCCCCGGGTGCTTCAGAGTGAAGCTGTAATATGTACAGAGTAGTGTGTTTTATTTGGCCCCCAGAGGCCCTGGACAAAGGGCTATATGTTCACGATGATGATGTGTTATATCTGTCTTCAGGACTGTGGGCAGAGGGCTGTAATATGTATCAGGGTCATGCATTATACAGTAGGTGACCCCCAGGGGCCCTGAAGTGAGGCTGTAATATGTAGAGGGTGTTGTGTCGTAGCAGTGTGATATGTATTACAGAGATTCGGAGAAAGCGTGTAGGCTCGGAGACGTTCTCTGCCGTCACTGCAGATCTATATTTAGTGGCGTCTGATGGAGCCGCTTCTATTCCTGTCTCTCCGCACTGACAGATTATTACAAGCTGTGACCTGAATCCTGCTATATTCTCCCCTCCATCCCCGAATCCCCCAGAATCCCCTCCTCCTTCCCTGAATCCCCCCCCTCCCCCAGGTTCCTGAATCCCTTGTACCACCCTCCCTGTACCCTGAACCTTCCCATACTACCCCCCTGCATCCCTAAGCCCCCCTACCCCTGCATCCCTAAGACCCCCACACTACTCCACTTCTTCCCTGAAGCCCCCACAACACCCATCTTCTTCCCTGAATTCATTATACTAACCCCCTTCTTCCCAGAATCCTCTTTACCTTCCTCCTTTTCCCAAATGCCTTGTACCACCTTTCCCTGAACCTTCCCATACTACCCCCGCCATCCCTAAAACCCCCTACAACCCCCACCCTCCCTAAGCCCCCTGCACTACTACACTTCTTCCTTGAATCCCCCACAACACCCATCTCCTTCCCTGAATTCATCATACCAACCCCCTTCTTCCTTGAATCCCCCAAAGCACCCCCTCTGTCCCTAAGTAACCCAACCCCACCCCTTCCCTGAAACGCCCTCCATGCCTAAATCCCCCATACCACCCTCTTCCTTTGGGGGTTAAAAGCGCCCCGCTAGCGGCCGAAAAGCGCTGCTTAAATAGCGGTAAAGCGCCGCTGAAACAAGTGGTGCTTTACTGCTAACGCACGGGCGGCCCCCAGTGTGAAAGGGGTTCGTCTATCGCTTTATGAATACATCACTGACACTCCTCTTGCTCAACAACACAGGTGCCCAAATTTTACAGATCACATTTCTAATGTTATACTATTTACCTACATTGGTCCCACCCCTTTCCTGTTTGAGATTTACTTTTACTTTTGTATGCACCAATGACATTTCACCAGAATATCTTCTCTGTATGGAGTCTCTATAGAATCTCTATCTGAGATATCAAGGAGGAACTCTAACTATACAGTATAAAAGGGAGGAGCCTGGCCGACAGCGAATCATGGAGCAGAAAAATGTTCAGTCGCCATTTCTAGGAAAATCTTCGACCTCTCAGAGTGGAAACTTTACATAGAGAACCTCGTTACACCTACACAACAATCCGCGTCACACACACACACAACACCCAACATCACACTACACATCATACACCACAACGTGAACACCGCACGGCACAACACCCAACATCACATCATAGACCACAACTTGAACAGTGCATGGCACAACACCCAACATCACACTACACAACACATCATACACCACAATGTGAAGACCGAACTGCACAACACCCAACATCACATTACACAACACGTCATACACCACAACAACCAACGTCACACTACACAACATGTCTTACACCACAACGTAAACACTGAACTGCACAACACCCAACACGTCATACACTACACGTCATACCCAACATCACACTACACAATGCGTCATACACAACACTCAGCATCACAACGTGAACACCACATGGCACAACACAACACGTCATACACCACAACAACCAACATCACACTACACAACATGTCTTACACCACAACGTAAACACTGAACTGCACAACACCCAACACGTCATACCCAACACTACACAATGCGTCATACACAACACTCAGCATCACAACGTGAATACCACATGGCACAACACGTCATACACCACAACAACCAACATCACACTACACAACATGTCATACATCACAACGTGAACAGCGCAAGGCACAACACCCAACATCACGTCATACACCACAACATGTCATACACCACAATGCGAACACTATACTGCACAACACCCAACATCACACACTATACAACACTCAACACAACATGTCATACACCCCAACGTGAACACCACACAACAACCAACATCAAGCCACACAACAGATATCACAATATACAACACAACACATCATACACCACAATGTGAACACTACACTGCGCAACACCCAACATCACACTACACAACATAGCAGACATTACAATATACAACACCTAAAAATCACATAACACATTAGATATCACAATATACAGTACAACACAAGACGTCATACACAACGTGAACACGGCACTGCATAGCACCCAATATCACACAGCACAACACTTCATACACCACAACGAGAATACTACACTTCACAACATGCCACATTATATAATACAATGTGAACACCACACTGTACAACACCCAACATCACGCTACACAACAGGTATCACAATATACAACACATTATATATTACAATGTGAAAACTACACTGCACAACACCACACTACACTTTACAACAAACATCACCATATACAACACCCAACATCATACTACAAAACATGCCACGTCATAAGTTACAACGTGAACCCTGTACTACACAACACCCAACATCAAACCACACAACATAATAGATATCCCAATATACAACACCCAACATATCATACACAACATGTACACTGCACCACACAACAGTTCTCACAATATACAACACCCAACATGAACCCCATACTGCCCAGCACCCAACATCACAGTACAAAACACCCAACAACACAGCAGACATCACAGTATAAACCACACAACATCTCACTACACAACATACCATGTCATACACCACAAAATAAACCACACACTACACCAGTGTGTCTCAACTCCAGTCCTCAAGGTGTTTTCAGGCTTCCCATTATTTTGCACAGGTGATTTGATCAGTTTCACTGCCTTAGTAATTACCACAGCCGTTTCATCCGAGGGAAATCCTGAAAACATGACCTGTTGGGGGTACTTGAGAAACACTGCACTACACACATCTCACACTGGTGAAGGTGTTCCCAGGTGTTGGAATCTTGGTGATGGTGGAAGGTGTTCCCAGGTGAATATGTTTCCAGATGTCAGGGTCTCAAGGATGAGGGAAAGGGTTCCCAAGTGTTGAGGTCTCAGTAGTTGGGAAGGTGTTCCTAGAGTTGAGGGCCTAGTGATGGGGAAAGTGTCCCTACATGTTGGAGTCCGAGTGATGGGGGGAAGGTGTTCCCAGGTGTTAGGGTCCCAGTGATGGGGGAAGGTGTTCCCAGGTGATGGAGTCCGAGTGATGGGGGGAAGGTGTTCCCAGGTGTTAGGGTCCCAGTGATGGGGGGAAGGTGTTCCCAGGTGTTAGGGTCCCAGTGATGGGGGAAGGTGTTCCCGGGTGTCGGGGTCCCACTGATGGGGGAAGGTGTTCCCGGCTGTCGGGGTCCCACTGATGGGGGAAGGTGTTCCCGGCTGTCGGGGTCCCAGTGATGGGGGAAGGTGTTCCCGGCTGTCGGGGTCCCAGTGATGGGGGAAGGTGTTCCCGGCTGTCGGGGTCCCAGTGATGGGGGAAGGTGTTCCCGGCTGTCGGGGTCCCAGTGATGGGGGAAGGTGTTCCCGGCTGTCGGGGTCCCAGTGATGGGGGAAGGTGTTCCCGGCTGTCGGGGTCCCAGTGATGGGGGAAGGTGTTCCCGGCTGTCGGGGTCCCAGTGATGGGGGAAGGTGTTCCCGGCTGTCGGGGTCCCAGTGATGGGGGAAGGTGTTCCCGGCTGTCGGGGTCCCAGTGATGGGGGAAGGTGTTCCCGGCTGTCGGGGTCCCAGTGATGGGGGAAGGTGTTCCCGGCTGTCGGGGTCCCAGTGATGGGGGAAGGTGTTCCCGGCTGTCGGGGTCCCAGTGATGGGGGAAGGTGTTCCCGGCTGTCGGGGTCCCAGTGATGGGGGAAGGTGTTCCCGGCTGTCGGGGTCCCAGTGATGGGGGAAGGTGTTCCCGGCTGTCGGGGTCCCAGTGATGGGGGAAGGTGTTCCCGGCTGTCGGGGTCCCAGTGATGGGGGAAGGTGTTCCCGGCTGTCGGGGTCCCAGTGATGGGGGAAGGTGTTCCCGGCTGTCGGGGTCCCAGTGATGGGGGAAGGTGTTCCCGGCTGTCGGGGTCCCAGTGATGGGGGAAGGTGTTCCCGGCTGTCGGGGTCCCAGTGATGGGGGAAGGTGTTCCCGGCTGTCGGGGTCCCAGTGATGGGGGAAGGTGTTCCCGGCTGTCGGGGTCCCAGTGATGGGGGAAGGTGTTCCCGGCTGTCGGGGTCCCAGTGATGGGGGAAGGTGTTCCCGGCTGTCGGGGTCCCAGTGATGGGGGAAGGTGTTCCCGGCTGTCGGGGTCCCAGTGATGGGGGAAGGTGTTCCCGGCTGTCGGGGTCCCAGTGATGGGGGAAGGTGTTCCCGGCTGTCGGGGTCCCAGTGATGGGGGAAGGTGTTCCCGGCTGTCGGGGTCCCAGTGATGGGGGAAGGTGTTCCCGGCTGTCGGGGTCCCAGTGATGGGGGAAGGTGTTCCCGGCTGTCGGGGTCCCAGTGATGGGGGAAGGTGTTCCCGGCTGTCGGGGTCCCAGTGATGGGGGAAGGTGTTCCCGGCTGTCGGGGTCCCAGTGATGGGGGAAGGTGTTCCCGGCTGTCGGGGTCCCAGTGATGGGGGAAGGTGTTCCCGGCTGTCGGGGTCCCAGTGATGGGGGAAGGTGTTCCCGGCTGTCGGGGTCCCAGTGATGGGGGAAGGTGTTCCCGGCTGTCGGGGTCCCAGTGATGGGGGAAGGTGTTCCCGGCTGTCGGGGTCCCAGTGATGGGGGAAGGTGTTCCCGGCTGTCGGGGTCCCAGTGATGGGGGAAGGTGTTCCCGGCTGTCGGGGTCCCAGTGATGGGGGAAGGTGTTCCCGCTGTCGGGGTCCCAGTGATGGGGGAAGGTGTTCCCGGCTGTCGGGGTCCCAGTGATGGGGGAAGGTGTTCCCGGCTGTCGGGGTCCCAGTGATGGGGGAAGGTGTTCCCGGCTGTCGGGGTCCCAGTGATGGGGGAAGGTGTTCCCGGCTGTCGGGGTCCCAGTGATGGGGGAAGGTGTTCCAGGGTGTTGGGGTCCCAGTGATAGGGGAAGGTGTTCCCGGGTTCCAGTGATGGGGGAAGGTGTTCCCGGGTGTCGGTGTCCCAGTGATGGGGGAAGGTGTTCCCGGGTGTCGGTGTCCCAGTGATGGGGGAAGGTGTTCCCGGGTGTCGGTGTCCCAGTGATGGGGGAAGGTGTTCCCGGGTGTCGGTGTCCCAGTGATGGGGGAAGGTGTTCCCGGGTGTTGGGGTCCCAGTGATGGAGGAAGGTGTTCCCGGGTGTCGAGGTCTCAGTGATGGGGGAAGGTGTTCCCCAGTGATGGGGGAAGGTGTTCCAGGGTGTCAGGGTCCCAGTGATAGGGGAAGGTGTTCCCGGGTTCCAGTGATGGGGGAAGGTGTTCCCGGGTTCCAGTGATGGGGGAAGGTGTTCCCGGGTGTCGGGGTCCCAGTGATGGGGGAAGGTGTTCCCGGGTGTCGGGGTCCCAGTGATGGGGGAAGGTGTTCCCGGGTGTTGGGGTCCCAGTGATGGGGGAAGGTGTTCCCGGGTGTTGGGGTCCCAGTGATGGGGGGAAGGTGTTCCCGGGTGTTGGGGTCCCAGTGATGGGGGAAGGTGTTCCCGGGTGTCGGGGTCCCAGTGATGGGGGAAGGTGTTCCCGGGTGTCGGGGTCCCAGTGATGGGGGAAGGTGTTCCCGGGTGTCGGGGTCCCAGTGATGGGGGAAGGTGTTCCCGGGTGTTGGGGTCCCAGTGATGGGGGAAGGTGTTCCCGGGTGTTGGGGTCCCAGTGATGGGGGAAGGTGTTCCCGGGTGTCGGGGTCCCAGTGATGGGGGAAGGTGTTCCCGGGTGTCGGGGTCCCAGTGATGGGGGAAGGTGTTCCCGGGTGTCGGGGTCCCAGTGATGGGGGAAGGTGTTCCCGGGTGTCGGGGTCCCAGTGATGGGGGAAGGTGTTCCCGGGTGTCGGGGTCCCAGTGATGGGGGAAGGTGTTCCCGGGTGTCGGGGTCCCAGTGATGGGGGAAGGTGTTCCCGGGTGTCGGGGTCCCAGTGATGGGGGAAGGTGTTCCCGGGTGTCGGGGTCCCAGTGATGGGGGAAGGTGTTCCCGGGTGTCGGGGTCCCAGTGATGGGGGAAGGTGTTCCCGGGTGTCGGGGTCCCAGTGATGGGGGAAGGTGTTCCCGGGTGTCGGGGTCCCAGTGATGGGGGAAGGTGTTCCCGGGTGTCGGGGTCCCAGTGATGGGGGAAGGTGTTCCCGGGTGTCGGGGTCCCAGTGATGGGGGAAGGTGTTCCCGGGTGTCGGGGTCCCAGTGATGGGGGAAGGTGTTCCCGGGTGTCGGGGTCCCAGTGATGGGGGAAGGTGTTCCCGGGTGTCGGGGTCCCAGTGATGGGGGAAGGTGTTCCCGGGTGTCGGGGTCCCAGTGATGGGGGAAGGTGTTCCCGGGTGTCGGGGTCCCAGTGATGGGGGAAGGTGTTCCCGGGTGTCGGGGTCCCAGTGATGGGGGAAGGTGTTCCCGGGTGTCGGGGTCTCAGTGATGGGGGAAGGTGTTCCCGGGTGTCGGGGTCCCAGTGATGGGGGAAGGTGTTCCCGGGTGTCGGGGTCCCAGTGATGGGGGAAGGTGTTCCCGGGTGTCGGGGTCCCAGTGATGGGGGAAGGTGTTCCCGGGTGTCGGGGTCCCAGTGATGGGGGAAGGTGTTCCCGGGTGTCGGGGTCCCAGTGATGGGGGAAGGTGTTCCCGGGTGTCGGGGTCCCAGTGATGGGGGAAGGTGTTCCCGGGTGTCGGGGTCCCAGTGATGGGGGAAGGTGTTCCCGGGTGTCGGGGTCCCAGTGATGGGGGAAGGTGTTCCCGGGTGTTGGGGTCCCAGTGATGGGGGAAGGTGTTCCCGGGTGTTGGGGTCCCAGTGATGGGGGAAGGTGTTCCCGGGTGTTGGGGTCCCAGTGATGGGGGAAGGTGTTCCCGGGTGTCGGGGTCCCAGTGATGGGGGAAGGTGTTCCCGGGTGTCGGGGTCCCAGTGATGGGGGAAGGTGTTCCCGGGTGTCGGGGTCTCAGTGATGGGGGAAGGTGTTCCCGGGTGTCGGGGTCCCAGTGATGGGGGAAGGTGTTCCCGGGTGTCGGGGTCCCAGTGATGGGGGAAGGTGTTCCCGGGTGTCGGGGTCCCAGTGATGGGGGAAGGTGTTCCCGGGTGTCGGGGTCCCAGTGATGGGGGAAGGTGTTCCCGGGTGTCGGGGTCCCAGTGATGGGGGAAGGTGTTCCCGGGTGTCGGGGTCCCAGTGATGGGGGAAGGTGTTCCCGGGTGTCGGGGTCCCAGTGATGGGGGAAGGTGTTCCCGGGTGTCGGGGTCCCAGTGATGGGGGAAGGTGTTCCCGGCTGTCGGGGTCCCAGTGATGGGGGAAGGTGTTCCCGGGTGTTGGGGTCCCAGTGATGGGGGAAGGTGTTCCCGGGTGTTGGGGTCCCAGTGATGGGGGAAGGTGTTCCCAGGTGTCAGGGTTGGGGGAAGGTGTTCCCAGGTAATGGAGTCCCAGTGATGGGGGGAAGGTGTTCCCGGGTGTCAGGGTTGGGGGAAGGTGTTCCCGGGTGTCAGGCTTGGGGGAAGTTGTTCCCGGGTGTCGGGGTCTCAGTGATGGGGGGAAGGTGTTCCCGGGTGTCGGGGTTCCAGTGATGGGGGAAGGTGTCCCCATGTAATGGAGTCCCAGTGATGGTGTTCCCGGGTGTCAGGGTCGGGGGAAGGTGTTTCCGGGTGTCGGAGCCCCAGGAATATGGTACGAGTTCCCGGATCCGTAGTGGTCCTTGTAAGCAGTGAAGGTTTCCCGGTGTCTGGGTAAGGGGTTCCCGGAGGTGGGGGGAGGGGCATTTCACAGACAAACAAAAACAACACAGAAAGTCGTCTCCCGGGTAACGCCGCACCCACTGGGCGGGGAAGCGGATCACATGGCTTGTGCTTAGCCGGTGACGTATCCTCTGCTTGTTCCCACGGAGACACGCCGTGACGTCAACGCCCCTCCTGTGCTCACGAGCCAAATATTTCGTCGTCGCCATAGTAACAGAGCCCCGCTGCCTCTGTCCTGGCAACAGCGCGCTGATTGGCTGGCCGCGTTCCCGCCTCTCTCCATGGTTACCTGAGCGGTGTTCAGCTTGTTGTCACCGCAGGCAGAGAAGGGAAGCCCGGATACTGGGGGGCTGTGACGTCACCATGTGTGTGTATATGTACCCCTCTTATTTCTGTACGATTTCATCGGACGATATGTGTGTGAAACACGTGATGTAATAATTTTGTTTGAGCAATAGCATAAAGTAATGTGAGGTGTGTGATAGAATAATGTAATCCATGTATAACACTTCTGACGTGAAATATTATATATGTGACGTATGTAAGGTAATGTGATATCCACTATATTACCAAAAGTATTGGGACGCCTGCCTTTACACGCACATGAACTTTAATGGCATCCCAGTCTTAGTCCGTAGGGTTCAATATTGAGTTGGCCCACCCTTTACAGCTATAACAGCTTCAACTCTTCTGGGAAGGCCGTCCACAAGGTTTAGGAGGGTGTCTATGGGAATGCTTGACCATTCTTCCAGAAGCATATTTGTGAGGTCGGGCACTGAGGTGTTCTATCTGGTTGAGGTCAGGACTCTGTGCAGGCCAGTCAAGTTCTCCCACCGCAAACTCCCTCATCCATGTCTTTATGGACCTTGCTTTGTACACTGGGGCCTAAGACTGAGATGCAAGTTCATGTGCAAAAGCAGGCGCCCCAATACTTTTGGTAATGTAGTGAAAGTGAAGTATGTGAAGTAATAATGTGATAAGATACATGTGAGGTAACAATGCAGGGTGGATTTGATTTAAATCATAATTTTTTTAAAAAGCAACTGTCATTTCTGCCCCACAGCGGCTCCTGCTCTGACCCGCTGTTGACTCGACAGTCCCATTCACTTTAATGGGACGGCTGGTGATGCGGCAGTGACACAACAAGGAGAGGGACGTGGCGGCAGCAGGTGAGTGGATGCCGCTAACAGGCGCTGCCATGATGGATCTGAAATGACAGGTGCTCTTTAAATGTAAGGACTTATTCTTGCTGGTAGTTAGAATCTTTAATATTTGCAAACAAAATGAAGGTTTCCTATTGAGAATAATAAGCTGTCAGGTTAGTAAAACAGCGATATCAGAACTGATTCAATCATACAGTTTGAAGTGTACATAGATTTGCAAAACAATGGGATAAAGGAATATTCCTGAACTTTGTTTTATTTTAAGGGTACTGTGAAATTGTGTGAATGCATCAATGCAGTGCATGTTATCTCAGCTTGCAGAGCTTAGATTCATTGAATGAGTTTACCAAAAATGTAAATATTACAGAATATACAGCCTCGTGCTACATAACTAAGCTCCATTTCATGCTGAATAAACTAAATTAATAATGTTTCCTAAATAGAAAACTATCCTTAGATACATTTTTACTCCAAAAGCATCTTATTAAAATAAATTTGATATAAATCAAAAAAACCCGATTTAAATAATAAAAATCCTATTTTCTTTTTAAAAAATCATCGATTTTTATCCATCCTGTAATAATGTGATATACATGATATTCATGAGGTAATAATGTGATATATGGGATACACGTGAGGTAATAATGTGATATATGTGACTTATGTGAGGTAATAATGTGATATGTGGGATACATGTGAGGTAATAATGTGATATGTGGGATACACGTGAGGTAATATTGTGATATACAGTATACATGTGAGGTAATAATGTGATATACGGGATACATGTGAGGTAATAATGTGATATACGGGATACATGTGAGGTAATAAAGTGATATATGTGATTAATGTGAGGTAATAATGTGATATACGGAATACATGTGAGGTAATAATGTGATTTACGGGATACACGTGAGGTAATAATGTGATATATGTGACCTAATGTGATATACGGAATACATGTGAGGTAATAATGTGACATACGGGATACATGTGAGGTAATAATGTGATATATGGGATACATGTGAGATCATTTGATATGCGGGATACATGTGAGGTAATAATGTGATATACAGGATACATGTGAGGTAATAATGTGATATACGGGATACCTGTGAGGTAATAATGTGATATACGGGATACATGTGAGGTAATAATGTGATATAAGGGATACTTGTGAGGTAATAATGTGATATACGGGATACATGTGAGTTAATGTGATATACGGGATACTTGTGAGGTAATAATGTGATATACAGGATACATGTGAGGTAATAATGTGATATACGGGATACATGTGAGGTAATAATGTGATATACGGGATACATGTGAGTTAATGTGATATACGGGATACATGTGAGGTAATAATGTGATGTAGGGGATACATTTACGGTGATAATATGATGTACGGGATACTTGTGAGGTAATAATGTGATATACAGGATACATGTGAGGTAATAATGTGATATACGGGATACATGTGAGGTAATAATGTGATATACGGGATACATGTGAGTTAATGTGATATACGGGATACATGTGAGGTAATAATGTGATGTACGGGATACATTTACGGTGATAATATGATGTACGGGATACATGTGAGGTAATAATGTGATATAAGTGACGTGTGATGTAATTCAGCAGGTACAGTATATAGTGTATGCAGCAAAAACATTTTACAATTTAGGATTTTCATCTATTGAATTTCCTATTACTTTCTGTCTCAGTTACATCATTAGTTTGTCATGAGTAAGTATTTTACTCTATATAAGTGGCGGTTCACACTTGTCATGCGACTTGAGAGTTCAAGGTTGCATGACAAGTTGTACCCCATTAACAGCAATGGAACCGACTCAAGTCACATCGACCTAGAAAAAGGTTCCTGCACTACTTTTTGTCCGACTCATCGCGGTTTCCATGGACTTCTGTTAATGATGTCGCAAGCAAGCTGCAATGAAGTCACGCAGGATGTCAGCTGTCAAAGACACTAAGCCCTCGTACACACTGAACTTAGGTCTGAAATCCTGCAACTTAAGCTGAACTCGCACAATTTTAAACCCGCATTTCAGGTGATTACCCGTCTAGGCTCTGAAGAAAGGGGTTCTCCCCTGAAACACGTCAGCCATTGCCCCATCTACCCGATGTCCGGTCCAGGGTTTTTTGATGTTTGATTCTGCTCACCTGCCTTTACTGTCTATGCCTGATATTTCATGCTCGTTTGTGAGTATTCATTTGCTGTTTTAACTTTTTTAATAAATGTTACCAGTGGTAATACACTAGGTCGGTGCGCCCTCCTTTCTTTTCTTTTTTTTAGCATGCGGTTTGGCATGTCAAATCGCACCAATATAAAGGGGGGCTATGGGAGATTTACTAAAACTGGTGCACACATCTGGTACAGCTGTGCATAGTAACCAATCAGCTTCCAGATTTTATTGTCCAAGCTTAATTAAACAAGCTGAAGTTAGAAGCTGATTGGTTACTATGCACAGCTGTACCAGATATGTGTGCACTAGTTTTAGTAAATTTCCCCCATAGGGAGTCATCACAAGTCAGTATACCACACTAGATTTTAGGCAAAAGGCCAGAATGATGGCAGAGCACCCCTACTGGACATTTGATAAGAACAAATACCACACTTGATCTTATCCAGAAAGTCCCTTTTTTCCCCCACAAATAGAGCTTTCTTTTGCTGGTATTTGATCACCTCTGCGGTTTTTATTTTGTGCGCTATAAACAAAAAAAAGCCTGACAATTTTGAAAACAATTTATATATATTTTTTATATATATATATGTCTTTTTTTTTTTTTTTTTTTTACTTTCTGCTATAAAACATTCCCAATAAAAAAATTGAAAAAATGTCTTCATTAATTTAGGCCAATATATATTCTGCTACATGTAATTGGTAAAAAGAATCCCAATAAATGTATATTGATTGGTTTATGCAAAGGTTATAGCATCTACAAACTATGGGATAGATTTATTTCTTTTTCTTTTTTATTAGTAATGGCGGCGATCAGAAACTTATAGCGGGACTGCGATATTGCAGCGAACACTAACTGACACCTTTGACACTTTTTGGGGACCAGTGACACTAATACAGTGATTAGTGCTAAAAAAATATGCACTTTCACTGTACTAATGACACTTGCAGGGAAGGGGTTAACACCAGGGGTGATTAAAGGTTTAAATGTGTTCCCTGGGTGTGCTTTCTAACTGTGGGGGAGGTGCTTTGACTGGGGGGAATGTAAAGATCCCAGTCACAGGATCAGTACATTCCCCTCTCACAGAACAGTGGTCTGCCTTGTTTACATAGGCAGACCGCCGTTCTGCCTTTCTCCTGAAGGATTGTTGGGTCCCGGGGAACATCGTGTCCGCTGATTGGCTCCCGCTGTGTCCAATCGCAGCAGGAGCAGGGCAGCGCATGAGCGTGCATCACATACTAGGTACATGATCTGGCACATAGCGGCCGCCCTGCCTCAGTAATGTAGGTGGGGTGGACGCTAAGCGGTTAAAATCAGCAAATGAAACACAGAAATAGTAAATATTGCTTGTATCCTGTCTGTGGGATGTGTCTTTTGCAATTGTACATTTTATGGGTTTTTATGCTATTGATGTGAATAAACATACGCTGTGTGGCTTTTATTAACATATATTTAAAGTGTATCTGAAGCCAAGAACAAAAATGTAATTCTATATATATATTTATATTACCGGCGCGGTTTCCAAAGAAAAAAAAAAAACTCAATTCGAATCGTGAATCGAGTTTTTTTTTTTTTTAAGAAAATCTCCCAGCCCTAATATATATTATATAAAGGGCTGGGAGATTTTCTTAAAAAAAAAAAATCTTCGATTCTCTTAAAAAAAACTCGATTAACGATTCGAATTGAGTTTTTTTTTTCTTTGGAAACCGCGCCGGTCCTGAGGCGCTGCGGGCATGAGTTTTTAGGCGAGGCCACGGCTTCGGCCTAGTCCGTGGCGTCCGGCCGAAGCCGCAGCCTCGCCTAAAAACTCATGCCCGCAGCGCCTTAGGACCGGCGCGGTGAAAAAAAAAAAAAATCTAATAAAATCGATTTGCTTAAATTTTACCACAATCAGGGTAGCAGGCTTTAGTTGTGGCAGCTGCATTCGTTTTCTTTGTTTTATTTCCCCTTTTCACACATGATGATCCTGCCAGTAACATGATTCTTGTCCTATGGGAACAATGTTCACTCGTCATACTTTATCTAATGAAGAAAACCCCCATCCTCTTCATCTCCATAACATGGGGAGGCTTTCTGTAGTCCAGCAGGGGAGAACTGGGCAAAGCTAACGGTCTTTTCTAGAATTTCAGTGTAGTGGAGGGGCTGTGTTGCAAGCTCCTTACGTCACCGGATTCCTGTCAGGATATATACATCAATATAAAATGTAAAGAAAAGTTTTTAAAGTATAACCAAAAGCAAACATTTTTTTTTTTTTTAGTTTTGGATAGAGTGGAGATGGATTAGAATACCTGTCAGGTTTTATTACTGTCTGTGCCCCCGTTATGGAGACTCTCCTGCTCTATTTGTCCTGTTTACCATTATCAAAAGTAAAAGAAAACCCTAAAATTTGGGTTGTCGCCAAAACACTAATAGAGGGGAAATTTTCCAATGGGGCTACTAGCTCTGGTGACCTGGGAGGGGGGGGGGGGGCAATGGATTCCCCTAATTTTTCAGGGATTTTTCCTCTCACTATCTGTTAGGCTATAGGAGAGGAAGTGAAGGTAAATCTCCTCAATGTAACATAGATGGCAAAAAAAACTGACAGCGATTATAACCTTCCCTTACACGATCCAAAAAGAGAGAAAAAAAGTTTTGTTTTAGTCGCATTTAGCAGAATTTTTAGTGCTAGAATAAGAATGCTAAAGCCTGGTACATACTGTACTATCAGTTGTTTTTTTTTTTGTTCAACCCAGCAGGTTAAACGAAATAAAAAAACTGAGTAGCTCGTCGGACTAATTATCTGATGTAAGTACAGCAATCTCCTCGCTGAGCTATTGTGTTCTGACGGGGACTGCCCCCCCCAATCACAACACACCAGTCAGCGATGGCAGCCATTGACTGCCAGCGCTGATCGGATGCGGGTCGGATGCTGGTTTTCCAGAATGCTGTTCGATGGAAGCAGGACAGGCCGGTGTACGCATGGGCCATATGTCGGCCAGTTTCTGTTGAATCTGCCGATACTGGACAATATTCGGCCTGTGTGTACCAGGCTTAAAGTGTTACTAAACCCAGGAGCCTGCATTCACTATATCTGGTCTCCCACAGTACACAGAAATGCAATTATTTTAGTAAATATAGACTGCTAAATATCTTTTCTAATCAGCAGTATGTAGCAGTCTTGTGACTTCTATCAGTTCTTGGTTAAAGCTTGTAGGAGGAGTTTTCATACTGCACTGAGCTGTCCTATCAGGATCAAGGACCCCTGACCCTCTGTCTGGGCAGTGCTGATTGGCCCTGTGCTGATCAGAGGAAGATCAGAGAATACAGGATCAAACAGCCTTTTTACACAATGAGGAGGATTAACACCTTTTCCACAGTGAGTATAACAAGCATGCTTTACTGCATATACAGACTGATTTTACTGTTGTGGGTTTAGCAACACTTTAACGTATAGCTAAAGCCAAGACCTTTTTAGTTTTGGATAGAGTGGAGAGGGATTAGAACACCTGTCATCTTTTTTTTTTTTTTTTTTTTTATTGCTGTCTGTGCCCCCGGTAAGGAGATTCCCCCTCTCTTTGTGCTGTCATTGAAAAGAAAGTAAAAGAAAATCCCAAATTTTGGGTTGTCCCCAGAAAAGTAATATAGAGGAAATCTTCTAATAGGGACACTAGTTCTGGCTGACCTGGGAGTCCCCAAGGAATTCCCATACTTTGCAGGGATTTCCACTCACTTCCTGTTTGGCTATGGGACAGGAAGTGAAGGTAAATCTTTGCAATAGATGGCAAAAAAAAAAAAAAATCTGACGGGAGTTATAACCCTCCCTTACTCTATCCAAAATGAAAACAAAAGTTTTGCCTATAGCTCTACTTTAATGCTGAGGTTGGGGAGTTGCTTGGCATAGCACAGTATGAGAATAGTACTGAGCTGTAAACTCATGTAAGTGGCGGTCATGCTGGTCTGAGTGTTCAATCAAGATCCTGTGTTGACAAGCTCAATTATAGGTGACAAAGTTAGGGTGCCCACGTGTCCCGGATTGCCCGGGACAATCCCGCAATTAGCAGGTCTGTCCCGGGTCCCGGGCACCCTCATTCCGGGACAATACAGTGTCCCGGAATTGCCCTCTGGCCCTGACCCGATCTGATGCCCTCTAAAATATCCCTCACATCGCTGCTGTCACTCACTGACAGCCTGTGATGGACCCCTGGCTGGTGAGACCCCTTTTACATGAGCCGTTGGCTCAGTGTCCAAATGGTTGCTAGCTGCCGCTCTGCCTCTCATCTAGCAACCAGTGACATCATGAGGAGGAGAGAGGCAGGGCCCCAGCATTCACAGCGGGGAAGATTTAACTTCCTGCTCCGCGCCTGGGTGGAAAGTGGTACACTGCATCTGGTGGCAGGCTATGGGTGGAAAGTGGCACACTGCATCTGGCGTCAGGCAACGGTGGCAAGTGAAACGCTGCATCTGGTGGCAGGCAATGGGTGTCAAGTGGCACACTGCATCTGGCGTCAGGCAACGGTGGCAAGTGAAACGCTGCATCTGGTGGCAGGTAATGGGTGGCAAGTGGCACACTGCATCTGGTGGCAGGTGACACGCTGCATCTAGTGGCAAGTGACACACTGCATCTGGCGGCAGGCAACAGTGGCAAGTGACAAGCTGCATCTAGGGGCAGACATCGGTGGCAAGTGGCACACTGCATCAGGTGGCAAGTGACAAGCTCAGGGTCCCCACTGATTCTGCATTATGGTGAGTTGAACAATTTTATTATATATTACAATGTAGTACAACACCAGCCATTCGCCCGACAAATCACCCCTGCCACCGAATTCCACGTCAACCCCGAGACTACATTCCCCCAACCCCCCCCATCTTTTTTTGGGGAGGGGGGCAGGGGGGGTGTCCCTGAATGGCAGTTTGGAAATGTGGTCACCCTAGACAAAGTATATATAAAAAAAAATGTTCTTGCCTAAAAATAGACATAAAGGGAATGCATGTAAACAGTTGGCAGCTGTTTACATCTGTTCAGATCTGTCTAAATAGAAAAGGACGCAGCCTTAGGCTGGGTTCACACATATGCGTGTGCATAGCGTGACTCCTGTGAGGGCTCCCACATTGCATGTCTCTCGCAGGCAGTTCACACTACTCTATGCAAACCTCTGTGGGTGTCAATACAAAGTTGACACCCCAAGATTGGTTCGCAGATCCCAGTGCGAACTGTGAAATGGTGCAGGAGTTGGATCGCATAGGTGTAAACACCCATGTGAAAAGGGTCCTGCACCATTTTGGTCCAAATGCGATGCAAATTCAGCCATACAATCTGTCCGGCTGAATTCACATCGCACAGACATCGCATGTGATCTGCACAGCAATGTGTAGCAAATCACATGCGCGGTCTGACAGCGAAATAGTGTGAACCCAGCCTTAATCTTTTAAAAAAATGGACCTGAATGGATACTGATGTAAATATCCTTCCGTTTATATCTGCCTGCCCAAAGAAATAAATTGCGGTTCAGTCTGGATCCGTCTGAAAATACGGACAGACTGAATGTGTGCGTGAAAGGGGACGCTAAGGTACTGGCAAGTTTTTTAATAGGATGAGGTAGGGAATCCCAGAGAATGGGGGCTGTTCTACAGTAATCCTGTGCATGGGATAGGGATATGAGTCAGTAGGTCAGTGGAGCAGAGAGAGCAGTTTGGAGTATATGTTGTGGTTATAGTCAGCAGCAGTGTACATAGTGGTCTCTTCTCACATAGGGGGAACTGTCTATATATCGCACAGCTCTTTGGGCACTTATCCCTCATATACAATAATGACATATTCATACAGATTATCAGCAATAAAATGTTAGCAGGTTGCCAGTTTCATCCTATGTACATCACAACTTAAAGTGGATGTAAACCCTCACATATACCCAGTGAAGTGGACAGCCTCAGATGATACACACAGATGAAACAAATCATCCTACATAGGTTTTACTTATTCTTTAGAATTCTTACATTGTGTTAGAATTTTCACTTCCTCATTCAGCACTGGGAGACAGCGGATTGGAGGAAAGGCGCACACACCCCCCTCTACATAGGTAGAAGGAAGATACTTTCATAGCTGCGCTGTGACGAGACAAGCTCTCTGCTAATCTATTTATAACAACCTCCCGTCTCAAACAGCAGAGGCACACAGGACTTGATGCTTTGGAGAGAGATATGAAAACACTACAGATATATGTGCATAGGTCAAATTTCATGAATCAGGTTAACATCCACTTTAAAGCGGAGTTCCAGCCACATACATTTTAATTTTTTCATTTTTTTTTTTTTTTTTTTTTTACAGGGATCCCCTCACACTGCAGTAATAACACACATCAAGTATATCTATATTTGCTAGTGGATATGAATCCTATATATTTTTTTTTTTTCTACTTACAATTTTGAAAATCGTCCTCTGGCCGTTGCCATGATGAGTGTGGGCATATGAAGCCCAATCGCAACCTCTTCCTGGATAAGCGATCGAGGGGTGCATGCTGGGTAACCAGCATGCACCTCTCGAACTCGCGCATGCGCGATGCTCCGGCGGCCATAGCGCAGATTGTTTAGCAAGTTGCCATAACAACGGGCGGCGACGGAGGAATGTCCTGCCCTGTTGTTATGGCAACATAGATAGATCTGCCTTAAATCGCGTCATTTCCTGTCGGAAAGTAACACAATTTTTTGACACATTCTTGGCCCGCTGACTCCTGGGAAATGATGCGGAGCCAGAAGTGGCAGATTGGGAGCCACCACCTAGCAACAGGGCACTTCTTGTAAGTATAAAAAAAAATATCCAAATGTTTTTTCTTAATAGAGGGCTGTGAAAATGTACAAAATGTTTTTCAGGGTGGAACTCCGCTTTAACTGCCTCTGGGTCAATCCCGATTCTGCCTTCTCACATTTACTACAACTCCAAGGCCTACCAAATCAAGTCCTTGTCTATACCCTATTATCTATGGCAGGGGTCTTCAAACTACGGCCCTCCATTTGTTCAGGAACTACAATTCCCATCATGCCTAGTCATGTCTGTGAATGTCAGAGTTTTACAATGCTTAATGGGACGTGTAGTTCTGCAACAGCTGGAGAGCCGTAGTTTGAAGATTCCTGATCTATGGCCTTATATTCTGTGTCTGCTACTCTATCAGCTAGGATTGTCTATCCCTTCAAAGCCTGTTTTCTCTCCATTTCTTCGAGGGCTTTCAACCTTAACATAAAGATATATTTTTCTTTGACTGAAGTCACAGTCTTCCCTAATTAGCCTGCAGACACAGACCCTCATTATATTACAGGGTGGTTGGAACTATTTCTAGAAGATCCAGCAGATGATGGAATGACGGGAGGTCCCATCTCAAAGGAACACTCTATACAAATTGTGGTGTGATAGAGAGAGGTGTTACACATACAGTATATGTATGGCCTTTTTTTTTTCTTTTTTACCTGGCTTGTTATGGATTCACCGGAAGATCTGTAAAGGATTGTGCGATTTTGTTTGTACATTTTTGGAATGTCGGAATGACATAGGCCAAGAACTCTGCTCACCTATGTCCCAGTACCTGAGTCTGTGACATCAGTAAGTTACCTGTCACTCCCATTGTACCAACTCTGCAACAGATTCAGTTCCTGCCTGTTTAGACTGGATTGTGAAATGTTTGCTTATAGACAAGCGTCTTTACGTCTTACTTCTTACTTAACAGGAAGTAGCTAGTGTTCATGTTCACCGCGCCTTCTAATGTCTCGCAAGTTGTTGTCAGCCATCAATCTATATCTGATGAACCTTCTCCATCCAGTTTAGTTAAGCCCTCCATAGACCAGGCAATGTATACTTTTATTGGCAGTGCAGTTGCCCTCTGCCTAGTATCTAATCCCAGAACTTTCTAATAATTGCCAGTGGAGAAAATGTCTATAGGGATTTTAGATATTGTCTTCCCTATGCCAGGGCTATGTGCATGTGAGATGCATGGATTGAGCTTTTTCTCTATGCAGCAGATGAAGTGTGGGCCTATTGTCGATTTTCCAGGGAAACCAAGCCCTTTCAGTAATCAATGCCTGTTCTAGTCCTGTTCAGGGAAGGGTTAAGTCCCGATGCACAGTTGGTGGGAACGGTGTCACAGGGACGAAATCATTAAAGATTCTGCCACAGCATCATCCCTACCGCCTTCTTCCTACTCGACACCACCATTCAGTGATTAGAGGGAAGAACTATGAACACCCACAATGCTGTGGGATAGGCACATGTAATAATACACAATGAGACTCCACTACAATCGACCCTTATATGTACATCAGCCCGAGGAACGCATTTTATGCTGAGAATTGCATTTTTCTAAGATCTTGTGCGTTTCTGCTGATAACAAGCCATATCGTGAGTGCTGAATAATAGCCACAGTATTAAAGGGTCAGTTTAGACAAATCTGGTATTGCAATTGATTGAATTACCCATTGAATACTTATAACTCCGAGGGAATACTGTCACAAAATTTACTTCTGACATCCCAGGGATTTATCAAAACCGTGTAAATATTTCAAGCCACCAGCATCGTGCCAAAACCATAATTATGTCCTGAGGCTTTTGTCACACCTGTATGCTACGTTTACACACGTTATGCATGTTGGTGTGAGGCTGTTCTATTTATTCTAAATGGCAATCCAATGTACTTTCCCAGTGCACAGTAATGCTATGTACACACGACCGGACTTTGACGGACTGAACTCCGAAGGACTTTTTGACGGAGCTCCAACGAATCGGACTTGCCTACACATGATCACTCCAAAGTCCGATAGTTTCGAACGTGATGACGTACGACCGGACTAGAATGAGGAAGTTTATAGCCAGTAGCCAATAGCTGCCCTTGCGTCGTTTTTTGTCTGTCGGACTAGCATACTGACGAACTGATTTTTCGATCGGACTCAAAACCATCGGAAAGATTTGAAACATGTTCTATTTCTAAAGTCAGTCAGATTTTTTTCGACAGCAAAGGTCCGATGAAGCCCGCACACGATCGAATTGGCCGACTGATTTGTTCCGTCGGACCAGTTCGGTTGAAAAGTCCGGTCCTGTGACCACGGCATAACAGCTACTGTGCGTTTTTAGGGTTGCCACTTTTTCTTCAAGCCAAACCCCAATACTTTAGTGGCATACAGCAAATTATTATTATTATTATTATTATTATTATTATTTTAGTATACACTATAGGATAACAGACCTGGGACACCTTTGTCCCCGTGCCAAAGAGAACAGTATTGCGGTGCGCATAGTGCCCCTAACACTCCTGTCAGGCCCTGTTCAGAGCTACATTCATGTCTGAATAATGTGTACGGGTTTCAGGTGGAGTCAACAGGTGGAAACCATACGTGCGTAGTGTTGCCAAAAATGCTGCATACACGCTTTTTCGGTGGTCCTTGGAATTGAATGGGCATCCCTAATGCAATGTACATTTAATGCACTGCAGTGGACAGGGCCGGTGTGGATGGACCATTAAAGTGCCACTCCATTCTTAATATAAAGGAATAAAAAAAATATAAAAGTCATATAATCACATTACAGGTGTGTAATATACACCAGATAAGCAATTCCAGTGCAATTTTGGAAACTTTTGCATCATTTTCATTCATTGTGGGTGAATTAGAAAAAATTAAGAAAATAATTTGCATGCTTCCAATATGAAACGCCCATCTCGAGTTTTGTTATGGTATCATGTCACTTCCTGGGCATCGATATTATAAACTGTATGAATAGCGTTACGCTGTGATGTCATCAGCTGGGCACATGTAATGTCAGCTTAATATACAGTATATTGCTACATCACTGAGGGCCCATGGAGATTGGTGGGTTACAGTAACTGCATGTTACCACAATGCACAGACCGTAGTGCAGTGTATTGTCAACACACAATGCACCACCTTGCACCACAACACATGGTGTGTGTGCAATGTGGCGTACTGAGTTAAAAAAAAAAAAAGTGGATGTTTGGTGCAAAACAGTCACCCTCACCTTATTCAAACTGGGCTACCTTACCAGAGCACACCTAAGGCCCCTTTCACACTTGTGTGACTCGGGACTGCAAAGTTGCATGACAAGTCGTTCCCCATGACTTCCAATGAGTACCATTCATATCTGTGCGACTTCAAGTCCTGCCGACTTCAAAGTAGTCCATAAAGTTGAGGTCCATTGACCTCAAATTTACACAGGTGTTCCCCGAAATCACAGCAAAATCACGCAGTGTGAAAGGGGCCTAAAGGCACAGTAATGCATTTTGTTGGGCCCGTTCACACCAGCAGTGTGCAATAAAAACCGCACATCACGCTATTTACTTTTTTTTTCTGCTAACTTTATTGAGATGTCACAAAGTGCCGTATCATTAAATTATATTGTCCCTCGCATGGTGCAGTGGATTGCATCACACCTCTAGAAAAAAGTACTGCGTTCTGTACTGTTTTTCAGTGCACACAGTGGTGTGATCTGACGTGATAGGTAATCAGGCTTCTTTCCTTGTCTATGCATTGGGATTGTGATGGACAATGCCACCAATCGCAGCCCAATGCATCTGGTGTAAATGAGTCCTGTGTGGCACAATATGAAGGGACCCTGAAAGTCTGTTTAAAGGCTGTCATTACTCAGTTTAAGGTTTATACCCATACTGTACCACAAAGCTTTTGTTCTGCTGTGCTGAATGTAGAATCTCCAAAATACATTTTTTAGATAATATATTCATGTTTTTTGTTTTATTTTTTTTTTAATCGAAAATCAATATATTCATGTTTATGTGGAGTTCCCTGAGTTTAGGGCAGTAATAAAACCTGAATTGTGATATTGTGAAGAGCACCTACTGATGCTTGGCCTGTCTTGTCTTGGGGCCCCCCGAGTGTGCTGTTCCAAGCACCGTCAACGTGCAGTTTGCAGTTATCGTGGGACATACACAAATGTCTGACAGAAACCTTTCAATTTTTTTTTTTTTTAATATCTGAGTACCCCATTATATATGAGACCCTGACTCATAGCTTGTGGCACATAGAATCTACATATCAAAGGGAGGACAATGTCTACATAGGTGTGTACGCGGGTGTCTCCTTTTGACTACGCTATGTTTTGGGCGGGGTCTACTGTGCCCGTGCACGTGGGATAACTCTCGCACGGAGCGCGCTCATTAATGTCCAGGACCAGGCAAAGCCTGCAGTCATGTAAAGAATCTAACATTAAGGCCGTTCCGCAACTTAGAGATTCCTCTGAAAAGCAACTTGTCCCGTGTCGCTACACATTGTAACTTGTATGGTTGCATTAGGAGGGACATGCTGAGCCTGCGCCCACTCCACCAGTCCAGCGTACCTCTGTTACCTCACTCCCAGTAACAGAATGGGGTCCCGCAGAGCACCTAGCGCGGCCCTCATGCATGCTCTCGCTTAACTCATTCCTTATGGTACCTCGTTACTAGGCCATAGATCTCCATAACTCCAGTCTGCTCCTGGTTGCCATGGGAGATGGACAGCTAGGGAGGGAGCCAGAACATCTTTCCCCCCCCCCCCTCGCTACTGGAGGACTGTCCCCTTACCAGGTACCATACCTAATGACTAGTTGGTTGTAGTTTGCTTTGTTCACTTAGTTACTCATAGCAACTACACTCCTTTTGTCCCTGCAACATTAACCCTGTGTAGCAGTATTACTTCATACCCCACATGTGCTTTACAGACCCAGGTTGTTTTGGCATACACCAGAACCATCATGCACCCCTTTGAATAACTTCAGGCCAGACTCAGATGGTTAATGCAACTTTACTGTAAAAATGCAGCATGACAGTACATAACGAATACCGTCCTTTCCCTAAACCTAACTAAGATAACGTAGTGGCCTACGCATGCCATAAGGTAATAGTCTATAAAGGCAAAGTCCATACTTGGATAATGTCTGCGATTCCCAGTTTCTACAGGCTGGGTTCACATATGTGCGGCTGCGGTTCCGGTGTGTTCTTGTTCACTGGTTCAGGTGCGAATCAGATCAGAATTTTTGCCTGAATTTGCACCTGAACCGGACCCAAACACGCACAGGACCCTTTTGGACAGTGGCAGTTGGTGCTGTATAGTTTGGGGGGTGGCGGGGGGTGTTGTTTGTTCGTCCCCCCCACCAGCTTTGCACTTACCCCATCTAGCAGCTTCGGCTTCTTCCCGCGCCTCCTCCTCCTAGGCAGCAGCTTCCTCCTGTGTCTCCGGCTTCAATACGATCGCTTCTCCCCTCGGCCAATCGGCTCTCAAATCCCGCTTCCTGATTGGCCAGAAGGAGAATAAGGAAGACAATGGTGAATATTAATTCGCTATTGTTACACAATTTGGTGAGCTCAGGACGCGAGTTTCGGGTGGAGGAACTTGACTGTCCTGACCTCAACCCGATAGCACATTATAGTTAGCAGATATATTTTCTTAACGTTATCATTAGACTTGTATAGCGCCGTCAATTTATGCAGCTCTTTACATATACATATATATTATACATTCACATCAGTCCCTACCCTCAAGGAGCTTATAATCTAAGGTCCTTAACTCACATTCATACATACTAGGGCCAATTTAGACAGGATCCAATTAGCCTACAAGCATGTCTTTGGAGTGTGGGGGGAAACCCACGCAGGCACAGGGAGAACATGCAAACTCCAGGCAAGTGGTGTCGTGGGTTGAGATTCAAACCAGCAAACCTTTTTACTGCTAGGTGAAAGTGCTATCCACTACACCACTGTGCTGCCCAACATGGATTAAAATCTCACGTATGCTTAGGACAGAGTCAGCAACCTGCGGGCTGCACCTGGCCCACCACCACTAAATTTCCGGCCCGCCAGTGCCCGTGATTAATTTAAGTGATTGGATGTTTAATACGGTTATCTGCAAAATTGTCTGTTAGATGATAAAACTGCAGCTATATACCTCACTAAGGGTGCCACTCGGAGCTCAGATTGCCTGCCGCCTCTCTTCTCCCTCCCCTCCTGACTGGCGTCATGCTCGGCCCCGCCTCTTGAATTGTCAGACGAGGAGAAGAGAAGCGGCGAGTATTCTGAGTGCCGAGTGGCGCTCTTATATGATAAAACTGCAGCTATATACCTCATTAAGAGCGCCACTCGGCACTCAGAATACTCGCCGCTTCTCTTCTCCTCGTCTGACAATTCAAGAGGCGGGGCCGAGCATGATGCCAGTCAGGAGGGGAGGGAGAAGAGAGGCGGCAGGCAATCTGAGCTCCGAGTGGCACCCTTAGTGAGGTATATAGCTGCAGTTTTATCATATAACAGACACTTTTGCAGATAACAGTATTAAACAGTGAATAATAAGAATATTCAGGGCCATCTTTAATATTGTCTGGACCCAGCCACTGTACCCCCCAGTCCACAGCCACCTCTGTACCCCCCAGTCCACAGCCACCTCTGTACCCCCCCTGTCCACAGCCACCTCCATACCCCCCCCCCCTGTCCACAGCCACCTCTGTACCCCCCCTGTCCACAGCCACCTCTATCCCCCCTGTCCACAGCCACCTCTGTACCCCCCCCAGTCCACAGCCACCTCTGTATCCCCCCCCTGTCCACAGCCACCTCTGTACTGTACCCCCCAGTCCACAGCCACCTCTGTAGCCCCCCTGTCCACAGCCACCTCTGTACCTCCCCTGTCCACAGCCACCTCTGTACCTCCCCCGTCCACAGCCACCTCTGTACCTCCCCCGTCCACAGCCACCTCTGTACCTCCCCCGTCCACAGCCACCTCTGTACCTCCCCCGTCCACAGCCACCTCCTGTACCCCCCCAGTCCACAGCCACCTCCTGTACCCCCCCAGTCCACAGCCACCTCTGTACCCCCCTGTCCACAGCCACCTCTGTACCCCCCCATCCACATCCACCACTGTACCCCCCACTTCACAGCCACCTCTGTACCCCCCCCCCCCACAGTCTACAGCCACCTCTGTAACCCCCCCAACTTAATTTATTAGCAGGTGAATGCGGCCCTCCATGTATTCCCATACATTGAATCCGGCCCTTAAGTGGAAAAAGGATGCTGACCCCTGTCTTAGGAGGTGTTGTGGCAACTGTTTGAAATCCAAAGAGAAAATGTACAAAGGTTTTGGGGCAGAAAATCATATTCCAGCAGCAGTGTGTGTCTGTTTAGAGGCTGTAGTGGTGAATGGTGTTAGAATACAGGCAGGGGGGGACAATCCTCTGAATAGTGACATGTACAGTTTGGTGGAGGAACACACAAGAAACGTGGACACATACTCTGACAGGGTGTGCACAGCTTGTTTATTGAAAATCCAGTCTGAGCAGTCCTATGATGTCACAGCCGACTGAGGGAATCCCTCTGCAAATCTCACAAGCCCAGACAGGGAAACCCTTCACTGGCCTCACATTGGAGGGGGAGGAGGAGGGAGCCCTTCACTGGCCTCACATAGGAGGAGGGGGAGGAGGGAATCCTGTACTGGGCCCTCACACAGGGAGGGAGCTTCCAGGAACAGAACAACAGACCAAAACAAAGTGAGAGCAGGGCTGAGGTTTCCTGCCCCCACCACTGAGGATATCCCAGCAAGAGGCTCCCTATACATGTCATCAGTCTGAAAGGGAAAGTTGTGCCGTTGTCCATAACAACCAGAAACATAGTCTACAATCCACACTGTACACTGCCACTGGGGGACACAACCCCCCCCCCCCCCCCACACACACACACACACATAATACAATCTACACTGCTGTGGGAATACAACATGCAGTATAAGATCCACATTGTACACTGCCATGGCAACACAACATACACACAATATACAATTCACACCACCACAGTGATGCAATACACACACAGTACACATGTCATACACTACAGCCTATGTCTTTGACAAAACAAGTCCAATTTACTGTAGTGTGAAGAAAAATAATGTTTCCCAATGCTGTCAAAGTGTGACTTTCTAGGTATAAACATCTATATGTTGTGTCCCATGTGGCAGTGTACAGCATGGATTGTCTCCCTGTTTCAGTGTGGACAGTATACTCTGTGTGTTGTGTCCCCCTAAGGGCAGTGTGGATTGCATACTATGTTTTGCGCTGCGTAAATTGACAGCGCTATATAAGTACCTTAAATAATAATATTCCCATAGCAGTACGGATTGTAGTGTGTGTGTGTGTGGGGGGGGGGGGCGGGGGTCCTCAGTGACAGAGTACAGTGCGGATTGTATACTGTGTGTATGTTGTGGTCCCATTACAATGCACAATTTGTGTATGTTGTGTCCCTGTGGAATTGTACAGTGTGGATTGTATGCTGTGTGTGTGTGTGGTGTAACCACTAAACTATACAGGTGTGTGGTGTGTCCCCATGGCAGTGTACAGTTTGGATTGTATAGTGTGTGTGTGTTGTGTCCCTATGGTAGCTTTATAGTGTGGATTGTAGAACATGTGTGTTGTATTCCTATGTCAGTGTAGATTGTATACTATGTGTAAGTGGTTTTCCTACAGCAGTGTAGATTGTATAGTGTGTGTGTGTGTTGTGTTGTGTTCCTATGTCAATGTGCAGTGTAGATTGTATACTGTGTTTTGTGTTCCTATGTCAGTGTGCAGAGTAGATTATATACTATATAATGTGTTCCTATGGCAGTGTGTAGTGTAGATTGTATACTGTGTTCCTATGGCAGTGTGCATTGTATACGGTGTGTGTTGTGTTCCTGTGGTGGTGTGCAGTGTAGATTGTATATTGTGTGTGTTGTGTTCCTATGGCAGTGTAGATTGTATACTGTGTTCCTATGGCAGTGTGCAGAGTAGATTGTATATTGTGTGTGTTGTGTTCCTATGGCAGTGTAGATTGTATACTGTGTTCCTATGGCAGTGTGCAGAGAAGATTGTATATTGTGTGTGTTGTTTTCTTATGGCAGTGTGCAGTGTAGATTGTATACTGTGTTCATATGGCAGTGTGCAGTGTAGATTGTATATTGTGTGTGTTGTGTCCCTATGGCAGTGTGCAGAGTAGATTGTATATTGTGTTTGTTGTGTTCCTATGGCAGTGTGCAGTGTAGATTGTATGCTGTGTTCCTATGGCAGTGTGCAGTGTACATTGTATACGGTGTGTGTTGTGTTCCTATGGCAGTGTGCAGTGTAGATTGTATATTGTGTGTGTTGTGTTCCTATAGCAGTGTGCAGAGTAGATTGTATATTGTGTGTGTTGTGTTCCTATGGCAGTGTAGATTGTATACTGTGTTCCTATGGCAGTGTGCAGTGTACATTGTATACGGTGTGTGTTGTGTTCCTATGGCAGTGTGCAGTGTAGATTGTATATTGTGTGTGTTGTGTCCCCATGGCAGTGTACAGAACCCCTCCCCTCTCGCTCTCCTCTCAGGGCTCTTCCCGGCAGCCCCGCCCTTCGGACGGATGTTTTCCTTATAAGGATAACTGCGTCAGTGGATTCCCGATGGCCGAACCAAAACGGGTAACCCACGGGGGGGGATCTGCAGACACATTATGCGGTTGTGGCGAGTTGTGATCAGTCAGGAGAAGTGATAACACGGCTGTAGCGATCAATCTGACTCTGGCATTGTGATTCGTGTAACGGAGGCTGCGGCAGGGCTGTGTGGAGTGCTCCTCTCCTCCCCCACACACATGGTCCGTCCCGTTTTTTACGTCACCCATTCATAAACTGCATGACAGCGAGTATAAAAGGCAGCCGAGCAGCGACTTCTGGCAGTGACAGCTCCGGAATTATCGGACGATCTTTTGCTTTATACACAACAGACATGTACCACGGCTTATTCAGCAACAGCACCGACTACGAGGCGACATCCTCTCGGTGTAGCAGCGCCTCTCCAGCCGGAGACAGCATGGCTTACTACCCGTCCCCGTCCGCCTCCCTCTCCAGCATGGGATCCCCGCTCACCCCGCCGGTAAGTGGGCGACAGAAGACGTGATATTGGGGGGGGGGGGGGATCTGCTTTTGGGGTGTTGATCTTACACTGGACCCGGCTTTATAGGGTGGGATGAGCCTGGATCGGGCTCTTTACGGGTCACTATGTCTGAATATGGGGGCTTAGCTATGATTGGATTGGGGTAATGCTGGCTAAATGGGGGGTGTTCAGCACAGGCAATATGGATTGAAGTTAACGGTGCCTGGATTGGGGTTAATGATGTCTGGATTAAGGTGCACAGTGCTTGTGATATGGGTTGGGGCACACCAATGACATGGATTGGGGGTGCACGGGTGATATGGGCTGGGGTTAATGGTGTCTGGCTTGGGGTGCAGATGCCCTAGACTCGGGGTACACAAGTAACACAGATTGGGGTGCACAGGGCTGGTGATATAGGGTTGGGGTATACAGGTAGCATGGATTAGGGTGCTGGTGATATGCACTGGGGTTAATGCTTTCTGGATTGGGGTGCACATTGCTGCTGGTATAGATTGGGGGTGCACAGGTGATATGGACTGGGGTTAATGCTGTCTGGATTGGGGGTGCACAGTGATGTTGATATGGGTTGGGGGTATACAGGTAGCATGGATTAGGGTGCAGGTGATGTGCACTAGAGTTGATGCTTTCTGGGGTGCACAGTGTTGGTGATATGGGTTGGGGTCCACTGTGCCAGTGATATGGATTGGGGTGCAGGTGATGTGGATCTGGATTAATGCTGTCTGAATTGGGTTGCATAGTGCAGACTTTTGCAGCTCTGCTTGCTTGCTGCATAGTGCAGTGGCTGGGCTGAGCAGCTCCCCCCTCCTGTGTGTGTAAAGCGGATTCATTGATAAAACACTTCCAGAGTTCATTCAGGAGACTCCAGAGCGGCCCCTGCGTCACTAGTGACGTCAGGGCTATTTTTATCCCCTTCTGTCTGGTGTGCTGGGATTGGAAATGCAGCTCCCTCTGGATCAGCCCATTCAGCGTGTGTGCACAGAGGGAGGGGAAGGTGGAGGGGGGAACATGGTGACTTGTCACACGTTATACTTAATGTCCATTTCTTCTTTAATTTCAGGAATTTGGCACAGACTCCAACAACAGCTTTGTCCCCACCGTCACAGCCATCTCCACCTCACCAGACCTGCAGTGGTTGGTCCAGCCTACTATCGTCTCATCTGTGGCTCCATCCCAGACCAGAGTTCACCCCTATGGAGCAGTTCCAGCCTACAGCCGCAGCGGGGTGTTAAAAAGCTCTTCTGGCAGAGGACAGAGCCAGGGCAGGAGAGGAAAAGTTGAACAGGTAATTGTCCAGATAATGTGTGGCATTTGCAGTCTTTGCTTTTGCTCTCATTACATATTAGACTCTGCAGATTTATTCCTGAGTTCTAACTGGCTTTTCTTTTTATTTTCACAGCTTTCTCCCGAGGAAGAGGAGAAAAGGAAAGTTAGACGTGAAAGGAACAAGATGGCAGCAGCTAAATGCCGTAACCGTCGCCGAGAGCTGACAGACACCCTCCAAGCTGTAAGTAGATGTCCTTTTTAGCCTTTTGCTGTTGTACAGATCTAGTCTTGCATACCAGGTGCATTACTGTGTGCTAGAATCCCCCTAATCGGTTGGCTTCTTTTTTTTTCTTTTTCTCAGGAAACTGACGAGCTGGAGGATGAGAAGTCAATCCTGCAGGCTGAGATTGCAACTCTTCTGAAAGAGAAGGAAAAGCTTGAGTTCATCCTTGCTGCTCACAAACCTGCCTGCAAGATTCCACATGACTTGGACGCAACCTTCCAGGACCTGACCTCAACCCTGGACCTGACCCCCTCCCTGACATCCTCCTTGGACCTGTCTTTGCTCCCAGAAGTGACTAGCTCTTCCAGCTCCCAGGAAGCCACAATGGAGCCTATGTTTTCCATCAGCCTCCCACAGTCTTCCATCCCTGAGAAGGAAACCTCCCAGCTGCAGGTATCCCTGGGACTCAAATCTGAGCCTCTGGATGACTTCCTGTTCGGCACCCCTTCCACGGGGTCTTCTGACGCAGCTCGCTCTGTTCCTGATGTGGATTTGACAAGCACACTATACACTTCTGAATGGGAGCCCCTGTATAACACATTGTCTGTGGACATGGAGCCTCTGTGTACCCCTGTTGTTACCTGCACCCCAACATGTACCACCTACACCACTTCTTTTGTCTTCACATACCCAGAATCTGAACCCTTTCCCAACTGTGGAGCCACCCATAGGAGGGAGAGCAGCAGCAATGAGCAATCCTCGGACTCTCTCAACTCTCCCACTCTACTGGCCTTGTAATGCCCAAGGTGAAGTTGACCTAGGACTGTAGCCACACAGTGGTCACAGCATGGTGACTCTCCGCAGGCAGTAAGGGATGTGGTTTTCTGCCTCACCTTTAGTAAGACTGCCTCCTTGCTGCTATAAGTGTACACTGTGCATGTGTAGTCCATTCATCTCTGGCCAAAGTTGTAGTTGTGAAAAGCCTCGACTGAGCACACTGTCACTGCTAGAGCAAGGGTTGCCAACCTTCCCAGTGCCCGAAAAACTGCCACCCTGTCCTGCTGGCTGTGACTGGCGGATGTCTCCCTCTTCTTCCAACTGCCACCGAAGGCCGATACCTCTTCCTGACATGTAGCACTGGCATGGACCTTGTTGTGACTCCTGTTTTTTAATATGTAGCATGTTGTATCCTCGCTGCTGCGTCAGTGATGGTGTTTACATGTCTTGTGTTTTCATTATCCTGGTTTGGAAGCTACGGGCTGTTCATACAGCAGTTTTGTTATGGTGCTGGCTGCTTGTGGGCCGCTCTCATACGGAGCTCCATAACAGCCAAGATTTTTTTATTTTTGATCTAGAGTATATATGATATATAAATATATTAAACCCTCCCCTCCGAAGCCGGACACATGGTGAACGTGCAGTATCTTCCGTTTGATTGTAACACTCAGTCTTTGCTGTCTTTCCAAGTTTTCCATGAAAACGTTTTATTTCTTGTAGACGGTTTCGTTAATTTATTTTGAATTTTGAGAATATTTATATTTTTATTTGTATTTTTGTTTTCTACTTTTGCGGACAGAGGGCCTGAAACAACTTATAGCATATTGTTTTTTTGCTTCTTGTCCAAGACATGGAGAATAAATTGTATTTGCATTCAATGCAGCTCTTGGTGTCTTGAGTTTTCATTATCCTGAGTGCTGAGTTTATGGTGCGCTATTACACTCGTACTTTCCAGAGGCAGACCTCTCATATATGTAGGAAGCTTTTATTAGATCTGTAAGAACGCTCTTCAGGAAATAACAATTCACCTAGATCTGCTCTTCAACTTTATAAATCCACTCATCATACACTGTATAAGGCTCGGCACGATGACACAACATTTTACCTGATCGAATCATTGTGGCCGGTATCGCTGCCTAAGACTGACCACTAGAAATCAGTTCCTGAGAACTGCGTATATCCTGTACTCAATTAGGTAATAGGGGGGTTTATAGCTCTCAGAAGCTCTATGGCTTTGCAGGGGGGGGGGGGGGGGTGTGAATCCATGGAGTAGATTAATGACTCTTAGGGTCCTTTCACAGTGGGGCGGTTTGCAGGCGCTATTGCGCTAATAATAGCGTCTGCAAACCAACCCGAAAGTGCCGCTGCTTTGATTCCAGTGTGAAAGCCCCGAGGGCTTTCACACTGGAGCGGTGCGCTAGCAGAACGGGAAAAGTCCTACTAGCAGCATCTTTGGAGCGGTGAAGGAGCGGAGCCCCACCCCCCCCCCCCGCTAGCAGCCAAATACCGACGGTAAAGCGCCGCTTACGATAGCGGCGCTTTACCGACAACGCCGCCCATGCCCCAGTGTGAAAGGGCCCTTATGATGGGTGGGGAGTGCTCAAGATATTTAGAATGCTGAAATATTTTTCTAAATACAGGAAGAAAACATAATCTATTGCAGCCTAACAGTTCTTGGATGTGGTAGCTGCATTAGTTTGGTTTTTCTTCCCTTTTTTTTTTTTTAAAATCCGGTGATCCTGCTAGAAACACACTTCCTGTTCTAGGGTGACAACACACACTCACTGTACTAATATGTAGAACAGGGATATGCAATTAGCAGACCTTCAGCTGTTGCAGAACTACAAGTCCCATGAGGCATAGCAAGACTCAAGCATGACACTCAGAGGCAGAGGCATGATGGGGCTTGTAGTTGTGCAACAGCTGGAGGTCTGCTAATTGCATATCCCTGATCTAGCAGAAACGCTGTCACCCTAAAGCTGGCTACACATGATACAATTTTCCTTTTAGATTTACCAAAACCATATAATATGAGGTCAAACCTAAACACTTTCCATTGTAAGCAATCAGGCAGGTCCTTGCACTACTAAAAAAGAAAGAAGGACGGCGCCCTCTAAGTGCAGCATGTATGTTAAAAATATTTATTACAATAGATAAAAACACTCACATTTGAGTTGCTAAAAACCAGCATGTAAAGTAGTTTCATCCGCGTGCTCTCGGGGGATGTGGGTGTCACGGGCCAGTTCAGGGGTTCCTGGGATGTGAGTCCTTGCACTACATAGTTGAAGGTAAATCTAAAGGAAATCGAACAAAAAAAAAAAATTGTATGAGGTGTAGCCATGCTAAGACTGGATTACTGAGCACCTCATGCTCAAAACAAAGAGGGGAGTTGTTCAGTTGAACTAGATAGGGTTGGAGTAAGCTTGACAGAGGGTACAGGATAGCACTAGATTTCCCCAGTCGTCTTCCAGGACAGCCGATAAGACAGAGCTCCGCCCATTGGGACCAAAAACATGTTGCCCCCCCCCAAGAGAATATAGGGCAGTCCTCCAGGCTCCTGCTTCATTTTTAGGGGCTCCCTGAACCATTGGAAGGTCTTCCCCCAAGGGCTGCTATATTGCTGTCAGAATCAACATTGCATTGTGTCACTTCCTGAACAGATAATGCCTTCAATAGCATATTAACCAGGCCCAAAGGGAGCACATAAGTGAAGTTCCATTGTTCAGGTTTACATGCGCTTTAATTGACAAAACCGAGGCAGACAGTAGTTGCAGTCTGTAAGGCGTCGTTAACACCATGTGCAGAGATGTACCCTCTTCACACTACAACACTGGTATCAGGTGCAGATTTTTTTTTTCCTGCACAGGAATCTGCAACATGTATGCAGTTTTCTGTGCAGCACAAAAAAAAAAAAACTGACATGACATCAACATTATGGTATGAACAGGGCAGAAGAGAAAGTGAGGACACAGGGTGTGATGTGCAAATCAACATGCATAGAAAGGCACATGAAAACTGATGTAAATTCATGTCTCTGCAAGTGAAATCTGCATCTGTTTTTTTATGCCTGTATGGCATGAAGGAGGCCTTATTCCTGCAGTTCTGAATCTGTCGATCACTGACAAAGTTTGAGCAAGGTGACGCGCGGCTATTATTCAATACAACAGCCTGTTGGCCGCGATATGGAAAGGAAAATGCCCTTCTGATCTGTAGTCCACCCATCTGACCCACAGTCCACACAGACTTCTCACCGTAGGGCCAAACGAGTTGTTACTCAGCATTGTTACCTGGTGTTGGAAATGGCTACATTGTTGTATTAAAAGTGTATGTCATTTGTTTTATGATGTAGATATCACAATCGTTGGGTTCGCACATTCTACTACCAAGCCTTCATCAACATAAAAAACAAAAAACATAAAGCTGGCTACACACTATACAGTTTTATTGTACAACTTTCCTTTTAGATTTACCAAAACCCTATAATATTAGGTCAAACCTCAATACTTTCAAATTGTATGCAATCAGGCAGGCCCTTGCACTACACAGTTGAAGGTAAATCTGAAGCAAATTAAACAACAAAAATTGTATAATGTGTATCCAGTTTAAGAAATGTCAAATGCGTAGTACATGCAGCCATAGAGCAAAACCTATTACACACGAGGTAGTAGAATTAGCAGGGACAACCCTACACATCATTTTATAACCTAGACAGACATTTTCAACCGTTTTACACCAAAGAAACCCCTGAAATAGTATTAAAGCGGAGCTCCTCCCAAAAGGGGAAGTTCTGCTTGTTTGCAACCTCTACTGCCACATTTGATGCTTTTTTTTGGGGGGGGGAGCGGGTACCTGGTTTTGAGAATAGACTAATTTGCTGGTTTTGATAGGTACCCACTCCAACTTTTGCTCGGATTGCCTAGGCGATCCAACCGAAAGTTCTCTTCTCCCCCTCCCTCCCTGCAGTCTTCTGGGACACGTCACAGGTCCCAGAAAACTGTAGGACCATTCACAACGGGCACCGCGACTCGCATATGCGCAGTGGGCACCCGGATGCAGCAATCTGTCACAGCCGGGTGCCCAAAGTTGAAGTGCTGGCATCTGGGAAAGAGGCCCTTTCCCCATTCCACATCACAAGTCCCAGAAGTCTACGGAACCGCTCACAAGGCGCAGCTCAGCTCGCGCTTGCACAGTAGGACACCGGTTGTGAAGCCGCAGGGCTTCACTGCCTGCCTCCCTTACTTTAGATGCCGGCGCCTGCACCCCGAAGCCGATTGAAGAATTGGCTCCGGTGAAGACACTACTGGATTCCTGGACGTAAGTAAGAGTCCTTATATTAAAAGTCAGCAGCTACAGTATTTGTAGCTGCAGAATTTTAATGTTTCAGGGGGAACATGGAGCTCCTCTTTAAGGTCTCGGGGGGAACTCTTACAAAAACGAATTCAATAGAGGGCCAGTATGCCTTTGGTGGTCAGTGGGAAGAATGCAAACCTTACAGTGGTGGTCAGAATGCCACCCTTACATAGAGCTAAAAATATAATTGGGTCATGTTGCTGATTTTGTGCTGTCCCTGGAATTATGTAGGCACCTTCAGACCTCTCACTGGGGAATCAATCAGGTCCGCCTGTCCGTTTTTCAGGTGGACCATCTATTGCTCCCAATGGAGCAGCTGATGTCAATGGACATGTGACCGTTGACACCCCGTCGACATCCGATTCTGTCCACTAAAAACAGATGGATGGGGATCCGTTCCTCATCCCTCCAACTGATCGGATAAAAACGGATAGGCGGTCCGTTTCCGTCCGACAGCCCACAGAGGACAGCGGGCTGTGTCTGCTCTGCATCAGCAGAGCGTACACGGACCTGTCCCCCACCTGCTTAGCGGGGATCAGCAGAAAGATCTGCCGAGTGGGTGGATCCGCTGGCGGACTCGGCTAGTGTAAAAGTGGCCTTTAGATAGGAGGTCAATTAGCCACAGCTTAAGGAACCCCTAGTAATCTTCAGGGGAACATTAGGGTTCCACGGAACCCTGGTTAGAATGGCTGATCCAGAAGGTAAATGGGTAGTAAGGCCAGGCATTCCCTGCAGTGTGCCACTTATCCCAGGTACATATTTATAGAAGCCCCAATATGTTTACTTGTGTCTCCCAAGAAGAGGTCAAGTGCAAGGAACACATAAGCCAACTGCTCTCTAGATCAGGGTTTCTCAACCAGGGTTCCTTGAGCAATTTCTGCCTCTCATATAAGTGCCCACTGACACCACTGATCCTTTTAGCTATCTGTAAGGAGGGGAATTCTTCCCAATGACCACAAGTGTAAGGAGCATTCTTCCCACTGACCAAACTAATGTATCATGAGTTGTAGATAAAGTCATTTTCAGCAGAGGTTCCCTGAGACTGCAAAGTTATTTCAAGGGTTGCTCTGTGATGAAAAAGGCTGTTCTAGGTTAATGAATCAGATGAAGGGTCAAATCTTTATTGGCTCTTAAGTCTGACGGGAGGCTGGGGACACAACTTGTCCCCTTTTTTTTTAATCCTTTCCCATTTATTTTCCTGTCCTCTTTCCGCTACACTCTCGCTTCTTGCCTACCCTCCTCTCATAAGACTAATATAACAAAGCATGTCACAATCATACCTATTTAAAAGATGAACTAAATCCATTGTTAGGAAAAAAAAAAAAAAAACATCCGCCAGTATTGCTCATCACATCACAAAGCATCTTCAAAATAGCGTACTTCACAGAACTCACACTCTGTATTGTAGAAAACCGTTGTGTTAAAGCTCAACAGTTGAAGCATCAAATGAGCATGTCATTCCCATCATACCCTGGGAAGAGATTTCTGTATGTACCTGAACCTTCCCTACATCATATAGCCACAGATTAGAAAGCTAAAGCGCCATTAAACCCAAAAACAAGAATGTCTTATATTACAGCTTACCAATTCTTAGATGTGATGGCTGCATTTGTTTTCTTTTTTTTTTAAAGCTTTTTTCCCCTTTATTTTCCCCTGGTGATCCAGCCAGTAAGTCTGTTATGTTTTAAATTCCTTTGACAGACTAAGCTGTCCAGCAAAACTGGCAGTTAGAATGTTGATACAAACCATTTACGACTGACAGGGGTGCTTACAATGGTCACCTTTTATTCATTTATGTAAAAGGTTTATGCCAAAAGGCAAACAGCTGTAATGGCTTAGAATGTGTTAGTTGGAGTTCAGGTTTCATTCGCTGGCCACTTAGTCCATCCAAGCCAGCTAGTGCCCCTGACGCCATTCCCCCCCCCCCCCAGATTGAAAATGCTTCTGTCCAAAGGTGTCTCTGTTGCTTCTCCATCCAGAGTGGAGACACCCTAAGACGGGAGGTGTGTTACTGGCCAGATCACCAGGTGAAAATAAAATAAAAGAAAAAGACTTAAAAAGGAATGTAATGCAGCCACCACATTGAAAGATTGGTGAGCTGCAATATATGACATTTTTTTTATGGGCTTATTACCTTTTTAGATATGTGTCTTCTGTCCAAAGGTGTCTCTGTTGCTTCTCCATCCAGAGTGGAGACACCCTAAGACGGGAGGTGTGCTACTGGCCAGATCACCAGGTGAAAATAAAATAAAAGAAAAAGACTTAAAAAGGAATGTAATGGAGCCACCACATTGAAAGATTGCTGAGCTGCAATATATGACATTTTTTTTATGGGCTTATTACCTCTTTAGATATGTAATTCAAGCATTTATGGTTAGGTAAAGAAATGCCATCACTGCATATTCTGCCTGTAGCTCTAAAAAGATGTTGCGTGCCGTAAAGGCTCTGGAGTGTCTTTCACTGAGGCCTGAAATCGCAGGTGGGTTTCCATTCTGATTCTAGAGGGCTTAGCAAAGAGCGCCCTCTGCTGGCAATTATAACTAATGACATCCTGGAGACCTGCTCTGTAATAACAAATTCTCGTATACCTTTGAGATACTAGATCCCCATAAAGCTGCTGGGATTTATACGTGTATCACTTGCCCCGAAGGAGCTGCTGGTATTTGATTGGGCTTACCGTTCCTTTACTGTTTCACCATATCCGTCATAGGGGTCCCATTAAAGACTTCTTTTTAGTAATTTCAGCTCCGACACACAGTCTCTTTCTTCAATGCTTCATTTAAGAAAGACACATGAAATAGAGGGATGGAAGGTTTACGGGGAATTCAGGTACCTTGAAATTGCAGATCAGGAACACTCTCCTTGATCCAGAGGGCAACAGCTCCACAACTGGATTCAGCAACCACCAGACAGGCCTCTCTCACTGACCTAGCAGCCAATGTGATGCTTGGTCATAGTCTCTGCCACAGACTTTAAGATTTGGTGTAACTGTTACACAATCCTCTGCCACAGGATTGGGTAATTAGCGACTTGTTGCAATATCAAAGGCTTGATCACATTGTACCGGTTCCCTCTTTTTTTTACTTACAGTACTGTGTGGTATGTGACCCGGGATGCATCCTCCAACTGAGTCTCCAGGCTCTTCTAGAGGCACCGGCCTTATTGTGCAGTCCTCTCCTGAAAAGTCCTCCCCTGGATTCTCCAGTCGCTCGGCTTCTTCCTCGGCAAGACAGCACAGAACCATCCCTGGATCGGTAGGCCCCAAGACTTTTGGGCCTACCTTCAGTAACGACACCTTGGGCCAGCCGGCCCCGAGACAAACTTGACAGCAGCGACACACCTTAGGCCAGGAGGGCCATCAGGTCGGAACTCCCTTGTGTCACGGGGTCTGTCCCTTAAGTACCCTCTCCCAGAATTCACAGCAGGCAGACCACACCCACTGACTGTTTCCAGGCAAGTAGGCACTCAATACACCCAGCTTGTTGCAATTTCCAACCTTGGCCGAAATAATAGGGCGCCATCCCTAGGCCAAGGGGAAAACCACACAACCAGCCAAGCTGAAACAGAACCAGAATTTACAATAATTGCAGTCTGAGCTAAACTACAGCTTCAGACAACTACATTTTTACTTGTAGTGTCTGTATTAAAAATACCAGCGCTACATACGTGCTACTCTAATACACTGTATTACCAAATGTATTGTGACACCTACATTTACATGCACAAGAACTTTAATGACATCCCAGTCTTAGTCCGTAGGGTTCAATATTGAGTTGGCCCACCCTTCCTCTGGGAAGGCTGTCCACAAGGTTTAGGAGTGTGTCTATGGGAATGTTTGACCATTCTTCCAAAAAGCGCATTTCTGAGGTTGGATGTTGGATGAAAAATCCTGGCTCGCAGTCCATGCTCTAATTCATCCCAAAGGTGTTCTAGAGGGTTGAGGTGAGGACTCTGTGCAGGCCAGTCAAGTTCTTCCACTCCAAACTCGCACATCCATGTCTTTATGGACCTTGCTTCGTGCACTGGTCCAAATCATTTGCTGGAGGGGCAATTATGGTGTGGGGTTGTTTTTCAGGGGTGGGGCTTGGCCCCTTAGTTCCAGTGAAGGGAACTCATAAGGCATCAGCATACCAAGCATAGGTGTGCGCAGCCTATTGCATTAAGGTGTGCACCCCAAAGCTTGAACACACATGCCTTTCTCTGCAGCCTCAGCTGCACTGGTCAGTGAATGAATGGGAAGTGCTCTGTGCTGAGCAGCTTCCTGTTCATTCACAAACTGAAACATAGTAAGTACACGTTTCTTCTTTTTTTTTTCAAATATTTTATTTCAACCACAAAAGGCAGGTCTAGATTCTCACAACAACCATATGCACTCATTAACATTACAGATACATTGAGATAACTGAACAGTTGTTTGTATAACAAGTCAGGTCATACCCATCATATCCAATGTACATTCGGTGAGATTATAATTCCATTAGGATAACAACCAAGGGGTAAACCTCAGTAACAATGTCCTGAGTTGCCTTATCCATTTATTTGCCATAGTGCCCAGTACTTCCTGGCGTTATAGTAAATGACCCCCAATAACTTTTGCGCAAACCAATCAATATATGCTTTGTTGGAATTCAACATGAATATCATATTTCTGGAGTGTGTACATATATTCCTTACTATGCTTAAGAGAAGCCAGACTCCCAGGTTGGAATGTAGCCTGTTTAGCTCCCATTGCGCATGACAATGCTGGCTCCGATCTGTCTATGGGAATTTCCTGATTAACTGCTATCCGCACAGGCTTCAAAAGGCAGCTAAACTGACAGGGATGATGGATGAGGTGAGATACAGGAAATCAACGGCCCAGGTGTTTGTGAAATCTGACATCGGTCGGATGCATGGACCAACACTGCCCCCCAGAGGACAAGACGGTCCATATGATAGGCTGTTGAGGGAACGCCCCAGAGACACTGTGATTCGTCCAAAGGCAAAGTTGGCCAGGCAAAAGGGGGGGGGGGTCTGGATGAGGTATGTTTGTTAAAAGAGATGTTTGCCAGAGGAACAGTCTCTTTAAGACCTGAGGACCAGCTGAGGAGGATGTGCTAAGTATCAATCTTGTATTGTGTTATGATTGTAGGCCTTGTAATATTGCGATTTCTTGTAGTATCTTTATGTTAGTTTTCCTAATTATGCTGTTTTAATACATTCCTATTTTTATTGGGAAATAAATGTAACTTGTTTTACTAGCAGCACCGTGTGTTTGGTTTCATAGCTAACCTGGTATTATTGTGATATTAACAATAGCATGTGCTCAGAGTTTAATAGGCCAACTAATTATAGGGACTAGACAAATTAATACACAGATATAATATTAATAATTATATCGATTACTACATTTGGCACCCCAGAGTGTGAATTTTATTTTTACACAGAATCCACAAAAACCTAATGTATTTTTTTGTCTTGAGACCCTGTAAGCAAGCATAAATCCTCAAACACACCCAGAACTGAAAATCATCTCTAGTGTGGACAAGATTGGCGCTGGCTCGCGAATTCTGAAACCACGGTTGGATGGTCATGAAGATTCTGTGAAATATTTCATCAGGGAGACGGACGCGTAGAACCTGGTGAGATCTTCGGCTGATATATGTATATATGTTAAGCGTTTGTATCGTTAATGTGTTTTAGGCCTGTAGCCAGTAAACGGTACTGGTGAGTGAAGGGATTGATCATCCCTGGTACTGATATAGCCTGCAGATTGACAGGATATACCACACATCTTTGAGGAAAAAGTGGGAGAAATATCGTTTTTTATTTTTATTTTTTTGTTTTAATTTTTTTTAATTGATTTTCGTTTTTTCATTTTTATTTTTATTTTTTTTATTAATTTCATTACTAGTGTATTTTTTTATTTGGTCCCCACGTGAGTGTGAAATAGCGCTCTGTTCCAACAGAAGTTCAATGTGGCCTGCAATCTAAGGGTTTGGAAATCAGTGGGAATATAATAAGGCATTGACTAAGAGTGTGCCTGGTGTTTTGCAAGCTGTAGAGCTGCAAGGAACAAAGTTGTTTTTAAACGGCTTTTGGGTTTTTTTTTTGTTTTTTGTTTTTGCTCTTGATTGTGGAACTACAAGTCAAAGTTTGCTTTCAAACTGTTTTATCTGTGTGTGTTTTGTTGTATAGCTGTGGGCATTGTGTAAGCAACTTCAGTATAGCTAGGTACGAATTAGCATAGCAATGGAAGACATTGAAGGTTTTGTTAACAAGTATGGTTGTTTTAGATTTGAGTCTATAAAAGAGAATGCATTAACACACAAATACAATGACCTATTAAAACAATGCAATACCCATAATGATGCCATAAAGCATAAAAAATCTTCCAAAAAAGGCAAGAAACAGAGAATTGCCAATGCCATATGCATGTTGGTGAAGATGAAAGACATTGCGGAACAAAAAGAATTAGAATGGTATAGTGAGAGGAAACAATTATTTGAACAGGTACAAAGTGTACAGAGAATATATTGGCAATGGTTGCAAAAGCAGATGAAAATGTTGCTGATCACATTCAACAATTAGTGACTGAGAAGTGTGTATTGGAACAGAGATTAGATGAGGTAGAAAAATCATGTATGTTGAAGGAACAATGTATCGCATCATTGAATCAAACAGAGGCTGAGAATTTGCATGTTATCACACTGCTCAGGGAGGCACAGGCAGCCATAATGGAGTTATCCTCCAAACATGCAAAAGCTGAATGTGCAATGGTGGAGGTACCCTCCGCACATGCACAGTCCTCAGCAAAGATAGAAGTGAAGCATGCAGAAAAAACAGACGCTCTTATTGCTGCAAGTGATGTTGCTATGACAGAAATCAATGGTGGAGATGTAAATAAAAGTGCGATAACTGTGCTTGAAAGTGATTCAGGAGTTGAAACTTCTGATGACTCCTCAGACGATGAAAGTATAAAGTCTGCTTATTCTAAGCATAGTAATCGTAGTAATAATGTCCAGCAATGTGAGTTTCCAATACCGTATGCTCAAAGAAGGGCCTATACAGAGAGACCAGCCCTCAAATGTTTTTTGTGTAAAAGGGGGGGTCACATCGCTAAGTATTGTTGGGCGGCGAATAATGGTATCAAAAGAAGATCGCAGTATCCCAAAACGACCCCAAGGCATTATGAAGTGTATTCTGCCCGATGGGGTAGCAACCCAAAGCATGGAGGCCGTAGTAATCAAACCCATTTCCCTTCAAAGACCCAAATGGGGAGATTACAGACTGATAATCATCAGTATATGGAACAGTTACGTAAAGTCAAAATGGAGGTAGCCACATGGTTATTCAAATGTAGCACTGGGGAAAACAAAGTTGGCAGCACTTAGTGAGCTGCATGGATGCTAACAGTTTTATGGTCAATGTTTCCTTGCCATATTTTATTTAAATACGACGCTCATATCTAAACCTTATACATAGCAAATGTTTCCCTACATTACAATTAATGGGAAAAGGCTTGGGGGACTTAAAAAGTCAATTGTCGTGATAATTATGTGTAATCACTGTCTTTGTGTTCCTTTTTCCAGAGACCCTGGAAGAAGATAAAACTCGTTTGGATACTAATGTCTGTATTTGTTTACAGGTTCTTCAAAGAGATAACAGTGGGCACATTTAGCAAAACAGGGGTTAGGTTATGGTAAAGGCATAATCGATTATCAAATGGTACCATGAGCTCATTAATTAGTAATTGTTTGCAAACAATGAAAAAAAGTAAGATAAACAATAGTCAGGCATTAAGGGTTTCAAGTGTTACAAGTGAAGTTACAAATGTTGTGATGAGGTACAGATGTTTTGTTTTTTTGTTTTTCCCATTAACTAATTGTCTTTCAGATGGAAATGAGCACTTACGCTTCTCAGGAGGAAAATCCATGGATGTCTTTAGTTAAAAGTTGAGTGTTTGTCATTGTCTTATGGTGGTTGTCTTGTCATGTTGTTTTTGTGTGATAATGGCCAGAATTTTAATTTCTTTTGTTATTCATTTTTTTAAATTTTTTTTATATTTTTGGTAGTTGTTTAGTCATCCATTTTATTTTTGTTTGTTCAGGTGGAGAAATTATTGTTTAGTCCACCTGAAAGGGGGGTAATTGGCTATTCCGTCAATTAGCAGCTGAATAGATGGTCATGGGATATGTCCTGCAGCTGAATACATCTTGTTGATTTAAGACAAGAGTTGTTGGTAGGAAGCCATTCTAGCTTCTGGAGTTTGTTTTTTCTCTTTGTTTTATGTTCATTCAGGTGGGAAAAGTTACAAGGTGTATGCTTTGTCCACCTGAAAGGGGGGTTGGTGCATAGGTCTGAAAATACAGATAATGCATTGTGTTTTTGATGCTTAAATTGAGAATTTTAGAGAGTCAACATTGACGTTCGTTTTGTTTTTAAATTGTTGATCATACCATGGGGATCCATTTTAGAGTGGGTTCAGCCTAAAGGGGTCATGGTTGTTTTGATAGTTTGGTCAGAGTTGCAGAAGCCAGGAATACTAAGTTCCTGGGTTCCAAGGAAGGAACTATAAGTAAACGTAGTAAGCGAGCAGATATTATGGATAAGAATTTGATTCTGCTCTTGTTTTTTTCACTTCCAGAGTCCTGGTGAAGCGTGATTGGAGAGGTCTCTGGAACAGGGATGACAGATGTTCATATGGTTGGCAGTTTGTTTCTGCCATATTACACCGCAAATTTGTTCTGATAAACATCAGGAGAGAAGGGACAAACGAAAAGATTCAGTTTAATACTTGTTTTTGCTTATGGACAATTTAGGGCTAATGCTGGATCTGAAGGACTTTGCCCATCAACGAGACTTGTGAAACATTTTTGCCGGAGTCTCTCCTGAAGAATGCAAACATGCTATTAATACATGTGCAATGGGTTGGAGGTTGGGGAAGGAATATACACATCCAATCTGTCAGAACCTGAAATGTAAAATATGTTTTTTTTTTTTTTTGTTGAAGGAAGGAATTGAAAGAAGAAAAGGTTTTTAATGTATGACATGTATTGACATAACGGAAGTAATATGGTGCAGGTGCCCAAGTGACGGGCGCTTATACATAAAAAGGTGTCGGTTGGCCAGACTAGAGGTTGGCCAGGTGACACATCAATGGGGTGAAAATTTCCTTGTATGGGGAGATACGCCTGGGTGATGTCTCACCTGAGAGGTTGAAACCCGGCACAGGGAAGGCCAGTGAATACACACAGGAGCATGCTCCGTTAGATAAAGGGAACAAAACACTGGCTACCAGGGTACATGCCTTCACCACATGGAGCTGCAACATCTCACAGTGGTTGATAAAAACCTTTTACCCTATATGTGCTGAGTATACACTGAATCAAGTGCGATCATTGTACCAGTGACTTGCTCCCAGAGATGTGTGGACACAGAATGAGGTTCATGCAGGGCGCGTATGTCTGAGGAGTAACCGGAAGAGGAGCGATGTATTCAGCACTATATTGGGGGAATAGGAGCTGGGATGGGCGTTGGTAATGGGGTGGACATCGGCCTCCTGAGGAACAAACTCGCAGCCATAGCTTCAGAGAATAAGCGGGGCTTTGTTACTCAGAGAGATTGGTGGCATCCTTAATAACATTCAACAAAGTCACATAAGTACCCAGGTTAAAGTGGTTCAAGATTTTGTCAACCATGTGGAGAGGTTGGTAGAGAATGTGATGGTATAGGACAGGAATCTGTCATTGGCTCTTGCGTGCACGAAGTGGCAGGTGGAAGTGTCAACCAGCATTGAGCTGATTGTACAGCCTCCATATGAGGGACAGTGGCCTTAAGAATTGGCATCACAGCTCAGTAAGATTTTACCAAAGCACATCTCTTACACTAATCCAAGTTGGTGGTCGAATGCCTGGATAGGCTGTACTAATTTGGATTATGAGAGATGTTATGCTTCCTCATTGATCCCATATACAGAAGTGCAGACTCAATCTGTGTATTCGGTGATATCGATGGGCTTGCTGACTGGGGATTCTACTTTGTTGCATCTGAGGCTAACTTACCCACATGTGATCAGAGAGGACGGGAGCTGGAGGCAGGTTGATATTTCCCTCTGTCGGAGGCATGACCATGATATCCTTTGTATGCCAGGTCAATACACGGTGGTGGATGAGAAATGTTGGGAAGATTCCTCACTCTGTGTTCTGGATGGGGAGAACATTGCCTCAAAGGGAACACCGGTGTATTATTTGGGACATAGGAGAGTTTGTTTCTTTGTCCTAAAGGATACTAATGTATCGTTAGTCATGGAACTAGGATGTTCTGTGAACCTGACAATAGCTAGAGGAGCATGGTGTACCCTTGGCGGTGTCTCTGAAATCCAGACACAGGAATGGAATTATGTGGTACCGCATATTGCCAATCTGTCTGTGGATGTCAACCAGAACCGCCCTGTTAATCTGAGAGCCCTGAACCTTGGTATGGGAAGGAAGATACAGGAATGGTTAACAGATTGGGATAGAGATGAGAGCCTTATGAGGATGCTGCAGCAAGAGAGGGCTAATGCTACTATAGCCATCTACCATGACCAGAATGTAATAAAGGAGGTAGTACATCAACTAGAAAATGATGTGGGAGGGTCTTGGTGGGAGGTAATATTCGGACATTCCAGTAAGGCCAACAGTATTTTGAGTTGTTTGATACATCCCGTGGTTATATTACTCATTATTGCTGCATTTTTATCATTGGTTCAAGTTGGTATGTGTTGTTGGACTCGACATTTGTATAGGAAAGTCTCGCATTTATCTATACAAGTGGAGGGACGAATTGATGGTAAGGTCTCTTCATACATGGTAGAGGCTTTGCTGCCAATTCAGAACCCTGAAATACCACTGACGTGCCAGAATTGTGGTAGGAAAGGCCATTGTGAGCGAACTTGCGTAATCCCGGCCCGTATCTACAGTGAGGAGGTATAGGAGGTTGGGAATGGGATGTGTAGTCTGATGGATCACAGGTATATATGTATATATTATGGTAATGGGTTGATTTCATGTTATGGCATAGTGTGAAGGTATATTTTAGGCTAATAACATGGGCCAGAGGCCCTCCTCGAGACTCTATATCGGAAAGCTGGTTGATAGGTTGCTCTGAATGTGTGTTGGTGAATGGTGAGTGAATGGACACCCCTTGCCTGTACTGCACCCCGTCCTGAAGATATCGGAGAGAAGAAGACACAGAGTGGTGACATGGAAGCTGTCACGGAAGAATGATGTTGGTGTGTCACCCAGTAGCAAAGCGGCACGTGTTGGGAAACACTGCACGTTAAGACTGTTATGGACTGTTCCACAGGAGTTGGTTCTGAGGCCTATGTTGAGAGGCGCAACACGCAATAAGACCCTTATGGACTGTTCCATATATGTTCCTGTTGAAAAACGCAATATGTTAATACAGTTAAGGACTGTTCCATAGGTACTGGTTCGGAAACACATGTTGGGGAGCAACACACGTTAAGACAGTTATGGCTGTTCAATAGGAGCCGTGTCTGAAGAAGGATGGTATGCGCCCTTTAGGCGCAAAGCGGCATATGTTGGAATTCAACATGAATATCGTATTTCTGGAGTGTGTACATATATTCCTTACTATGCTTAAGGAAAGCCAGACTCCCAGGTTGGAATGTAGCCAGTTTAGCTCCCATTGCGCATGACAATGCTGGCTCCGATCTGTCTATGGGAATTTCCTGATTAACTGCTATCTGCACAGGCTTCAAAAGGCAGCTAAACTGACAGGGATGATGGATGAGGTGAGATACAGGAAATCAAGGGCCCAGGTGTTTGTGAAATCTGACATCGGTCGATGCATGGACCAACACTGCCCCCCAGAGGACAAGACGGTCCATATGATAGGCTGTTGAGGGAACGCCCCAGAGACACTGTGATTCGTCCAAAGGCAAAGTTGGGCAGGCAAAAGGGGGGGGGTCTGGATGAGGTATGTTTGTTAAAAGAGATGTTTGCCAGAGGAACAGTCTCTTTAAGACCTGAGGACCAGCCGAGGAGGATGTGCTAAGTATCAATCTTGTATTGTGTTATGATTGTAGGCCTTGTAATATTGCAATTTCTTGTAGTATCTTTATGTTAGTTTTCCTAATTATGCTGTTTTAATAAATTCCTATTTTTATTGGGAAATAAATGTAACTTGTTTTACTAGCAGCACCGTGTGTTTGGTTTAACCTGGTATTATTGTGATATTAACAATAGCATGTGCTCAGAGTTTAATAGGCCAACTAATTATAGGGACTAGACAAATTAATACACAGATATAATATTAATAATTATATCGATTACTACACGCTTATTGCGATTTTTTTTTTTTTTAACCAAAAATATGTAGAAGAATACATATCGACTTAAACTGAGGGGAAAAAAATTATATATTTTTGGGGGATATTTATTATAGCAAAAAGTAAAAAATATTGCGTTTTTTTCAAGATTGTTGCTCTTTTTTTGTTTATAGCGCAAAAAATAAAATACCACCAAAAGAAATCTCTATTTATGGGAAAAAAGGACATCAGCTTTGTTTGGATGCAACGTCGCACGACCGCGCAATTGTCAGTTAAAGCGACGCAGTGCCGAATCTCAAAAAGTGCTCTGGTCAGGAAGAGAGTAAAATCTTCCGGGGCTGAAGCGGTTAATTCAAGTGGAACCTGCAGGAGTGGGCATGGTTCGGGAGGCCTTGAACCTGGCTGCTGACTTTTGGCCGAGGCTTCAATAGACCTAGTTCTAGGGCTGGCACATTCAGTCAAAGCCATGAGAGCTTTGTGCCACTGGAGGGTGCCTGATGCTTCCACACAAGCCCTTTGTAACATTCTCCATAATAGGAGGTTGTTTTTTGGCAAAGCGCTAGACGAAGTGAGTGACAGAAGAAATGTCTAGAAGCTGGTCACAGTCTAACAAGAGGAAGCAGCCGTCTTCGGTCGATCTTTAGAAGGGTTCAGGAGGCCAAATCTAATAGACCATGCTGAAATTTACCAGATCACAATGAAGGGGGCTCAAACTTCCTGTGTACATGGAATCCAATCCAGAGAAGGCTGCTAGACATTTGGAAAGTCTTTTGAAGGTAGGCCCATCTAGTGTCTTCCAGTGGGAGCCAGGATAGCCTCCTTTTTGACAAACATCAAAGACAGTTAGCTGAGAGTACAATCACCAAATCCTTTCATTCATGACCAATAGAGCTCAAGAAGAAAGGATTACTGCAAGATTATGTATAAGAATTATACTGCAACAAGTCCATAGTGCTGGTGCCACTAAAAGAACAAATCTGGGGGTTTCTCCCCATTCTGTCTAGTACCCAAGGCTTCAGGAGCTTTCCCTACTGTCTGAGTTTAAAAAAGTTGAATGGGTACGTACACAAAAGGTTCAAGACCGAGTCCGTGCAAAGAGTCATGGCGATAGTTCAGCATGAGGACCAATTAGAGTCAATCGACCTGCCGGGCGTATATTTCCATATACCAATCACTGTGTAACACTAGAGACATCTGAGATTTGCAGTGACTGGCTGTTACTTCCAATTTAGGTGTTTGTCATTTTTAAAATTTGGCACGGCACTAAGAAACTTTTTGAACATTTTGAAGGCAGTAGTGGCAGTAATTCATCTGAGGGTAAGGCCCTGCCATTACTTGGACAATGTTTTGATTGTCGCAGGTGTAAGCCAGGAGCTTGTAAAACATCACAACCTTGTCCTAGAAATCCTTTTCCAAGTTCAGTCGACTAGTGAACAAACAGGAAAAGCAGTTAATCCCTTCTTAAGCTATGAAGGATCTTTGAGTAGTTTTTCATACCCAAATATGTCAAGAGGTTTTCCAAAACGGCAAATAAAAATCTGTGTATAAAGAGTCATGGAGACAGCATTTATGTCAGCGAGGGATTGCATTGTCCCCATTGGGACATTTTACAGCAGCCATTCCAGTGCTGCCTTGGGCCAGGTGGCACATGGGGGGGGGGGGCTTTTCATTTTGCCTTCCTCTGTCAATAGAATGAGCTGCCTATGGATCAGAAAGTCTTTGTGTCTGCACAAATTAGCAAGAACTGGAGTTTTGGACACCAGTGTGCCTCTTTTGTGGTGTGCCTCTCAGCCCAGGAGATGGAATAATTCTGACGTCGGATGCCAGTCTGCCTCCAGTCTGAAGAGACAAGTGTGTCATGAAAGGCTTCACCCATTGGTGGTGCTGTCGGTCTCTTGGATCGCAATACCAGTGTCCACCAGCGGGTGTCTTCCAACACCCAGGACCTGTAATAGGAGGACTCACCTGCTGGTGGCACTGTTGGATCCTTGGGTCGTAGTACCAGTGTCCACCAGCGGGTGTATTCCAGCAGTGTGGAGCAGACAGCACCTCCTGCGCTCAGGTGTTACGTGAGGTCAATTACTGGCAGTCTCATAAATACCCTGCAAGCCCTCACATGCTTGCCTTGGTATCTTTCTCCCTGCGCCCTGACCTCGCTGCCCGTAATCCTGACCTTGAGCCTGCACCTGACCTGATCCGATCCCTATCCTCAGCCCTTCCTGGACCTGTCCCTCCTGTTACCTGATTACCTTGTATCCCTGCCCTGCATCCTATCCATTCATCCTCTCCCTGTCCTGTTGGTTTCCCGTCCTTACCCAACTGCTGATCTCCCAGTGTATGACCTCGGCCTGGCTTTTGTTTATGGTTCCGGTATCTCCCATTTATTGTATATAGTATTTGTTGTTTCTGGGGCTTGTGGTTGGTTGTGCACTGTTTGTATTCACTTTTTTGTCACCTATTTAATAAACACCAATATCATTCACTTACATGCGTTTTTGGTTTCCCCTGTGCAGTCCACACAGTCTGGTCTACTAATTCCCTGACAGTATACCAAGGCCATCCCTAAACAGACGTGGCTGCACTGAGGACTCATCCTGGTTTGCTGGGCTTGCTGAGATGGATTTCAATGAAATTATCTATTATTCTCTGCTGGTGGAAGAGGATGGTGAATATTGCTGCCAGACTTTAAAGGATTGGACCAGTGACCAGCTGCTGGAAACGATCCGATCAGCTCATTCCCTAGTGGATCAGGGTTATATGTCATTTGAAGATGTTCAGCCTCTGATCCAGTTATGTGCAAAACCAGCCCTGTCATGTATTCCCGAAGGAAGTGACGATTTCTCTCCCCCCTTCAATTATGGCCAAGTTGAATCTCTGGTATGGTTGTTAGAGGATGATCCAGCCTTTTTCATGGAACATTATTCTTCTTGTTCCCAGCAGGTGTTGTTTGATTGCATCCATTCAGTGCAATCTCTGGTTAGTCAGGCTGTGTGTGAATCAATGTTTGTTCAACCTGTGCTACAGGCATGGTCAGATCTCCTGTATTTAGCCAAGCCACAACAACCCAGCCCTGCCATTAATCACCTGCCTTCCCAAGAATCTATCTCCCTGTCGCTCATGGCAACCTCAGCTACAGCCCAGTATACACAGCTTCCCACCAAGTACTATTACCCAGTCTCTACTCACTGCACCTATCCTGCTTTCAATCCACCTGCCTCTTCTCCTCCACCTGTAACAATCCCACAAAACCCTCCTCCAGCCACTATTCCCTGGTCTTCCTTTTGCCCAGTTACATCTTTTTCTTACAGCCCTGCAGTTACCAACAAAGCTGCAGTGGCTAAACCAAAGAAGAAATGAAAGTTCTTCCCAACCCACACAATCCTGCCAGTAAACCAACCTGCCTCCACACCAACCAACCTGTTCCAGCCTGCGTTCATGCCAGTTAAACCTGATGACCCACCTAAATCTGCCAACCCAGTGCCTGCTACCCAGTCTGACGTCCCAGTGCCTGTTACCCAGTCTGACGTCCCAGTGCCTGCTACCCAGTCTGACGTTCCAGTGCCTGCTACCCAGTCTGATGCCCCAGTGCATACTACCCAGTCTGATGTTTCAGTACCTGCTGACCGGTCTGATGACCTTGTGTCCTTGTTCCAGCCTGAAGTTTTGCTGCCAGTGTTCCAGTCTGATGTGCCTGCAGTCTGATGTGCCTGCCTTCCAGTTTGATGTGCCTGCTCTCCAGTCTGATGTGCCTGCCTTCCAGCCTGATGTCTCCGCTTTCCAGCCCGATGTGCCCGCCCTTCCAGCCCAATGTGCCTGCCTTCCAGTCCGATGTGCCTGCCTTCCAGTCCAAAGTCTCTGTGCCTGCCTTCCAGTCTGATGTGCCCGCTTTCCAGTCTGATGTGCCCGCTTTCCAGTCTGATGTGCTGGTACCTGCCTTCCAACCTGATGTCTCAGTGCCTGCCTTTCAGCCTGATGTCTCGGTGCTTGCCTTCCAGTCTGATGTGCCCGCTTTCCAGGGGGGGGTGGTACTGTCATGAAAGGGTTCACCCATTGGTGGCGCTGTCGGTCTCTTGGATCGCAGTACCAGTGTTCACCAGCGGGTGTCTTCCAACACCCAGGACCTGTATTAAGGGGACTCACCTGCTGGTGGCACTGTTGGATCCTTGGGCCGTAGTACCAGTGTCCACCAACGGCTGTATTCCGGCAGTGTGGAGCAGACACCACTTCCTGCGCTCAGGTGTTACTTGAGGTCAATTACTGGCAGTCTCATAAATACCCAGCAAGCCCTCACATGCTTGCCTTGGTATCTTTCTCCCTGCTCCCTGACCTCGCTGCCCGTAATCCTGACCTTGAGCCTGCATCTGTCCTGACCTGACCTGATCTGATCCGATCCCTAGCCCTTCCTGGACCCGTCCCTCCTATTACCTGATTACCTTGGATCCCTGCCCTGCATCCTATCCATCCATCCTCTCCCTGTCCTGTTGGTTTCCCATCCTTACCCATCTGCTGATCTCCCGGTGTATGACCTCGGCCTGGCTTTTATTTACGGTTTCGGTATCTCACATTTATTGTATATACTATTTGTTGTTTCTGGGTCTTGTGGTTGGTTGTGCACTGTTTGTATTCACTTTTTTGTCACCTATTTAATAAACACCATTATCATTCACTTACATGCGTTTTTGGTTTCCTCTGTGCAGTCCACACAGTCTGCTCTACTAATTCCCTGACAAAGTGCAAGGCAATTGGAGCCTAGTGGAATGCAGATGCTCTGACTGACTTAAATGTAAGGCAGTTTTTTTTTTCTAGCCTTGCAAGCCTTTCAGGATCTTTCTCCAAGGGGCCCAAGAAAAGTTGATGATTGACAACAAGACAGCAGTAGCTTACATTGCCCACCAAGGGGGCACCAAGTGTCTGTCTTTTCCTGTTACTTTTCGCTGGACGGAGAGGCGCTTACAGGCAGTTAAAGGCAATTTACTTACCGGGAAAGCAGGATCCACTAATGGATCAGTTAGGCAAATTAATTGCCAACAATAAGTACCTCAATTAGTATTGGCTCTATGGTACATTCCAGCAGTAGCTCTCATAGAGAGTCCTCTGAACACACAGTTTCTGGTATTTGTAACACTGCACAAAGGTGAATTCACAGTGCCATAGGTTTTTTCCGTTGGTGTTTGTCTGCCTCCAGTGTCCTTGATTATAAAGCTTTGGACAGAACACGTTTATGCCATACAGGTGCTTTCCACCTGCCGAAGAGGCCTTGGTTGTCATTCAGCACCACCAATCCTGTCTGTCAAACAAGATCTTTTATGTCAACAATAATGGCAGCACCCCAATCCAGTGAGACTCTTAATAGCCTGGCTATTGAATCGACCGGACTAGAGGTGAAGGGAGGCTCGTCCGAGGTGGTTTAGACCTTGGCAAAGACTACAAGACCATGAACACTACATATGAGGATATGAAGGAAGTTTGTTCTGTTTACTCAGCAAAGTTTTGGCTCCTGTGTCCCCGGCTCTAGACATTTTTATAATTGGCGCTTGAGGTTGGTTTGGCATACAACTCCATTGAATAAATGCTTCATGCAGGCCGTAATCCATATACGACCACCAAGGAAATTCTTGTTCCCTTCATGGGACCTAGGCTTGGTTCTGAAAGCGCTCATACGGGGATCCTTTGCTCCAATAGCTTAATTTCCATTGCGGTCCCTGTAAGAGGCCCTGACCCGCTAAGCATAAAAAAAAACACATCAAAAAGTTTTAGGTCTCAAGTATACTCATTAGCATGACCATTTATCTAAGGCTATGAGCCCATAGTAATCAGCAACTAGGCATCAAGAAAAATCAACACATAGAAATGATTACCAAGTAACATTTAAAGCGGTTGTATACCTTTATTTGTAACTTTTACCTACAGGTAAGCCTATAATAAGGCTTACCTGTAGGTAAAAAAAATATCTCCTAAACCTGTAAGGTTTAGGAGATATTCCCCTCGCAATGAGCCGCTGACTGCAGCGGCGCATGCGCACAGGGGACTCTCGGCTGACAGCCCGGCAAACTCCGGAGGTTGCCGGGCAGAAGTCTCCCGCGCGCATGCGCGGGAGTGACGACATCGCGGCTCCGGCCACTCACAGCGCCGGAGCCGCGATACCCGGAAGACACGCCGAGGGGAGATGTCGGCTCCCTCGGCGTGGACCAGGTGAGATGCCGGCGCCTCGTTCTAAGGTAAGTATCTCATAATGAGCTAGTATGCGGTGCATACTAGCTCATTATGCCTTTTCCCTTGCAGGTGAAAAAAAAAAAAAAAATGACAGCGGGTATACAACCGCTTTAATGCTGCACGATTAATCGTTAACCACTTCAATACAGGGCACTTTTACCCCCCTCCTTCCCAGACCAATTTTCAGCTTTCCATGCTGTCGCACTTTCAACGAGAATTGCGCTACATGCTCATGCTACACTGTACCCAAATTAAATTTTTATCATTTTGTTCACACAAAATGAGAGAGATTAAATGTAAGGCATTTTTTTTTCTAGCCTTTTTCTAGCCTTGCAAGCCTTTCAGGATCTTTCTCCAAGGGGCCCAAGAAAAGTTGATGATTGACAACAAGACAGCAGTAGCTTACATTGCCCACCAAGGGGGCACCAAGTGTCTGTCTTTTCCTGTTACTTTTCGCTGGACGGAGAGGCGCTTACAGGCAGTTAAAGGCAATTTACTTACCGGGAAAGCAGGATCCACTAATGGATCAGTTAGGCAAATTAATTGCCAACAATAAGTACCTCAATTAGTATTGGCTCTATGGTACATTCCAGCGGTAGCTCTCATAGAGAGTCCTCTGAACACACAGTTTCTGGTATTTGTAACACTGCACAAAGGTGAATTCACAGTGCCATAGGTTTTTTCCGTTGGTGTTTGTCTGCCTCCAGTGTCCTTGATCATAAAGCTTTGGACAGAACACGTTTATGCCATACAGGTGCTTTCCACCTGCCGAAGAGGCCTTGGTTGTCATTCAGCACCACCAATCCTGTCTGTCAAACAAGATCTTTTATGCCAACAATAATGGCAGCACCCCAATCCAGTGAGACTCTTAATAGCCTGGCTATTGAATCGACCGGACTAGAGGTGAAGGGAGGCTCGTCCGAGGTGGTTTAGACCTTGGCAAAGACTACAAGACCATGAACACTACATATGAGGATATGAAGGAAGTTTGTTCTGTTTACTCAGCAAAGTTTTGGCTCCTGTGTCCCCGGCTCTAGACATTTTTACAATTGGCGCTTGAGGTTGGTTTGGCATACAACTCCATTGAATAAATGCTTCATGCAGGCCGTAATCCATATACGACCACCAAGGAAATTCTTGTTCCCTTCATGGGACCTAGGCTTGGTTCTGAAAGCGCTCATACGGGGATCCTTTGCTCCAATAGCTTAATTTCCATTGCGGTCCCTGTAAGAGGCCCTGACCCGCTAAGCATAAAAAAAAACACATCAAAAAGTTTTAGGTCTCAAGTATACTCATTAGAATGACCATTTATCTAAGGCTATGAGCCCATAGTAATCAGCAACTAGGCATCAAGAAAAATCAACCCATAGAAATGATTACCAAGTAACATTTAATGCTGCACGATTAATCGTTAACCACTTCAATACAGGGCACTTTTACCCCCCTCCTTCCCAGACCAATTTTCAGCTTTCCATGCTGTCGCACTTTCAACGAGAATTGCGCTACATGCTCATGCTACACTGTACCCAAATTAAATTTTTATCATTTTGTTCACACAAATAGAGCTTTATTTTGGTGGTATTCATTTACTACTTAGTTTTTTTTTAATTTTTTGCGATATAAGCGAAAAAAGAGCGAAAATTTTGAAAAAAACCCAATATTTTCTACTTTCTATTTTAAAGAAATCCAATAAAATCTAATTTTGTCATAATTTTAAGCCAAAATGTATTCTGCTACATGTCCTTGATAAAAAAAATCCTGATAAGTGTATATTAATTGGCTTGTATGACAAAAAGATGTACGCAGATAATCATGTACAGATGTGCGCAGATGATCACGGACATATGTGTGCAGATGATCATTGGGACATATGTTTTTACTGGGACATATGTGGGGGACAGGTGTTTTTACTGTGTGGGGACATGTGTGGGCTGACACTGTTCTAGGGACACTAGGCTGGTGATCAGTGTGTAAAAAGCTGTAAAAAACAGCTCATACTCACTAATCACCAGCCGGCTGCAGAAAAACCGCTCTCCCTCTCCTCACTGACAACTTCCATGGGAAGAGAAGAGAGCCGATCGCCTAGCAACCGGCTCTTTAATTACGTCACATGATGGCTGTGATTGGACACAGCCATTATGTGATCAGGGGGGCCAGTCACAGAGCCCTCCTGCCGATGAGATGCACCGTGTCCGTGTGACACGAGTGAATCGGGATCGTGCGGCTGCGTTGGCACGTGGGCGCATGATCCCCCGCCTTCTGAGGGATGTTCCTGAATGTCCACTTAGAAGAGGGAAGCGCCCACCTGGCCTTATAGGTGCAGTGGCCGGGTGGGAGGTGGTTAAAAAAATTGCAATCTCGATTCAACCCCCGCACGATCTTAATCCGGCATTTCCACGATTCTATGTAACAAATGCAGAGCCGTTCTCCGCTCAGAGCTGTCAAAAAAAAAAAGAAGCCAGCAAATGTTTATCAACATTGCTCAGCGCTGAGAGATGACTATAAGCAATGTCATTTGGTCTGTAAATGAGGTCAGTTTAACCACTTGAAGACTAAACCTTTTTCTGATACTTGCTGCTTACAAGTTAAAATCATTTTTTTTTGCTAGAAAATTACTTAGAACCATTATATATATATTTTTTTAGCAGAGACCCTAGAGAATAAAATGTCGGTCGTGGCAATATTTTATTTCACACTGTATTTGCACAGCGGTCTTTCAAACGTAGTTTTTTTGGGAAAAAATACACTTCAGTGAATTAACCACTTACTTATTGGGCACTTTTTTGCCAATTTTCAGCTTTCAGCGCTGTCGTACTTTGAATGACAATTGCGCGGTCATGCTGCGCTGTACCCATATGAAATTTTTATCACTCCTGGGGTTTTTATTTTTTTGCTAAACAAACAAAAAAAGTTCCAAACAAAAACAAAAAATAGTTTTCATAGTTTGTTATACAATTTTGCAAACAGGTAATTTTTCTCCTTCATTGATGTGCGCTGATGAGGCTGCACTGATGGGCACTGATAGGCAGCACTGATGGGCACTGATAAGGCGGCACTAATAGGTGGCACTGATGAGGTGCCACTAGTGGGCACTGATGAGACTGCACTGATAGGTGGCACTGATTGACAGCACTGATGGGTCCTGATAGGTGGCACAGATGGGCACTGCTTAGCAGTGCTGATATGTACTGGTAGGTGGCACTGGTGAGCACTGGTAAGCACTGCTTAGCAGCAGTGGGTTTACAGTGTGCGGGAACCCATGTCCTGTTTACTCCAGACGGTAATCAGCTTTATTTTTTCTCCTCACACTATAAGCGTGAGGGAAAAAAAAGCAAATTACCGGCTCTGTTTACATCACGTGATCAGCTGTCATTGACTGACAGCTGATCACCTGATAAGGGGCTGGGATTGGCCCCTTACTCCGATCTGTGATCAGCCGAGTCTCATGGACTTTTTAGCGGGACTGCGACATTGCGGCGGACAGATCGGACACCTAACTGACATTTTTTACACTTTTTTTGGGAACCAGTGACATTATTACAGTGATCATTGCAAAAAATATGCACTGTCACTGTACTGACACTAGCAGGGAAGGGGTTACCATCAGGGGTGATCAAAGGGTTAAGTGTCTCCCTAGGGAGTGTTTGCTAACTGTGTGGGGGATTGTCTGACTGGATGAAGACAGATCTCCATCTTCCCTGTCAGAACGGCGATCTGAGTCATTTACAAAGGTAGATCGCCATTCTGCCTCACTCGGGAACGATCGCGGGTGGCCGGCGTACGTCAGGGCTGTCGGACCCACTGATTGGCTCCCCCTGTGTCCAATCAGCACGCGTGCCCCCCGAGTGTCTATTGCACGAAATGATGTACAGGTACGTAGTTTCGTGCAATAGAGCCCATCTGCTGCAGTACATTGGCAAGTGGTTAAAATAGCTAGGTTGTCTTATCCCCTTATGGTCTATAAAATGTGCTATTCCGTTGACCCACCATGTAAATTGATAAATTGAGGAAATGAGCATTATTGAATGGGGGGGGGGGGCCACCGGCGAGTGGGGAGATTTTAAAGGATATAACTTACACGTCGTGTCTCACAGACGTAAATTGTGGGATAAGGAGGGCTTAATACCGCTCGACGATGCTTTGCAGGGAGCCACATTAGGAGGTCCAGGGGGAGAGTTGGGCCAGCCTGTGCCTCCAAGTGGGACCCAATCAGGCTTGTACTTCTTAGCAAAGATTTGGTATAACTGGACCAATTGTGCCGCTCTATAGTATTATAAGAAATGGGGAACTCCCAGCTCACCTTGCCATTTGGACCTATACAAAGTGGAGCGGACCACCCCCTCTTCCAGATAAATGTATAGATCAGAGATTGCAAGTTCTGGAAAAAAACGGGTAGAACTGGAATCGGAAGAGATGGAAAATAGTATAGTATTCGAGGAAGAACTGTAATCTTAAAAAAAAAAAAAAAAGTTAAGTTTTTTTTTTTTTGCATTGGTACATGTCCCCCCGGGGCAGTTCCCGGACCCCCATACCCTTTTTATGGCCAATAACTTGCATATAAGGCTTCAAAATGGGGACTTTTGATTTTTCAAATTCGGGTCCCATAGACTTCAATGGCGTTTGCGATTCAGGTCTGAACTTTTGCGGCGTTCGAGGGTTCTGGCGCAAACTGAATCGGGTTGTGTTCGGCCCAACTCTAGTAGTTAAAGAGGAAGTAAACCCTGATGGGTGTTACTTCCTCTTTGTTTCCCTGCAAAGGTAAAGCATAATGGGCTACTATGCATTGCATAGTAGCCCATTATGTGACACTTACCTGCAGCAGAAGCCCGCGATGTCCCCGTCTTCCTCGCTAGTGGCGAGCATGCATTCTTCACCCCTCTTCCTTCCGGGGCCGCGAACTCCGGCTCTGTGGCTGGCCGGAGTCGCGTAAGGGCGCGTGACGTCACTCCCGCGCATGCGCGTGGGGGCCGCCTTTAACGGCATGACCCGAGCTAGAAACGGCACTTTGTGCCCTTTCTAACTCCGGTGCATGCGCAGAAGAAATAGCCCTATGGCGATTTGCAAATATCTCCTAGACCGTGCAGGTCTGGGAGATATTTCAAGCAACTACAGGTAAGCCTTAATCTAGGCTTACCTGTAGGTTAAAGTGGTTGTAAAAGTTTTACAACCACTTTAAAAAGCGGTGTGTTTTGTAGATGTTCCCTGGACACCAACCAACTGTCACTTTACTAGTAACATACACCCATAACGACACTGTGTGGCTCCGCCCAGAAGGATCTGATTTGCTGGGTGACATTTCATCAAATAGACGTCTACTGGTTGTTAGCTCCGCCCTCTGGGCGGGTCCATTGGCTTCTCAATCCAATCGCGATGGAAGGACTCCGCAACAGCAACATTGTATCTTCCCGCCCCCTTGCTTGAGACGTCAGAGACAAACCGTAGCAGCGTCCCCAGCAAAATCACGTGATCTATGGCTCGGCACTCGCCCTTAAGAAAGATGGCGGCTGCTCTGGATCACGTGCCTGTGAGCGGGGCGGTCAGCAGTTCCGGGTCACCCAGAGTCCAATATGGCGGCGGGCAGAGTCGGTTGATCTCGCCATGTCCGCCCTCGACCGGTATGACCGGCACTGCGACTCCATCAACTCGGACTATGGAGAGTCAGCGCGGAGCTGCGCCGGACCCGAGCAGGAGGAGCTTCACTACATCCCCATCCGGGTCCTGGGACACGGGGCCTACGGGGAGGCCACCCTCTACCGGAGGACCGAGGTAGTGCTAGCCCCTCCCCGGGGGCGGGTCACTGAGTGGAATGGGGAGGGTGGGCTGTCTCTGTCTAGGGGCTGAGGTGTTTCGTCAGATATGGCGACGCATCACATTTGGCTGCCCGCTGGAGTGCGCATGCGCAATGCCGCCATATGCGTTCCAACACTGTTGTAAGACGCCACTTTGCCACAGGGCCGCTTCGCTTGCAACGCTTTGGGCACGGCCTTGCTTCGCTCGGCGTAATTATGATCTAACTCTATGTCAACTTGGATGGTGGGGCTTGAACCTGGACTCAGGGGTGTGGCCACAAAATTCTGCGCAAGCGCAGATCGCCACAGTGTTGGAACGCATATGGCGGCGTCGCGCATGCGCAGTCCAGCGGGTAGCCAAATGTGATAGGTCGCCATATGTGACAAAACACCGGCACTGTATTGACCCTCCCTGGGGGCGGGGTTCTTTGTGGGTGTTTTCTCCACTGGAAGAATGAGGTACTGCACACTGCTCCTCGGGGGGCGGAGTCAGAGAAGGCTCTTTTGGAAGGAGGGGCTTGAGAAAGGCTCCTCAGGGGGAGGGCAAAGTAGGAAAAGGCTCCCTGAGGTGAGGAAGGGCACAGGACAGGCCCATCGGAATGTGAAGGAGGGATTGCAAGAAAGGCTTCTCCAGGTGGAAGGGGGTTGTGGGAAAGCCTCCTCAGGAATGACAGGACAGGGTGTGCAAAAAGGCTCCTTGGGAAGAATAAAGGGGGGGGTCCTTAAAGGCTTCTCAAGAAGACATGAGGGAAAAGATTCCTAAGGTAAGGAGAGGGAGGTGCCAGAAAGGCCAAGTAGAAAGCGAGGGAAGGTGTTGCAGTGTACATGCATATCAGCACACCATGGATCTTCAAATAGCATCCAAAAGGGTTTATTCAAAAAAGAATCACATTCCAGCTGAGAAATGTAACATTTCGGGGCTACGCAGGCCCCCTTCATCAGGCGTGTGATAGTGTTGCAGAAAAGGCTGCTTGGGGAGTGAGGGGTATTGGAAGGGTGAGGGTTCTCATGGAGAGGGAGGTGCCAGTTGATTTGGGGGAGAGAGCAAGTTTTCTTGGGGAGGTTGGGGAGGGAATGTGTCGGGATGCCACAAAGCCTCCTTGGGGATAGTGGGTTGTCAAGGAATTTTTTTGGGGGGGAAAATGTGCCAGAAGAAAGGGTAGGTGGGAATGTGTTCTCAGGGAAAAGGGGTGCCAGTTGGGTTCCCTGCAGAGAAGGGGTGTGGGAAAGGCTCCCTGAGAAGAGGGGTGGAAGATGTTTCCTGGGGAAAGGGGGTGCCAGATAAGTTCCTTGTAGAGAATAGTGCGGGAAAGGCTCCCTTTAGAAGAAAGAAGGGCAGGAAAGGTTTCTCCAGGAAAAAGGGGTGCCAGATTCCTTGAGAAGGGGTGTGGGAAAAAGCTCCCCAAGAAGAAAGAAGGGCGTTAAAGGTTTCTCAGGGAAAGGGGACGCCAGTTGGGTTCCCTGCAGAGAAGGGGTGTGGGAAAGGCTCTCCGAGAAGAAAGAGGGGTGGAAGATGTTTCCTGGGGAATGGGGGTGCCATATAGGTTCCTTGCAGAGAATCCAAACACAGTCAAGTCTCAGCGCTCACTCTGATGGTTAAGGTATTCCTAGCGGTGCTGCTCTCCTTTAGCAGGGAAACGCTACAAAGAAAAAAGGAAGGCGCAAATGCCTAATGCATTACCTTCAACATCAATGAAATTTATTAAAACCGCCAAAGTCATACTCGCAAACATGAGGAGATAAAATGCATGTCGAACACAAAACTCCAGTGACAGGGATATCCCACCAAAGATTAGACAGTAATCAGGTGAATAGTGTGAGCTGTCCATCAACATTTAATACAAAGTCACCTTTGCTATGTGTCCCCGCTTTATATACTTTACATGAGGCATTTTATATCTCATATTGTATCTGCGTGGACAACCGTGATTGACACCTTCCCTGTATAATCTCTTACTGGGAGGGACGGCTGAGAGGCATTCCCTGGGAGGAGGCAGTTGGGCCTCTACTCTGTGTGACAACACACTAGGAGGGGTGGTGAGTGGCGTCCCTAGGAGGTGAGGCTTTGACAATTTGCTCCACCCCCCTGATATGACGTGCCGCGGGCATTATACGCTTCCGGGTTTCTGACCCCGAAAGTTGTGTTGCAGGCTAAGGGAGTTAGCATGCGTTCCAGGGACTGCCCGCACACCCAAGAGATATCCTTTACATTGCATAGATTGAGGAAGTAAGCACTCAAGGAAAAAGAGACAATTACAAGAAGTCTTAAAGGTACGCTATGGTATACCCTAGTGGTAATACGAGGGGAGGCCAGTAAGTTCTTACCTTCACCATGATCTAGATGTGCTTGGGATCTGAAATTTTGCAGGCTTTACAGGTGGATATCTTAGTAATATGCATGCCAGTTTGTTTTTGTAGGTCGTGGTGAATTCTAGTTAGAGCCAAGAGAAATGGAGTAGGTGTTTTGCCAAACAAAGTTGAATACCGAGCCGTGATTCCAAAAACAGCAACGAGTAGAATGGGCACAAAGCATTTTGGACCTGTACCACAAAGATTAGGAGGACTTTTTAAACAGATTAGTGACCATGGATGAAAGCTGGGTAGATCTATATGATCCTGAGACTAAAGAAATTAGTAAAACATGGAAACATGCTTCATCAACCACCCCCAAAAAAGGCTAAGGTGCAACACTCATCCATTAATTACGGCTCGGCATTCAACTTTGTCTAGCATGACACCTACTCCATTTCTCTGGGCTCTAACTAGAATTCACCACGGCCTACCAAAACAAAATTTCATATCCCAAGTACATCTACAGTGTCTTAAAAAAAATATTCATACTCCTTGACATTTACCACATTTTGTCATGTTACAACAAAAAAAATGTATATGTATTTTATTGGGATTTTATGTGATCGACCAACACAAAGTGGCACATAATTGTGAAGTGGAAGGAAAATGATAAATGGTTTTCAAAATTTTTTACACATAAATATCTGAAACGTGTGGCATGCATTTGTATTCAGCCCCCTTTACTCTGATACCCCTAACTAAAATCTAGTGGAACCAATTGCCTTCAGAAGTCACCTTTATTAGTAAATAGAGTCCACCTGTGTGTAAGTTAATATCAGTACAAATACAGCTGTTCCGTAAAGCCCTCAGAGCTTTGTTAGAGAACCTTAATGAACAAACGGCATCATGAAGGCCAAGAAACACACCAGACAGGTCAGGGATAAAGTTGTGGAGAAGTTTAAAGCAGGATTAGGTTATAAAAAAAAAAAAATCCCAAGCTTTGAACATCTAACGGAGCTCTGTTCAATCCATCATCCGAAAATGGAAAGAGTATGGCACAACTGCAAACCTACCAAGACATGGCCGTCCACCTAAACTGACAGACCGGGTAAGGAGAACATTAATCTGAGAAGCAGCCAAGAGGTCCATGGTAACTCTGGAGGAGCTGCAGAGATCCACAGCTCAGGTGGGAGAATCTGTACACAGGACAACTATTAGTCATGCAAGAAGAAAGCCATTGTTAAAAGAATACCATAAGAAGTCCCGTTTGCAGTTTGCGAGAAGCCATGTGTAGGACACAGCCAACATGTGGAAGAAGGTGCTCTGGTCAGATGAGACCAAAGTTGAACTTTGTGGCCTAAAAGCAAAATGCTATGAGTGGCGGGAAACTAACACTGCATATCACTCTGAACACACCATCCCCACCGTGAAACATGTTGTGTTGTGGGAATGCTTTTCTTCAGCAGGGACAGGGAAGCTGGTCAGAGTTGATGGGAAGATGGATGGAGTCAAAACCTGTTATGCCGCGTACACACGGTCGTACTTTTCGTCTACAAAAGTCAGACAGCCTGTCCGACAGACTTCCGGCAGACTTTCGGTGGACTTGCGGCGGACTTGCGGCCTACTTTCTAACGAACGGACTTGCCTACACACGACCACACAAAAGTCTAACGGATTCGTACGTGATGACGTACACCGGACTAAAATAAGGAAGTTCATAGCCAGTAGCCAATAGCTGCCCTAGCGTGGCTTTTTGTCCGTCGGACTAGCACACAGACGAGCGGATTTCGGGGTCCGTCGTAGTTACGAAGTAAAGTTTTAAAGCATGTTTCAAATCTAAAGTACGTCGGATTTGAGGCTAAAAAAGTATGTTGAAAGTCCGGAGAAGCCCACACACGATCGGATTACCAGCCAGCTTTAGTCCGTCAGCGTCCGTTGGACTTTTGTAGACGAAAAGTACGACCGTGTGTACGCGGCATTAGAGTCTGCATAAGACTTGAGACTGGGGCGGAGGTTCACCTTCCAGCAGGACAACAACCCTAAACATACAGCCAGAGCTACAATGGAATGGTTTAGATCAAAGCATATTCATGTGTTAGAATGGCCCAGTCAAAGTCAAGACCTAAATCCAATTAAGAATCTGTGGCAAGATTTGAAAATTTCTGTTCACAGACGCTCTCTATCCAATCTGACAGAGCTTAAGCTATTTTGCAAAGAAGTATGGGCAAAAATGTCCCTCTAGATGTACAAAGCTGGTAGAGACATCCTTTAAAAAGACTTGCAGCTGTAATTGCAGTGAAAGGCGGTTCTACAAATTATTGACTCAGGGGGACTGAATATAAATGTACACCACACTTTTCACATATTTATTTGTAAAAAAAATTTGAAAACCATTTATCATTTCCTTCCACTTCACAATTATGTGCCACTTTGTGTTGGTCTATCACAAAAAATCCCAAAAAAATACATTTATTTTTTTGGTTGTAATATGACAAAATGTGGAAACTGTCAAGGGGTATGAATACTTTTTCAAGGCACTGTAGATCATGGTGAGGGTAAAAACTTATTGGCCTCCCCTCGTACATAGAACATTGTTTGTGGATAAGGCTCATGTTATCTGAGATGCAATTATCTGTGGGTGGTTGCCAATCAATCTCCAATGCTCTTGATTTTGTATGGTCCTGCCTAGAGCTGCACGATTCTGGATGACATGAGAATCACTATTTTTTTTTTTGCTTAGAATAAAGATCACGATTCTCGGCGTAACATCGTCTTTCACATTATACAAACAATTGGGCTAACTTTACTGTTTCGATTTTTTTTTTTTTTTTTTTTTTTTTTTTTTATTCATTGAGGTTTTTTCCCCAAAAAAATGCTTTTGAAAGATTGCTGCACAAATACAATGTGACATAAAATATTGCAAGGACCGTCATTTTATTCTCTAGGGTCTCTGCTAAAAAATATATATAATGTTTGGGGGTTCTAAGTAATTTATATAGCAAAAAAAAAAAAAAAAAAGATCTTTAACTTGTAAGCAACAAGTGTCAGAAAAGGGCTTAGTCTTTAAAAGAGAAGTATGGGTTTGTGGGTTATTGCAGTTTTATACTTACCTAGGTGGATGCTGCATCTGTCCCCCGACGTCTCTGCACTGAGAATTGAGCCATCGAACAACGCCGATGGCTCGGCTCCCCGAGCAGAGAGCTGCTGCCTGTCAATCAGCAGCTCTCCTGCTCTACTCCTCCATGCTCGCAGGAGTGCTGAGCTGTGGAGGGGCGGGGAGCGGCCCGCTTTGAGGCTGAGACCGCTATCAGTCCAGGCACCTGGCGGATCCAGACTCCCAGAGTCGGGATGACGCTGTACCTGGACTGATATTGGTGACGTCAGCAGAGAGCGGACTTCAGCTCTCTGCTGAAAACGGGTCACAGGAGTGCAAAATTAATTGCACTCCTGTGACCCATAGAAGAAGCCCAGCCAAACGAGCTCAGGCTGAACTTCTCCTTTAAGTGTTTAAACTAACCTCATTTTCAGTCCGAAGTGCATCCCTTCGATCTAATTTCTAAAAGAACCAAATGATACAATGTTACTTTTTCTCTCATTGCTCTCTGAGCAATGTTGTTCCTTGCAGAGAAGGGGTGTGGGAAAGGCTTCCCGAGCAGAAAGAGGGGTGGGAGATGTTTCCTGGGGAAAGGGGGTGCCAGATAGGTTTCTTGCAGTGAATGGTGTGGGAAATGCTCCGCGAGAAGAAAGAAGGGCGGTAAAGGTTTCTCATGGAGAAGGGTGTGCCAGATAGGTTCCTTGGGGAAAAAGGGGTGTCAGAAGGGCTCCCCAAAAAAGAAAGGGGGTGGGAAAGGTTTCTCAGGGGGAAGGGAGTGCCAGATAGGTGTTGCTTGGGGAAAAAGGGGTGTCAGAAGGGCTCCCCAAAAAAGAAACAGGGTGGGAAAGGTTTCTCAGGGGGAAGGGAGTGCCAGAAAGTTTCCTTTGGGAGAAGGGGTGTGGGAAAGGCTCATCGAGAAGAAAAAGGGGCAGCTGAATGGATGGCGCGTTTTGAGGGGAGATTGCCTCTTCCTCAGTGGATCTTCCCTCGAAACGTGTTAGCCATGCTGTTTTTATATTCTGGTGCCAGAAGGTTCCTTGGGGAGTAGGGGTGCGTGAAAGGCTCATTGAGAAGAAAAAGGGGCTGGAAAGATTCCTCAGGGAGAAGGGGTGCCAGGTTCCTTGGGTAGAAGGGGTGCGGGAAATGTTTCTCAGGGTGATGGGGAGGCCAAATAGACTTCTTGGGGAGAAGGGGGGGGGGTTAGGAAAGGCTAATCGAGAAGGGGTAAAGGGCCGGAAAAGGTTTCTCGGGGAGAAGGAGTGCCAGAAAGGTTCCTTGGAGCGAAGTGGTGTGGGAAAGGCTCCCCGAGAAGAAAAATTGGCAGGAAAGGTTTCTCAGGGAGAGGGGGTGCCAGATAGTTTCCTTGGAGATGAGGAGTGTGGGAAAGGCTTTTGGAGAAGAAAGAAGGGTGGGAAATGTTTTTCTCAGGAAGAAGGGGTGCCAGGTTCTTTGGGTAGAAGGGGTGTGGGAAATGTTTCTCAGGGTGATGGGGGGGTGGGCCAGATCGGCGAGAGGGGTTGCGGGGAAAGCTGCTCATGTTAAAGCGGGGGTTCACCCACACCGCCAAAAAAAAAAAATATTAAAAGCCAGCAGCTACAAATACTGCAGCTGCTGACTTTTAATACATGGCCACTTACCTGTCCCGGGGTCCAGCGATGTCGGCAGGGGATGCCGAGAACCCGCTCGGTTCTCGGCAGCTGCCGCCGCCATCCTAGGTGAGGGAATCAGGAAGTGAAGCGTTGCGGCTTCACTTCCCGGTTCCCTACTGCGCATGCGCGAGTCCCTACTGCGCATGCGCGGTGGGGACGGGAAGAGGCATAGACTCCCATGGGAGTCTATGCCGGAAGTGGGTGCAAATACCTGTCTTAGACAGGTATCTGCACCCCCCTCCCCCCTGAAAGGTGCCAAATGTGAGCCCGGAGGGGGGGAGGGTTCCGAAAAAAAGCGGAAGTTCCATTTTTGTGTGGAACTCCGCTTTAAGGAGAGCTTGGGGAAGGCTCCCCAAGCAGGAAATGGTGCAGGAAAGGTTTCTCAGGGAGAGGAAGGTGTGGGAAAGGTTTCTCAGGGAGAGCCAGGGACCAAAAAGATAAGATTCTGTGTTAAAGCACACTGAAACTTTAGTTTGACATCACGGTCCCCTGCATTGCAGCAATAAACAAAAAATGAATATATTGAAAAATGGTTCTGGTAGCCCAGTAGAGGAATATGTCCCCTTCTGACACTGTTCTTGCTTGGAACTGTTTCCCACAAGGATGACTCGCTGGTTGTATGGAAGGAGGTTGGCTTGGCTCGACTTTCAGAAAAGGAACGCCGCGATGCTCTGAATGAGATTGTAATTTTGTCCCTCCTCCAGCATGATAACATCATAGCGTACTATAACCACTTCCTGGACAGCAACACCCTGCTGATCGAGCTGGAGTACTGCAATGGTGAGTTGAATTTCAGCTGCTCCTCTCTGTGTAACTGAACTGTCTTCTTACCTCCAATCCTCGTTTTCACAGGCGGTAATCTGTTTGACAAGATCGTCCCGTCAGAAGAGCCAGTTGTTTCAGGAGGAGGTGAGAGGTGGTGGGTGGAGGGAGCGGGGTATGGAGTTCCAGGAGGAGGTGAAAGGTGGTTATGTTTGGGGGGGGGGGGGGCTGGGGGAAGTATAGCGTTCCATGAGGAGTTAGCGGGTAGTGAAAGGGGATGTACAGTATAGTTTCAGAAGAAGGTGATAGATGGTGGGTGGGGGAGGGGGTTTAGAATTCCAGGAGGTGGCGGGTAGTGAAAGGGGATGTACAGTATAGTTCCAGAAGGAGGTGATAGATGGTGGCTGGGGGAGGGGGTATAGAGTTCCAAAAAAAGGTGATGGTGGGTGGGGGAGGGAGTATAGAGATCCAGAAGAAGGTGATAGATGGGTGGTGAAGGGGGTACAGAGTCCCAGGAGGAGGTGAGAAGTGGAAAAAGGGAGTATAGTGTGCCCTTACTTGTCAAGAACTAAGGAGCAGAACAGTATGTCATTGTCACATGTCCATTTATTGTCTGCAGATTGTCATTTGGTATCTCTTTCAAATCGTGTCTGCAGTAAGTTGCATACACCGAGCTGGGATTCTTCACAGGTAAGTGTACATGTCCCATAGTCACCATGTAGGGCAATGATAGATATACTGCTCCCTAGTTGTAACATCATGAGGGGTGGGAAGGTGGTGATGGTGGGTACACTGCCCCTTAGTGGTATCATCTTGAAGGGGAGGTTTTGGTGGGTACACTGCTCCTAGTGGTGACATAATGGAGGCGAGGTTATGGTGGTTACACTGCCCTCTAGTGGTGAGATGATGAAGTGGAGATTATGGCGGGCACACTGCCCTACTGGTAACATCATGGCGGAGAGGTGATGGTGGGCACAATACCCCTACCGGTAACATCATGGAGGTGGGTGGCTTTTTTAGTAAGTGTTAACATCTCCGGTTTCTCTTTACAGAGACATTAAGACATTAAACATCTTCCTAACCAAAGCCAACCTAATCAAACTGGGAGACTATGGACTGGCAAAGCAGCTTGGCTCCGAGTTCTCGATGGCAGAAACGGTGAGCCTCTTGTTGTATAGAAGAAATTATGTGCATCTCATCAGTTTTAGAGTTTGACAGGGAGCGAATACAATTAAATGCTATCTCACACATGTCATCGTGGTTGAGCAGAGAGATTCAGATTTTTACAAATGCCCCTTCCTGACTAGTTCTCTGTTTATAACCAACACATATATCCCAAATTGTATACAGTGCTGAGTAGATAACAGCCTCACAGGGAGGGCATGGTTTTCAATGAGTTAGTTAACACAAAGACTTGCATTGTAAGAAGAGGCAATAAAGCGCAACTACTGTGTTGTGCTGCCAAGCTAGAAACAGCCCAAGTACGTAATGGGCAGACGTATCTGTGTGTACATAAATCATTACAGCCCCTCATTGTTGTATATATGTTTGTACAGTCCAGTGCTGTGGTCACATACATGTATAATGTGTTTGCAGTGTGTGGGCACCCTGTATTACATGTCCCCAGAGCTGTGCCAGGGTGTGAAGTACAGCTTTAAGTCCGACATCTGGGCAGTAGGATGTGTGCTGTACGAGCTGCTGACTCTGACAAGAACCTTTGATGCAACGGTAAGTGTCCATCTCCCTTTCCTCCACTCTTCATCTTTCAGCAGTTCCTCCCTCCACTCCTGTCAGCAATCCTCCCTTCGCTTCACTCAACTCCTCCTGTCAGCAGTCCTTCCCTTTGCTCCACTCCGCTTCTCCTGTAAGCGGTCCCTCCCTCCACTCCTCCCGTCAGCGGTTCCTCCCTCTGCTCCACTCCTCCCGTCAGCGGTTCCTCCCTCTGCTCCACTCCTCCCGTCAGCGGTTCCTCCCTCTGCTCCACTCCTCCCGTCAGCGGTTCCTCCCTCTGCTCCACTCCTCCTGTCAGCGGTTCCTCCCTCTGCGCCACTCCTCCTGTCAGCGGTTCCTCCCTCTGCGCCACTCCTCCTGTCAGCGGTTCCTCCCTCAGCTCCGCTCCTCCTGTCAGCGGTTCCTCCCTCAGCTCTGCTCCTCCTGTCAGCGGTTCCTCCCTCAGCTCTGCTCCTCCTGTCAGCGGTTCCTCCCTCAGCTCTGCTCCTCCTGTCAGCGGTTCCTCCCTCAGCTCTGCTCCTCCTGTCAGCGGTTCCTCCCTCAGCTCTGCTCCTCCTGTCAGCGGTTCCTCCCTCAGCTCTGCTCCTCCTGTCAGCGGTTCCTCCCTCAGCTCTGCTCCTCCTGTCAGCGGTTCCTCCCGCAGCTCTGCTCCTCCTGTCAGCGGTTCCTCCCTCAGCTCTGCTCCTCCTGTCAGCGGTTCCTCCCTCCGCTCCGCTCCTCCTGTCAGCAGTACCTCCGCTCCACTTGTCGGTGGTCCCTCCACTCCTCCTGTCAGCGGTTCCTCCTTGCGCTCCACTCCTCCTGTCAGCGGTTCCTCCTTGCGCTCCACTCCTCCTGTCAGCGGTTCCTCCTTGCGCTCCACTCCTCCTGTCAGCGGTTCCTCCTTGCGCTCCACTCCTCCTGTCAGCGGTTCCTCCTTGCGCTCCACTCCTCCTGTCAGCGGTTCCTCCTTGCGCTCCACTCCTCCTGTCAGCGGTTCCTCCCTCTGCTCCACTCCTCCTGTCAGCGGTTCCTCCCTCTGCTCCACTCCTCCTGTCAGCGGTTCCTCCCTCTGCTCCACTCCTCCTGTCAGCGGTTCCTCCCTCTGCTCCACTCCTCCTGTCAGCGGTTCCTCCCTCTGCTCCACTCCTCCTGTCAGCGGTTCCTCCCTCTGCTCCACTCCTCCTGACAGCGGTTCCTCCCTCTGCTCCACTCCTCCTGTCAGCGGTTCCTCCCTCTGCTCCACTCCTCCTGTCAGCGGTTCCTCCCTCTGCTCCACTCCTCCTGTCAGCGGTTCCTCCCTCTGCTCCACTCCTCCTGTCAGCGGTTCCTCCCTCTGCTCCACTCCTCCTGTCAGCGGTTCCTCCCTCTGCTCCACTCCTCCTGTCAGCGGTTCCTCCCTCTGCTCCACTCCTCCTGTCAGCGGTTCCTCCCTCTGCGCCACTCCTCCTGTCAGCGGTTCCTCCCTCTGCGCCACTCCTCCTGTCAGCGGTTCCTCCCTCTGCGCCACTCCTCCTGTCAGCGGTTCCTCCCTCTGCGCCACTCCTCCTGTCAGCGGTTCCTCCCTCTGCGCCACTCCTCCTGTCAGCGGTTCCTCCCTCTGCGCCACTCCTCCTGTCAGCGGTTCCTCCCTCTGCGCCACTCCTCCTGTCAGCGGTTCCTCCCTCTGCTCCACTCCTCCTGTCAGCGGTTCCTCCCTCTGCGCCACTCCTCCTGTCAGCGGTTCCTCCTAGCGCTCCACTCCTCCTGTCAGCGGTTCCTCCCTCTGCGCCTCTCCTCCTGTCAGCGGTTCCTCCCTCTGCGCCACTCCTCCTGTCAGCGGTTCCTCCCTCTGCGCCACTCCTCCTGTCAGCGGTTCCTCCCTCTGCGCCACTCCTCCTGTCAGCGGTTCCTCCCTCTGCGCCACTCCTCCTGTCAGCGGTTCCTCCCTCTGCGCCACTCCTCCTGTCAGCGGTTCCTCCCTCTGCGCCACTCCTCCTGTCAGCGGTTCCTCCCTCTGCGCCACTCCTCCTGTCAGCGGTTCCTCCCTCTGCGCCACTCCTCCTGTCAGCGGTTCCTCCCTCTGCGCCACTCCTCCTGTCAGCGGTTCCTCCCTCTGCGCCACTCCTCCTGTCAGCGGTTCCTCCTAGCGCTCCACTCCTCCTGTCAGCGGTTCCTCCCTCTGCGCCACTCCTCCTGTCAGTGGTTCCTCCTTGCGCTCCACTCCTCCTGTCAGCGGTTCCTCCTTGCGCTCCGCTCCTCCTGTCAGTGGTTCTTCCTTGCGCTCCGCTCCTCCTGTCAGCGGTTCCTCCCTCTGCTCCACTCCTCCTGTCAGCGGTTCCTCCCTCTGCTCCACTCCTCCTGTCAGCGGTTCCTCCCTCTGCTCCACTCCTCCTGTCAGCGGTTCCTCCCTCTGCTCCACTCCTCCTGTCAGCGGTTCCTCCCTCTGCTCCACTCCTCCTGTCAGCGGTTCCTCCCTCTGCTCCACTCCTCCTGTCAGCGGTTCCTCCCTCTGCTCCACTCCTGTCAGCGGTTCCTCCCTCTGCGCCACTCCTCCTGTCAGCGGTTCCTCCTAGCGCTCCACTTCTCCTGTCAGCGGTTCCTCCCTCTGCGCCACTCCTTCTGTCAGCGGTTCCTCCCTCTGCGCCACTCCTTCTGTCAGCGGTTCCTCCCTCTGCTCCACTCCTCCTGTCAGCGGTTCCTCCCTCTGCGCTACTCCTTCTTCTGTCAGCGGTTCCTCCCTCTGCGCCACTCCTCCTGTCAGCGGTTCCTCCCTCTGCGCCACTCCTCCTGTCAGCGGTTCCTCCCTCTGCGCCACTCCTCCTGTCAGCGGTTCCTCCTAGCGCTCCACTCCTCCTGTCAGCGGTTCCTCCCTCTGCGCCACTCCTCCTGTCAGCGGTTCCTCCCTCTGCGCCACTCCTCCTGTCAGCGGTTCCTCCCTCTGCGCCACTCCTCCTGTCAGCGGTTCCTCCCTCAGCTCTGCTCCTCCTGTCAGCGGTTCCTCCCTCTGCGCCACTCCTCCTGTCAGCGGTTCCTCCCTCTGCGCCACTCCTCCTGTCAGCGGTTCCTCCCTCTGCGCCACTCCTCCTGTCAGTGGTTCCTCCCTCTGCGCCACTCCTCCTGTCAGCGGTTCCTCCCTCAGCTCCGCTCCTCCTGTCAGCAGTACCTCCGCTCCACTTGTCGGTGGTCCCTCCACTCCTCCTGTCAGCGGTTCCTCCCTCTGCGCCACTCCTCCTGTCAGCGGTTCCTCCTTGCGCTCCGCTCCTCCTGTCAGTGGTTCTTCCTTGCGCTCCGCTCCTCCTGTCAGCGGTTCCTCCCTCTGCTCCACTCCTCCTGTCAGCGGTTCCTCCCTCTGCTCCACTCCTCCTGTCAGCGGTTCCTCCCTCTGCTCCACTCCTCCTGTCAGCGGTTCCTCCCTCTGCTCCACTCCTGTCAGCGGTTCCTCCCTCTGCTCCACTCCTCCTGTCAGCGGTTCCTCCCTCTGCTCCACTCCTCCTGTCAGCGGTTCCTCCCTCTGCTCCACTCCTCCTGTCAGCGGTTCCTCCCTCTGCGCCACTCCTCCTGTCAGCGGTTCCTCCTAGCGCTCCACTTCTCCTGTCAGCGGTTCCTCCCTCTGCGCCACTCCTTCTGTCAGCGGTTCCTCCCTCTGCGCCACTCCTTCTGTCAGCGGTTCCTCCCTCTGCTCCACTCCTCCTGTCAGCGGTTCCTCCCTCTGCGCCACTCCTTCTTCTGTCAGCGGTTCCTCCCTCTGCGCCACTCCTCCTGTCAGCGGTTCCTCCCTCTGCGCCACTCCTCCTGTCAGCGGTTCCTCCCTCTGCGCCACTCTTCCTGTCAGCGGTTCCTCCTAGCGCTCCACTTCTCCTGTCAGCGGTTCCTCCCTCTGCGCCACTCCTTCTGTCAGCGGTTCCTCCCTCTGCTCCACTCCTCCTGTCAGCGGTTCCTCCCTCTGCGCCACTCCTCCTGTCAGCGGTTCCTCCCTCTGCGCCACTCCTTCTTCTGTCAGCGGTTCCTCCCTCTGCGCCACTCCTCCTGTCAGCGGTTCCTCCCTCTGCGCCACTCCTCCTGTCAGCGGTTCCTCCCTCTGCGCCACTCCTCCTGTCAGCGGTTCCTCCCTCTGCGCCACTCCTCCTGTCAGCGGTTCCTCCCTTAGCTCTGCTCCTCCTGTCAGCGGTTCCTCCCTCTGCGCCACTCCTCCTGTCAGCGGTTCCTCCCTCTGCGCCACTCCTCCTGTCAGCGGTTCCTCCCTCTGCGCCACTCCTCCTGTCAGTGGTTCCTCCCTCTGCGCCACTCCTCCTGTCAGCGGTTCCTCCCTCAGCTCCGCTCCTCCTGTCAGCAGTACCTCCGCTCCACTTGTCGGTGGTCCCTCCACTCCTCCTGTCAGCGGTTCCTCCCTCTGCGCCACTCCTCCTGTCAGCGGTTCCTCCCTCAGCTCCGCTCCTCCTGTCAGCAGTACCTCCGCTCCACTTGTCGGTGGTCCCTCCACTCCTCCTGTCAGCGGTTCCTCCCTCTGCTCCACTCCTCCTGTCAGCAGTACCTCCGTTCCACTTGTCGGTGGTCCCTCCACTCCAGTCAGCGATCCCTCTACGCCACTCCTCCTGTAAGCGCCCCCTCCCTTCGCTCCACTCTACTTCTCCTGTAAGTGGTCCCTCCCTCCATTCCTCCTGTCAGCGGTTCCTGTCAGCGGTCGCTCCACCCTACTCTGCTCCTGTCAGTGGTTCCTCCCTCCACTCCACCCCGCTCCTCTCCTGTCAGTGGTTCCTCACTCCACTCCTCTCTTGTCAGCTGTTGCTTGCTCCTCTTCTCTGCTTTCAGTGATTCCACCCTCCACTCCTTTTCTCTCCGGTCAGTGGTTGCTTTGCCTGCTCCTCTCCTGTCAGCCATTCATTCATCATCTTATTCTTCACTGCCTGCAGAATCCTCTGAATCTGTGTGTGAAGATTGTGCAAGGAAACTGGGGAGTGCAGCTGGACAACAGCGTCTACTCCCAGGAGATGCTTGATGTAGTGCGGTCCTGTTTGGAGCAGGTGAGTGTATACTCCAGATGCTGATTGGTGTAGGAGGTTACTGCTACATTCAGGAGCTGATTGTTATAGTGTGGTATTTTTGCGTAGCAAGTTAGTGTGTCCTCCAGAAACTGATCTATGTAGTGCGGTCCTGTGTGTAGCAATTTAGTGTGTACTCCCGGATATGGTCCTATGTGTAGCATGTTAGCGTACTCTAGGAGCGGATCGATCTAGTGCAGTCTTGTGCATAGCAATTAGTGTATAGTCCAGGAGCTGATTGATATAGTGCAGTCCTGTGTGTAGCAGTAGTCCATTAGCTGTTCAATATAGTACGGTCCTTTTGTGCAACAAATTAGTGTCTCTTCCAGTGTTGGTTAGTGTTAGTGTTGTCCTGTGTGTAGAAGGTTAGTGTGTACTCCAGGAGTTGATTGATGTAGTATGGCCATGTTTGAAGCAGGTGTGTACTCCAGAAGTTGAATGTGGAAAGCTGACGGTGTATTTTCTGGGTAATTTCTGGCCTCATCTGTGTCCTCTCTCCCTCTCTAATTCAGGAACCAGATATGCGACCGAGTGCTGATGAGATCCTGGAGAGGCCTCTGCTGGCCCGGAGGGGGAGGTGAGGCTGGACGGTGTTTATCCTCTATATCAGGGATATGAAATTAGTGGACCTCCAGCTGTTGCAGAACTACAAGTCCCATGAGGCATAGCAAGACTCTGACATCCACAAGCATGACACCCAAAGGCAGAGGCATGATGGGACTTGTAGTTTTGCAACAGCTGGAGGTCCGCTAATTGCATATCCCTGCTCTATGTGCTCTTTCCAGTGGTCCTCTTTGCAGGATAAATTTTTGCTCTGGTTTCTCCACAGAGAAATGGAAGAAGAGGTTTCCCTGCTGAACAAGTTCAACAAACGCTCCAGGTGAGAGTGCTTTGGAATGTGCAGCAGCCCCTTGTGCTAATCCCCAGCTGATACCATGTTTTATCAAGTCCCTTCTCTCTCCCAGGCCAGGCACAGTCACAGAGGCGCCGATTGCAGTGGTGACATCTCGAAGCAGTGAAGTGTACGTGTGGGGAGGAGGAAAGTCCACTCCTCAGAAATTGGATGTTTTTAAAGGTGGTTGCCGTGCGCGGCAGGTCTGTGCTGGAGATGCTCATTTTGCGGTGGTGACTGTGGAGAAGGAGTTGTACACTTGGGTGGTGAGTGCTGCAAGTTGCCGGGGTTGGGTAAACACAAGATGTACCAGGATCCAATACCATAATGTATTCTCGTTGCTTAGAACATGCAAGGGGGATCAAAGCTGCATGGGCAGCTGGGCCATGGAGATCGTGCCTCTTATCGACAACCAAAACACGTGGAGAAGCTGCAAGGCAAATCTATGAAACAAGTCAGCTGTGGAGGGGATTTCACTATGTGTATTACAGGTTAGTATGAAGGGTGGATGAAGATATGAGAGGGCGCCCCAGGGGTGGATGAGGAAGTGAGAGGGGCCCCCTCAGGGGTGGATGAGGAGGCGAGAGAGGGATATGGTTGCCACCTCATCCCTTTAAACCCGAACACATATTAATTACACAGGTTCTGTGGCTGATTAAGGTGGTAATTAAACTCACTTGGTGCTTTATCTGCATTTAATTAACCTCAGAACCTGTGTAATTCAAAGGTGTTCGGGTTTAAAGGGATGAGGTGGCAACTCTAGAGAGGGACCCCTCAGGGGTGGATAAGGAGGTGACAGGACATCGAGGGTGGATAAGGAGGTGAAATATAAGCATCTTCTTTAAAAGGATTGCAGTCAGAATTTTAACCATTGGGTGGATAAGGAGGTGAGAGGAGCCTCTGGGTGACCGAATAAGCGAGAGGAGCCTCAGTGGTAGATGAAATGGTGAGAGAGGGCCATGGAAGTGGATGAGTAGGTGAGAGGCCCTTAAAGGTGGAAAAGAGGTGAATTGTATTAAGATAAAAATATGCGCTGCGCTTAAGTAAACCAAATAAAATATAATTATTCTGAAAAACAAAACAAATGAAAGTGTACTAATCTAAATTTAGCAATACTTGCCGCTCCAATACAAATAAAGTGCAAAGTGCAATCGTACAACCAATAAAAAGTGCACAGTGCAAATTAGGACAAATGCAAACATAAATATTATACATCAAAAATAAACAGTGCTAAGTACTCTGTATAAGACACCATAAGTGCCCCAATATTGTACATCAAATGTTAAAGTGCATAGATAAACATCATCCGTGTTAAATGCTCCATATAAAACACCACAAGTGCTCAATGGTTAATTCCAAAGAACTGTGAAAAGTCCTATATGGCAAACAAAATTGACGTCCTTTTTTCCCCACAAATAGAGCTTTCTTTTGGTGGTATTTGATCACCTCTGCGGTTTTTATGTTTTGCGCTATAAACAAAAGAAGAGCGACAATTTTGAAAAAAACACAATATTTTTTACTTTTTGCTATAATAAATATCCCAATTTTTTTTTAAAAAAAACTAATTTTTTCCTCAGTTTCGGCCGATACGTATTCTTCTACATATTTTTGGTAAAAAAAATCGCAATAAGCGTATGTTGATTGGTTTGCGCAAAAGTTATAGCGTCTATAAAATACAGGATAGATTTATGGCATTTTTAAATAAAAAATATTTATTTATTTTTTTTACTAGTAATAGCGGCGATCTTGATTTTTTGTTTCGTGACTGCGACATTATGGCGGACACATCGGACACTTTTGACACATTTTTGGGACCATTCACATTTATACAGCGATCAATGCTATAAAATTGCATTGATTACTGTGTAAATGTGACAGGCAGTGAAGGGGTTAACCACTAGGGGGCGGGGAGGGGTTAAATGTGTTTCCTAGGGAATGCTTCTAACTGTAGGGGGCGGGGACGCACAAGGGGAGGAGACCGATCAGTGTTTCTCCGTTCTGGGAACACAGATCGGTCTCCTCTGAGCTGACAGGACGTGGATCTGTGTGTTTACACACACAGATCCACGGTCCGGCCCGGTTAACGGGCAATCGCGGGTGATCCATTCTGTGGACGTCATTTGACAATAGGCCAGTAGTGAAGTGGTTAACCATTATTTGTAGAGTGTGACAGTTGAACCAGCAATTGGTTAGTTTGGCTCAGGTGACATGAACCTTTCTTACCAGGCAGTGGAACCATGATGTGTAAGCAGGATGTAATATGATGGTGGAGGGGCCTCCGCTCATTAACCCTGTATGTCTTCTTCAGATGAAGGCCAGGTCTACTCTTTCGGCTCAGACTATTATGGCTGCCTCGGCGTGGGTCAGGCTGAGGGCTCGGAGGTTCTAGAGCCCATTCTTGTAGACTTCTTCTTGAATGAGCCAGTTGAGCAGGTGTCCTGTGGTGACAGTCACGTCATGGTGCTAACGCGAAGCAAGTCTGTGTACTCCTGGGGTTGTGGAGAGTATGGTGAGTGTACTGTGGTGTTCTCCATACGAGGACATTCTGGATCTGGTGGGCTGGGTGTAATCTATCTGTCCCCTGTAGGACGCCTAGGCTTGGACTCAGAAGATGACGTCTACTCTCCTCAGAAGGTGACTCTTCAGCTTTCTTTGTCCTGTGCTGGGTTTTTATATCTATGTATGCCTTGTACTGTAATCTCTGCTCTCGGACTTGGGCATTGTGTCAGGTTATTCTTCACATCCAATTTTCCTCTCTGTGTCAGGTGGAGGTGCAGAGAGGCCTCTGCATTGTGAGTGTCAGCTGCGGCTCAGACGGCAGTTTTCTCCTGACACAATCTGGTAAAGTTCTTGCCTGCGGTTCAAATGAACACAACAAGCTGGGACTGAACCAGTGCACAGCTGGAATAATTAACCATGAGGTGAGAGTCTGACCACTCCTTGACTAGAATGGGAGAAATTTGCTACACAGGGTGACATCACTTTCTTCCCCTTTCAGCAGACCTATGAGGAGGTGCCATACACCACCTCCCTGACGCTGGCCAAGCTAATGTCCTTCTATAAAGTGCGTAGCATCTCTCCGGGAAAGACGCACACTGCTGCCATAGATGGTGAGATGTGTCTATAGTCTTCTCTCTGTCCCTTGTTATCTTCCCATGTCACTTACACTCCCTCTGCTTTCTTGAATAGAGCGTGGCAGGCTCTTGACGTTTGGTTCCAACAAGTGTGGGCAGCTAGGTGTTGGAGACTACCGGAAACATCTGGGAATTAACCTGCTCGGGGGACCTCTTGGAGGGAAACAGGTGATCAGAGTGTCCTGTGGGGATGAGTTCACCATTGCTGCTACAGCTGGTGAGTAAACCTGCCTGTGCTGGCAGCACTGTGTGCTGTGGACCTTTTTAATGAAGGATCTCTCTCCTCAGATAATCACATATTTGCCTGGGGAAACGGAGGAAATGGACGTCTAGCCATGACTCCTAATGAACGACCTCAAGGCTCTGACATCTGTACCTCATGGCCTCGTCCGATATTTGGCTCATTACATCATGTGCCTGAGCTCTCTTGCCGTGGCTGGAACACCATTCTCATTGTGGGTGAGTATTTGGAAATAGTGTCTTTTTGGTGGGGTATGATGAGATTTCAGCCTCTTATGCTAAGATCTCTCTTCTTTCTTCCCGTAGAGAAAGTCCTCAACTCAAAGACTATCCGGTCAAATAGCAGTGGCCTGTCTATTGGAACCCGTGAGTGATTTGGCTGGGAAGGGGGATGGGGAGAGAGGGGGGGATCGAACCCCATGAGAGGTTGGCTGGGAGAGGTGGGAGGGTTGTATCGGAACTGGTGAGTGAATTGCTGGGGGAGAGGGTTGAAGGCTTGGGAGGTCTCTTGCATCTCTTACCCCAGGAGTTCCCAACCCCCGGGGCTGCAGACCAGTGCCGGTCCGCGGCCTGTTGTTGACCGGGCCGCACAGCAGGAGATGAGTGCTGACCGTGGTCCGCACAGGGCTATCACAGACCACAGTTGCCGCGCAGCCATGCCCGTTTGTCCTTTCCCCGCAACTCTGCCCACCTGGCTGATGATGTAATTCAATCAGCAGGGCATGGGGAGCTGCAGATCAGAATAGAGACCTCCTCCTGCCCCCTGACGATAGGGTGACATCATCAGGAGGGCGGGGGAGCTGGGATAGGACACACAGACTTAACACAGCCTCTGCCCTGAGTCCTGTGCAGGGGAGGCAGAGATTAGAATTAGAATGGGAAAGTGTCATATTACAGGGGAAAGGGGGAGGGGGCAGACTGCAGGGGAGCTGTGATAGAGGAGGCTGTGATTGATAGGGGCCCTGTAATATAAATGGGACTGCACTGTAATCAGTGCAGTCCGCTTTACATCACAGCCCCCCTTTACATTACAGTGCCCCCTTACAGAGCAGTCACCTTTACATTACCGTGCCCCCTTTACAGAGCAGTCCCCTTTACATTAAAGTAAAGGGCATTGTGATGTAAAGGGGACTGCACTGTCATGTAAAGGGGGCTGTGATGTGAAGGGGAACTAAGGACCCCAATATAAAGGGGGGGATGAGGACAGACTTTGTGAATAGCCCCTCCCTCAACCCCCATCCTTGACCCCCACCCCCGGGAAAATTAGCTGCAGGCGAAACCGGTTCCTGGTGCCAAAAAAAGGTTGGGGTCTGCCGTCTTACAGGACCAGGGCTTTTTTGCTGGGTAGCTCTGATAAAGAGAGATGAGAATATTTTTGCTTTACAGTTGCCCAGAGCTGCTCATCAGGGGGATCTGCACAAGTGGAGGTTGACAGCGCACGGGATTCCCTGTCTTCTGAGCCCAGTGATGGCGGGTTCCGTGGCACAATGGAGGCAGAGCCAGAGACCAGTCCATTTAACACCACAGAAAATATGGAGAGCAGTGCTTGTCCCAGCTGGTTGCGGCAGGTAATGGGACCATGCCAGATAGATTGTTTATGTTCTGCTTATTGATTGCTTTGTGTGTATTTGGATGCTATGAACATCGGGTTTGTGTATCTGCAGGAGCTGGAAGAAGCAGAGTTTATCCCAATGCCAGATACCCCATCCTCTGCCAGTATGGATGTGCCGCAGGATATTTCCGCATCTCTTCCACAGCACACAGAGGCCTCTCCGCCAGCAACGTCACAGATTACAGAGGGGGTTCTACAGGTGAGAGGGAGGCCATGTGGAGGATGGATGGGGGGAGTACAAAGTAGGTTCTACAGGTGAGAGGGAGGCCATGTGGAGGATGCATGGGGAAGTATAAAGTAGGTTCTACAGGTGAGAAGGAGGCCATGTGAAGGATGGATGGGGAAGTACAAAGGTTCTAGAGGTGAGAGGGAGGCCATGTGGAGGATGGATGGGGAAGTACAAAGTAGGTTCTACAGGTGGGAGGGAGGCCATGTGGAGGATGGATGGGGAAGTACAAAGTAGGTTCTACAGGTGGGAGGGAGGCCATGTGGAGGATGGATGGGGAAGTACAAAGTAGGTTCTAGAGGTGAGAGAAGGAGAAGAACAACAATGGCGCCACTCTAAGTGCAGTATTAAAAACGAATTTAATATATCTTTAAAATCAAGTACTCACAAGGGTACGTGTAAACAGGCGTGTAGAAAATAAGTTGATAATGCCAGGTGTCCCAAATAAGGTGTCCAGTCACATCGTGCGGTGGCGTTCTGGTTCGTATGACAGGCTGCGCTGCTGAATGCTTGCTGTGTCCTGCCGCTGGAACGCACTGTTTTCGATCCGGGGAACAAGGTCACTTCCGGGTCCGTGCAGGGATAGACTGATAGGCAGACTAATAGGCGACGCGTTTGCGGAGCTACGCTCCTTCCTCAGGCCTAACGTGACCTGTGATTGGTCAAAGCTAATATAGTCTAAAACGGGCCTTGATTGGAGGGGAAAAACATCTATCAAACTCAGGCATAGAGCTATGTACTGCAGCTACGTGCTGACATGTCAAATAAGGAGGTAAATGAAATGGTATAGATAAGATACCTGGTATGCTTAGAAGTGGAAAGAATGAAAAATGGGAAAGAAAGAAGAAAGGAAAAGAATGATATATGAATGATGATAAACATGCAAATACAGATGGAAATAATAAACTGAAAAAATATAAAAATGGCAATAATATATTATTACTAAAAAATAATAATGGGAGTGTTACTAATAATGATGATGGAAAAATAAAATGAAATATTGTATGGTTAGGAAAATAAAAATTAATACATTAGATCGGTAGAGAAATTGAGTGATGAAAATTATATAAAAAATAAATATATATGTAGAGAATTATATGTGAATGGGGAATTGTTGGAAAAATTAAATAATAAAAATGAAAATAAAAATAAAAATAAAATTAAATATAAAAATAAAAAATAAATTTTTTTTTAAAAAAAAAATAAAAAAATGAAAATAGAAATAAAAATAGAAATGAATATAAAAATAAAAATAGAAATAAAAATACAAATAAAAGTAAAAATACACATACAAAAAAAAAAAAAAAAAAAAAAAAATGAAAAAATAAAAATAAAAGTGAGAATAATAGAATAGAAAAATTATATAAGAATAGATTTAGAAATGGGATAGGCAATAGGATAACATTAAGTATGCGTATATTTAAATAGCTATATATAGTAGCTGTAGAAATCAGGACTTACCCTGAAGATGGCTAAATGAGATGGTACGTAACTAATGCATGATTTCCAGATCATATTTGTAAAATAAAGGTTGTAGTAGGAGAAATATAAGCGTAATACATATATATACACACACATACACATATATATATATATATATATATATATGCCCGCCCAAATGTATGGACACACCTGTGTATTTCCTAATAAAAGTTGAATAATTGGTAAGTATTAATAAAAAATGATGTACTAGCTGGCTTGGAGGTAGTGCTCGAGTACAACATAATGACAGCATCACAATATGAAAGAGCATGCAATGTGGTAATTCAAGAATGCCCAACACAAACCCAAAAAATTAGAAAGACGAGTATATTGAAGGTGTCCAACAACCAACGAAAGGGACTAGGGGAGAAGTCAAATGAGGCTACTCGTCTCTATCTCCTCGTTGAGCCCTCCAGGGGCCAGAGAGTCAAGGATATATATCCAGTACGTTTCCCTCTGGCAGAGACGTTTGAAACGCTCTGCCAGTGGGAACGTACCGGGGATGGACTCAATGATCCAGACCCTGAGGCCCGATGAAGAATGATCATGTTTTTTGAGGAAATGGAGGGGAACACTGTGATGGTCATCTCCCGCCTCAACGAGGCGGCGGTGCTCACCAAACCTCTTTCTCAGAGTGCGTATGGTGCGGCCTACATAATATAACCCACATGGACAAGTCAAGCAATAAATAACAAATTCTGTGGAACAGTTGTAAAAGTTGCTGATCTGGTATGTCTGACCTTTGTTAGTGAATTCTTTTTGACCATGATGAACATGACTACAGGTGAGGCACAATTTCTTACGACACTGGTACATTCCAATTAGGCGAATGAGACAGGGTGATATTGTTTTGGAACTTTGTTGGCCTTTGTATTTACTGGGTGCTACCAGATTTTTGATGTTCCTAGTCTTCCGATACGTAAACTTTGGTTTGGAGGTGATTGTGGATTTTAAATGTGGATCCTGACAAAGAATCGACCAGTGTTTGGTGAAGATACGTTCCATGGCTTTATGTCTAGAATGGAACTGAGTCACAAACCGAACAGGCTGTGCTTCAGGTTGAATAATAGTACTGGTACCAACAAGTGTCTGGGGAATGCCCAGGAAAAAGCCAAAGTCTACTTACCACCAGCTTGCAGACAACCAAATTGACCTATCTAACAGTAAGCGTTAAAAAAGGGGTTTAGTCCGCACGCATTTGCAAACGCATGCGTGAGCCACAGAGCCACGTCACGGCACCCTTGTATCTGTGGTCCTAACACTAAAGTATAAGTGTCCCCACAGTGGAGGCACATGCATTTAATGGATAAATGAGAGCAGGTGGCTGGAGGGGAGCCCACCCCTCCTTAAAGGTACAGGAGCACACCAAACACCCAGCAATAGCACAATGGCTGCAAAGGTGTTGGTGCACTGCTGGACCAATACAAACACTCACGTGAAAACACAAACGTGCCACCACTCTCATTTATAGCTGGCTATCGCAGTAAGCAGCTTTGGGAGGCTAAAACAGGTACCAACAAGTGTCTGGGGAATGCCCAGGAAAAAGCCAAAGTCTACTTACCACCAGCTTGCAGACAACCAAATTGACCTATCTAACAGTAAGCGTTAAAAAAGGGGTTTAGTCCGCACGCATTTGCAAACGCATGCGTGAGCCACAGAGCCACGTCACGGCACCCTTGTATCTGTGGTCCTAACACTAAAGTATAAGTGTCCCCACAGTGGAGGCACATGCATTTAATGGATAAATGAGAGCAGGTGGCTGGAGGGGAGCCCACCCCTCCTTAAAGGTACAGGAGCACACCAAACACCCAGCAATAGCACAATGGCTGATGTGGATGGTTCTGACAGATAGAAATCAAAGGCTTCGTTTATGAGTTGAGGTGGAAAAGCTTTGTCCATAAACTTTTGTTTTAAAAGGGACCCTTCCGTGATGTAGTCCGATTGTCTAGTGCAATTTCTACGTAGGCGACAAAACTGGCTCTTAGGGATGTTTGTAATCCATTTAGGATGGTGGCAGCTCTGATGGTGCAGAAAGGAGTTGCCAGCTGTCGGCTTGGTGTAATTTTTGGCCAGTATTTTGCCTTCTTGGTGGAAAAGTAAAAGATCTAGAAATGCAAGTTGGGACCGATCATGTTCAGAGGTGAAAGTGAGGCCATACTCGTTGTTACAATGTGTAATGAAATCTGTGAAGAGGGGCTCTGGGCCATCCCAAATGACGATAATGTCGTCGATATACCTCCCATAGAAAACTATATGGGAGGTAAAGGGGTTATTGAGCCAGATGTAATTGGCCTCCCAGTACCCCATAGTTAGATTGGCGTAGCTGGGTGCGAAGTTGGCACCCATGGCTGTGCCCTTTGTTTGGAGGTAAAATTCACCATCGAATTCAAAATAGTTACGGGTCAGGCAGAATTCAGTGGCCTCTAGGATGAACTCTGCCTGACCTGGATTAAGCATGGGATCGGAGGAAAGAAAGCTGGCAATGGCTCTAAGTCCTATGTGGTGTGGAATGGAGGTATACAACGAGCTTACATCCAAGGAGGCCCAGGAGTAGGTGGGCTCCCATGTGTAGTGGTCCTATTGTTGCATAAGATGGAATCCATCACGAATGTAAGAGGGGAGACTGGTTGCGAGTGGCTGTAGAAACTGATCTATATACTGGGAAAAAGAGCTGGTGATACTATCCATGGCCGCAACTATGGGTCGACCTGGTGGATTCTGGATACTCTTATGTATTTTAGGGATATGGTAGAAATATGGGGTGGAGAAATATGGCCGATTGAAAAAAGCATACTCATGTTTTGAGATGATGTCATTGCTTTCAGCTCTGTCTGTAAGTATTTTGACTTCTGTGGTGAAGCTTGACAAAGGGTCACAGCGCAGTTTACGGTATGTACTGTCATCTGACAAAAGACGGCGGGCTTCAGCCAGATATTCACTGCGATCTTGGACCACGATGCCTCCGCCTTTGTCCGCCGTCTTGATGACTATATTGTGATTGTCAGTCAGATTTTTTAGGGCTGTTTTTTCTGAAGGAGTAAGATTAGAATGATTGGAATGACTATCGTGTGTCTGTTGACAAAGTCTTTTTATGTCCGAGAACACCACCTGATAAAAAGTTTGGAGATAGGGTCCCTTTGAGTGTGTGGGATTGAACAAGGATTTGGGCCTAAAGGTGCTGAATTGTATGGGGGGGGAGGTGGAGAGATGCTGTGTGAGAAGAAGTAAGTCTATCTCCTCATCATCACTCTCCATGTTATATAATTCCTTTAGAATATTCAATTCGGGTGAGTCACTGTTTTCGGAGAGAACAGTGAGTTCAGCCAGGTTGGGGGATGTGTCACTATCAGTAACCTGAGGTGATTTCATGTTATAATGACGTTTTAAGGTGAGGTTGCGAATGAACATGTGGAGGTCTTTAAATAACTGAAAGGAGTTGGGTAGTGAGGTAGGGGCAAAATTGAGACCCCGTTGTAAGATTGAGGCCTCTGCTAAAGACAAATTATGAGAAGATAGGTTGAATATTTTTATTGTTTGAGGGACTTCGCCCTGTGATTTGTGCCGTTTGCCCCCTCGTTTGCCTCTTCTTCTAGTTTTCTTTTTCCTGTGGACGGACGGTTGGGCAGCGAGGGGGGAAACACTAAAAAATCTTGTGAATCAAGGGAAGAGCAGTTGGGTGGGACTGGTTTGATGGAAATTAACGGATCAATATTATGAGTAGTGGTACTCTGTAGCCCAGCATCAGTGGGCCCATAAGAGACAATGACAGCAATTCAAGCAATATCAATACTACCAATGAGCCTACCATTTCTAGTGGGCCCACAATAGACAATGACAGTAACTCAAGCAATCCATCCATATCTCAGAACCCCACCATGGATCTCTCTAGATCCACATCCAAGTCTGGCCCAATGACAAATCCTGGTTTGGTTAACTCTACCAGTTCCACCCTTTCTCCTGATGCTGGGCTACAGAGTACCACTACTCATAATATTGATCCGTTAATTTCCATCAAACCAGTCCCGCCCAACTGCTCTTCCCTTGATTCACAAGATTTTTTAGTGTTTCCCCCCTCGCTGCCCAACCGTCCGTCCACAGGAAAAAGAAAACTAGAAGAAGAGGCAAACGAGGGGGCAAACAACGGCACAAATCACAGGGCGAAGTCCCTCAAACAATAAAAATATTCAACCTATCTTCTCATAATTTGTCTTTAGCAGAGGCCTCAATCTTACAACGGGGTCTCAATTTTGCCCCTACCTCACTACCCAACTCCTTTCAGTTATTTAAAGACCTCCACATGTTCATTCGCAACCTCACCTTAAAACGTCATTATAACATGAAATCACCTCAGGTTACTGATAGTGACACATCCCCCAACCTGGCTGAACTCACTGTTCTCTCCGAAAACAGTGACTAACCCGAATTGAATATTCTAAAGGAATTATATAACATGGAGAGTGATGATGAGGAGATAGACTTACTTCTTCTCACACAGCATCTCTCCACCTCCCCCCCCCCCATACAATTCAGCACCTTTAGGCCCAAATCCTTGTTCAATCCCACACACTCAAAGGGACCCTATCTCCAAACTTTTTATCAGGTGGTGTTCTCTGACATAAAAAGACTTTGTCAACAGACACACGATAGTCATTCCAATCATTCTAATCTTACTCCTTCAGAAAAAACAGCCCTAAAAAATCTGACTGACAATCACAATATAGTCATCAAGATGGCGGACAAAGGCGGAGGCATCGTGGTCCAAGATCGCAGTGAATATCTGGCTGAAGCCCGCCGTCTTTTGTCAGATGACAGTACATACCGTAAACTGCGCTGTGACCCTTTGTCAAGCTTCACCACAGAAGTCAAAATACTTACAGACAGAGCTAAAAGCAATGACATCATCTCAAAACATGAGTATGCTTTTTTCAATCGGCCATATTTCTCCACCCCATATTTCTACCATATCCCTAAAATACATAAGAGTATCCAGAATCCACCAGGTCGACCCATAGTTGCGGCCATGGATAGTATCACCAGCTCTTTTTCCCAGTATATAGATCAGTTTCTACAGCCACTCGCAACCAGTCTCCCCTCTTACATTCGTGATGGATTCCATCTTATGCAACAATTGGACCACTACACATGGGAGCCCACCTACTCCTGGGCCTCCTTGGATGTAAGCTCGTTGTATACCTCCATTCCACACCACATAGGACTTAGAGCCATTGCCAGCTTTCTTTCCTCCGATCCCATGCTTAATCCAGGTCAGGCAGAGTTCATCCTAGAGGCCACTGAATTCTGCCTGACCCATAACTATTTTGAATTCGATGGTGAATTTTACCTCCAAACAAAGGGCACAGCCATGGGTGCCAACTTCGCACCCAGCTACGCCAATCTAACTATGGGGTACTGGGAGGCCAATTACATCTGGCTCAATAACCCCTTTACCTCCCATATAGTTTTCTATGGGAGGTATATCGACGACATTATCGTCATTTGGGATGGCCCAGAGCCCCTCTTCACAGATTTCATTACACATTGTAACAACAATGAGTATGGCCTCACTTTCACCTCTGAACATGATCGGTCCCAACTTGCATTTCTAGATCTTTTACTTTTCCACCAAGAAGGCAAAATACTGGCCAAAAATTACACCAAGCCGACAGCTGGCAACTCCTTTCTGCACCATCAGAGCTGCCACCATCCTAAATGGATTACAAACATCCCTAAGAGCCAGTTTTGTCGCCTACGTAGAAATTGCACTAGACAATCGGACTATATCACGGAAGGGTCCCTTTTAAAACAAAAGTTTATGGACAAAGCTTTTCCACCTCAACTCATAAACGAAGCCTTTGATTTCTATCTGTCAGAACCATCCACATCCGCCAGTACTATTATTCAACCTGAAGCACAGCCTGTTCGGTTTGTGACTCAGTTCCATTCTAGACATAAAGCCATGGAACGTATCTTCACCAAACACTGGTCGATTCTTTGTCAGGATCCACATTTAAAATCCACAATCACCTCCAAACCAAAGTTTACGTATCGGAAGACTAGGAACATCAAAAATCTGGTAGCACCCAGTAAATACAAAGGCCAACAAAGTTCCAAAACAATATCACCCTGTCTCATTCCCCTAATTGGAATGTACCAGTGTCGTAAGAAATTGTGCCTCACCTGTAGTCATGTTCATCATGGTCAAAAAGAATTCACTAACAAAGGTCAGACATACCAGATCAGCAACTTTTACAACTGTTCCACAGAATTTGTTATTTATTGCTTGACTTGTCCATGTGGGTTATATTATGTAGGCCGCACCATACGCACTCTGAGAAAGAGGTTTGGTGAGCACCGCCGCCTCGTTGAGGCGGGAGATGACCATCACAGTGTTCCCCTCCATTTCCTCAAAAAACATGATCATTCTTCATCGGGCCTCAGGGTCTGGATCATTGAGTCCATCCCCGGTACGTTCCCACTGGCAGAGCGTTTCAAACGTCTCTGCCAGAGGGAAACGTACTGGATATATATCCTTGACTCTCTGGCCCCTGGAGGGCTCAACGAGGAGATAGAGACGAGTAGCCTCATTTGACTTCTCCCCTAGTCCCTTTCGTTGGTTGTTGGACACCTTCAATATACTCGTCTTTCTAATTTTTTGGGTTTGTGTTGGGCATTCTTGAATTACCACATTGCATGCTCTTTCATATTGTGATGCTGTCATTATGTTGTACTCGAGCACTACCTCCAAGCCAGCTAGTACATCAAATATAAAAATGGCAATAATATATTATTACTAAAAAATAATAATGGGAGTGTTACTAATAATGATGATGGAAAAATAAAATGAAATATTGTATGGTTAGGAAAATAAAAATTAATACATTAGATCGGTAGAGAAATTGAGTGATGAAAATTATATAAAAAATAAATATATATGTAGAGAATTATATGTGAATGGGGAATTGTTGGAAAAATTAAATAATAAAAATGAAAATAAAAATAAAAATAAAATTAAATATAAAAATAAAAAATAAATTTTTTTTTAAAAAAAAAATAAAAAAATGAAAATAGAAATAAAAATAGAAATGAATATAAAAATAAAAATAGAAATAAAAATACAAATAAAAGTAAAAATACACATACAAAAAAAAAAAAAAAAAAAAAAAATGAAAAAATAAAAATAAAAGTGAGAATAATAGAATAGAAAAATTATATAAGAATAGATTTAGAAATGGGATAGGCAATAGGATAACATTAAGTATGCGTATATTTAAATAGCTATATATAGTAGCTGTAGAAATCAGGACTTACCCTGAAGATGGCTAAATGAGATGGTACGTAACTAATGCATGATTTCCAGATCATATTTGTAAAATAAAGGTTGTAGTAGGAGAAATATAAGCGTAATACATATATATACACACACATACACATATATATATATATATATATATATGCCCGCCCAAATGTATGGACACACCTGTGTATTTCCTAATAAAAGTTGAATAATTGGTAAGTATTAATAAAAAATGATGTACTAGCTGGCTTGGAGGTAGTGCTCGAGTACAACATAATGACAGCATCACAATATGAAAGAGCATGCAATGTGGTAATTCAAGAATGCCCAACACAAACCCAAAAAATTAGAAAGACGAGTATATTGAAGGTGTCCAACAACCAACGAAAGGGACTAGGGGAGAAGTCAAATGAGGCTACTCGTCTCTATCTCCTCGTTGAGCCCTCCAGGGGCCAGAGAGTCAAGGATATATATCCAGTACGTTTCCCTCTGGCAGAGACGTTTGAAACGCTCTGCCAGTGGGAACGTACCGGGGATGGACTCAATGATCCAGACCCTGAGGCCCGATGAAGAATGATCATGTTTTTTGAGGAAATGGAGGGGAACACTGTGATGGTCATCTCCCGCCTCAACGAGGCGGCGGTGCTCACCAAACCTCTTTCTCAGAGTGCGTATGGTGCGGCCTACATAATATAACCCACATGGACAAGTCAAGCAATAAATAACAAATTCTGTGGAACAGTTGTAAAAGTTGCTGATCTGGTATGTCTGACCTTTGTTAGTGAATTCTTTTTGACCATGATGAACATGACTACAGGTGAGGCACAATTTCTTACGACACTGGTACATTCCAATTAGGCGAATGAGACAGGGTGATATTGTTTTGGAACTTTGTTGGCCTTTGTATTTACTGGGTGCTACCAGATTTTTGATGTTCCTAGTCTTCCGATACGTAAACTTTGGTTTGGAGGTGATTGTGGATTTTAAATGTGGATCCTGACAAAGAATCGACCAGTGTTTGGTGAAGATACGTTCCATGGCTTTATGTCTAGAATGGAACTGAGTCACAAACCGAACAGGCTGTGCTTCAGGTTGAATAATAGTACTGGTACCAACAAGTGTCTGGGGAATGCCCAGGAAAAAGCCAAAGTCTACTTACCACCAGCTTGCAGACAACCAAATTGACCTATCTAACAGTAAGCGTTAAAAAAGGGGTTTAGTCCGCACGCATTTGCAAACGCATGCGTGAGCCACAGAGCCACGTCACGGCACCCTTGTATCTGTGGTCCTAACACTAAAGTATAAGTGTCCCCACAGTGGAGGCACATGCATTTAATGGATAAATGAGAGCAGGTGGCTGGAGGGGAGCCCACCCCTCCTTAAAGGTACAGGAGCACACCAAACACCCAGCAATAGCACAATGGCTGCAAAGGTGTTGGTGCACTGCTGGACCAATACAAACACTCACGTGAAAACACAAACGTGCCACCACTCTCATTTATAGCTGGCTATCGCAGTAAGCAGCTTTGGGAGGCTAAAACAGGTACCAACAAGTGTCTGGGGAATGCCCAGGAAAAAGCCAAAGTCTACTTACCACCAGCTTGCAGACAACCAAATTGACCTATCTAACAGTAAGCGTTAAAAAAGGGGTTTAGTCCGCACGCATTTGCAAACGCATGCGTGAGCCACAGAGCCACGTCACGGCACCCTTGTATCTGTGGTCCTAACACTAAAGTATAAGTGTCCCCACAGTGGAGGCACATGCATTTAATGGATAAATGAGAGCAGGTGGCTGGAGGGGAGCCCACCCCTCCTTAAAGGTACAGGAGCACACCAAACACCCAGCAATAGCACAATGGCTGATGTGGATGGTTCTGACAGATAGAAATCAAAGGCTTCGTTTATGAGTTGAGGTGGAAAAGCTTTGTCCATAAACTTTTGTTTTAAAAGGGACCCTTCCGTGATGTAGTCCGATTGTCTAGTGCAATTTCTACGTAGGCGACAAAACTGGCTCTTAGGGATGTTTGTAATCCATTTAGGATGGTGGCAGCTCTGATGGTGCAGAAAGGAGTTGCCAGCTGTCGGCTTGGTGTAATTTTTGGCCAGTATTTTGCCTTCTTGGTGGAAAAGTAAAAGATCTAGAAATGCAAGTTGGGACCGATCATGTTCAGAGGTGAAAGTGAGGCCATACTCATTGTTGTTACAATGTGTAATGAAATCTGTGAAGAGGGGCTCTGGGCCATCCCAAATGACGATAATGTCGTCGATATACCTCCCATAGAAAACTATATGGGAGGTAAAGGGGTTATTGAGCCAGATGTAATTGGCCTCCCAGTACCCCATAGTTAGATTGGCGTAGCTGGGTGCGAAGTTGGCACCCATGGCTGTGCCCTTTGTTTGGAGGTAAAATTCACCATCGAATTCAAAATAGTTACGGGTCAGGCAGAATTCAGTGGCCTCTAGGATGAACTCTGCCTGACCTGGATTAAGCATGGGATCGGAGGAAAGAAAGCTGGCAATGGCTCTAAGTCCTATGTGGTGTGGAATGGAGGTATACAACGAGCTTACATCCAAGGAGGCCCAGGAGTAGGTGGGCTCCCATGTGTAGTGGTCCTATTGTTGCATAAGATGGAATCCATCACGAATGTAAGAGGGGAGACTGGTTGCGAGTGGCTGTAGAAACTGATCTATATACTGGGAAAAAGAGCTGGTGATACTATCCATGGCCGCAACTATGGGTCGACCTGGTGGATTCTGGATACTCTTATGTATTTTAGGGATATGGTAGAAATATGGGGTGGAGAAATATGGCCGATTGAAAAAAGCATACTCATGTTTTGAGATGATGTCATTGCTTTCAGCTCTGTCTGTAAGTATTTTGACTTCTGTGGTGAAGCTTGACAAAGGGTCACAGCGCAGTTTACGGTATGTACTGTCATCTGACAAAAGACGGCGGGCTTCAGCCAGATATTCACTGCGATCTTGGACCACGATGCCTCCGCCTTTGTCCGCCGTCTTGATGACTATATTGTGATTGTCAGTCAGATTTTTTAGGGCTGTTTTTTCTGAAGGAGTAAGATTAGAATGATTGGAATGACTATCGTGTGTCTGTTGACAAAGTCTTTTTATGTCCGAGAACACCACCTGATAAAAAGTTTGGAGATAGGGTCCCTTTGAGTGTGTGGGATTGAACAAGGATTTGGGCCTAAAGGTGCTGAATTGTATGGGGGGGGAGGTGGAGAGATGCTGTGTGAGAAGAAGTAAGTCTATCTCCTCATCATCACTCTCCATGTTATATAATTCCTTTAGAATATTCAATTCGGGTGAGTCACTGTTTTCGGAGAGAACAGTGAGTTCAGCCAGGTTGGGGGATGTGTCACTATCAGTAACCTGAGGTGATTTCATGTTATAATGACGTTTTAAGGTGAGGTTGCGAATGAACATGTGGAGGTCTTTAAATAACTGAAAGGAGTTGGGTAGTGAGGTAGGGGCAAAATTGAGACCCCGTTGTAAGATTGAGGCCTCTGCTAAAGACAAATTATGAGAAGATAGGTTGAATATTTTTATTGTTTGAGGGACTTCGCCCTGTGATTTGTGCCGTTTGCCCCCTCGTTTGCCTCTTCTTCTAGTTTTCTTTTTCCTGTGGACGGACGGTTGGGCAGCGAGGGGGGAAACACTAAAAAATCTTGTGAATCAAGGGAAGAGCAGTTGGGTGGGACTGGTTTGATGGAAATTAACGGATCAATATTATGAGTAGTGGTACTCTGTAGCCCAGCATCAGTGGGCCCATAAGAGACAATGACAGCAATTCAAGCAATATCAATACTACCAATGAGCCTACCATTTCTAGTGGGCCCACAATAGACAATGACAGTAACTCAAGCAATCCATCCATATCTCAGAACCCCACCATGGATCTCTCTAGATCCACATCCAAGTCTGGCCCAATGACAAATCCTGGTTTGGTTAACTCTACCAGTTCCACCCTTTCTCCTGATGCTGGGCTACAGAGTACCACTACTCATAATATTGATCCGTTAATTTCCATCAAACCAGTCCCGCCCAACTGCTCTTCCCTTGATTCACAAGATTTTTTAGTGTTTCCCCCCTCGCTGCCCAACCGTCCGTCCACAGGAAAAAGAAAACTAGAAGAAGAGGCAAACGAGGGGGCAAACAACGGCACAAATCACAGGGCGAAGTCCCTCAAACAATAAAAATATTCAACCTATCTTCTCATAATTTGTCTTTAGCAGAGGCCTCAATCTTACAACGGGGTCTCAATTTTGCCCCTACCTCACTACCCAACTCCTTTCAGTTATTTAAAGACCTCCACATGTTCATTCGCAACCTCACCTTAAAACGTCATTATAACATGAAATCACCTCAGGTTACTGATAGTGACACATCCCCCAACCTGGCTGAACTCACTGTTCTCTCCGAAAACAGTGACTAACCCGAATTGAATATTCTAAAGGAATTATATAACATGGAGAGTGATGATGAGGAGATAGACTTACTTCTTCTCACACAGCATCTCTCCACCTCCCCCCCCCCATACAATTCAGCACCTTTAGGCCCAAATCCTTGTTCAATCCCACACACTCAAAGGGACCCTATCTCCAAACTTTTTATCAGGTGGTGTTCTCTGACATAAAAAGACTTTGTCAACAGACACACGATAGTCATTCCAATCATTCTAATCTTACTCCTTCAGAAAAAACAGCCCTAAAAAATCTGACTGACAATCACAATATAGTCATCAAGATGGCGGACAAAGGCGGAGGCATCGTGGTCCAAGATCGCAGTGAATATCTGGCTGAAGCCCGCCGTCTTTTGTCAGATGACAGTACATACCGTAAACTGCGCTGTGACCCTTTGTCAAGCTTCACCACAGAAGTCAAAATACTTACAGACAGAGCTAAAAGCAATGACATCATCTCAAAACATGAGTATGCTTTTTTCAATCGGCCATATTTCTCCACCCCATATTTCTACCATATCCCTAAAATACATAAGAGTATCCAGAATCCACCAGGTCGACCCATAGTTGCGGCCATGGATAGTATCACCAGCTCTTTTTCCCAGTATATAGATCAGTTTCTACAGCCACTCGCAACCAGTCTCCCCTCTTACATTCGTGATGGATTCCATCTTATGCAACAATTGGACCACTACACATGGGAGCCCACCTACTCCTGGGCCTCCTTGGATGTAAGCTCGTTGTATACCTCCATTCCACACCACATAGGACTTAGAGCCATTGCCAGCTTTCTTTCCTCCGATCCCATGCTTAATCCAGGTCAGGCAGAGTTCATCCTAGAGGCCACTGAATTCTGCCTGACCCATAACTATTTTGAATTCGATGGTGAATTTTACCTCCAAACAAAGGGCACAGCCATGGGTGCCAACTTCGCACCCAGCTACGCCAATCTAACTATGGGGTACTGGGAGGCCAATTACATCTGGCTCAATAACCCCTTTACCTCCCATATAGTTTTCTATGGGAGGTATATCGACGACATTATCGTCATTTGGGATGGCCCAGAGCCCCTCTTCACAGATTTCATTACACATTGTAACAACAATGAGTATGGCCTCACTTTCACCTCTGAACATGATCGGTCCCAACTTGCATTTCTAGATCTTTTACTTTTCCACCAAGAAGGCAAAATACTGGCCAAAAATTACACCAAGCCGACAGCTGGCAACTCCTTTCTGCACCATCAGAGCTGCCACCATCCTAAATGGATTACAAACATCCCTAAGAGCCAGTTTTGTCGCCTACGTAGAAATTGCACTAGACAATCGGACTATATCACGGAAGGGTCCCTTTTAAAACAAAAGTTTATGGACAAAGCTTTTCCACCTCAACTCATAAACGAAGCCTTTGATTTCTATCTGTCAGAACCATCCACATCCGCCAGTACTATTATTCAACCTGAAGCACAGCCTGTTCGGTTTGTGACTCAGTTCCATTCTAGACATAAAGCCATGGAACGTATCTTCACCAAACACTGGTCGATTCTTTGTCAGGATCCACATTTAAAATCCACAATCACCTCCAAACCAAAGTTTACGTATCGGAAGACTAGGAACATCAAAAATCTGGTAGCACCCAGTAAATACAAAGGCCAACAAAGTTCCAAAACAATATCACCCTGTCTCATTCCCCTAATTGGAATGTACCAGTGTCGTAAGAAATTGTGCCTCACCTGTAGTCATGTTCATCATGGTCAAAAAGAATTCACTAACAAAGGTCAGACATACCAGATCAGCAACTTTTACAACTGTTCCACAGAATTTGTTATTTATTGCTTGACTTGTCCATGTGGGTTATATTATGTAGGCCGCACCATACGCACTCTGAGAAAGAGGTTTGGTGAGCACCGCCGCCTCGTTGAGGCGGGAGATGACCATCACAGTGTTCCCCTCCATTTCCTCAAAAAACATGATCATTCTTCATCGGGCCTCAGGGTCTGGATCATTGAGTCCATCCCCGGTACGTTCCCACTGGCAGAGCGTTTCAAACGTCTCTGCCAGAGGGAAACGTACTGGATATATATCCTTGACTCTCTGGCCCCTGGAGGGCTCAACGAGGAGATAGAGACGAGTAGCCTCATTTGACTTCTCCCCTAGTCCCTTTCGTTGGTTGTTGGACACCTTCAATATACTCGTCTTTCTAATTTTTTGGGTTTGTGTTGGGCATTCTTGAATTACCACATTGCATGCTCTTTCATATTGTGATGCTGTCATTATGTTGTACTCGAGCACTACCTCCAAGCCAGCTAGTACATCATTTTTTATTAATACTTACCAATTATTCAACTTTTATTAGGAAATACACAGGTGTGTCCATACATTTGGGCGGGTATATATAAGTCCTGATTTCTACAGCTACTATATATAGCTATTTAAATATTAATTTCCATTTTCTCATGAATATACGCATACTTAATGTTATCCTATTGCCTATCCCATTTCTAAATCTATTCTTATATAATTTTTCTATTCTATTATTCTCACTTTTATTTTTATTTTTTCATTTTTTTTTTTTTTTTTTTATGTGTATTTTTACTTTTATTTCTATTTTTATTTCTATTTTTATTTTTATATTCATTTCTATTTTTATTTCTATTTTCATTTTTTTAATTTTTTAAAAAAAAAATTTTTATTTTTTATTTTTTATTTTTATTTTTATATTTAATTTTATTTTTATTTTTATTCTTATTTTCATTTTTATTATTTAATTTTTCCAACAATTCCCCATTCACATATAATTCTCTACATATATATTTATTTTTTATATAATTTTCATCACTCAATTTCTCTACCGATCTAATATATTAATTTTTATTTTCCTAACCATACAATATTTCATTTTATTTTTTCCATCATCATTATTAGTAACACTCCCATTATTATTTTTTTAGTAATAATATATTATTGCCATTTTTATATTTTTTTAGTTTATTATTTCCATCTGTATTTGCATGTTTATCATCATTCATATATCATTCTTTTCCTTTCTTCTTTCTTTCCCATTTTTCATTCTTTCCACTTCTAAGCATACCAGGTATCTTATCTATACCATTTCATTTACCTCCTTATTTGACATGTCAGCACGTAGCTGCAGTACACAGCTCTATGCCTGAGTTTGATAGATGTTTTTCCCCTCCAATCAAGGCCCGTTTTAGACTATATTAGCTTTGACCAATCACAGGTCACGTTAGGCCTGAGGAAGGAGCGTAGCTCCGCAAACGCGTCGCCTATTAGTCTGCCTATTAGTCTGCCTATCAGTCTATCCCTGCACGGACCCGGAAGTGACCTTGTTCCCCGGATCGAAAACAGTGCGTTCCAGCGGCAGGACACAGCAAGCATTCAGCAGCGCAGCCTGTCATACGAACCAGAACGCCACCGCACGATGTGACTGGACACCTTATTTGGGACACCTGGCATTATCAACTTATTTTCTACACGCCTGTTTACACGTACCCTTGTGAGTACTTGATTTTAAAGATATATTAAATTCGTTTTTAATACTGCACTTAGAGTGGCGCCATTGTTGTTCTTCTCCTTCAGCACCCAGAGGATTGCTTCATCCTAACCTACAGGGCTGCCTTCTACAGTTGCTTCTTATGGACTATAATTTAATCTAATTTAGTTTTGTTTGGACTTTAGCAGCTCAGAGCCTGCTTGTTGTATTATTACAGTTTCAAAAAATCTTTTTATCATTTATTTTTAATCATAGTTTTGTAACTACCCTTCAGTTATTTATCCTCTCTCTAATAGAGCAATATATGTGTGTTTTTGGGGTTCTAACTGTTTCAAATTGGTTGATTGTAGCGCTCACATGTACATGTTGTATCTAGAGGTGAGAGGGAGGCCATGTGGAGGATGAACAGGGGTGCCGTAGAAAGAAGGCTCTGCAGGTGATAGCCCCAGGGGAAGCTTGGGGTGGAGTACAGAAGAAGCTGTGCATGTGAGACGGAGACCATGTGAAGGATGGACATGGAGGCGCACCTGAAACAGAGAACAGGGACACACCAGACCCACTGCTGTGAGCCGCAGCTTGTGTAAATCCAGCCTGAAATGTTACTCTTGGTTTGCAGGAACAGCAGGGCTCCAGCTGTGCGTGTAGTGCTCTGCAGGAGGAGGTACAAAGGCTGCAGACTCTTGTGTCATCCTGTAAGAGTGAGCAGGAGAATCTACGTCGAGAGAACACGCAGCTGACGCTAAGAGTTCAGGAGCTTGAGGACAAATTGCAGGTGCTGATGCAGGTGAGTGTCCATTCTGTTGTATGTTTATAATGAAGAGGGCTGCTGTGCTATATACATGTTTATTTAAAATCTGAAAGCAATCTCTGTTTATACTGCATAAACCGGAGCCCATTCCCATCATGACAGCTTGTTTGACATAACAAGGGGAAGTGTGCTCTTTCATTGTCACACTTTGAATGACAATTGCACGGTCATGCAACACTGTACTCAAATGACATTTTTATCATTTTGTTGACACAAATATTCTTTTGGCGTAATTAATCACCACAGGGGTTTTCACCGCGGGGTGAGAAACTTGGTAGTGTGCTCTCCCAGGGTGTGGGGGGTAGAGGTGTGTTCTATATTTTGACTCTGCGAGGGGTGGGTGTTAAATGGATAGGGGGAGAGTGCTCTCCAACCGGACACCCTCAGAGGGGAAGAAGTTGTGAGGAGAGAACAGCATGCAAGCTGTCCAGACAGATTTAGTAATAGTGGAGCTGTAGACTAATGTTGGTATAATGTTGTTGTTTTTTTTTGTCCAGCAGGGTCAAACAGTCAGCCACCATGGAGAGGTCATACAGACTCTTCAGAGACAGGTAAGTGATCATTATGGGGGCCACCATTGGGAGGATACAAAGAAGCAGATGATTGGTTCTGTATATTGCTGACAGGCAGTAATTGACTCAAGTCATCACATGCACAGATTTCACTATAACAATTCTAAGATCCGTTTACGCAGCAGTTAATATTTCAGATCTGTGTGGAAGCAAGGAGCTGTCATCCCCTGGCTATATGTATGAAATATCCTGCAACCCACAATTCCCTCTAAAACACAGAGAAGCAGGAAGTATGTATATCCTCTTCTCTGTACTCCTCCAGTATAAACGAAAATTCTGGTCAGATTGTGACTTGTTCTTCAATTATTACACACGGACTTCTTATGACTAATGAACTTTTTATTATATACTTAGAGCTGTGTACTGTTTTTCCTGTAGGTGGCGCTTTGTGCAAAAGGACTATCATCAGCTGCTGGCAGTGCTGAGACCTCCCGGGAGGATTCTGATGCAGAGTCATGGTGTTTCTTGGGTGCTGACCCCTGTCGTTCTGCCTCTGGGACCCCCATGTGACGACCCCTGCAATGGACACAAAAACTTTTTTTTAGTGCCTTATATGAGTACTGTCTAGACGCCCGCCTCACATGTGGAACATTTATTGCCGGACTGGACAATGGTTGTACACGGCCTTTGCTGTGGAGGCCGAGTGCAATTACTGTGGATGGCTGCCGGAACAGTGAGCAAGAGCACCGCCTCAGCATCTGACACACTGTACACAGCTCAGTATTCAGCTTCTTGGCCATGACTCACAGTAATGTTGAAATAAAACACTGTGTGGATGCCCTGTCAGCCTATTCCTGACCATGTATAGTGTGGTGGGGAGCAGATATGTGAAGGGGGTACGATTGTTTGGATTCAGACAAGTGTCTGACCGAGCGTCTGCACCTGGCCTGATTTCAAATGTATACACATGCACATTTAGAAGAACCACACTGACACAAGCTTGTTCAGTTAAAGTGAATCTTCCTTTATTGCTTTGGGCATATAGCTTCTTTTTATAGTTGAACATGAGCCATTGTTTGCAAAAGCATCATCACAGTCTAGTTGTGCTGTCATCTGTGGATTGGATGATCCTTATCTAAGGCTCTCCTGGTCAGTTTCATCCAGGTTTTCTGCTGATGTGTAGGCTTGTGGACTCCTGGATTCACTCCGATGAGAGGGGGTCTCTATTTACTTCATTGAGTAAGGAAATTAGCATCTATATGTACATAATAGAAAATAGTCATTTTATCAAAGCATTAATCAATCCATAACAGTCCCCCCTTGAAATGTCTATTTCCTATTCTGTCCCTAGTAGGTAGTCTAACTCATCTGTCCTCATGTGCCTTGGAACTTTTTTCTTGCTGTACGTTAGACGGGTGATGGCAGGACCATCACCCCCCTTGCCACAGTCTTCGCACATGTGGAAGTCAGATGCTCTCCCTATGGCTGAAGTATCTTATAATTTGTAGATATGGGGAGGGACATGTGGAAGACAGATGCTATCCCTATGGCTGAATGATCTTATAATTTGTAGATATGAGGAGGGGGCATAGGGCTTCTCATAGTCCTCATCTTCTGCGTCCTGGTGTATCATCACTGGGGCCGCTTGGTCAACTGTTTTGCCTAGGAATTTCTTTACACATGGGATAACACAACATACTATAATAGCTAGAAAAATCGGAATAACTAGTATTATAATACCTATCCGAGACAAGGTCTTCTGCCAACCACTCAACCACCCAAACCACTGGTCCCATGGCTGATCTATACACAAATTCTTCTTCAGCTCTACTGATAGGCTTTCCAACTTTTTTATGGCCAGGGTGACCTTACCATTTGGACCGGTGTTGTCAGGGATGTATGTACAGCATGTCCCTGTACCTTCTATCATTTTACAAACACCCCCCTTCTCTGCTAAAATCATGTCCAAGGCCATCCTATTCTGAAATGTCATGTAAGATGTGGGGGCTAATTGGTCAGCAATCCCCTGTAGGGCATCTCTGGTGTAATTTACAAACCGCTGCTGGTTGTAATATATGTAATTTATCCAGTCTACATTTTTGTTGACAGTGATTATGGGAATCAGAGACTCAAAACCTGCATTAACTTGGTCTCAGGCTTTAAACTCCTCCGGGAACCCCCATGGGACCCCTATGGCATCTATATACACATGTGGGTCAAAACTTCCCTCAGGAGCACTCCTCTTTTTCCTGCGGTTGGGTGACGGTTCAGGGTGTGGGGGAGATGGGTCATATGGGAGGATGTGAAGGGGCATAATGACCTTTGCCAGGGCACACTCTCCATTCCAGATCCCTCCTAGCCTTGTCCTAACTTTAAGATCCCCACAGATCCAATACACATCACCAAGGGACTGGACCTGGTTCTGTACCTGGCTTCCTGAAACATTACTGTGGGTAAAACAGTAACCTTCTGTGAAATTACCCAGGAACCTCCCCTTTCCTTGATAATTTGAGTGACGGGTATAGTTTCCTGGGTAAATGGTGATGCCTTCGCTTGGCCTTGGGGTTTTGGTAACTATGGGGTACTTCTTTTTCCACTCTTCACAGGATGAGTGGTTTGTTGTCGCATTAGTGAACAGGCTAAGGAAGCACTCCTCGCTTTCTTTGGGTATCGTCAGTGGAACAGTACCCAGGTGTGGCCTAGCACTACCACAAACATAGCAGTTGGTCTTTTTATGTCTGTCTGTGCTGTACTTCATCCATTCTAGCCAGAGATTAGTGTCAGAAAAGCCAGTCTCTGTTGTTATAGTGTCCTCAAAGGCGGGATTTGCCACTGCTACCATATCACCTAGGGTGCAGATGGAGGGTCTGAGAAGGTTAGCGATTGGCTAGGTCGATTGCCTGTCTGTTGTATTATACATGTCCTTTAGTTGGAACTTTCCCAGCGGCCCTCCCATACCCCCTGACATCCATGTTCCTAATGCATGTATACCGGCGTCACCGGGGCTAGGGTTCTCTATAGTTAGAGTAAGGGGCATGTTGTAGCCTGTTCTCCCAGTGGATAGGCATGTACCTGGTTTTAGCAGGGTCATCCTTTTTAACAAGGATTTCCCATTCTTATCTGTTCTATTTAGTGCACTCTGTGGTTTGTACCCCCAGTCTACTCCTGTATTCCACCCCACTGACCCCCCCCCCCCCCCCAATAGTCACAATTCTGTCCCCAGTGCCTATCTATGACACATATATAGGTGGATGCATACTGAGGTCCGCGTCCAAGGGTGTTATACCAGTTACATTGCCAGGAAACATCTAAGGGACAGGAGACTATATTGCAGTAATCAAAGGCGAAAGTGGCTATGTGTGTGCTGGATGAGTTGTACCAGAATTGTGTGATACCCTCTTTTTTTATGATGGCCACTTGTTTAGCTCCCACCAACCCCACCAGAAAAAGGATATGTAGCACTGTCATCATGGTGTAGGCTGGGACTTGTCTTCAGGGGTTGGAACCTTCTTGCAGTGAGAAGCGTGGATCCAGGAGTTCTTTCCTGCGACCTTAACGGAGGAGGCAGTAGTTATCAGAACCTGGAATGGTCCGTTGAATCTTGGTTCCAGTGAGTGTTTTTCTTATAGATTTTCTCGGGAGCTCTGAGATAGACAATGCCCCAAGAATACTACCTTCGTGGAGCACCACTGCAACTTCTGCTTGGACGCCTTGCAGCCCTGGCTGGCCAGAAACACGAGTAGGCTTTCTGACTTGCCTTCTGCGGTGGGGAGGTCGTCTGCACACAGCAGCGTTATGTCGGTGCCCTCTTCTTGCCATGCACTCAAGATTGTAGCCATTGCTTTGGCAAATTGGGTGGGGGGGGGGGGGGTTCTGTGCCCCTTGGGGCATAACTGTCCAGGTGTACTGTCGATTATTGTGGATGAAGGCAAGAAGGTACTGACAAGAAGGGTGTAGGGGTACACTGAAGAATGCGTTTGCAAGGTCTACCACGGTTAAGAATTTTGCTGATGGTGGCACACCAGCCAGCAGTGTGTGTGGATTGGGGACAATGGGTGTTTCCAAAATGGTTGCCTCGTTTACAGCCCTCAGGTCCTGGACCATCCTGTACTTGAATGGTTCCTCTTTTTGACTTTTCATTTTGACCGGGTATAGGGGTGTATTGCACGGGCTAGTACAAGGGATTAGGGCTCCGTTCTTGACCAAGACTTCTATTTGAGAGGAAATAGCCTTGGTTTGTGAGGGCTTTAGTAGGTATTGGGGTTTCCTGGGCAGGGGTGCTCCTGGTTTCAGCTTGATGTACACTGGCAGGACATTTAGATGTCCGATGTCTCTCGCCCCTTTTGACCAAAGTTCGTCTGGGATTCTTCTTAGGACTTCTAGGGGTATTTGGCTGGTGGCTAGGGGGGGTAGTTTGTAGGATCATCAGGAGTGGGATGGAGCACAGGGCCGATTGATCCTCAGTAGTAAGGGGGGTAGAGATGCTGATCGTACCTTCTGGTGTGAAGGTGATGGAGGCTTGCAAGCGGGATAGGACATCTGCTCCTAAAAGATTCAGGGGGCAGTGACAAACACTGCTGAGAGCATTTGTGCATGTGCCTTCATGTGCACATTAAAACCTAGGTAAGTGAATGTCTGCACTAACCTGGCATGGTATTTCTCAAGTTTCTGTCTTATCCTGTGTTATGTCTTGTAAAGTTGTGGCCTGGTCTGCCAACTTGTCCTTAGCCCAATTGTGTAATTGGTCGCAGAATTCTAGGCCTGATTCATAGTCAGTGTTGTTTAAATGTTCTACCTTCTTTAAAAATTTACTCCATGATAGGCCAGTAGGCGTCATACAAGTCCCTCCAAGCCGCAGCATAGGTACGCTGTATTTGTATTATGCTGCGATAAAAGGGCATTGGCTGCTTTTCCGGGTTAGGCAGGTTATTTACCAATGACATTACTTGGGGCGGGGTAAAGGTATCGTACATTTTTGGGGCACCTTCCGCTGCTTTAATGCCCCTCATCATAACAGGGGCTGGCGGGTGTTGAGCTTGGGGTTGGCCACTCCAGGGGTCTTGGGGGTCAGGCTCATCTGGGTATCCTGACCACTGGGATTCATGTGTGTTTGGGTAATAGTGGGCACTGGGAGCTCGGTTACTGTTATGGCGAGTATTCTGAGTATTGTGTCGAGCCAGGTCTTGGGCTAAAGGTATGGGCTGCGGCCCAGGCCCTGGCGCATAGGGGAATAGCTGTTGGGGTATCAGGACAGGCGGGGAAGGTGTCCTGAGGGGACCTGGCTGGTTGGGGATGTTTGCAGCAGGTGGTGTGCCAATGAACGGGATCTGTGTTGTGTGCAAGACACGAATTGCGCTGTCTGGGAGCTGGGCAATGGGAGGCGGTGCAGTGGCTTGATTGCTGCCAGCTGCAGATCTCCTCCCCCCCCCCCCCGTCACAGACCTGTTCAAACTTGGCATTAAAGTTACGGGGGTGTTTGGGCTAAAATATGAACCGTTAGCATTGAACACAGGGTACAGGGGTGTTGGTGTGTTTTTAGGCTCCGCCCTCTTCCCCTCGTATGGGGGTGGTTCAGGTAGGGCATCAGGGATACTTTTTCCTTCTTGGTACACATATACAACATTACCCCCCCTGCTGGGTTTCCTGTTCCACCCAGTTCTCCCTTTGGATTGCTCTTGCCACATTGAACCAAGCCTCTGCAGTTTTTAGTAGACCATTGTCAGATAACAACCCCCGTTTTTCATTCAGTATTTTCTGCCATTTCTCCAGCTGCAATCTACCCCCTGGAGGAATGGTGATGCTACAGATCTTCGCCAATCTTTTTGCTTTCTTGACATAATTCCCCCACTCTCTCTCCGTGACTAAGTCGCATGCGAGTTTTCCTTTCTCTGGCATAACCAATTTCTGCCCCATTATTTTCTGTCTTGATGACTGGGATATTTATGTGTCTGCTCAGGATTTTAGACGGGTCACGAGGTTGCCTCCGATTCTGAAAGGGTCTGGCAATTCCTCTATTAGTCACCTGGTACCGTTTCAGACTATATCCCAATCTCAAGTTAAACGAGGACAAAACAGATAGTAAGACAAGGAGAGGATTTGTCTACAGTGCTCGACTGCCACCTGGGTCACCCCTGGTGCGTCTTCCCAAAACGTAGGCTCAGTCACTGGGTCTGCCCATCCGAGACGGCCACATAATATGGGTCAGGTAGTGTGTGATCACTCACTTCCCTCAACAAGACATTTAATAGACAGATAAGAAGTACATACAGCAGTTTATATTCAATCAGTTTCTTCCCACCATATATTCAACAATGAGATCCTCAACTTTTCACTTTCCTTCGTTCTTTCTAAATCTCCCACTTGTTCAGGACACCTTATCGGTTCCTGTCCACTAGCAATCTTTGTAATCCCAACTTTCTTTATTGTACATCACGGGACACAGAGCACCATAGTAATGACTATGTGGTTTATATGCTACCTTTAGGTGATTGGACACTGGCAACCAATAGTAAGAAGGTTCCTCCCATATAACCCCCTCCTATACAAGAAGTACCTTTAGTTTTTTGTCAGTGTCTTGAAGGTTATGGTCACAGCTGTGAAAGCTCTTGCTTCAGATAATGTCCCAGTGAGGATGTTATAATCGGATCCATTCGGATGGCATATCATGCTAAAATGGATGGTACCCGAGCCCTGGTTCAAGAACGGGGTCTTTCCTGTAATGTTTCCTTATTGAGCTGGACCCTTGTGATATGGTATTCCTGGTCTTTTTATTTGCCCAAGGAAACCTAAAGGGTGCTTTACAGGTCCTGGGGTGTGGACCCTAAAAAAAAAGGGGACCCGGTCTCTGAAGGTCTTCAGTGGCATTACCTGCGGTGATGGGGGAAGATTGAGCCTGTCTCAGGGTCTGCTACGGGGACTGGTGAGTGCTTCCTTTGGAGGCCCCTTTTTTTAACCTATAAATTGCAAAGTTATGTCTATGCCTGAGTATGTACCCTTTGTGTCCACTGGGGGGTTTCGCAGCAGTTGCACACATTGGGTCCCTGTCAGGGACCGCGCGTGGGGTCACATGTACGGGTAGTGCGCACGTGCAGACGGCGTGTGCGTAACCCGCTCCCTCCTGCGCGCACTCTAGCAGGCGTGGCGGCATCGTGGCCGCGTGTTTCCCGCGGGCGTGCATACGTCACGTGACGACGCACGCATAGGGAAGTCAGGCGTCTGCGTGTGTCAGTACTGTTCGCTAAGGCTCAGTGGAGCCGGGAGCCGGTCGCAGTGGGACACAGAGCAGGGCACGTGAGTCGGGCATTGGCAAACTTTGTAAGGAGGCTATAGTAGGCTTATATACAGCCATATAGCACAGTAAGTTTCCTCTAATCCTGTAAGCATGTCTTCCAGAAAACTAGGTGCAGGGAGCAGGATTAATACAGAGGGTAAAGTGACTCCTTCAAAAACAGGAGGAGATTAACCTCAGGCTGTTGCAGCACCTGTCTCCCCTGAAAGACCTGTGGCATTTGACCTGGCTGAGCCATTGCATTTGTCAGGCGTTGTGGCTACCACCAATGTCACTGCTTCGGCTTATGTTACTAAGGATGACTTAACGTTAGCTCTCGCTGGTCTTGAAGGCAAAATAGCGGGTATGATTGCCTCAGTAACGCAGGGAGGGAAGAAACTAAATAGATCTCCCTCTCCTGAGCCTGGTCCCAGTGCTGAGTCACTTGAGCACCAGGACTCCCTTAGCCAATTGGGTCCTTGTGATTTGGATCCTGAATGGGCAGAGGATTTTGAGGAGGTGGCCATAGGGGATAAAGATGCTGAAGCAGAGGAGTCCTCTGCAGGGGACTCAGGTTCAGAGGAACCGTTGACGGCTTCGCAATCCCAAAAGCTGATTATCCAGGCTTTAACCGAAATGGTAAGAACAGGTTTTAGGTTGCCCCCTGTACAAGGGCCAGAAATTTCCTGTTCTACATTGGGATCCTTGCGACCTTTGCAAGGTTCTCAGGCGTTTCCTGTGCATCCATTATTGGAGCAATTGGTTTACGCTGATTGGGAACATCCGGACAGAATATACTTACCTCCTAAAAGGTTTTCTTTTTTGTACCCAATGGAGGAAAAGTTCAAAAAAAGGTGGGATACATCTTTAATAGATGCGGCTATTTCTTCAGTAAATAAAAGCTTAACCTGTCCAGTGGATAATGCCTAAGGTTTTAAAGATCCAGCAGATAAGAAGCTGGAATCTTTGCTTAAAGCCTCCTTTTGCGGTGGCCGGGTCAGCAGTACAACCAGCTGTTGCGGCGATTGGGATCTGTCAATCCCTGAAGGACCTTTTTAAAAGTCTGGTCAGGAACCTACCTGTTCAAGAGGAATATTCTGATGAATTGAAAGAACTTCCTCGGGCTTTGTGTTTTGCGATAGATGCATTAAAAGACTTAATCCAGCAAATGTCTCGCTTTGCACTACTCTCAGTGCATATGCGCAGAGTTTTGTGGTTAAAGAACTGGTCAGCCGAGATGCCTTGCAAGAGGCTACTTGCGGGTTTTCCCTTTCATGGGGAACATTTGTTTAGAGAAGAACTGGATAAGTATATCCAAAAAATCTCAGGAGGAAAGAGCTCCTTGCTTCCTGTGAAAAGAAGGAATAAGCAGCCTTCCTTTAAAATTCCGAACGCTTCTGGGCCAGGCGCATCTTCTCCCAAGAAGTATCGACGGCCTCAACCACCTGCCTTTTAAAAGACCTCGGGGTCAGAAAAGAACTTGGACTCAGAAGCCGAATAAGGCCAATGTCAAGTCCTCCTTGTGAAAAGATGCCCCCACTCTTACAAGTGGGGGGCAGACTGCGGCGGTTCGCAGATGCTTGGGCAGGGTGGGTGCAGGACAAGTGGGTTATCTCCACTATAACCCAGGGCTACAAAATAGAGTTCCGTGATTTTCCCCCAAATCGATTTCTGAGATCAAGAGTTCCTTCGGATCTAGAAAAGAAGAAAAGCCTATTCCTAGCCTTAGAACAGCTAAAAAGGCAAAGGGTGATTATCAAGGTTCCGCACAAAGAAAAGTTCAAAGGGTTTTATTCAAACCTATTCACAGTGCCTAAGCCAAATGGGGAAGTAAGGCCCATTCTGGACCTCAAATTCCTCAATTCCTTTCTAAGAGTTCAAACCTTCCGAATGGAATCGGTTCGCTCAGTAATAGCTTCTCTAAGAAAAGGGGACTATTTAGCATCCATAGACATCAAGGATGCATACCTGCATGCACCGATTTTCGGACAACATCAAAGGTTTCTACACTTCTCAGTAGAAGAGCGTCATTTCTAGTTTGTAGCACTACCGTTTGGTCTGGCTACAGCCCCTCGAATCTTCACAAAGGTGTTGGCTCCGGTATTGGCCTTTCTAAGGTCTCAGAAGATATCAGTGATAGGATATCTGGACGACCTTCTGGTGAAGGACCAGTCCTATTCCACCCTGATAGAGAACGTTTTAACTACAGTTCATGTTCTGAGATGCCTAGATTGGATTCTGAATATGGACAAATCAGCTCTTCGTCCAGTTCAAATCTTGACATATCTAGGCTTGACCCTGGATACGACCCAGGAAAGGGTGTTTTTACCCCCCTTGAAGGTCAGCTCAATAGTGGAGCTGGTCAGGAAAGTCAAATAGGTAGAAAGACCCTCAATTCGATTATGCATGAGACTGCTGGGGAAGATGGTGTCATCTTTCAGCGCAGTTCCTTATGCGCAATTTCACTCCAGATTGTTCCAGAGAACGATCTTGAAGGCTTGGGACAAGTCTGTCCTAACCTTGGATCATCCAATATCTCTATCCCCAAAAGGTAAAACAGGACCTCTCTTGGTGGTCAAAGACCAGCAACTTAAAAAATGGGAAGTCCTTTCCACCAGTAACTTGGAAGGTGGTAACCTCAGACGCCAGTCGTCTCGGCTGGGGAGCAGTATTGGAAGAGGCCTCCGTACAGGGAAAATGGTCCCAGGTAGAAAAAACCTTACCGATCAATCTATTGGAAATCCGAGCAGCTCGTTTGGCCCTCATATTCTGGACAGCCAGGCTGTGGGGGTCTCCGGTCAGAGTCCAGTACGACAATTCCACAGTGGTGGCATACATCAACCACCAAGGGGGTACCCGGAGCTGGGCAGCCCAGAAAGAGATAAATCATATACTTGCGTGGGCAGAGAAACATGTGCCATATCTGTCGGCAGTCTATATTCCGGGGGTGGACAATTGGCAGACAGACTACCTAAGTCATCAGCAGTTGTTGCCAGGGGAATGGTCCCTCTACCCCGAAGTTTTCCTTCAAATATGCCAGCGTTGGGGGATGCCAGAGGTGGATCTTCTGGCATCCAGGTTCAATGCCAAGGTGGACAGCTTTGTGTCCAGAACCAGGGATCCACTTGCCGTGGGGACGGATGCATTGGTGGTTCCCTGGGATCGGTATTCTCTAATTTACGCCTTTCCTCCGATCCAGATGCTGCCACACCTGTTACGCAGGATACAGATGGAGCAGAAAACGGTAATTCTGGTGGCCCCACGATGGCCAAGAAGGTTTTGGTATTCACAGATTGTGAGGATGGCAGTAGGGGACCCATTGTGTCTTCCATTACGCCCAGACCTACTGTCCCAAGGTCCAATATACCATCCTTCTTTACAGTTGCTGAATTTGATGGCATGGCTATTGAGAACAGAGTACTAAAAGACCGTGGTATCAGGGGTTCTGTTCTGGCTACTTTGATTAAATGCTAGAAAGCCGGTGTCTAGAAAAATTTACCATAGAGTCTGGAAATCATACATTTCATGGTGTGAGAAGAGAAGATGGCACCCTCGCAAGTATACAATTGGGAGGGTTCTTGCCTTCCTGCAAGCAGGAATTGACCTAAACTTGTCCTTAGGAACCATTAAAGGACAGATTTCGGCCTTATCGGTTTTCTTCCAGAGACCAATTGCGTCTCATTCATTGGTACGAACCTTTATCGAGGGCGTACTACATGTAAGGCCACCAATTAGACCGCCCTTGTGCCCATGGGACTTGAACTTAGTGCTTTCAGCTCTACAGAGTCAACCCTTTGAGCCTATTAAGCAGATTCCTTTGATCCTATTGACTAGGAAATTGTTTTTTTTGGTGGCTATAACCTCAGCAAGAAGGGTCTCGGAGTTGGCCGCCCTTTCTTGTGAGAAACCCTTTCTGTTTGTTCATCAGGACAAGGTGGTGATGCGGCCCTGTCTGCAGTTTTTACCCAAAGTGGTTTCCAGTTTTCACTTAAATCAGGATATCATTTTACCTTCCTTCTTTCCTAACCCTAGATCTAAGGAGGAAAGATTGCTCCATTCACTGGATGTGGTGAGAGCTATTAAGGTTTACTTGGATATGTCGGCCCCTTTTCGGAAGTCTGACTCCTTTTTTGTGCTGCCTGAGGGTCCTAGGAAAGGACAGGCAGCAACTACAACCCCTGGCAAAAATTATGGAATCGCCAGTCCCTGAGGATGTTCCTTCAGTTGTTTATTGTTGTAGAAAAAAATCAGATCACAGACATGGCCAAAAACTAAAGGCATTTCAAATGGCAACTTTCTGGCTTTAAGAAACACTAAAAGAAATCAAGAAAAATAATTGTGGTGGCCAGTAAGTTAGATTTATAGAACAAGCACAGAGAATAAATTATGGTATCACTCAATTCTGAGGAAACAATTATGGAATCACCCTGTAAATTTTCATTACAAACACTAACACCTGCATCAGATTAAATCTGCTTGTTAGTATGTAGGTAAAGAGGGTAAATCATCACGCAGTGTTGCACAAGATGTTGGTTGTTCACAGTCGGCTGTGTCTAAAACATGGACCAAATACAAACAACATGGGAAGGTGGTTAAAGGCAAGCATACTGGTAGACATCAAAGCGTCAAGACAGAAAACTTAAAGCGGGGGTCCACCCACACCGCCAAAAAAAAAAAAAATATTAAAAGCCAGCAGCTACAAATACTGCAGCTGCTGACTTTTAATACATGGCCACTTACCTGTCCCAGGGTCCAGCGATGTCGGCAGGGGACGCCGAGAACCCGCTCGGTTCTCGGCAGCTGCCGCCGCCATCCTAGGTGAAGGAATCAGGAAGTGAAGCATTGCGGCTTCACTTCCCGGTTCCCTACTGCGCATGCGCGAGTCGCGCTGCGCGATCTGGATGGTCCCTGCTCTCTCCTGGGAGCTGTGTGTTTCCCAGGAGACAGCGCGAAGGGACAGGAAGAGGCATAGACTCCAATGGGAGTCTATGCCGGAAGTGGGTGCAAATACCTGTCTTAGACAGGTATCTGCACCCCCCTCCCCCCTGAAAGGTGCCAAATGTGACACCGGAGGGGGGGAGGGTTCCGAAAAGCGGAAGTTCCATTTTTGTGTGGAACTCCGCTTTAACCACTTCAGCCCCGGAAGGATTTACCCCCTTCCTGACCAGAGCACTTTTTACAATTCGGCACTGCGTCGCTTTAACTGCTAATTGCGCGGTCATGCAATGCTCTACCCAAACGAAATTTGCGTCCTTTTCTTCCCACAAATAGAGCTTTCTTTTGATGGTATTTGATCACCTCTGCCGTTTTTATTTTTTGCGCTATAAACGGAAAAAGACTGAAAATTTTGAAAAAAAATGATATTTTCTACTTTTTGTTATAAAAAAAATCCAATAAACTAAATTTTAGTCATACATTTAGGCCAAAATGTATTCGGCCACATGTCTTTGGTAAAAAAAATGTCAATAAGCGTATATTTATTGGTTTGCGCAAAAGTTATAGCGTCTGCAAACTAGGGTACATTTTCTGGAATTTACACAGCTTTTAGTTTATGACTGCCTATGTCATTTCTTGAGGTGCTAAAATGGCAGGGCAGTACAAAACCCCCCCAAATGACCCCATTTTGGAAAGTAGACACCCCAAGGAAATTGCTGAGAGGCATGTTGAACCCATTGAATATTTTTTTTTTTTGTCCCAAGTGATTGAATAATGACAAAAAAAAAATTTACAAAAAGTTGTCACTAAATGATATATTGCTCACACAGGCCATGGGCATATGTGGAATTGCACCCCAAAATACATTCAGCTGCTTCTCCTGAGTACGGGGATACCACATGTGTGGCACTTTTTGGGAGCCTAGCCGCGTACGGGGCCCCGAAAACCCAGCACCACCTTCAGGATTTCTAAGGGCATACATTTTTGATTTTACTCCTCACTACCTATCACAGTTTTGAAGGCCATAAAATGCCAAGATGGCACAAACCCCCCCCCAAATTACCCCATTTTGGAAAGTAGACACCCCAAGCTATTTGCTGAGAGGCATGGTGAGTATTTTGCAGCTCTCATTTGTTTTTGAAAATGAAGAAAGACCAGAAAAAAAAATTTTTTTTTTCTTTTTTCAATTTTCAAAACTTTGTGACAAAAAGTGAGGTCTGCAAAATACTCACTATACCTCTCAGCAAATAGCTTGGGGTGTCTACTTTCCAAAATGGGGTAATTTGGGGGGGGTTTGTGCCACCTGGGCATTCCATGGCCTCCGAAACTGTGATAGGCAGTGAAGAGTGAAATCAAAAATTTACGGCCTTAGAAAGCCTGAAGGCGGTGCTTGGTTTTCGGGGTCCCGTGCGCGGCTAGGCTCCCAAAAAGTCCCACACATGTGGTATCCCCGTACTCAGGAGAAGCAACAGAATTTATTTTGGGGTGTAATTTCACATATTCCCATGGCACGTTTGAGCAATATAACATTTAGTGACAACTTTGTGCAAAAAAAAAAAAAAAAAAAAAAAAATTTGTCTCTTTCCCGCTACTTGTGTAACAATATAAAATATTCCATGGACTCGACATGCCTCTCAGCAAATAGCTTGGGGTGTCTACTTTCCAAAATGGGGTCATTTGGGGGGGGTTTGAACTGTCCTGGCATTTTATGCACAACATTTAGAAGCTTATGTCACACATCACCCACTCTTCTAACCACTTGAAGACAAAGCCCTTTCTGACACTTTTTGATTACATGAAAAAATTTTTTTTTTTTTGCAAGAAAATTACTTTGAACCCCCAAACATTATATATTATTTTAAAGCAAATGCCCTACAGATTAAAATGGTGGGTGTTTCATTTTTTTTTTTTCACACAGTATTTGCGCAGCGATTTTCAAACGCATTTTTTGGGGAAAAAACACACTTTTTTAAATTTTAATGCACTAAAACACACTATATTGCCCAAATGTTTGATGAAATAAAAAAGATGATCTTAGGCCGAGTACATGGATACCAAACATGACATGCTTTAAAATTGCGCACAAACGTGCAGTGGCAACAAAATTAATACATTTTTAAAAGCCTTTAAAAGCCTTTACAGGTTACCACTTTAGATTTACAGAGGAGGTCTACTGCTAAAATTACTGCCCTCGATCTGACCTTCGCGGTGATACCTCACATGCATGGTGCAATTGCTGTTTACATTTGACGCCAGACCGCCGCTTGCGTTCGCCTTAGCGCGAGATCAGGGGGGACAGGGGTGCTTTTTATTTATTTATTTTTTTTCTTTATTATTTTTTTGCTTTTTTATCTTATTTTTAAACTGTTCCTTTCATTTTTTTTTTTAAATCATTTTTATTGTTATCTCAGGGAATGTAAATATCCCCTATGATAGCAATAGGTAGTGACAGGTACTCTTTTTTGAAAAAATTGGGTTCTATTAGACCCTAGATCTCTCCTCTGCCCTCAAAGCATCTGACCACACCAAGATCGGTGTGATAAAATGCTCCCCCAATTTCCCAATGGCGCTATTTACATCCGGCGAAATCATAAGTCATAAAATGCTCGTAGCTTCCGGTTTCTTAGGCCATAGAGATGTTTGGAGCCACTCTGGTCTCTGATCAGCTCTATGGTCAGCTGGCTGAATCACCGGCTGCATTCTCAGGTTCCCTGTTGAGACAGGAGAGCCAGAGAAAAACACGGAAGACGGTGGGGGGGGGGGGCATTCCCTCCCACTGCTTGTAAAAGCAGTCTAGAGGCTAATTAGCCGCTAGGATTGCTTTTACATGAAAGCTGACCGCTGGCTAAAAAGAATGATACCAAGATGATACCTAAACCTGCAGGCATCATTCTGGTATAACCACTCAAAGTCGTGAATGGCGTACCTGAAGACAAAAAAATGGTTAACAATAAAGCACAGTAAACGGTAAAGTATAAAAAATTGCATACCTGAAAAGCAAACATGATAAAACATAATAACAATAAAACATTGCAGAATAGAATACAGTAAAAAAGAGCAGAACAATAGAGAGAGAGAATAGAGAGAGAGAACAATAAAACGACAACTATTTTTTTTTATTTTTGTTTGTGTTTTTTTTTTTTTTTTACACTTTTTTTTTGTAACTGTAACTTTTATAACTGTAACCGCTTCCAGGTTCGGGTCTCTCAAAATGCGATGGCATCTTGGGAGACCCTGTGAAAGTGTGCCTAGTCTGTGCAATGCTGTACCCTACGCTAATACTCAACTAGTGAATGGTAGCGTTCAAAACATTCACCAATGCAAAGACCAGGATTGTCAGGACAGGAGGGACAATAATAGTGAGTGTCACGCCTATATCCGCGCTTGCTGCAGACACAACATCTTTTTTGGGGGGGTTCGTTGGGTAGGGGTACTCGGGAGGACATAAAGAAAATGCCTCTCATGCAGCCGACTGCATTTGGTTGGGGATGTGAATGGGGGAAGTACGGGCGCTGCAGAAGCGGTGGGTTCCCAATTAGGATTGGCGAATGCAGCAGGAAGGGCACTATGGGCACGACGGGCCTGTGTTTGTCTTTTTGGTGGCAGCGGGACACTACTTGTGCTTGCCACCTCACCAGCTTGAACTGCACTTATGGGACTCGCCACGTCACCAAGTGTTACTGCAGTGCTGGTTTGCCTACGACCGGGCTGTACTAGGCCGCTGGTGCTTGCCAGTTCACCAAAACGCTACAAAAAAAAGTGACAGTGATCGATCGATACTGCACTTGGGTGGGCTGGGCTGGGCGGAGGGGCAAAACGCAGGTGCTAGCAGGTATCTGGGCTGATCCCGCTAACACTGCGTTTTTGGGAACCCTAAACTGCTGGGGACGCCAGTATAGATCTGATCGGATCAGATATTGATGCGTTCAGATACTATACCACTAAGGGAGGTGTACGGTGCGTGTACGGTACGTGCATGGGTGTTCGCGGTACTGGTGCTAATCTGACGCTGCCTAGGGCGACGCATATCACCGCCGGGCGATCAGGGGGCTAAACCTTTTTTCGGTAATAAACGGCGGGTGCCCTGACACTATAAAAAATAAACAAACTAACCAGCGTCACCCGTAACGGTTATACGGTGATCAGTGGTAAAAGGGTTAACTAGGGGGCCATCAAGGGGTTAAAACATTTATTAGATAGTATATGGGGGTCCCTGTCGCTATAAAACACTGACGGCGAACCTAAATATTTACGTCCCTAACTAGCGTCACCAGCGACACTAATACAGCGATCAGAAAAATGATCGCTTAGCGACACTGGCGACAGGGGGTGATCAAGGGGTTAAAACTTTATTAGGGGGGGTAAGGGGGGTACCCTAGACCTACAGGGGGCTAAACTTTTATTTGGTAATAAACGGCGGGTGCCCTGACACTATAAAAAATAAACAAACTAACCAGCGTCACCCGTAACGGTTATACGGTGATCAGTGGTGAAAGGGTTAACTAGGGGGCAATCAAGGGGTTAAAACATTTATTAGATAGTATATGGGGGTCCCTGTCGCTATAAAACGCTGACGGCGAACCTAAATATTTACGTCCCTAACTAGCGTCACCAGCGACACTAATACAGCGATCAGAAAAATGATCGCTTAGCGACACTGGTGACGGGGGGTGATCAAGGGGTTAAAACTTTATTAGGGGGGGTAAGGGGGGTACCCTAGACCTACAGGGGGGTAACAGTCACTACCCTAACACTGCTAACTGTCACAAACTGACACTATGCAGTAATCAGGAAAAAAAAAACAAACAAAAAAAAAAAACCTGCTTGGTGTCAGTTTGTGACAGGGGGGGGGGGTGATTGGGGGGGGATCGGGGGGGATCGGGGGTGTAATGTATGCCTGGCATGTTCTACTGTGTGTGTGTGTGAGTGTTGGTGCACTTACATGTCATCTCTCCTCGGCGCTGGAACGGAAACTCCCGAGCCGAGGGGAGATGACATCACATCCTCTGCCTCTGTGTACTATACAGAGGCAGGGGATGTTTGTCATTGGCTGGGAGCGATCGCGAGGGGGGGGCCACGATCGGATGGCCTCCCCCTCGTCTCCCATCGCTTCCAACCAAATGCCGACCGCAGCTGGCACCGGGGGGGGGTCCGATCGGACCCCCCACCCGCGGGAAGGCAATCACGTTTCAGGTACGTGATTTTGCCTGCCCGTGCCGCTCTGCTCACGTATATAGGCGTGAGGCGGTCGGCAAGTGGTTAAAGCAATATGCCTTGAAAACAGAAAATGTACAAAACAAATGAGGAACAAATGGGAGGAAACTGGAGTCAACATCTGTGACCGAAAAGCTAAAAGAAAGCCATCTCTCACACCTAAACACAAAAAAACAAGGTTACAATGGGCTAAGGAAAGACAATCGTGGACTGTGGATGATTGGATGAAGGTCACATTCAGTGATGAATCTCGAATCTGCATCGGGCAAGGTGATGATGCTGGAACTTTTGTTTGGTGCCGTTCCAATGAGATTTATGCAGAAAACATGCAAATTTCCACAGTCAATTATGATATGGGGCTGCATGTCACGTAAAGGCACTGGTGAGATGGCTGTCATTAAATCTTCAATAAATGCACAGGTTTACATTGAAATTTTGGACACTTTTCTTATCCCATCTATTGAAAGGATGTTTGGGGATGATGAAATCATTTATCAAGATGATAATGCATCTTGCCATAGAGCAAAAACTGTGAATAAATTCCTTGAAGAAAGACACATAAGGTCAATGTCATGGCCTGCAAACAGTCCGGATCTCAATCCAATTGAAAATCTGTGGTGGAAGTTAAAGAAAATGGTCCATGACAAGGCTCCAACCTGCAAAGATGATTTGGCAACAGCAATCAGAGAAGGCTGGAGCCAGATTGATGAAGAGTACTGTTTATCACTCATTAAAGAGGAGGGCCAGTCAAAAAAAAAAAAAAATTAAAAGTCAGCAGCTACAAATACTGCAGCTGCTGACTTTTAATTGGACACTTACCTGTCCCTGGGTCCAGCGATGCGGGGGATTGAAGCCCCGCTCGTCTCCCCCTCCGTTCAGTGGCGCCGGCATTGCAACTGTGAGCGCCGGGCTGTGGCTTCACAGCCTGGCACCCACTGCGCATGCGCGAGCGGTGCCGCGCACCGTGATTGGCCGCTCAGTCACCTGGGACCTGTAATGGGTCCCAGATGATTGATAGGAGGGAGCAGAGCTAAGCCCTTCCTGTGCCGAGGGGGAAGTGATGTCACCAGCCCAGGCACTGGAAGAGGCAGACTACGAGGGACCCCCTAGCAACAGGCATTTAGAGGTAAGTTTAAAAAAAAAAAAACATCGAAATGTTTTTTTTAGGCACAGTCATGACTTTTTTTTTTAGGGTGGAACACCACTTTAAGTCAATGCCTCAGAGACTGCAAGCAGTTATAAAAGCCAGAGGTGGTGCAACAAAGTACTAGTGATGTGTTGGAGTGTTATTTTGTTTGTTTTTCATGATTCCATAATTCTTTCCTCAGAGTTGAGTGATTCCATAATTTATTCCCTGTGCTTGTTCTAAAAATCAAACTGTTACTGGTCACCACAATTATTTTTCTTGATTTCTTTTAGTGTTTCGCCAGAAAGTTGCCATTTGAAATGCCTTTAGTTTTTGGCCATGTCTGTGATCTGCTTTTTTTCTACAACAATAAACAACTGAAGGAACATCCTCAGGGACTGGTGATTCCATAATTTTTGCCAGGGGTTGTAGTTCTACAATCTCTAGGTGGATTCGTCAGGTCATTATCCAGGCCTATGAGTTGAAACACAAGGTTCTACCTTGATATCTTAAAGCTCAGTCTACCAGAGGAGTTGGTACATCTTGGGCAGTGCGCCAACAGGTGTCGATGGCTCAGGTTTGCAAAGCGGCCTCTTGGTCCTCGGTTCATACATTCACCAGGTTTTACCGACTGGATGTTAGATCCCAAAAGGATGTTTTTGGCCAGAGCGTGCTGCAAGCAGCTTTATAATTGGGAGCCTAAAATAAAGGGGATTTAGGTATGTTCCCTCCCCTCAAAGGCATTGCTTTAGGAAATCCCACATAGTCATTACTTTGGTGCTCTGTGTCACCTGATGTACGATAAAGAAAAATGGATTTTTAAAACAGCTTACCTATAAAATCCTTTTCTTGGAGTACATCATGGGACACAGAGGTCCCTCCCCTCTTTTTCTGGGATCTTCATTGCTTGCTTAAAAAACTAAAAGGTACTTCCTGTATAGGAGGGGTTATATGGGAGGAACCTTCTTACTATTGGTTGCCAGTGTCCAATCACCTAAAGGTAGCATATAAACCACATAGTCTTTACTATGGTGCTCTGTGTCCCGTGATGTACTCCACTTTTAAAAATCCATTTTTCCTTGTTCTACCCTCCTTCAACTACTTTGACCAGTCCCCAATTCCCTTCAAAAATGCTGTACATCAATCCACAAACACAATTATAGCATTAAATTTGCACGAATTGTAATAGATGCACGCTATCTGCGTCCCTTCTGGGTGACGTGCTACACCGCACTATCACCTTTCCCACAGGAGTATGTATCACAGATCCATACAACACAGCAACACAATGTTCTTACAGGCTGCAGATAATCAGCATACAGGTTCATATAATGGACCCCGGGCAAGTATTACCTGTCTTTTGGTGACCTTCGGCAGCTGACACAGACACAAAGACGGACCCACACGGGAGACGGGATATACTTAAGCAAGGTATGAATGTGATATCTTACCGTATTTTCAGAGGTGATCAGTCTCTGTCCCGCCCGTGATGGTTCCTCTCAGTGGCCTTTTGGTCAGCTCTCCTCCGGCTCACAACCCAGGGGCCCCACGTTGGGCTGCCAGATTGTTTTGGATTCAGACAAGTGTCTGACTGAGTGTCTGCACCTGGCCTGATTTCAAATGTATACACGTGCATGTTTAGAAGAACCACACTGACGCAAGCTTGTTCAGTTAAAGTGGGCATATAGCTTCCTTTATAGTAGAACACGAGCCATTGTTTGCAAAGGCATCATCACAGTCTAGTTGTGCTGTCATCTGTGGATTGGACGATCCTTATCTAAGGCTCTCCTGGCCAGTTTCATCCAGGTTTTCTGCTGATGTGTAGGCTTGTGGACTCCTGGACTCACTCCGATGGGAGGGGGTCTCTAGTTACCTCATTGAGTAAGAAAATTAGCATGTATATGTACATAACAGACAATAGTCATTTTATCAAAGCATTAACCAACCCATAACACCAGTTGGTAAGGTCCAAACGCTCCCTGGAGTATATATAACTTGTGTAATGATAATGTCTCTTCTCTGTATACTAGTCAGATCTCCAAAAGATTCCGCGTTACCAACAGGGACTGCGAGTAGGATTTCTTTTTCATCCATTGAGTCCTGGTTCACACTGATGCAGATTCGATCCGATAGGCATAGACTCGCATGTCATATGAAAAAAAAAACATTGTTTGCTATGAAAGCCGTCCACATCTATGTGGTGCAATTCTGATCCGGTCAAAAAAAAATAAAAAATTTGGGCCCTGTGTGGGTTCAGTGTGCATTTTATCCCCAGCTATGCCGAATCCCCTCAAAAGTCTCATTAATTTGCATTAGAATCACATCTGTCACAACAGAATTTGTATCGCATCAGTGTGAACCGAGACTGAAGGACATTCAGATACTGCCATTAACAGGAAAAATGGACAATGGCAAACAAAAACAATGTGGTCTAGCCCAATATAACCCCTCCTACTCTCACCATGCCTTGTTTTTTTTTTCTAGTGGCCTAGGAGGATTGATACCTTTTCCTAACCTCTGCTAAGAAAAGTCTTAATTACCGTATTTATCGACGTAAAACACGCACAGGGGTATAACACGCACATTCATTTTAAGAGGGAAGTTTCCGGAAAAAATCTTCCATTTTAAATAAGGAACTTTGAAGCAAAATAAGGGTTAGTGCCCATCTGGAGCCTCACCAGTGCCATCAATGCAGCCTGATCAATGCCATCAATTCAGCAGCCTCACCATTGCCATCAATGCAGCAGCTTCATTAATGCCTTCAATGCAGCAGCCTCACCATTGCCATCAGTGCTGCCTGATCGATGCCCATCTACAGCCTAGAGGGGACAGGGAGGGGGGTGGGACGAGCGCCGACAGATTACATACAGTGAGAATCTCCTATGATAGACAGAACAGTGGTCCAATGGCGGCCCAGGAGATGGGATTTCCTATTACAGAGGCCGCCAAGTAAACAGGAGATTCTCACTGTATGTAATCTGACGTCTCGCTCCCCTCCCTGTCCCCTCCGAGGCAGCTAAAATTGAAGTATTGGCGTATAACACGCACACTCTATTTGCACCCGATTTTCATGGTGAAAAAGTGAGTGTTATACGCCAAAAAATAAAACAATACTTTTTTGCTAGTTTTTTCTTGTTGCTTCAGCTAGTCTCTACATAGTAGCCATCCAGATCAGCCTTTTATCAGAACTAGCCTTGCAGTCCATACCTGGACCGTGCTGAACTGGATCTGTGACTCTAGCCATGAATGTGACCTTTGGGACTTGCACCGAGGCTCTTTTCAGACTAAATTGTACTGTGTTACCTGTGAAGCTCTTTTCAGGTCCAGAACCGTGGCACAGACTCAGGTGTGACACTGTAGAGTTGATTTACTAAAACTGGAGAGTGCAAAATCTCACGCAGGTATGCATGGTAGCGAATCAGCTTCTAACTTCAGCTTGTTCAATTAAGCTTTGACAAAAAAAACATGGAAGCCGGGGCGTGGCCTGGAGTGGCATGAAGTAGGACGCAGATAGACAGAGCTCCGCCGGCCATTGATCCTTAAACAAACTCCTGAGACCGCTAAACAGCTCACTCCAGCCCACAACACATCAGCACCGAACCGGTAACCTACCAGGGTCATGTCGCCCACAAAGAAGGCGTCTATAGCGGCCGCAAAACTGGAACAATTCCGCCGGCAGGGCACGGACCCCTCCGGCCAAGATGGCGCCGCCACGCTGGAAGACGAGCCTCCCACAGGGACAGACACAGCGAGGGTGCTGGAGGCGATCTCATCATGCCAGGAAGCAATCACAGTATGCCAGACATCCCTCACAGCGCGGATTGAAGAAGTTAAAGTAGACATTTCACTGGTAAGACAGGATTTCCAGAAACTAAAGGGCAGAGTCACTGAGGCTGAGACCAGGCTGGGCAATGTGGAGGACTCCCTCCCCCCTTTGCAAAATACAACATCTGAGCTACAGCATCAAGTGAACCAACTGATCCAGAAGCAAGACGACATTGAGAATCGCCTCAGAATATGCAACCTCAGATTTGTGGGTCTCCCTGAGGGGGCAGAGGGGAAAGACCCCCCCACGTTCCTTGAAAACCTACTCTGCGATGCGTATGGGAGAGAATCTTTTTCCCCAACATTTGTGGTCGGCGGTGTTTTCACTCCTCAAGAAACAAAGAGCTGATGTGGTGGCTCTGGTGGAAACACACGCTGAAGGTCTTGCACATAGAGTACTTAAGAGACCATGGATTGGTTGGGCGTTCCATTCGACACATACTACACTCTCAAGGGGAGTCTCACTCCTAATTGCTAAAAATACCCACTTCGAGATCCAGGACTCAGTGATCGACCCATCGGGTAGATATGTTCTCTTACAAGCTAAAATCTATGGAGACCCGATTCTCCTCATGGCATTCTATGTCCCACCACCGTTCAGCTTATAGCTGCTGGGTTCGATTTTATGACCCTGCACCCTAACATTCTGGCTGTGTGGCTAGGTGATTTTAACAATGTACTAGATCCAGCCCTAGACAGACTTAGCATGTCAAACACAGAACCGGCGATATCCCACCCCACAAGATTCACCAGACTCCTATCAGACTTCAACCTGGTGGATACATGGAGAACTAGGAATCCTGCAGATAAGCGGTTCTCCTGCTTCTCCACGTCGCACCGTGCTATGTCCCGCATAGACCTAATATTGGTATCCAAGGTGCTCCTCCCTAGGCTGTCAGACGCGGGCTTCTCCCCTAGGTCCCTATCTGATCACTGCCCCTACTGGGCTATACTTACAGTCCCCCATAACCGCCCCCCGGTGACGTGGAGGCTGAACCCTTTTTGGCTGACCATACTGCCGGAGGAGGACGACCTTTTAACAGGATGGGGAAACTATTTCCTAATCAACGAAGGCTCTGCTTCGGTTCAGATGGTGTGGGAAGCCTTTAAAAAACACGCCCGCATGATACTAACTAATAAAATCAACAAACTGAAAAAAGTGTCAGAGTTGGCAATAACTAGGGCGGAAGTTAGCCTCCAAGACTCGGAAAAAATATTTCTTGAGGCTCCCATCGCAGATAGAGCTGATAATCTCAAACTCTGTACAAGGGTGCTAACCCAATTACACTACGAAAAATCCAAACGAAAACTATTTTTTCACAGACAGCGGTCGTTCGAGCACGGGGACCGGGCGGGGAAACTCCTAGCTTACCTAATACATAGCGAAGACAGACCTCCCGTGGTAATCTCGCTACGCTCACCCAATGGAGTCATAGAAACAGAACCGCATAGAGTTACAGACATCTTTAGAGAGTTCTTTAGCAAGCTATACACAGCAACAGCCCCGACAGATACCTCCCCAATGGAAACATTTCTGGGAGAGCTGACAATTCCACAGCTCTCCATAGAACAGGTCGAGGAATTAGAGGCTCCACTAACAACAGACGAAATATCAGGAGCCCTGGCGGAACTTCCCGCTTCAAAGTCCCCGGGCTCGGACGGACTACCAGTGGAATTCTACTCCACCTATTCAGAAATACTGATCCCCAGACTACTACAGTTATACGAGGCCATATTTAAGGATTCCACACTGCCAGCGTCCATGAGAGAGGCCACCATTGTATTGATTCCCAAGCCAGGGAAGGATCCATACATTCCCGAGTCTTACCGCCCCATATCTCTACTCCAGGTAGATATCAAAATACTTGCAAAAATATTAGCCATCCGTCTCAACAAAGTAGTCCTTTCCTTAATACACAGTGACCAGGCAGGATTTATGCCAGGCAGAAACACATCCTTCAACCTTAGGAGACTGTTTATAAATTTACAGGCCACACACGACAACGTAGGGTCAAGAATAATCGTCGCTTTGGACACTTCCAAGGCGTTCGATTCGGTGGAGTGGAGATACCTTTGGAGCTGTTTGAAACAAAAATATGTGAGCAACCCTGCGAGCCACTTATGGAAAGTTACCTACAAAATGGTGAGTGATTAATCTTAAGTGGAGACCAGCTGCAAACACTCAGTCACGTTTCATAATCGTGCAAAAAGATAAAAATTAAAACTAAAACAATAGTGTCTGCGCTAGAAGGAAAAATCCCATCCATAAAAAGGTGCAGCAGTAACAAACATAGGAAACATAAATACTCAAATGAGTAGTCCACTGGAGTGGAATTACCCCTAAGTGTTGGAATATAAAGTGCACAGTGCTAAATAAATACACAATGAAAGTAATAAGTCAAAAACCTATCACACATATATCAAAGAAATATAAGGGGATATGACCCCTAGTGAATCAAATTAAAGTCCAAAACAGTGTGTATCCAAAGATATAAAGGTGCCCAGGAAAACCATAGTCCAAAGTTATAGTGAAATTCACATATCCTTCCTTCCAAATGTGCATCACCAAGGAAACATGCTGTAGTGTCTTCCAGCCACCCCCACAGGTGTATATGCTCACCTTCCTGTGTGTGACACAGCGTTTAAACTATGCCAAACAAAGCCTTGGAGCCACTCCTGTGCTCATTTGGAATCAGCTGTGTAGACCTCCAATGCTCTCAAACGAAGGTAATATATGCAAAAGAAAAAAACTCCATAGCGCAATATTGCAAGATGTAATAAAAAGCTTTTAATGAAGTAATTCTCTCCCCTTGATGGGGTACTCACATGCTATGGGTGCGTGAGTGCACCATCCTTAACAGACAATAAACGGTCAATCTCGCGGTGTGGCGTGTGATGCGGTGGGTATAACGAAAACTCTCCTTCTCTTTCTCTCTCTCTGCTGACAGCTCCTGTCCAGGCCCCTCCCCTACGCGTGTTCGGCACCGGGACCACGTGCCTTCATCAGGGGGAATCTGATTGGACTGGAGCTCAAGCGTAAATTTATAGCTCCGGCGGCCATTTTGCCTAAGACCGCGGACACTATTGTTCGTGGGCTACAGCTACGTCCATAGCGGCCATTTTCCCTTAGACCATGGATCAAGCTGAGGTAAGCCATGTCAATCATGGCAGCCATTTTGCCTAGGACCACATAAGTAAATATACCTAGTGGAATGTAGAGATAGCCCCTACAGCCATTTTTCCTAAGACTACATATGTGCTACACCGTACGATATGCACTAATGATGATGCGACCGCGCAATGAGCGATCCATTAAAGCGTTATGTAAATGTTTAAATGGTGGCTTTAAGATGAATAGTATCTAAATGACTATGTACAGGACGGAGCTGGCTAGCAAAGAGAGCACCGCCACGCACCCCACACGCTTAGATGACCACAAACATTTATTTATATATCACAAAATGACCTATCTACTATATAAAAGATCAAGCATAAAAATTATGTATATATTCGATAACCCCAGAGATGAATTAATAGAATTAAAAATATATAATTAAAAATATAAAATATAAAAAAATATAAAAATAAAAATAAAATTAAATTTACAATCTAAAATTAAAATACAAATACACTTTATTAAAGGAAAAAATGTGCGTATATTACGCATATCTACGACCATATTAATAAAATCATTGTGGAGGAATAATTGAACTATCAAGAGGAATAGAAAACGTCATATGTATATAGTCTATAATGAATGCCCCAACTCAACTCAAAAAAACAAAGAAACAGAAGTAATAAAGGAGAATATCACCAAAATCTACAGTATCAATCATTACTAAGGAAACATCTCAAATCAAATTCTCTATTCAATCCCCCAAGGACCAAAGATCCAAGCTGATGTATCCACCAGGATTCCCTTTTACTTATCTCTCTGACAAAATTGGAACCCCTCCAGTGGCGTTTGGGTGCCTCAATCCCCCAAAACTTCATGCCAATGGTGCTTTGATTGTGTACCCTCTTAAAGTGCACATATAAACCATGTTTATCGGACCCATTGCGTATGTGCCTCACATGTTCTTCCATGCGATCTTTGAGAGCCCTGGTGGTGCGCCCCACATACACCAGGTTGCATGGGCACTTCAAGGCATAGACCACCCCTACTGTGTCACATGATATAAAATCCCTAATCTTATATGATAAGTTGTTTCTAGGGTTTGAGAATTCTTTTAACCTCCTAGTGTTATCCGGAATCCTTCTACAACTATAACATCTCCCGCAGCTATAGAATCCATCTAGGTCCAGAAACATTTTTGGTTTTGGTGGGGGTGGGTCTACCACATTATGTATTAGCCTGTCCCGCAAACTGGGAGCTCTCTTAAAAACAAATTTGGGCTTATTTGGGAGAATATCTTTAAGTTGGGTATCCTGTTTCAACACACTCCAATATTTGCATATGATCCTCCTCACTTCATAACTTTGTACAGAGTAATCAAGAACCACATTAATACCCTCATGATTATCATTGTTGGTTACTTTTGTGACATCCTTTAAAAGATCCGCCCTATTCATGCTTCTGATCTTACTTCTTTCCTTCTCCAAAAACTCATTCTGGTATCCCTTCTCTAAGAACATGGTGCTCAGTCTCTCTGACTGGGTCTCATAATCCAACATCCTAGTGCAATTCCTTCGCATCCTCATATACTGTCCTCTTGGGATGTTATTTAACCAGGGTTTGTAATGGCAACTTTTAACAGGAATATTCGAATTCCTGTCCGTAGTTTTGAAAAAGGATCTGGTGATGAAACCATCACTGGTGTTGAAGATCTCTAGATCCAAAAAATGTATACTCTCTGTACTCACATTCCAGGTGAGGGAGATGTTGCGATCGTTGACATTCATGGAGTTTAGTAACCCCATCAGACCTTCCATATCCCCTCTCCAAATGATTAAAAGATCGTCTATAAATCTCTTGTAAAGTAAGATATCTCCATTATCATCCCTTAGATTCTCCTCTTCCTCCCATTTAGCCATGTAGAGATTTGCTACACTAGGGGCGAATTTGGCGCCCATCGCGACGCCTTTCTTCTGTAGGTAGATCTTATTGTCGTACCAGAAGAAGTTGTTCCGCAAACAGAAGTCCAAACATTTCAAAAGAAAAACCGTAAAATTCTCATCAATTGCGTCTTCTTTGTCCAAGGCCCACTTGACAGCATTCAGGGCGCCCTCATGATCGATGTTAGTGTACAATGAGGCTACATCTCCTGTAGCCATAATCATATCCTTATGTGCAGTACACCCACCAAGCAGCTGCAAAGTGTGCTTGGTGTCTTTAAGATAGGCGCTTGTTTTCTTCACTAACGGCTGTAGATGGATATCTATGTACTCTCCTAATCTGGAGGTAAGAGATCCGATACCACTTACTATCGGTCTCCCGGGTGGATTTAAGCTGTCCTTGTGGATTTTAGGTAAGTAGTAGATTACGGGCATTTTACTGACCATAGGGATTAAGTACTTGGCTTCATACTTGTTCAGAAAGCCTTCATCAGTTCCAAACTTAATTATGTCCTCTAATACACCTTTACAGGATTTTGAAGGGTTGCCATCAAGGGGTTGGTAAGTATCAGTGTCGCTCAGTATCCTTCCCATCTCATCTTTATATTGTTGTAGTGAGAGGACGACGACTCCTCCCCCTTTGTCCGCGGGTCTAATCACTATGTCCTTTCTCTTTTCCAGTGAATCCATTCCTCTTTTTAAATCTCTCTGCTCATATATCTTTTTAACTGGTAGTTGCTCTAACTCAGAGGTGACCAATTTTTTGAATAAGTCGACATATTTATTGTTGGATATATAGGGGTTGAACACTGAGTTATTTCTTAAGCTAGTGAACCTGTGGTTAGTGGCGGCCCTCTCAACAGGGTTGAGGGCATAATATTTTTTAATATTGAGTTTCCTAACCAATTTCTGTACACCGACGTAAGTGTCAAATTTGTTAAGCCCTTTTTAGGGGCATATTTAATTCCCTTATCCAGAACTAGTAATTCCTCTCTTGATAGTTCCACTCCACTCAAATTAAAAATTCCCTGTCCTAATCTTCCCGCCTTCTTTTTCTGTTGAACTCTTCGTCCAGCTCTCCCTCCTCTCTTCCTGGATTTCGTGCTTCTCGGACGGGTCCCCCCCTGGTCCCCCCTAAAAAAGATTCATCCAGGAAGTTGTCATTGTCACTCAAAGGTTGGAAGCTGTTGGTTACAGGTACTCCATAGTGGTCCTGTTGATGTTTTTCGTATCTAACCCTCTGTGGTTTGGGGGAATAGTAAACACCACCTCTACGTGTATCTTCTCTTGCATATGTGGGGAACCCTCTAAAGGGAGGTTGGTACGGTAAGGGGCCCCTGTAAGGTGCACGATTTCCTCTCTGGGGTGTATTCTGCTGATTCCCGTAATTTCTATATTGGTGGTGCGGAGTGCTGTGTTGGTATCCATATTGCCTTTGATGGCCATATGAGTTCTGTTGGCCACTCCTGTATTGAGGGGCCGGATATGAGGGATAGCCCATATCGTTGTGCTCTCTCTCCTGTTGAGCCCTATAGCTATAATCCTGATAGGTGGGGGCTTCATAACCCCAATTACCACTGTTGGGAGGTGGGCCATTTCTCCCCTCATTATTCGGTCGCCTAGGTGGATTATAATGCGATCTTTTTGGGGGTTGGCGATAAGGTGTATGGGGTAACACCTCATCCTGACGATGCTGTGGGAACCCTCTATTGGAAGGTTTATTACTCTGTTGCTGTGAATAGGGCTGACCCTGTGGTTGTGGTACCATATTGGTGGCTGCCCCCGCTTGTGAATGAGGGTTGACTGCGGTGGTGGACGCCAATGTTGATTGCCAACGAAAGACTTGTTTGTTTTGGTAGTCTTCGAAGTCCCTTTGGTACTTCTTCTTCTTTACATTTTTATTTTCTGTGTCTTTCTTCTGCATATTCCTCTGCAACTCCCCCATAAGTTTGGTGTATTCAGGATGATTGATGAGGGAGCTGAGTTTATCCCTAATGTCCTTAATTTGGTTCTCCAGAAGATTTAATTTACGCTGTTTTCTCTTCATAAGGAATTCCATAATCTCCCTTCCTTTACCCACAAAAAATGAATACCACTCCTCCACATCATCAACCCCTAGTAAGCCATCGTTAATGGGAACATCCCATCGTAGCTTTCTAGGGACCAGACCATCCTTTAAATATTTCCTCATGGTGGACAGATCCCACCATATATTACTCTTTTTGTCCATACAATGCCCTAATTTCCTGAAAAGCTGTGTGATATCATTCTCATTAGTGTTGGTGGTAGAGAAAAGATCCTCCAGATCAATTTCTCTGTTCTCAAAAAAGGCAAAAGGATCCATCAGGCTGCTAGCAAGAATATGAAAATCAGGGAAACAAAAATATGTGAGCAACCCTGCGAGCCACTTATGGAAAGTTACCTACAAAATGGTGAGTGATTAATCTTAAGTGGAGACCAGCTGCAAACACTCAGTCACGTTTCATAATCGTGCAAAAAGATAAAAATTAAAACTAAAACAATAGTGTCTGCGCTAGAAGGAAAAATCCCATCAATAAAAAGGTGCAGCAATAACAAACATAGGAAACATAAATATTCAAATGAGTAGTCCACTGGAGTGGAATTACCCCTAAGTGTTGGAATATAAAGTGCACAGTGCTAAATAAATACACAATGAAAGTAATAAGTCAAAAACCTATCACACATATATCAAAGAAATATAAGGGGATATGACCCCTAGTGAATCAAATTAAAGTCCAAAACAGTGTGTATCCAAAGATATAAAGGTGCCCAGGAAAACCATAGTCCAAAGTTATAGTGAAATTCACATATCCTTCCTTCCAAATGTGCATCACCAAGGAAACATGCTGTAGTGTCTTCCAGCCACCCCCACAGGTGTATATGCTCACCTTCCTGTGTGTGACACAGCGTTTAAACTATGCCAAACAAAGCCTTGGAGCCACTCCTGTGCTCATTTGGAATCAGCTGTGTAGACCTCCAATGCTCTCAAACGAAGGTAATATATGCAAAAGAAAAAAACTCCATAGCGCAATATTGCAAGATGTAATAAAAAGCTTTTAATGAAGTAATTCTCTCCCCTTGATGGGGTACTCACATGCTATGGGTGCGTGAGTGCACCATCCTTAACAGACAATAAACGGTCAATCTCGCGGTGTGGCGTGTGATGCGGTGGGTATAACGAAAACTCTCCTTCTCTTTCTCTCTCTCTGCTGACAGCTCCTGTCCAGGCCCCTCCCCTACGCGTGTTCGGCACCGGGACCACGTGCCTTCATCAGGGGGAATCTGATTGGACGGGAGCTCAAGCGTAAATTTATAGCTCCGGCGGCCATTTTGCCTAAGACCGCGGACACTATTGTTCGTGGGCTACAGCTACGTCCATAGCGGCCATTTTCCCTTAGACCATGGATCAAGCTGAGGTAAGCCATGTCAATCATGGCAGCCATTTTGCCTAGGACCACATAAGTAAATATACCTAGTGGAATGTAGAGATAGCCCCTACAGCCATTTTTCCTAAGACTACATATGTGCTACACTGTACGATATGCACTAATGATGATGCGACCGCGCAATGAGCGATCCATTAAAGCGTTATGTAAATGTTTAAATGGTGGCTTTAAGATGAATAGTATCTAAATGACTATGTACAGGACGGAGCTGGCTAGCAAAGAGAGCACCGCCACGCACCCCACACGCTTAGATGACCACAAACATTTATTTATATATCACAAAATGACCTATCTACTATATAAAAGATCAAGCATAAAAATTATGTATATATTCGATAACCCCAGAGATGAATTAATAGAATTAAAAATATATAATTAAAAATATAAAATATAAAAAAATATAAAAATAAAAATAAAATTAAATTTACAATCTAAAATTAAAATACAAATACACTTTATTAAAGGAAAAAATGTGCGTATATTACGCATATCTACGACCATATTAATAAAATCATTGTGGAGGAATAATTGAACTATCAAGAGGAATAGAAAACGTCATATGTATATAGTCTATAATGAATGCCCCAACTCAACTCAAAAAAACAAAGAAACAGAAGTAATAAAGGAGAATATCACCAAAATCTACAGTATCAATCATTACTAAGGAAACATCTCAAATCAAATTCTCTATTCAATCCCCCAGGGACCAAAGATCCAAGCTGATGTATCCACCAGGATTCCCTTTTACTTATCTCTCTGACAAAATTGGAACCCCTCCAGTGGCGTTTGGGTGCCTCAATCCCCCAAAACTTCATGCCAATGGTGCTTTGATTGTGTACCCTCTTAAAGTGCAAATATAAACCATGTTTATCGGACCCATTGCGTATGTGCCTCACATGTTCTTCCATGCGATCTTTGAGAGCCCTGGTGGTGCGCCCCACATACACCAGGTTGCATGGGCACTTCAAGGCATAGACCACCCCTACTGTGTCACATGATATAAAATCCCTAATCTTATATGATAAGTTGTTTCTAGGGTTTGAGAATTCTTTTAACCTCCTAGTGTTATCCGGAATCCTTCTACAACTATAACATCTCCCGCAGCTATAGAATCCATCTAGGTCCAGAAACATTTTTGGTTTTGGTGGGGGTGGGTCTACCACATTATGTATTAGCCTGTCCCGCAAACTGGGAGCTCTCTTAAAAACAAATTTGGGCTTATTTGGGAGAATATCTTTAAGTTGGGTATCCTGTTTCAACACACTCCAATATTTGCATATGATCCTCCTCACTTCATAACTTTGTACAGAGTAATCAAGAACCACATTAATACCCTCATGATTATCATTGTTGGTTACTTTTGTGACATCCTTTAAAAGATCCGCCCTATTCATGCTTCTGATCTTACTTCTTTCCTTCTCCAAAAACTCATTCTGGTATCCCTTCTCTAAGAACATGGTGCTCAGTCTCTCTGACTGGGTCTCATAATCCAACATCCTAGTGCAATTCCTTCGCATCCTCATATACTGTCCTCTTGGGATGTTATTTAACCAGGGTTTGTAATGGCAACTTTTAACAGGAATATACGAATTCCTGTCCGTAGTTTTGAAAAAGGATCTGGTGATGAAACCATCACTGGTGTTGAAGATCTCTAGATCCAAAAAATGTATACTCTCTGTACTCACATTCCAGGTGAGGGAGATGTTGCGATCGTTGACATTCATGGAGTTTAGTAACCCCATCAGACCTTCCATATCCCCTCTCCAAATGATTAAAAGATCGTCTATAAATCTCTTGTAAAGTAAGATATCTCCATTATCATCCCTTAGATTCTCCTCTTCCTCCCATTTAGCCATGTAGAGATTTGCTACACTAGGGGCGAATTTGGCGCCCATCGCGACGCCTTTCTTCTGTAGGTAGATCTTATTGTCGTACCAGAAGAAGTTGTTCCGCAAACAGAAGTCCAAACATTTCAAAAGAAAAAACGTAAAATTCTCATCAATTGCGTCTTCTTTGTCCAAGGCCCACTTGACAGCATTCAGGGCGCCCTCATGATCGATGTTAGTGTACAATGAGGCTACATCTCCTGTAGCCATAATCATATCCTTATGTGCAGTACACCCACCAAGCAGCTGCAAAGTGTGCTTGGTGTCTTTAAGATAGGCGCTTGTTTTCTTCACTAACGGCTGTAGATGGATATCTATGTACTCTCCTAATCTGGAGGTAAGAGATCCGATACCACTTACTATCGGTCTCCCGGGTGGATTTAAGCTGTCCTTGTGGATTTTAGGTAAGTAGTAGATTACGGGCATTTTACTGACCATAGGGATTAAGTACTTGGCTTCATACTTGTTCAGAAAGCCTTCATCAGTTCCAAACTTAATTATGTCCTCTAATACACCTTTACAGGATTTTGAAGGGTTGCCATCAAGGGGTTGGTAAGTATCAGTGTCGCTCAGTATCCTTCCCATCTCATCTTTATATTGTTGTAGTGAGAGGACGACGACTCCTCCCCCTTTGTCCGCGGGTCTAATCACTATGTCCTTTCTCTTTTCCAGTGAATCCATTCCTCTTTTTAAATCTCTCTGCTCATATATCTTTTTAACTGGTAGTTGCTCTAACTCAGAGGTGACCAATTTTTTGAATAAGTCGACATATTTATTGTTGGATATATAGGGGTTGAACACTGAGTTATTTCTTAAGCTAGTGAACCTGTGGTTAGTGGCGGGCCCTCTCAACAGGGTTGAGGGCATAATATTTTTTAATATTGAGTTTCCTAACCAATTTCTGTACACCGACGTAAGTGTCAAATTTGTTAAGCCCTTTTTTAGGGGCATATTTAATTCCCTTATCCAGAACTAGTAATTCCTCTCTTGATAGTTCCACTCCACTCAAATTAAAAATTCCCTGTCCTAATCTTCCCGCCTTCTTTTTCTGTTGAACTCTTCGTCCAGCTCTCCCTCCTCTCTTCCTGGATTTCGTGCTTCTCGGACGGGTCCCCCCCTGGTCCCCCCTAAAAAAGATTCATCCAGGAAGTTGTCATTGTCACTCAAAGGTTGGAAGCTGTTGGTTACAGGTACTCCATAGTGGTCCTGTTGATGTTTTTCGTATCTAACCCTCTGTGGTTTGGGGGAATAGTAAACACCACCTCTACGTGTATCTTCTCTTGCATATGTGGGGTACCCTCTAAAGGGAGGTTGGTACGGTAAGGGGCCCCTGTAAGGTGCACGATTTCCTCTCTGGGGTGTATTCTGCTGATTCCCGTAATTTCTTTATTGGTGGTGCGGAGTGCTGTGTTGGTATCCATATTGCCTTTGATGGCCATATGAGTTCTGTTGGCCACTCCTGTATTGAGGGGCCGGATATGAGGGATAGCCCATATCGTTGTGCTCTCTCTCCTGTTGAGCCCTATAGCTATAATCCTGATAGGTGGGGGCTTCATAACCCCAATTACCACTGTTGGGAGGTGGGCCATTTCTCCCCTCATTATTCGGTCGCCTAGGTGGATTATAATGCGATCTTTTTGGGGGTTGGCGATAAGGTGTATGGGGTAACACCTCATCCTGACGATGCTGTGGGAACCCTCTATTGGAAGGTTTATTACTCTGTTGCTGTGAATAGGGCTGACCCTGTGGTTGTGGTACCATATTGGTGGCTGCCCCCGCTTGTGAATGAGGGTTGACTGCGGTGGTGGACGCCAATGTTGATTGCCAACGAAAGACTTGTTTGTTTTGGTAGTCTTCGAAGTCCCTTTGGTACTTCTTCTTCTTTACATTTTTATTTTCTGTGTCTTTCTTCTGCATATTCCTCTGCAACTCCCCCATAAGTTTGGTGTATTCAGGATGATTGATGAGGGAGCTGAGTTTATCCCTAATGTCCTTAATTTGGTTCTCCAGAAGATTTAATTTACGCTGTTTTCTCTTCATAAGGAATTCCATAATCTCCCTTCCTTTACCCACAAAAAATGAATACCACTCCTCCACATCATCAACCCCTAGTAAGCCATCGTTAATGGGAACATCCCATCGTAGCTTTCTAGGGACCAGACCATCCTTTAAATATTTCCTCATGGTGGACAGATCCCACCATATATTACTCTTTTTGTCCATACAATGCCCTAATTTCCTGAAAAGCTGTGTGATATCATTCTCATTAGTGTTGGTGGTAGAGAAAAGATCCTCCAGATCAATTTCTCTGTTCTCAAAAAAGGCAAAAGGATCCATCAGGCTGCTAGCAAGAATATGAAAATCAGGGAAACAAAAATATGTGAGCAACCCTGCGAGCCACTTATGGAAAGTTACCTACAAAATGGTGAGTGATTAATCTTAAGTGGAGACCAGCTGCAAACACTCAGTCACGTTTCATAATCGTGCAAAAAGATAAAAATTAAAACTAAAACAATAGTGTCTGCGCTAGAAGGAAAAATCCCATCAATAAAAAGGTGCAGCAATAACAAACATAGGAAACATAAATACTCAAATGAGTAGTCCACTGGAGTGGAATTACCCCTAAGTGTTGGAATATAAAGTGCACAGTGCTAAATAAATACACAATGAAAGTAATAAGTCAAAAACCTATCACACATATATCAAAGAAATATAAGGGGATATGACCCCTAGTGAATCAAATTAAAGTCCAAAACAGTGTGTATCCAAAGATATAAAGGTGCCCAGGAAAACCATAGTCCAAAGTTATAGTGAAATTCACATATCCTTCCTTCCAAATGTGCATCACCAAGGAAACATGCTGTAGTGTCTTCCAGCCACCCCCACAGGTGTATATGCTCACCTTCCTGTGTGTGACACAGCGTTTAAACTATGCCAAACAAAGCCTTGGAGCCACTCCTGTGCTCATTTGGAATCAGCTGTGTAGACCTCCAATGCTCTCAAACGAAGGTAATATATGCAAAAGAAAAAAACTCCATAGCGCAATATTGCAAGATGTAATAAAAAGCTTTTAATGAAGTAATTCTCTCCCCTTGATGGGGTACTCACATGCTATGGGTGCGTGAGTGCACCATCCTTAACAGACAATAAACGGTCAATCTCGCGGTGTGGCGTGTGATGCGGTGGGTATAACGAAAACTCTCCTTCTCTTTCTCTCTCTCTGCTGACAGCTCCTGTCCAGGCCCCTCCCCTACGCGTGTTCGGCACCGGGACCACGTGCCTTCATCAGGGGGAATCTGATTGGACGGGAGCTCAAGCGTAAATTTATAGCTCCGGCGGCCATTTTGCCTAAGACCGCGGACACTATTGTTCGTGGGCTACAGCTACGTCCATAGCGGCCATTTTCCCTTAGACCATGGATCAAGCTGAGGTAAGCCATGTCAATCATGGCAGCCATTTTGCCTAGGACCACATAAGTAAATATACCTAGTGGAATGTAGAGATAGCCCCTACAGCCATTTTTCCTAAGACTACATATGTGCTACACCGTACGATATGCACTAATGATGATGCGACCGCGCAATGAGCGATCCATTAAAGCGTTATGTAAATGTTTAAATGGTGGCTTTAAGATGAATAGTATCTAAATGACTATGTACAGGACGGAGCTGGCTAGCAAAGAGAGCACCGCCACGCACCCCACACGCTTAGATGACCACAAACATTTATTTATATATCACAAAATGACCTATCTACTATATAAAAGATCAAGCATAAAAATTATGTATATATTCGATAACCCCAGAGATGAATTAATAGAATTAAAAATATATAATTAAAAATATAAAATATAAAAAAATATAAAAATAAAAATAAAATTAAATTTACAATCTAAAATTAAAATACAAATACACTTTATTAAAGGAAAAAATGTGCGTATATTACGCATATCTACGACCATATTAATAAAATCATTGTGGAGGAATAATTGAACTATCAAGAGGAATAGAAAACGTCATATGTATATAGTCTATAATGAATGCCCCAACTCAACTCAAAAAAACAAAGAAACAGAAGTAATAAAGGAGAATATCACCAAAATCTACAGTATCAATCATTACTAAGGAAACATCTCAAATCAAATTCTCTATTCAATCCCCCAGGGACCAAAGATCCAAGCTGATGTATCCACCAGGATTCCCTTTTACTTATCTCTCTGACAAAATTGGAACCCCTCCAGTGGCGTTTGGGTGCCTCAATCCCCCAAAACTTCATGCCAATGGTGCTTTGATTGTGTACCCTCTTAAAGTGCACATATAAACCATGTTTATCGGACCCATTGCGTATGTGCCTCACATGTTCTTCCATGCGATCTTTGAGAGCCCTGGTGGTGCGCCCCACATACACCAGGTTGCATGGGCACTTCAAGGCATAGACCACCCCTACTGTGTCACATGATATAAAATCCCTAATCTTATATGATAAGTTGTTTCTAGGGTTTGAGAATTCTTTTAACCTCCTAGTGTTATCCGGAATCCTTCTACAACTATAACATCTCCCGCAGCTATAGAATCCATCTAGGTCCAGAAACATTTTTGGTTTTGGTGGGGGTGGGTCTACCACATTATGTATTAGCCTGTCCCGCAAACTGGGAGCTCTCTTAAAAACAAATTTGGGCTTATTTGGGAGAATATCTTTAAGTTGGGTATCCTGTTTCAACACACTCCAATATTTGCATATGATCCTCCTCACTTCATAACTTTGTACAGAGTAATCAAGAACCACATTAATACCCTCATGATTATCATTGTTGGTTACTTTTGTGACATCCTTTAAAAGATCCGCCCTATTCATGCTTCTGATCTTACTTCTTTCCTTCTCCAAAAACTCATTCTGGTATCCCTTCTCTAAGAACATGGTGCTCAGTCTCTCTGACTGGGTCTCATAATCCAACATCCTAGTGCAATTCCTTCGCATCCTCATATACTGTCCTCTTGGGATGTTATTTAACCAGGGTTTGTAATGGCAACTTTTAACAGGAATATACGAATTCCTGTCCGTAGTTTTGAAAAAGGATCTGGTGATGAAACCATCACTGGTGTTGAAGATCTCTAGATCCAAAAAATGTATACTCTCTGTACTCACATTCCAGGTGAGGGAGATGTTGCGATCGTTGACATTCATGGAGTTTAGTAACCCCATCAGACCTTCCATATCCCCTCTCCAAATGATTAAAAGATTGTCTATAAATCTCTTGTAAAGTAAGATATCTCCATTATCATCCCTTAGATTCTCCTCTTCCTCCCATTTAGCCATGTAGAGATTTGCTACACTAGGGGCGAATTTGGCGCCCATCGCGACGCCTTTCTTCTGTAGGTAGATCTTATTGTCGTACCAGAAGAAGTTGTTCCGCAAACAGAAGTCCAAACATTTCAAAAGAAAAACCGTAAAATTCTCATCAATTGCGTCTTCTTTGTCCAAGGCCCACTTGACAGCATTCAGGGCGCCCTCATGATCGATGTTAGTGTACAATGAGGCTACATCTCCTGTAGCCATAATCATATCCTTATGTGCAGTACACCCACCAAGCAGCTGCAAAGTGTGCTTGGTGTCTTTAAGATAGGCGCTTGTTTTCTTCACTAACGGCTGTAGATGGATATCTATGTACTCTCCTAATCTGGAGGTAAGAGATCCGATACCACTTACTATCGGTCTCCCGGGTGGATTTAAGCTGTCCTTGTGGATTTTAGGTAAGTAGTAGATTACGGGCATTTTACTGACCATAGGGATTAAGTACTTGGCTTCATACTTGTTCAGAAAGCCTTCATCAGTTCCAAACTTAATTATGTCCTCTAATACACCTTTACAGGATTTTGAAGGGTTGCCATCAAGGGGTTGGTAAGTATCAGTGTCGCTCAGTATCCTTCCCATCTCATCTTTATATTGTTGTAGTGAGAGGACGACGACTCCTCCCCCTTTGTCCGCGGGTCTAATCACTATGTCCTTTCTCTTTTCCAGTGAATCCATTCCTCTTTTTAAATCTCTCTGCTCATATATCTTTTTAACTGGTAGTTGCTCTAACTCAGAGGTGACCAATTTTTTGAATAAGTCGACATATTTATTGTTGGATATATAGGGGTTGAACACTGAGTTATTTCTTAAGCTAGTGAACCTGTGGTTAGTGGCGGCCCTCTCAACAGGGTTGAGGGCATAATATTTTTTAATATTGAGTTTCCTAACCAATTTCTGTACACCGACGTAAGTGTCAAATTTGTTAAGCCCTTTTTTAGGGGCATATTTAATTCCCTTATCCAGAACTAGTAATTCCTCTCTTGATAGTTCCACTCCACTCAAATTAAAAATTCCCTGTCCTAATCTTCCCGCCTTCTTTTTCTGTTGAACTCTTCGTCCAGCTCTCCCTCCTCTCTTCCTGGATTTCGTGCTTCTCGGACGGGTCCCCCCCTGGTCCCCCCTAAAAAAGATTCATCCAGGAAGTTGTCATTGTCACTCAAAGGTTGGAAGCTGTTGGTTACAGGTACTCCATAGTGGTCCTGTTGATGTTTTTCGTATCTAACCCTCTGTGGTTTGGGGGAATAGTAAACACCACCTCTACGTGTATCTTCTCTTGCATATGTGGGGTACCCTCTAAAGGGAGGTTGGTACGGTAAGGGGCCCCTGTAAGGTGCACGATTTCCTCTCTGGGGTGTATTCTGCTGATTCCCGTAATTTCTATATTGGTGGTGCGGAGTGCTGTGTTGGTATCCATATTGCCTTTGATGGCCATATGAGTTCTGTTGGCCACTCCTGTATTGAGGGGCCGGATATGAGGGATAGCCCATATCGTTGTGCTCTCTCTCCTGTTGAGCCCTATAGCTATAATCCTGATAGGTGGGGGCTTCATAACCCCAATTACCACTGTTGGGAGGTGGGCCATTTCTCCCCTCATTATTCGGTCGCCTAGGTGGATTATAATGCGATCTTTTTGGGGGTTGGCGATAAGGTGTATGGGGTAACACCTCATCCTGACGATGCTGTGGGAACCCTCTATTGGAAGGTTTATTACTCTGTTGCTGTGAATAGGGCTGACCCTGTGGTTGTGGTACCATATTGGTGGCTGCCCCCGCTTGTGAATGAGGGTTGACTGCGGTGGTGGACGCCAATGTTGATTGCCAACGAAAGACTTGTTTGTTTTGGTAGTCTTCGAAGTCCCTTTGGTACTTCTTCTTCTTTACATTTTTATTTTCTGTGTCTTTCTTCTGCATATTCCTCTGCAACTCCCCCATAAGTTTGGTGTATTCAGGATGATTGATGAGGGAGCTGAGTTTATCCCTAATGTCCTTAATTTGGTTCTCCAGAAGATTTAATTTACGCTGTTTTCTCTTCATAAGGAATTCCATAATCTCCCTTCCTTTACCCACAAAAAATGAATACCACTCCTCCACATCATCAACCCCTAGTAAGCCATCGTTAATGGGAACATCCCATCGTAGCTTTCTAGGGACCAGACCATCCTTTAAATATTTCCTCATGGTGGACAGATCCCACCATATATTACTCTTTTTGTCCATACAATGCCCTAATTTCCTGAAAAGCTGTGTGATATCATTCTCATTAGTGTTGGTGGTAGAGAAAAGATCCTCCAGATCAATTTCTCTGTTCTCAAAAAAGGCAAAAGGATCCATCAGGCTGCTAGCAAGAATATGAAAATCAGGGAAACAAAAATATGTGAGCAACCCTGCGAGCCACTTATGGAAAGTTACCTACAAAATGGTGAGTGATTAATCTTAAGTGGAGACCAGCTGCAAACACTCAGTCACGTTTCATAATCGTGCAAAAAGATAAAAATTAAAACTAAAACAATAGTGTCTGCGCTAGAAGGAAAAATCCCATCCATAAAAAGGTGCAGCAATAACAAACATAGGAAACATAAATACTCAAATGAGTAGTCCACTGGAGTGGAATTACCCCTAAGTGTTGGAATATAAAGTGCACAGTGCTAAATAAATACACAATGAAAGTAATAAGTCAAAAACCTATCACACATATATCAAAGAAATATAAGGGGATATGACCCCTAGTGAATCAAATTAAAGTCCAAAACAGTGTGTATCCAAAGATATAAAGGTGCCCAGGAAAACCATAGTCCAAAGTTATAGTGAAATTCACATATCCTTCCTTCCAAATGTGCATCACCAAGGAAACATGCTGTAGTGTCTTCCAGCCACCCCCACAGGTGTATATGCTCACCTTCCTGTGTGTGACACAGCGTTTAAACTATGCCAAACAAAGCCTTGGAGCCACTCCTGTGCTCATTTGGAATCAGCTGTGTAGACCTCCAATGCTCTCAAACGAAGGTAATATATGCAAAAGAAAAAAACTCCATAGCGCAATATTGCAAGATGTAATAAAAAGCTTTTAATGAAGTAATTCTCTCCCCTTGATGGGGTACTCACATGCTATGGGTGCGTGAGTGCACCATCCTTAACAGACAATAAACGGTCAATCTCGCGGTGTGGCGTGTGATGCGGTGGGTATAACGAAAACTCTCCTTCTCTTTCTCTCTCTCTGCTGACAGCTCCTGTCCAGGCCCCTCCCCTACGCGTGTTCGGCACCGGGACCACGTGCCTTCATCAGGGGGAATCTGATTGGACGGGAGCTCAAGCGTAAATTTATAGCTCCGGCGGCCATTTTGCCTAAGACCGCGGACACTATTGTTCGTGGGCTACAGCTACGTCCATAGCGGCCATTTTCCCTTAGACCATGGATCAAGCTGAGGTAAGCCATGTCAATCATGGCAGCCATTTTGCCTAGGACCACATAAGTAAATATACCTAGTGGAATGTAGAGATAGCCCCTACAGCCATTTTTCCTAAGACTACATATGTGCTACACCGTACGATATGCACTAATGATGATGCGACCGCGCAATGAGCGATCCATTAAAGCGTTATGTAAATGTTTAAATGGTGGCTTTAAGATGAATAGTATCTAAATGACTATGTACAGGACGGAGCTGGCTAGCAAAGAGAGCACCGCCACGCACCCCACACGCTTAGATGACCACAAACATTTATTTATATATCACAAAATGACCTATCTACTATATAAAAGATCAAGCATAAAAATTATGTATATATTCGATAACCCCAGAGATGAATTAATAGAATTAAAAATATATAATTAAAAATATAAAATATAAAAAAATATAAAAATAAAAATAAAATTAAATTTACAATCTAAAATTAAAATACAAATACACTTTATTAAAGGAAAAAATGTGCGTATATTACGCATATCTACGACCATATTAATAAAATCATTGTGGAGGAATAATTGAACTATCAAGAGGAATAGAAAACGTCATATGTATATAGTCTATAATGAATGCCCCAACTCAACTCAAAAAAACAAAGAAACAGAAGTAATAAAGGAGAATATCACCAAAATCTACAGTATCAATCATTACTAAGGAAACATCTCAAATCAAATTCTCTATTCAATCCCCCAGGGACCAAAGATCCAAGCTGATGTATCCACCAGGATTCCCTTTTACTTATCTCTCTGACAAAATTGGAACCCCTCCAGTGGCGTTTGGGTGCCTCAAGTTTTGGGGGATTGAGGCACCCAAACGCCACTGGAGGGGTTCCAATTTTGTCAGAGAGATAAGTAAAAGGGAATCCTGGTGGATACATCAGCTTGGATCTTTGGTCCCTGGGGGATTGAATAGAGAATTTGATTTGAGATGTTTCCTTAGTAATGATTGATACTGTAGATTTTGGTGATATTCTCCTTTATTACTTCTGTTTCTTTGTTTTTTTGAGTTGAGTTGGGGCATTCATTATAGACTATATACATATGACGTTTTCTATTCCTCTTGATAGTTCAATTATTCCTCCACAATGATTTTATTAATATGGTCGTAGATATGCGTAATATACGCACATTTTTTCCTTTAATAAAGTGTATTTGTATTTTAATTTTAGATTGTAAATTTAATTTTATTTTTATTTTTATATTTTTTTATATTTTATATTTTTAATTATATATTTTTAATTCTATTAATTCATCTCTGGGGTTATCGAATATATACATAATTTTTATGCTTGATCTTTTATATAGTAGATAGGTCATTTTGTGATATATAAATAAATGTTTGTGGTCATCTAAGCGTGTGGGGTGCGTGGCGGTGCTCTCTTTGCTAGCCAGCTCCGTCCTGTACATAGTCATTTAGATACTATTCATCTTAAAGCCACCATTTAAACATTTACATAACGCTTTAATGGATCGCTCATTGCGCGGTCGCATCATCATTAGTGCATATCGTACGGTGTAGCACATATGTAGTCTTAGGAAAAATGGCTGTAGGGGCTATCTCTACATTCCACTAGGTATATTTACTTATGTGGTCCTAGGCAAAATGGCTGCCATGATTGACATGGCTTACCTCAGCTTGATCCATGGTCTAAGGGAAAATGGCCGCTATGGACGTAGCTGTAGCCCACGAACAATAGTGTCCGCGGTCTTAGGCAAAATGGCCGCCGGAGCTATAAATTTACGCTTGAGCTCCCGTCCAATCAGATTCCCCCTGATGAAGGCACGTGGTCCCGGTGCCGAACACGCGTAGGGGAGGGGCCTGGACAGGAGCTGTCAGCAGAGAGAGAGAAAGAGAAGGAGAGTTTTCGTTATACCCACCGCATCACACGCCACACCGCGAGATTGACCGTTTATTGTCTGTTAAGGATGGTGCACTCACGCACCCATAGCATGTGAGTACCCCATCAAGGGGAGAGAATTACTTCATTAAAAGCTTTTTATTACATCTTGCAATATTGCGCTATGGAGTTTTTTTCTTTTGCATATATTACCTTCGTTTGAGAGCATTGGAGGTCTACACAGCTGATTCCAAATGAGCACAGGAGTGGCTCCAAGGCTTTGTTTGGCATAGTTTAAACGCTGTGTCACACACAGGAAGGTGAGCATATACACCTGTGGGGGTGGCTGGAAGACACTACAGCATGTTTCCTTGGTGATGCACATTTGGAAGGAAGGATATGTGAATTTCACTATAACTTTGGACTATGGTTTTCCTGGGCACCTTTATATCTTTGGATACACACTGTTTTGGACTTTAATTTGATTCACTAGGGGTCATATCCCCTTATATTTCTTTGATATATGTGTGATAGGTTTTTGACTTATTACTTTCATTGTGTATTTATTTAGCACTGTGCACTTTATATTCCAACACTTAGGGGTAATTCCACTCCAGTGGACTACTCATTTGAGTATTTATGTTTCCTATGTTTGTTATTGCTGCACCTTTTTATGGATGGGATTTTTCCTTCTAGCGCAGACACTATTGTTTTAGTTTTAATTTTTATCTTTTTGCACGATTATGAAACGTGACTGAGTGTTTGCAGCTGGTCTCCACTTAAGATTAATCACTCACCATTTTGTAGGTAACTTTCCATAAGTGGCTCGCAGGGTTGCTCACATATTTTTGTTTCCCTGATTTTCATATTCTTGCTAGCAGCCTGATGGATCCTTTTGCCTTTTTTGAGAACAGAGAAATTGATCTGGAGGATCTTTTCTCTACCACCAACACTAATGAGAATGATATCACACAGCTTTTCAGGAAATTAGGGCATTGTATGGACAAAAAGAGTAATATATGGTGGGATCTGTCCACCATGAGGAAATATTTAAAGGATGGTCTGGTCCCTAGAAAGCTACGATGGGATGTTCCCATTAACGATGGCTTACTAGGGGTTGATGACGTGGAGGAGTGGTATTCATTTTTTGTGGGTAAAGGAAGGGAGATTATGGAATTCCTTATGAAGAGAAAACAGCGTAAATTAAATCTTCTGGAGAACCAAATTAAGGACATTAGGGATAAACTCAGCTCCCTCATCAATCATCCTGAATACACCAAACTTATGGGGGAGTTGCAGAGGAATATGCAGAAGAAAGACACAGAAAATAAAAATGTAAAGAAGAAGAAGTACCAAAGGGACTTCGAAGACTACCAAAACAAACAAGTCTTTCGTTGGCAATCAACATTGGCGTCCACCACCGCAGTCAACCCTCATTCACAAGCGGGGGCAGCCACCAATATGGTACCACAACCACAGGGTCAGCCCTATTCACAGCAACAGAGTAATAAACCTTCCAATAGAGGGTTCCCACAGCATCGTCAGGATGAGGTGTTACCCCATACACCTTATCGCCAACCCCCAAAAAGATCGCATTATAATCCACCTAGGCGACCGAATAATGAGGGGAGAAATGGCCCACCTCCCAACAGTGGTAATTGGGGTTATGAAGCCCCCACCTATCAGGATTATAGCTATAGGGCTCAACAGGAGAGAGAGCACAACGATATGGGCTATCCCTCATATCCGGCCCCTCAATACAGGAGTGGCCAACAGAACTCATATGGCCATCAAAGGCAATATGGATACCAACACAGCACTCCGCACCACCAATATAGAAATTACGGGAATCAGCAGAATACACCCCAGAGAGGAAATCGTGCACCTTACAGGGGCCCCTTACCGTACCAACCTCCCTTTAGAGGGTACCCCACATATGCAAGAGAAGATACACGTAGAGGTGGTGTTTACTATTCCCCCAAACCACAGAGGGTTAGATACGAAAAACATCAACAGGACCACTATGGAGTACCTGTAACCAACAGCTTCCAACCTTTGAGTGACAATGACAACTTCCTGGATGAATCTTTTTTAGGGGGGACCAGGGGGGGACCCGTCCGAGAAGCACGAAATCCAGGAAGAGAGGAGGGAGAGCTGGACGAAGAGTTCAACAGAAAAAGAAGGCGGGAAGATTAGGACAGGGAATTTTTAATTTGAGTGGAGTGGAACTATCAAGAGAGGAATTACTAGTTCTGGATAAGGGAATTAAATATGCCCCTAAAAAAGGGCTTAACAAATTTGACACTTACGTCGGTGTACAGAAATTGGTTAGGAAACTCAATATTAAAAGATATTATGCCCTCAACCCTGTTGAGAGGGCCGCCACTAACCACAGGTTCACTAGCTTAAGAAATAACTCAGTGTTCAACCCCTATATATCCAACAATAAATATGTCGACTTATTCAAAAAATTGGTCACCTCTGAGTTAGAGCAACTACCAGTTAAAAAGATATATGAGCAGAGAGATTTAAAAAGAGGAATGGATTCACTGGAAAAGAGAAAGGACATAGTGATTAGACCCGCGGACAAAGGGGGAGGAGTCGTCGTCCTCTCACTACAACAATATAAAGATGAGATGGGAAGGATACTGAGCGACACTGATACTTACCAACCCCTTGATGGCAACCCTTCAAAATCCTGTAAAGGTGTATTAGAGGACATAATTAAGTTTGGAACTGATGAAGGCTTTCTGAACAAGTATGAAGCCAAGTACTTAATCCCTATGGTCAGTAAAATGCCCGTAATCTACTACTTACCTAAAATCCACAAGGACAGCTTAAATCCACCCGGGAGACCGATAGTAAGTGGTATCGGATCTCTTACCTCCAGATTAGGAGAGTACATAGATATCCATCTACAGCCGTTAGTGAAGAAAACAAGCGCCTATCTTAAAGACACCAAGCACACTTTGCAGCTGCTTGGTGGGTGTACTGCACATAAGGATATGATTATGGCTACAGGAGATGTAGCCTCATTGTACACTAACATCGATCATGAGGGCGCCCTGAATGCTGTCAAGTGGGCCTTGGACAAAGAAGACGCAATTGATGAGAATTTTACGGTTTTTCTTTTGAAATGTTTGGACTTCTGTTTGCGGAACAACTTCTTCTGGTACGACAATAAGATCTACCTACAGAAGAAAGGCGTCGCGATGGGCGCCAAATTCGCCCCTAGTGTAGCAAATCTCTACATGGCTAAATGGGAGGAAGAGGAGAATCTAAGGGATGATAATGGAGATATCTTACTTTACAAGAGATTTATAGACGATCTTTTAATCATTTGGAGAGGGGATATGGAAGGTCTGATGGGGTTACTAAACTCCATGAATGTCAACGATCGCAACATCTCCCTCACCTGGAATGTGAGTACAGAGAGTATACATTTTTTGGATCTAGAGATCTTCAACACCAGTGATGGTTTCATCACCAGATCCTTTTTCAAAACTACGGACAGGAATTCGTATATTCCTGTTAAAAGTTGCCATTACAAACCCTGGTTAAATAACATCCCAAGAGGACAGTATATGAGGATGCGAAGGAATTGCACTAGGATGTTGGATTATGAGACCCAGTCAGAGAGACTGAGCACCATGTTCTTAGAGAAGGGATACCAGAATGAGTTTTTGGAGAAGGAAAGAAGTAAGATCAGAAGCATGAATAGGGCGGATCTTTTAAAGGATGTCACAAAAGTAACCAACAATGATAATCATGAGGGTATTAATGTGGTTCTTGATTACTCTGTACAAAGTTATGAAGTGAGGAGGATCATATGCAAATATTGGAGTGTGTTGAAACAGGATACCCAACTTAAAGATATTCTCCCAAATAAGCCCAAATTTGTTTTTAAGAGAGCTCCCAGTTTGCGGGACAGGCTAATACATAATGTGGTAGACCCACCCCCACCAAAACCAAAAATGTTTCTGGACCTAGATGGATTCTATAGCTGCGGGAGATGTTATAGTTGTAGAAGGATTCCGGATAACACTAGGAGGTTAAAAGAATTCTCAAACCCTAGAAACAACTTATCATATAAGATTAGGGATTTTATATCATGTGACACAGTAGGGGTGGTCTATGCCTTGAAGTGCCCATGCAACCTGGTGTATGTGGGGCGCACCACCAGGGCTCTCAAAGATCGCATGGAAGAACATGTGAGGCACATACGCAATGGGTCCGATAAACATGGTTTATATTTGCACTTTAAGAGGGTACACAATCAAAGCACCATTGGCATGAAGTTTTGGGGGATTGAGGCACCCAAACGCCACTGGAGGGGTTCCAATTTTGTCAGAGAGATAAGTAAAAGGGAATCCTGGTGGATACATCAGCTTGGATCTTTGGTCCCTGGGGGATTGAATAGAGAATTTGATTTGAGATGTTTCCTTAGTAATGATTGATACTGTAGATTTTGGTGATATTCTCCTTTATTACTTCTGTTTCTTTGTTTTTTTGAGTTGAGTTGGGGCATTCATTATAGACTATATACATATGACGTTTTCTATTCCTCTTGATAGTTCAATTATTCCTCCACAATGATTTTATTAATATGGTCGTAGATATGCGTAATATACGCACATTTTTTCCTTTAATAAAGTGTATTTGTATTTTAATTTTAGATTGTAAATTTAATTTTATTTTTATATTTTTTTATATTTTATATTTTTAATTATATATTTTTAATTCTATTAATTCATCTCTGGGGTTATCGAATATATACATAATTTTTATGCTTGATCTTTTATATAGTAGATAGGTCATTTTGTGATATATAAATAAATGTTTGTGGTCATCTAAGCGTGTGGGGTGCGTGGCGGTGCTCTCTTTGCTAGCCAGCTCCGTCCTGTACATAGTCATTTAGATACTATTCATCTTAAAGCCACCATTTAAACATTTACATAACGCTTTAATGGATCGCTCATTGCGCGGTCGCATCATCATTAGTGCATATCGTACGGTGTAGCACATATGTAGTCTTAGGAAAAATGGCTGTAGGGGCTATCTCTACATTCCACTAGGTATATTTACTTATGTGGTCCTAGGCAAAATGGCTGCCATGATTGACATGGCTTACCTCAGCTTGATCCATGGTCTAAGGGAAAATGGCCGCTATGGACGTAGCTGTAGCCCACGAACAATAGTGTCCGCGGTCTTAGGCAAAATGGCCGCCGGAGCTATAAATTTACGCTTGAGCTCCCGTCCAATCAGATTCCCCCTGATGAAGGCACGTGGTCCCGGTGCCGAACACGCGTAGGGGAGGGGCCTGGACAGGAGCTGTCAGCAGAGAGAGAGAAAGAGAAGGAGAGTTTTCGTTATACCCACCGCATCACACGCCACACCGCGAGATTGACCGTTTATTGTCTGTTAAGAATGGTGCACTCACGCACCCATAGCATGTGAGTACCCCATCAAGGGGAGAGAATTACTTCATTAAAAGCTTTTTATTACATCTTGCAATATTGCGCTATGGAGTTTTTTTCTTTTGCATATATTACCTTCGTTTGAGAGCATTGGAGGTCTACACAGCTGATTCCAAATGAGCACAGGAGTGGCTCCAAGGCTTTGTTTGGCATAGTTTAAACGCTGTGTCACACACAGGAAGGTGAGCATATACACCTGTGGGGGTGGCTGGAAGACACTACAGCATGTTTCCTTGGTGATGCACATTTGGAAGGAAGGATATGTGAATTTCACTATAACTTTGGACTATGGTTTTCCTGGGCACCTTTATATCTTTGGATACACACTGTTTTGGACTTTAATTTGATTCACTAGGGGTCATATCCCCTTATATTTCTTTGATATATGTGTGATAGGTTTTTGACTTATTACTTTCATTGTGTATTTATTTAGCACTGTGCACTTTATATTCCAACACTTAGGGGTAATTCCACTCCAGTGGACTACTCATTTGAGTATTTATGTTTCCTATGTTTGTTATTGCTGCACCTTTTTATTGATGGGATTTTTCCTTCTAGCGCAGACACTATTGTTTTAGTTTTAATTTGGAGCTGTTTGGGCAGGTTCGGCTTCGGCTTCGGCCCAAAATTTATAAAATGGGTGCAACTTCTATACCAATTTCCATCGGCGAGGGTACTAGCGAACGGATGGCCATCCGACCAATTCCCGTTGTCCAGGGGTACGAGACAGGGGTGCCCCCTGTCGCCTTTACTGTATGCACTGGCGGCAGAACCCTTGTCCATAGCCATCCGGGCACACCCGGAAATAAAGGGACTCCGCAGGGGGGACGTGACTGAAAAAATTAGTACATATGCAGACGACACCCTACTATATCTTGACGACTCGGAGAACTCCCTGCCCATCACACTGGACTTAATAGAACGGTTCGGCACGTTCTCCGGCCTCAGGATAAACTGGGACAAATCCCAGATACTACCCCGTGACAGTTTCCCGCAACCCAAAGACAGAGCACTACTGCCCCTACAGAGAGTAGATACCATTAAATATTTAGGTATAAGAACCACAAGAGACCCAGCTGACTACGAGACACTCAACATAGCTCCATTGTTTGCAATGCTTAAGCACAAAACACAGGTGTGGGCTCGCCTCCCACTGGGAGTAATGGGACGTATAAACCTGGTCAAAATGGTCCTGCTACCTAAAATACTCTACATGATATGGCATTCGACAATATACTTAGTGCTTAGACATTTCAAACTAATAGAAGCCATCATGAAACCATTTGTATGGGGTAACAACAGACATAAAATCGCCTGGCAAAAACTTAAAAACCCCACAGATTTAGCAGGGATGGCTCTACCTGACTTCAATGCTTACTATACCGCAGCGCAGTTATCCCAAATTTTCCATGTAGATAAGACAGACAGAGAAAGATTTTTGCATTTGCTGTGCCCTAAGTGGTCACACTCGTCACAAGATCCATTGACTGCGATAACGGGGAGAACTAATGGGGAAGACAGGAATGCTAACCGTAAATCACTACTTTATCACTATACCAAAATTTGGAATCTAGCCATGAATAGACTTCAACTCCCAGTAATAAATGAATTCACCCCCCTGTGGCACAACACAAATCTTCCCGAATTTAATTTGATACCAGACAGCGAGGTATGGAGCACTAGAGGGATCATTTATATACAACACATCATCCATAATGGCAGGTTAAAAACCTTTGATAGACTGAAAACGGAGTATACACTACCAAACCAAATGTTTTTCAGGTACCTGCAACTGCGCCACGCCTTCCACTCACAGTTCCCCCCGGGTGAACTTAACTTAGTAAATAACCCACTAATGGAAGCACTGAAATGTCCTGACCCGAAAAAACTAATTTCCCAATTCTATCTAATGTTAACGCTACCGCAAGCCACTACATCGGCCTATGCCCTTAAATCAAGGTGGGAGGGGGAAGTAGGCACACTGGCAGATGATGAGTGGAGCGACGCTCTCGACGCATGCAAATTAGTGCCCCCTAAACTATCAGACCGATTAACTCAATTATTTCTGATTCACAGAGCATATCTCACGCCACTCAGGTTATCAAAATATAAGAGTAACCAATCAACAATGTGCCCAATGTGCAACCAGGCTACCGGCACCTTTTTCCACCTATTGTGGCAGTGCCCTCAGATCCAGGCGCTCTGGACACAAGTAGTGCGCTTCTTCCACGACACAATAGGCTCCCCTGTAACACTACAGCCTAAGCTCTGCCTTCTAGGAATTTTATCAGATCCTGAGATAAACAAATTCCAAAAGGTATTTGTACAGGAAACACTCTTTTCTGCACGAAAAGTCATTGCTAGAGTCTGGATGAGGCCTAATCCTCCAGAGTTTTCACACTGGAAGGCGGAAGTCAATAACACATTACCATACAAAAAACGAATCTACCTACACAGAGGTTGCCCTCAAAAATATGAACAAATATGGGATAAATGGACCCAGTCATCTGATACTTGCACTTGAGAATAAATCAGTTAGCGGGGCGATTCTGGGATCAGCCCCCCCCAGGCCACGCATGCCGAGCTATTACAGCAAGAACTAGCTAAGCTAGTAAGACATGACCAATCAGCTATACATATATATTATGGGGAAAAAAGGAATAAGACACAGGTTATAATATTGTACACGAGTTTTATTTGTGCATCTTGGAAAAATGTACTGTTACTCTTTTATTGGTGTTTATTATGTACACTGTACTCCTTTTTTTCCACTGCTCAATAAACTTACATTCAATTAAAAAAAAAAAAAAAAACATGGAAGCCGATTCTGTTTTTATGCAGAGCTGCACAAGATTTTGCACTCTCCAGTTTTTGTAAATCAACCCCTTTGTGTCTTGAGACTCACTTTGTAAGTAAGGTTCAGGCTGGATCAGATCGGCATTTCCACAGCCTAGATTTAGAAGCTATACCCGGAGGAATAGCTCTCCATCATGGGCATCATTGGGAGTAATAGTGCTCCAGGGGCCGGATAAAGGTAAACAAAGGGCTGCATCTGGGTCCCCCCCCCGCCATCGCAGTTTGGGGACACTGCTTAATATAGCGGGTGCCTATCCTGTATCTCTTTCCCATCTCTGCAGGGATATTTCACACACTAGTCCCATAGCACATCAGTGTCAGCGGCGCCGGGCTGGAGGAGGGCAGGGCCTGCTCTTAATCGTTGCACACATGGGTATATGGCGTTCAGCAGGTCGTGGAGCGAAGCGCCGACTGCAGTGAGGACAGGTCACATAATCTGGATTTTCCTCTGGCGGAGGTGGAGGCACGTCAGATGCTTTCCCTCCTTTGCTCACAACGTCCTGCACCAGGCGAGCCTGGCGAATGGTTCGGATGAAAGACTCGTGCTTCTGACGCCATGAGCTGCCTTTGACCTAAAATGGAGAGAAAACGTCAATGCCAGGGTCAGAAATGACACCAGAATGGGAAACAGCCTTTCGCAAGCAATGATCTACAGTATATGATTTATGGCAGTTGGTCACAATGTTATAACGGGTGGACAGCGAGCTATATGATGTATGACACTGGGCAGGGTTATTTCTTAATCATACATTACAGAAATTCATATTCACGACTACGTGGATTATGCTGTCATCTTCAGGTGAATGGACACTGGCCATAAAAAGCCTAGTTATAACCTCTCCCAGCTCAGCTACATCTGCAAGTGGCAAATTGTTTTTACCTTAATGCAGGGGATGCATTAAAGTAAAAAAAACGTTTTAGCTTTACAACCACTTTAAGTACCATCATGGGACAGGTCTCAGCCTTGACCGTTCTGTTTCAGAGACCTATCAAATCTCATTCCTTGGTAAAAGCCAGGGTGTCACATAGATTGTTACCCCTTTGGGGCCATAATTTGTTTGTGTCTGTTTTGCAATGTTCTCCTTTTGAGCCTCTGTAAACTTTCCATGTTCCTTTTTGCACACAAAGTTGTCTTTTTGGTTGCATTTACTATGAGTTGTAGAGTATTGGCGTTGGCTGCACTTACAAGGAAGCATTCTTGGTTCTTCACCAGGATAAGGTGGTGTTGATGCCTCATTCCTCTTTTTTACCTAAGGTGGTTGCTTCGTTACACCTGAATCAGAACACAGTGATGCCATCTTTTTGTCCTAAACCTACACATCCTAAGGAGAAGGTAGGTGCTTCACTCTTTGGATGTTCGAATTTATCTGAAGTCTATAACTTCGTTTTGACAAGTCTGACTCCCTTTTTGTCCTGCCTGAGGGTCCATGCAATGCCCAGGCTGCTTATTGATCCATTATTTCTGGTGGATTTGTCAGCTAATTTCTCTGGTCTATGGTATCAAGGACAAGGGCCATCCTTTCCAGATCAAGAACTATTCCACTAGGAATGTCAGTGGTTCCTGGGCGATTCAGCATCAAGCATCTGTTTAATGTAGAAGTTCAGCCAAAAACTAAAATGACTCTAAATCTACTGGCAGCCACATTCTAATGCCGCGTACACACGGTCGGACTTTTCAGCTACAAAAGTCCGACAGCCCGTCCGACAGACTTTCAACAGACTTTCGACGGACTTTTGGCGGATTTTCAACAGACTTTCTAACGACCAGACTTGGCTACACACGATCACACCAAAGTCCGACAGATTCGTACATGATGACGTACACCGGACTAAAATAAGGAAGTTGATAGCCAGTAGCCAATAGCTGCCCTAGCGTTGGTTTTTGTCCATCGGACTAGCATACAGACAAGCGGATTTCTGGGTCCGGCGGAGTTACGATGTAAAGATTTGAAGCAAGTTCCAAATCTAAAGTCCATCAGATTTGCGGCTGGAAAAGTCTGCTGAAAGTCCGGGGAAGCCCACACACGATCGGATTGTCCGCCGGACTTAGTCCGTCGGACTTTTGTAGCCGAAAAGTCCGACCGTGTGTACACGGCATAAGACTAATCTACCTAACCCTATAATGCAAAAATCACTATACATACCTTTTCTGAGACCAATCTGGTCCAGTCTCCAGCGGCAGATGCTGTGTGCAGCAGACAGCCAAAGAGGACTGGGAAATGTCTGGCAAGTGAGGTCACCCATAGAGTTACTATGGGGCTTCTGTTGGCTGCCTCTCCTGCACATGCCTGCCTACACAGCAAAGCCACCGCTGACAGCTCAGCCTGGGACCAGACCAGATCGACTGCAGAAAAAGTATTCTAGCGATTTTTGCTTTTACAGGGTTAGATAGATTTGTTTTACAATGCGGCTGAAAGTAGATTTAGAGTTTGTTTTTGGCTGAACTTCTACTTTAACCCCCTTGCGCTGACCTAACACAAATATGCGGCCTCACTGGACTGAACTTTTTTCCATGGGGCCGCATATTTGCGTATCTCCCTTTGTGTTGGGCGCTTGTTCCCAGAACAGAGACAGGTGTCTCATGGAGAGCCCCAGGCCCTGTACTAACGATCAGGACCTGGAACTTCTGATTCCGGGTCACCTGATCAATGTGATAGCTGCTGATTGGCTATCACAGTGATCAGTCACTGTGAAGCCCACCCCCATGTTTTTTTCTCTGTGAATGGAGGAGAGAGATTCATCGTACCCCTCTCTCTCCTTGCAGAGTAAAAAAAAAAAAAAAAAAAAAAAAAAAAGGTGTTTGTAAAAAATTCAATAAATAATAGTAATAATAATAAAAAAAATATCTAGATCAAGGTTTGATCTAGGCCAGTGCCTTGGTTAGTGTTTGGTTCAAGGTCAGGGTCAAAGTCATTTATTTTATTTTGGACAGGATTTTATTTTATTTTTATATATGTGTCAAAAAAAGCAAAATGCCCACTATGGCTTTTTGGGCTGTACTACGGGTCCAAACAACAACATACACATATGTGGTATCGCTGCAATCAGGAGCAGGAGAACTTAATTTGGGTGGTTCTTTGGTGGAAGGTTATGGTAGTAGCAAGAAATATACAGCTAAATAGAAAAAGATTTTATTTACGATTTTGGGCCAGTTTTCCTTTGACAATAATAATAAAAAAAAAAAAAAAAAAAAAAAAAAAAAAAATCAGGCGATATCCATTACCATTTACCAACAAATGAAAGCCCAATTTGTCTTGAAAAAAATGCAGTATAATCCACCTTGATGCACAAAGTGGTTGTAAGGCCCCTTTCACACTGGGGCGGTTTGCAGGCGCTATTGCGCTAAAAATAGCGCCTGCAAACCGACCCGAAACAGCCGCTGCTGTCTCTCCAGTGTGAAAGCCCTGAGGGCTTTCACACTGGAGCGGTGCGCTAGCAGGACAGGAAAAAAAGTCCTGCTAGCAGCATCTTCGGAGCGATGAAGGAGCAGTGTATATACCGCTCCTTCAATCAATGGGACAGGGCAGCTATACCGCCGGCAAAGCACCTCTGCAGAGGCGCTTTGCGGTGGTTTTTAACCCTTTCTCGGCCGCTAGCGGGGGGTAGAACCGACCTGCTAACGGCTGAATACCGACGGTAAAGCGCTGCTAACAATAGCGGCGCTTTACCGCCGCCCCCGCCCCAGTGTGAAAGGGGCCTAATGATATGTATGGTTTTTCCTGATGGATGATGCAAGCACACTACGAGCTGCAGCCACTTCGATTGTTCTTATTCTGACGCGCGTTTTTATTGGATGTTTTACAAGTACAATTTTAATAAAATATTTGCCATTCAAGAACGTGCTTCACTTTGCGACCTTTTAGGTTTATAACATCGCTGTATGCCATGTGATCGGGGAGCTGAGTGCGCACATGATCGTGATACCAGCTGTGTAAATTGGGAGTTCTTACATACAGCCCTACAGATTTTGATGGGAGCCAATTCATCTGCCGCCTGATGTTGTGGATAGTCCAGTTTTACATGCTTTATTGACCTCTCTATAATATGGGGGTCCAACTCCTCTGGTAAGGAGACTTGCTGGAAACACTGTGGTGTGGTGTGTTTCTATCTTCACACTGAAGCTGGTGCAGGGCTTTCATCTGTTCTCTTTATCTATTATATGGACTGTATTCAACTATATTGGATTAGCTCTGCATATATATGTTATATATGTAGTTTTACTAACACATGTTAAAGTTGCAAAATTGTGCTTAGGCATTTAGATTTGTTCTACCCTTGGGTGCGAAGGGGTTAAGTTTGTAAGGCTGCTATCTGGTCTTCTCTTCACACATTTCGTAGTTCTAGCGGGTAGGTGTTTGTGCCTCTGCGGATGCCAGTTTTGGCCGGAAGGTCTTGCTGGCGGCTCTGGAATGGAGTTCTTCCCTGTTCTGTTTTTGGGCGTGTTTGGCCTTGCTGTGATCCACACCCACTCATGTTTAATACTTTGGGACATCCCAAGTCACAGATATGAAGTCCTTTTATGTACAATTATAAAATTAGGATTTATGGTTTACCTGTAAAATCTTTTTTTTTTCTTGGAGTACATCATAAGACACTGAGATCCATCCCCTTTTGTCTGTTCATCATTGCTTGCTGAAAAACTGAAGCTTACAAGTAGAACTATAGGCAAAACTTTTTTTTCCATTTTGGATAGAGTTTGGGAGGGTTATAACCCCCATCAGGGTTATTTTTGCCATCTGTGTCCTGTTGGGGAGATTTACCTTCACTTCCTGTCCCATAGCCAAACAGAACGTGAGAAGAAATAACTGCAAATTAAAATAATCTCCAGGGGGACCCCTAGGTCACCAGAACTAGTGTCCCCAAATGGAAGATTTTCCCCTCTATTACTTTTCTGGGGACAGCCCAAAATTTGGGATTTCCTTTTACTTTCAATGATAATGGTAAACAAGATAGAGAGGGTGAATCTTCCTAAAGGGGGCACAGACAGCTATAAAAAACCTGATGGATGTTTTAATCCCTTTCCACTCTATTCAAAACCCCCAAAAAGTTTTGCTTTTAGTTTATACTTTAACCACTTCAGATATACTCCGACAGGGCGGCCTTCCTGCGCGAAATCACGTACCAGTACGTGATTTGGTGCATGGGGTCTGGGGCGCATACGCTCCACTGGCAGCCCGCTTCTGGTGTGATTGGACACAGCGGGAGCCAATCAGTGGACAACCAGAAAAATGTTCTCATGAGAGGCAGAGCAGCGGTCTGTCTATGCAAACAAGGCAGATCGCCGTTCTGTCAGAGGGGAAAATGAAGATCTTGTGTTTCTGCTAAGCAGAAACATGGATCTCTGTTTTTCCCTAGTCAAAGCACATCCCCCACAGTTAGAAAGCACCCCCTAGGGACACATTTAACCCTTTGATTGTCCCCGTTAACCCAATCCCTGCCAGTATCAGTACAGTGACAGTGCTTTATTTTTTAAGCACTGATCACTGTATTGATGTCACTGGTCCCCAAAAAGTTTCACTTAGTGTCAGATTTGTCCGCCGCAATCCCTGATTTCCGCCATTACTAGTAAAAAAATAAATAAAAATTCCATAAATCTATCCCATAGTTTGTAGATGCTATAACTTTTGCACAAACCAATCAATATACGCTTATTGGGATTTTTTTTACTAAAAATATTTAGCAGAATACATATTGGCCTAAATTGATGAATAAATTCGATTTTTTACATTTTTTTATTGGATATGTTTTATAGCAGTAAGTAAAAAAATATTTATTTATTTTCAAAATTGTCACTCTTTTTTTTTGTTTATAGCACAAAAAATAAAAACCGCAGAGGTGATCAAATACCACCAAAATAAATCTCTATTTGTGGGAGGGGGGGGGGGGGGGAGGAAGGACATCAATTTTAATTTGGGTAAAGCGTCACACGACAGTGCAATTGTCAGTTAAAGAAACGCAGTGCCGTATCGCAAAAAATGGCCTGGTCATGAAGGGTGTAAAACCTTCCGGGGCTGAAGTGGTTAACCGAAATGGGAGGGGTTATACCTAGATGGGTATTCTTGCATTTTTTTGGCTTGTGTCCATTCACCCAACTAGCGATGAATATGGAATCCTCTGTGTTCTGCTGAGTGTTCCAAGAAAAGAATTTTACAGGTAAACCACAAATCATAAATGTATAATATATGACACCTGGTCACTATGTTATAACTGAAGGGCAGTGATATATAATGCATGCTCCAGAGACAGCTATTACCCTGTACACATAGCTCCCAACTGTCCCTGATTTCGAGGGACTCTCCCTCATTTGGGAAAAAAAATACAATTAAAAAAAAGGAAGAAAGGTCTCTCGATCTCATTTGTCCCTCATTTTGGTCTGATCTATATAGTTGTATAAAATGAATGCAAATTCTATCTTTCAAAAAGTGTTTTTTTAATATATATTATATTATATTATAATATAATATATAATATAGGTTTCCTTTAGGGGTCGTGGCAGGGGGCGTGTCCTATGCCTACATACTTTTGCTAATAGGTGTCCCTCATTCCCATCTCAAAAAGTTGAGAGGTAAGCAGTACATGTTAGTAAGAAGAGATGCAGTTACCTGCGGTGGTGGGTCTTTCGTTCTCCCTTTGGTGTGTAGATATTGCTCGAGGTCGGTTCCTTTGGCCCTAGCTTTGGAAGAATCAAACACCTTCCTTTTGGAGTTCAGCATCTTCTGGCAGACCTGCATATGTTTCTCTAAACGCTGCACCATAAAACGTCGACCGCACAGCTCGCATGGAACCAAGTCCTCTTCACTGTCCTCTACGTGATCGCCTATGGCGGATCTGTTGGTTTGAGCACCTTGAGGTGCCACTGTGATATGGGATGAGCCATTTGTCAGCGGTGGAGTAACATTCTTGGTTTGTCTGATAAGTTTTGTGCTCCTATCTGAGGTCGGCTCCTGGATCTGGCTTTTAGCTTCTATGTCCTGATAGAATCTGTCCTCCACATGATGATGTCTGTCCTCCCTGTCTTTCTCTTCTCTGTAGCCTGAATAATGGTAGGTCTTTGTTGTCCTGTTGTTGGTTGTGGCTGCCCTCACCCTCCTGGTGTCCTGAATCTCATGGACTCTTCTGTCTTCCATTTCCACCTCTTCTCTCTCTCTCTGTATGCGGCGCAGTTCTTCCTCTGTTTTTCGCAGCTTTTCTCTTAGCAGCGCTTCTTTCTTGCGAATCTCAGCTTCCAGGTTGGACTCATTTTTCTCCAGCTGTTGCCAAGGGTTTGTCCGGGCTGGGCCAGATTTGGACCTTACCTGCTCTTGTACTGGAAGAGGTTTGTACCTGTTAGCTGACGGAGGGTGATGGCTGTCGGGCACGTGTGTGGATGCCTTGCGGTGATAGACTGGTTTGAGAGGATGTGCGCGGTCTATGCCAGCAGTCCTCTTGCTTACTGTCCAGTTAGAGGCCCATGCGCTTTCCTCTGGGGCCCAGGGACTTGAATATGGGTGCTGGTGGACTTCATGAAAGGACTTGTGTTGAGAAGGATATGCAGTGTACAGTGAAGAGTTGGTGGCCCTGTGTGAGATGCGCTCTTGTTGCTGTTTTAGCAGAGTCATCATCTTCTCCTCTTTGACTCTGAGGTTTCGCTCTTGGTAGTCGTTCTTTAACATCTCCAAACGGGACAGCATTTTAGGGGCTTGCAGTGTAGGAAGCCTTGATTCAGCTAACCCCTCGGGGTATGCATTTGAAGCCATCTTGAGCTTTGCCATGCTGGCCCTGGGGAGAAAAGAAAATGTTACAGAATTCAGTATTAGGTATAAACGTAAGGAGATCTCTACATAGCTACCTTCCTTGTTTACAATATGGAATCCTATGCATTCTGGGGGTGGAATGGAGAAAGGATGTGCAGAAATATGCTGAATGTATAGAAATCTATGTGCTATAGTAATGACCTGGTGTGCACATTCTATGCCATGTGTGTCAAACACAAGGCCTACAGGCTCAATCCGGCCTGCCAGGCCATTTCCTGTGGCCCTTGCACCTCTCCTGCAGTTGCGGCAACCCTCTTGTCTCCACTCCCACCTTGTCTCAGCAGAGAGGACGACAGAACTACTCCACCAGATTCTGTGCAGCCACAGCATCCCCTTATCTCCACCTCCCTTTATCTTCGCATTCAGCAGACTTTGGCAGTTGACTCCAGCCCTCCTCCAGACTCTGCACTTTTTTTGCTTCCCAGCTCCACTCTCCCAGCAGCAGCACTAGGTAAGGAGGGTGCACTGTGATGTAAGGGAGGCTCTTCATATCGGATGTAAAGGGGGGGGGGGGTGTGCTCTGGCCATCTAGTCTTGAAATCACAACTGGCCCTTTGAAGGCAACCATGATGCTGCTGTAGTCACACCCCTATTCTATACTGTAGGTAGTGAGATTATACGAACAGATACAAAAATATATGGTGTGGAATGTGAAATGGCAGTGGTTGGGTGGCGGTAGGGGACACTCTATGGGGCACAGAACTGTTTCCTTGGTGGCAGAGTGTACAGAGCTTTCTGGGGATGGAGCACAGGCCACAAAAGAATCTGGAAATAGAGATGATGAGGCTCGCGAAGGAGATTGAAGGAGACCCCTAAATGGTCTGGGGGTCTTTTCGTACAATGTGCAGAGTGATATTGGATGGAATGGGTTTGATGTGGATTGGCAGATTCTCACCTGTTTGGGGTACAGTGTGCTGTGTTGGTTGCTGGGGAACAATGCTATGATGTCACTACTGCACTGGTGGAGCATGTAAATAGAAGCGTCTCAACTTTCAATAATAATTATTTTCTGATGCAGTTGTGAAAAGTCTGCATCATTCTTAAAGCGGAGTTCCACACAAAAATGGAACTTCCGCTTTTCGGAACCCTCCCCCCCTCCGGTGTCACATTTGGCACCTTTCAGGGGGGAGGGGGGTGCAGATACCTGTCTAAGACAGGTATTTGCACCCACTTCCGGCATAGACTCCCATGGGAGTCTATGCCTCTTCCTGTCCCTCCGCGCTGTCTGCTGGGAAACGCACAGCTCCCAGGAGATAGCGGGGACCACTTACGATGCGCAGCGCGACTCGCGCATGCGCAGTAGGGAACCGGGAAGTGAAGCCGCAATGCTTCACTTCCTGATTCCCTCACCTAGGATGGCGGCGGCAGCTGCCGAGAACCGAGCGGGTTCTCGGCGTCCCCTGCCGACATCGCTGGACCCTGGGACAGGTAAGTGGCCATTTATTAAAAGTCAGCAGCTGCAGTATTTGTAGCTGCTGGCTTTTAGTATTTTTTTTTTTTGCGGTTTGGGTGGACTCCCTCTTTAAGGAAACCCTACACCAGGGATATACAATTAGCGGACCTCCAGCTGTTGCAAAACTACAAGTCCCATCATGCTCTGCCTCTGGGTGTCATGCTTGTGACTGTCAGAGTCTTGCTATGCCTCATGGAACTTGTAGTTGTGCAACAGCTGGAGGTCCTCTAATTGCATATCCCTGTCCTACACTATTACAATAATACTTGCTGCAAACTGAAAGGGCAATTGTATGTTGCTATGCGAATACTGAAAGGTACCCAAGATTTTCCTGGTGCGTGCATAGCAGCATATCATGGGGCATAGCACATAACACAAGGGAGGGGTTGCAAGTATTTTATTCATGAAAAATGGTAGAGGAATCTTGTAAAAATTGTCGCTCTTGAAAAGAACTGCTGGATCTACCCTACAGACGGTCATAGGATGACCACATGGCTGCCCTGCAAATTCTTCCTAGGGAGACTTCACTGTAGCCAGTCCTCAAACATGCCATTCACCTTGAGGAATCGGCTTTTATAGCCTGGAAGACCTTAAATACGGCAGTCCCTGCTTCTACCCTCCTTTGAATGACAATTGCGCGGTCATGCAACACTGCACACAAATGAAAATTTGTATCATTTTTTTGAGACTGAGCTTTCTTTTGGTTGTATTTAACTTTTTGCTAAACAAACGAAAAAAAGTGAAAATGTAAAAAAAAAAAATATTGCAAATAAGTAATTTTTCTTCTTTACTGATGGGCACTGATGAGGCTGCACTGGTGGGCAATGGTGATCAGTACAAATGCCCCTGTTATCAGGTTACCTTTCTTCAGACACTGACAGCACTGAGATATTTATTTACATGTGATCAGCCGTGATTGGACACAGCTGATCACATGGTAGAGAGCCTACGTAATCTGCTCTTTACCGCAATCACTGATGCGTTGTGACCGAGGGACACAGCACACCACCTATCACCGCGCATCCCCGCAGCAAGAATGGGAGGGCGTCATATGACATCCTCCCAGAACAAGTGCAGTTCCACCCGACCGTCATTTTACAATAAGGCAAGTGGAAAAAAGTTAAGTAGTTGTAAACCCTCACATATACCCAGTGAAGTGACTGGCCTCAGGTGATACACAATTCTCCTACATAAATTGTACCTGTTTATCTGCTGCCCTCTCTCCTCTACAGCAATCTAAGACACACAGATCAAAGGCTATTTATTAGCTCCAGTAGGAACGGGACAGGGGGTCTTTTGTCACTCATTGCACAGCAGAGGGGCTGAGTGTAATCTGAGACCTGAGTGGGTGGAATGGACATCCTTCCCCCGCAGTAGGGAAATGCGCACAGTTGAGGCTGTCAATCACCTTCTGAAGAGAGAGGAGATGGAAAGCACACTTTGTGCTCTGAATTGAGGCAAGTACACACTACAGCAGGATATGCTCTTTTACAATTACTTTAAAGCGAAACTCCAGGCATGTATAAAATACACAAAATAATGCAGCTCTCCAATCATGAATACATTAAAAAAATAGAGATGCACAGAAATTTCTTCAGCCGATACATATCAGCAGAAAATTGTGTTTTCAGCATTTTGTTGATAGAGAAAAAGGTGCCGATTTTGATGCGACTTCACTGTGCTTATGGTGTGTCCTTCATAGGTCATGTTACTCAAAAACATAACATGTGTGTTATTGATGTGTTCTTGCTGCGTTTTCAATACATTTTAACAGGGAGGTGCATTTTTTTTAACTGACAAAAAATGCAGCAAGCAGGATTTTTTAACACCACAATGGAAGTGCAACGGACCAGTGTGCAGACATACATAGAATTTAGAGGATGCATTTTTCTTGAGCTTTTCTTGCACTAAAAGGTGCCAATAAGGCCCCTTTCACACTGGGGCGGTGGAGGCATCGGCGGTAAAACAGCGCTATTTTTAGCGCTGTTTTACCGTCGTTTTTGCGGCGGTATTCGGCCGCTAGCGGTGCAGTTTTAACCCCCGCTGGCGGCCGAAAAAGGGTTAAAACCGCTCGTATAGCGCGGCTATAGCCACGGTATTGCCACGGTATAGCCGCGCTGTCCCATTGATTTCAATGGGCAGGAGCGGTTTAAGAGCGGTGAATACACCGCTCCTTCACCGCTCCAAGATGCGGCTTGCAGGAGTTTTTTTCTTCTCCTGTCAGCGCACCGCTTCAGTGTGAAAGCCCTCGGGCTTTCACACTGAACAAACAGCAGCGGCTGTTTTGGGTCGGTTTTGGTATTTTTAGCGCAATACCGCCTGCAAACCGCCCCAGTGTGAAAGGGGTCTAATGGTGGACAATTAAATCCTATTCATTTAAATTCAGGATATTAAATTAAAAAGTTGAATACAATACAATTGTTTATATAATATATATATATATATATATATATATATATATATATATATATATATATATATATATATATATAAATAATATAGAATTATTTTTTTTTAAACTGTCATTTTCGGTTAAGTGTATCCTAAATTTTCAGTTTTGGCACCAAAATTTCCATTTGGTGCACCGATTGCGCAAAAAAAAAAAAAAAAAAAAGGTACGATTTCATTGCAAAGCCTTTTGCAGCCCCCCTGTACAGCAGACAGGGGGAGAATCAGCACACAGAGCCAATCAGTTGTGCTGCAGTGCAAGGGGCATGCTGATAACGATAGAGAGCAAAGCGATGGAGAGCTGGGTGAATCAGTCCATTACCTGTACAGTCGCAGGCTATAGGAGACAAGACCTTTGTTACGTAAAGCAAATCTTCAGTCCACCTTGTTAAGTTGTTCTGCCCCCCTGGGTGCCACCATTATGGCACACACGCAGGATGTGCCCGTGTGACCCTTTTGGGTCCTGGCAAAGCCCGTCAACACATCTGCAAAGGTGCCGTGGAAATGCTACCCACGTGTGCAGACAGGGAAGGTTTTCAACGTCCCCATTAAAGGTCTTTGTGCATGCGTGCGCAGATGCCAGGTACTGCCAGGAGCGCTGACAAAGTTTCACCTAAGAGAGAAGAGCGGGAGTGCTGCTTTGTAGCACAAATAAAGTGCTTATATAAATAATCAAAATGTCCATTGCTAAGGGAGGGAGGACAACATCACAGTAAAGCCCCATACACACTATCAGATTTTCTGCTGATTTTTTCCTTCAGATTTACCAAAACCATATAATATGAGGTCAAAGCTTAGGAGTTTCAATGTGTATGCAATTAGGCAGGCCCTTGCACTACATGGTTTTGGTAAATCTGAAGACAAAAAATCAGCAGAAAATCTGATAGTGTGTATGGGGCTTTAGACTTAAAGTGAACCTTCGCCCTAACAGAGAAAAATCAACCCTCCTGCTCTATGCGACCGGCCTGTGTAGAGCTGTAAAAATTGTAGATATGGACAGAAATACAAATGCGTTGGCAGGTAAACCAGCTCCCATGTATATCACCTGTGTGTTCAGTTGTTAGGCTGAAGTTTAGCTTTAACCACTTGACCTCTGGAAGATTTACCCCCCTTCATGACCAGGCCATTTTTTTCCGATATGGCACTGCGTTACTATAACTGACAATTGCGCGGTCGTGCGATGCTGTACACAAATAAAGTGTATGTAATTTTTCCCCACAAATGGAGCATTCTTTTGGTGGTATTTGATCATCGCTGGGTTTATTTTTTGCGCTATAAAAAAAAAAAAAAAGGACCGAAAATTAAAAAAATAAATAAAATAAAAATGTAAATAAAACAAAATTTCTTCATAAAATTAAGCTAATATGTATTCTGCTACATGTTTTTGGTAAAAAAAATCCCAATAAGCGTATATTGGTTTACACAAACTATGAGATACGTTTATGGATTTTTAATTTTGCAATATTGCAGCGGACAATCGGACACTAAACGACATTTTGTGGGAACCAGACACTAATACAGTGATCAGTGCTAAAAATATGCGATCAAACAGTTAACTGTGTGCCTAGCCAGTGTTTGTATGTAGTATATGTGCTGCTTTTACTAGGGGACAAGATGGATTCTAGTCCCTGCTTTGCAGGAACACAAAATCCATCCCTTCTCCCCTGTCTTGTTTACATCGGCAGATCCCAGTTCTGTGTTTTGTTTATTGACGATTGGCAGGTGCATCGAGTGCCTGGCACCCGCAGATTGGCTTCTGCTGTGAAGTATCACACTCGCGCCCCCTGCAGGTGGAAGTGCAGTATCACACACACATACACAGAAAGAGATGGATAAAATATATATAATATTTATTAACTGCAGAAGTCTGCCACCAGCCATAGTCTGGTTGTGGGAGTGTGTATATATAGATATAATCTATATATACACACCCCTGCACAGAGCTCCCGCTCTGTAGCAGTAAAACTGCTATGGGGCAGTCAGCAAGTGGATAAGGATGTTTGCCACAACCAGGCTACGGCTGGTGGCAGACTTCTGCAGGCTTTCAAGAAGTGCTGAAGACTGGCAGGAACTTGTTTAAAGTGGCAATTGGCACTCTCATTAGGATCTGGGTTCAACATTTACAAACCAGAGTTTAGAGCGGAGTTCCACCCAGAAATTGAACTTCTGCTGATCGGATCCCCCCCCCCCCCCCCCGCCACATTTGGCACCTTTCAGGGAGGAGTGGATACCTGTCAAATCCAGCTATCTGCTCCCACTTCCAGACATAGATCGCTGCACTTTGTACTGCAAACTATGCAACGTCTGGCCCCTCCTCCTTCCCGCCCGCTGTCTTCTGGGAGATACACAGGTCCCAGAAGACAGCAGGGACCACTTAGATCGGGCAGCGCGGCTCGTGCATGCGCAGTAGGAAACAGGCTGTGAAGCCGCAAGGCTTCACTTCCAGTTTCCCTTAGTAAGGCTGTCGGCGCCTGCACCCAGAGCCGAGGACGGGTCGGCTTCGGGTGAGGACATCGTGGGCTCCCTGGACAGGTAAGTGTCCTTATATTAAAAGTCAGCAGCTGCAGTATTTGTAGCTGCTGACCTTTTAAATTTTTTTTTTCCCAGGCGGAACTCCGCCTTAATGGTACTTTAAAAGCTTCAAAAAGCTTGCTGAAAGCTCTGCAGATGCTTTGTCAAAGCATACTGTTCACATTGCTCTGATACAAGCTGAAGCCCGTGTGAAACAGGCCTTTGAATTCAGGATTTCCCCTTGATGTAGGTCCAGTGAGGAGCGTACCATCAATGGAGGATCTATTTCAGTGATTGAAGCAGAAGCGGGGCCTGGAAAGGAAATGATAGCATCTGGTGTTTATTGGAGTCACCATGACTACTATCTGTGGGCACACCTCTGGCTTCAAGAATCATTCATTGTCCTGGAATATCCTGCGACTCACAAAGTCCACAAGGAAGTGCTGAGAGGCGGGTACATAGGTGGCTCTCAGGTTTAATACGATTTTCTGGTCCTATCGCAGCCCCTTTTGTAAATTATAGATCACTGCAGTTTTGATGTCCATGTGAACAATTACAGATTTACTTCTGATGAGAGGGGCAAATGCTTCTTCTGGCTTTAAGGCCCCATTTACACTTGTGCAACTTTGGACCCCAAAGTCAAGTGATAAGTCGCACCCCTTGTTTCCCAATGAGTACCATTCATATCTGTGCGACTTAAAGTTGCAGCGACATTAAAGTAGTTCATCCACTACTTTGGTTTGACTTTCATGCGACTTGAGGGCCAAAGACTTCAATATAGACCCTCATAAGTTGCACCTGCATGATATACCTGCGACTTGTAAGAGGAATGCAGACAATGAAAAAAAAAGTTTCACTTTGGTTTCTTTATTTTCTAACGAATGCCACATTTTTAAAACAATTCAAATCAGTCAAAAATTGATCGACTGATCTGAATTCTGTGTGAAGAATAGCTGGTTGTTAATGAACAGGCTGGGAAGCCGGCTGCCGCATCCATAACAACAGCTGACTCAGCTGTCAGCTGGTTTCCACACTGACAGCTGAATGTAAATAAAAAAAATGGTGTGGGGTCCCCTCCTGATGCATACCAGGCCTTTCGGGTCTGGCATGGATTTAAGGGGAACGCCATGCCAAAAAAAAAATGGCATGGGGTCCCCAGATCCATATCAGACCCTTATTCAAGCATGCAGCCGGCAGGTCAGGAAAGGGGAGGGGAAACACGAGAGCGTCACCACAGGGAGGGAGGGGGGGCTCTGTGTAGTATCTGTATTGCAGTTAAGCCATATCCTGTGACTGTGTGTGCAGTGCGCACAGGCCATGTGCCCCATAGGGTTGCCACCTCATCCCTTAAAACCGAACACATAATAATTACACAGGTTCAATGGCTGATAGGAGGTGGTAACTAAACTCACTTGGTGCCTTATCTGCATTAACCTATTCTTAGAACGTGTGCAATTCATATGTGTTCGGTTTTAAAGGGATGGAGGTGGCAACCCACCCGTGACTTTGTGCAGTGCGTGCAGGCTTTGGGTCATGACTGTGTGTGTGCAGGCTTTGGGTCATGACTGTGTGTGTAGTGTGTGCAGGCGTTGAACCGTGACTGTGCAGACCTTGGGCCGTGACTGTGTGCAGACCTTGAGCCGTGACTGTGTGCAGTGCATGCAGGCGGTGAGATGTGACGGTGTCTGTGTGTGCAGGCTTTGTGTCATGATTGTGTGCAGACCTTGAGCCGTGACGGTGTGTGCAGACCTTGAGCCGTGACTGTGTGTGCAGACCTTGAGCCGTGACTGTGTGTGCAGACCTTGAGCCGTGACTGTGTGTGCAGACCTTGAGCCGTGACTGTGTGTGCAGACCTTGAGCCGTGACTGTGTGTGCAGACCTTGAGCCGTGACTGTGTGTGCAGACCTTGAGCCGTGACTGTGTGTGCAGACCTTGAGCCGTGACTGTGTGTGCAGACCTTGAGCCGTGACTGTGTGTGCAGACCTTGAGCCGTGACTGTGTGCAGTGCATGCAGGCCATGAGATGTGATGGTGTCTGTGTGTGTAGGCTTTGTGTCATGACTGTGTGTGTAGTGCCTGCAGGCTGTGACTGTGTGTGCAGACCTTGAGCTGTGACTGTGTGCAGTGTGTGCAGCCCGTGTGCAGTATGCTGCGACTAGGTGTGTGTAGTGTATTTAACCTGTGCACCGTGACTGTGCGCTCTGATTGTGTGTGCCGTGCATATACCCCGTACACTGTGACTGAGCCCTCATTCACACTGAGCACTGTGTCATTTTCCTCCCCTGCACCTGACAATGATCACAATGAAGAATCCCATTCTCTTCCATAGCGGTTTGTATAGATCAGGGGACTCCAAACTTTCTAAGCAAAGGGCCAGTTTACTGCTGTTTGCTTTGGAGTGAGGCGGACTGTGATCAACGGAAGCAAACAATGCCCCATCATTGGATTTAATGGGAGGAATAGTGCCCCTTTTTATTGTCAGTGGATGGCATAGTGCCCCATCATTGGTGTCAGTGAGAGGAGCGGTGCCTCATCATTGGTGTCAGTGAGAGGGGCGGTGCCACTATCATTGGTGCCAGTGGGAGGAGCGGTGCCACTATCATTGGTGTCAGTGGGAGGAGCGGTGCCACTATCATTGGTGTCAGTGGGAGGAGCGGTGCCACTATCATTGGTGTCAGTGGGAGGAGCGGTGCCACTATCATTGGTGTCAGTGGGAGGAGCGGTGCCCCCATCATTGGTGCCAGTGGGAGGAGCGGTGCCCCATCATTGGTGTCAGATGGAGGATTGGGGCACATAAGGCTGGGTAAAGGCGAGTGAAGGGCCACATTGGCCCCAGGACGCAGTTTGGAGCCCCCTGGTATAGAGCATCTCTACACTGATCAGCTTTCTTCCAAGCTGTGGTTTTGGCCTCATAGTAAATGCGTGTTTGCGGGAGGGTGTGGGGGAGGGGCAGTGTGTCCAGGATCCCTCCAGTACTTCTGGCCGGGAACACTGAGAAGGAGAGAACACACAGACGGAATTCTACTCACTGACACTGGAAGGGTGAATGGCTGTAGGAATCCTCCGATCTTCCTCACTTCTCCATCACCCGTTAAGATGGGAGCGCTCTGTGTACTGCGGGAACCATGGAGACCGCTGCCATGGATACAAAGGGACGTGTGCGCGCTGGAGGCGGGATATAAAGGGAAGACCAATCAGTGTGCTTGGGGCGGGGAGATGCAGAGGACAGAGCCAATGGGCGGGACCGAGGCTGGGACGCGCCAAGGAACGGAAGCTCCTACGTCATCATCCTGCGACTCTGCTGGCCGGTGTTGTCATAGGAACGGAACAGCGCAAAGTGAGTGGGCTGTTGTGTCATCAGAGGGCCCCTCTTGTGTATGAATGGGAGGACTGTGCGACTCACTATATATCCAGACATGTAGGAGCTCCTCCTATATATCCAGCCACAGAGGGGGGTAAAGGATTGTGAGACACCCCCTCCCCCTATATATCCAGCCCCTCCGGTGTAAGGGGTGGGGTGTGTGCAGAAGCCCCCATATATCCAGCCATATATTGGGGTCTCCATGTGTCCTCCTGGAGTTGTGTCTTTAGATGCCCCCTCTATATCCAGCCATGGAAGGGCTTTTTCCTGTATATAAGGGAAGGGAGCACTGTGTCAGCAAGAGGCCCCTATATATCCAACCATATGGGGGCTCCTGCTGTGTATGATGGGGTAGAGCATTGTGATGCCCACTATATAGTCATACATGGGAGGGCAGAGTACAAGATGGTGATCCCCCATATATCCAGCCATGAAAGGGGCCCTCTTATGTATGGGGGTCTTCTCATTCCTCCTGTGTACACAGGGGCCCCTCCTATGTCCCCTATATACCAACCATAGAGGGGCTCTTCCTGTGTATGGGGGAAGGGGTGGAGCATTCTGTAAACAGGGGCCCTCCTGTGTATGGTGGGTGTAGAGCAGGGATATGCAAATAGCAGACCTCCAGCTGTTGCAAAACTACAAGTCCCATCATGCCTCTGCTTTTGGGTGTCATGCTTGTGGCTCTCAAAGTCTTGCTATGCCTCATGGGACTTGTAGTTCTGCAACAGCTGGAGGTCCACTAATTGCATATCCCCTCGTGTAGAGGATTGTGAGGCCCCTTATATATCAAGCCATTGGGAGGAGGGGGGGGGGGTTGGAGGACAGTTAGGGGCCCCTCCTGTGTATGGGGGGGGGTAGGGTTGTGTCAGTAGATCCCCCCTATATATTCAAGCAGGGGGGTTTCCTCCTGTGTATGGTGGGGGTGGAGGATAGCGAGGCTCCTTATATATAAAGCAGAGGGAGGGGTTGGGTTGCGTCAGCAGAGGCCCCTATATATACAACCATGGGTGGGGGGGTGGCCCGGCTTGGCCCTCCCGTGTATGGCTGGGGTAGAGGATTGAAAGGCTCCTTCTATATCAAGCCACGAGGGGTCCTAGAGGGGCCCGCCTGTGTATGGGAATTTCCTTGTGTCTTCTCATTCCCACTGTGTACACAGGGGCCCCTCCTATGTATAGGGGTAAGGCTGTGTCAGCAGAGGCTCCTATATACCCTCTGTTGTATGGTGGGTGTAGAGCATTGCAAGGCCCCCTATATAGAAAAACATTAGGGGGGGGGGGTAGAGGAGAGTTGGGGACCCTTCGTATGTCTTCTCTTTTGTCCTGTGTACACAGGGGCCCTCCTATATATGGAGGAGGGTAGGTTTGTGTCATCAGAGGCCCCTTTATATCCAGCCATGGAGGAGCCCTTTGTGTGCAATGCAGTCTTTGTGCCTTCTCATTTGTCCTGTGTAAACAGGGGCCCCATGTCCATGAGCACAGTTTTATCCAGAGGTTGGTTTTATCTCAGCAGCCTTTTCCTGGCAAGTACAGGCTGCCATGTCTGGAGGTACAAACACCCGTTTAGGGAGAGTAAGAAATGCTCTGACAAATGCAGAAAGATGGAAATATTTAACAGCAAAGCAGTATGAGAGTGATGAAGGAATTAATGAGCTGAGAGGAGGGATTGGTCAGTGAAGAATCAATGATTTATCGCCGTGATAACCATGTCATTTGTCTCTTCCCCCTCAGGAACATGGCGGAGGGTGGCTCGCTCATCTCCCTGGACTATGAGGTGTTTGGGAAGGTGCAGGGGGTTTTCTTCCGCAAGTACACACAGGTAACGTCCATCCATCCCGCTCGCCATCCTCACCGAGGAGGACCTCACATGTTGCCCCCTAGTGGTCATGTCATCACTCTCATTGCTGACGTTCTGTCATCGTGCTGACGGTGCTCTTTGTTCCCCCAATTTCAGGCGGAGGGGACACGTCTGGGCTTGGTAGGCTGGGTGAAGAATACAGACAATGGGACGGTCCAAGGGCAGATTCAGGGCCCGCTGAGCCGAGTGCGGGAGATGCAGAAATGGCTGCAGGAAAAAGGGAGCCCCAAATCCAGAATCACGGAGGCCAAATTTCACAACCAGAGGGACATCCAACAACTGGAGTTCAGAAGTTTCTCCGTTAAAAAGTGACAGTCCAGACATGCAGGAGTTAATGGGGAACGCTTTGTCCTGCAGGATCGTCCGGGTGATGTCACAGAGAAAATGACTAACTGCTTGTACAGCGGGAACTTTTAGCTGTACACTCCATATACTGTATTGTGTTGTTGGTTCTGTTGCACTGAAATAAAGGGAAATAACCCTCATAATTCCCTCTGTGTGCTCGTCTCTAATCATCTCATGTCGAAGCACAGGGCCAGCAATCCGTGTACACGGAATATCTCCCACACCAGCATTAACTATCCATATACACAGAATATCCCTCACACCGGAGCTAACCATCCATGTACACAGAATATCCCCCACACCGGAGCTAACCATCCATGTACACAGAATATCCCCACACCGGAGCTAACCATCCATATACACAGAATATCCCTCACACCAGAGCTAACCATCCATGTACACAGAATATCCCCCACACCGGAGCTAACCATCCATATACACAGAATATCCCTCACACCAGAGCTAACCATCCATATACACAGAATATCCCTCACACCAGAGCTAACCATCCATATACACAGAATATCCCTCACACCAGAGCTAACCATCCATATACACAGAATATCCCTCACACCAGAGCTAACCATCCATATACACAGAATATCCCTCACACCAGAGCTAACCATCCATATACACAGAATATCCCTCACACCAGAGCTAACCATCCATATACACAGAATATCCCTCACACCAGAGCTAACCATCCATATACACAGAATATCCCTCACACCAGAGCTAACCATCCATATACACAGAATATCCCCACACCGGAGATAACCATCCATATACACAGAATATTCCTCACACCGGAACTAAACATCCATGTACACAGAATATCCCTCACACCAGAGCTAACCAGGGTGGATATAAATCAATGATTTAAAAAAAAAAAAAGATTTTTGATTTAGATCGATTTTTTTATTTTTATCAAATTTATTTTAAAAATATGCTTTTGGAGTAAAAATCTATCTAAAGATAGTTTTCTATTTAAGATGCATTAATGATTTAGTGTATTCAGCATGATATGGAGGTTAGTTATGTAGGATGAGGCTGTATTTTTTGCAATATTTACATTTTTGATAAACTCATTCAATGAATCCAAGCTCTGCAAGCTGAAATAACATGCAGTGCATTGATGCATTCACACAATTACACCAGGGGTGACAAACTGCTGGCCTGTGGCACCCTCTGATGTGGTCCGTCATCTCCTGCTCTAGGATGGCGGGTCAACAAGTCTAGATCGCAGGTTACCGACCCGCTATCCCAGAGCATCAGTGTGAAGAACGGAGCGGCACTAGAGGAAGCAGAGCCGATGCTTCCTGTATAGCGCCGGCCCATGTCAAAGGTGGAGTGATATTAAATGTAGTCCTGCTGTGACAGGAGCGATACAGGAAGCTTCGGCTCTCCTCTCTACTGCAGACGCATGCTTCCTCCAGCGCCGGCTCCTGTCACACTGATGCTCGGGGATGGTGGGCCGGGAACCAGCCAGCAATACCCACCAACAGTAAATGCCAGCAGGAGCCGCCAGCAGTACCAGCCCTGGAAGACAGCCAGCAGCAGACACCAGTCATACCCACTTGGGATAGCAGCAGCCAGCGATACCTGCAGGAATCCTGAGGAGGAAGTGAAGATTGAGGTCAGTTGAGGTGAAGGTAAACCTTAGTGTATCAGTGTAAATGCAGCCTTAGGCCCCTTTCACACGTTTAATCCAATCAGGTCCGCCTGTCTGTTTTTCAGGTGGACCCAATCGGACTCTCCATTCACCTCCTATAGAGTGGCAGATATAAAATTGTGGGTTTTTTTTACAGCTGCCTATCTCCAATCCGATCTGCTTTAAAAAAAAAACAGAAAAGAGGATCCGTCACCTTCTGTCTGGAGGGCCCATAGAGGAGAGCGGGCCGTGTCTGCTCTGTATATGCAGGGTGGACACAGACCTGTAATGCGCCGGCAACCTGGGTTGCCACCTGTTCGGGATTCATCCAGACAGTACGGGTCTTGAATCATGTGCCTGGGTTTTGTACTGCCTATAACCCGGGCACATGATTCAGCTCAGAACAGTGACAGACCATTCAGGCGGGGCCATCAGCACAACTGTCACCGTTAGACAGCAGCAGTGGCATTGCTTGTAAATAAGTACACTGTGCCTGCAGTGTGTGCAGGAATCCAAAGCTCCATTCTCCTTTCCTCTGCACGGTATCTCTGACTCAACTCCCCTCCAATCACCAGTGTGGTTTGCTGAGGAGGAGCTCCCGTCGGGCTGGCTGCTGCTCACATTACATGCATGGAGGAGCTGAGCTGAGTTTTTTCGAGTCTCCTCGAAAGGAAAGCTGCAAAGTTTAGGAGTATTTGTTGTGCAGGTGATGCAGTGAAGGGTTCAGGTGAGAGGAGAATCAGACTAGATAATGAGTGTATGGGGGGGGAGTGTGTGCAGCCCAATCACAGCTGACAGATACCTCCTAAGCAGCACACATTTCTATCTATACAAACACTTCCCAATCACTCAGGCCAGATAATGTGAAAGTAATGTATGACCATTCCTGTAACCCTATGTATATGTGATGAGTCTAATACATGATTGTACAGACTCAGAGCCTGGATAACACAGGGTTATATGAATGGTCATAAATTACCTTCACATCATCTGTACATACAGAGTGCTGGGGGCTGGATAATATAGATATGTACTTACAGATTATTTTCATTGAATAGTATTGCTGTATAGATTAGTAGATGAGCACAAGAGCTTTTTTTTTTATTAGAGACATCACTATCTGACCACTTCTCAGCCCCCAACTCTCCCCAGCTTACATCACCCCCAGACCTCTTTATACATCCAACTGAGGGACATCATTCCATGGTCACTTTCCTTCCCTACATCACTCCCTGGTCACCCCATAGACACTGCAAGAAATCCCTCCCCATTCTGCTCCCATCATACTCTCTGCACTCCTCTCCTGTACATACTGCCCCCATCATACCCTCCGCACTCCTCTCCCGTACATACATACTGCCCCCATCATACCCTCCGCACTCCTCTCCCGTACATATTGCCCCCATCATACCCTCCGCACTCCTCTCCCGTACATACTGCCCCCATCATACCCTCCGCACTCCTCTCCCGTACATACTGCCCCCATCATACCCTCCGCACTCCTCTCCCGTACATACTGCCCCCATCATACCCTCCGCACTCCTCTCCCGTACATACTGCCCCCATCATACCCTCCGCACTCCTCTCCCGTACATATTGCCCCCATCATACCCTCCGCACTCCTCTCCCGTACATATTGCCCCCATCATACCCTCCGCACTCCTCTCCCGTACATATTGCCCCCATCATACCCTCCGCACTCCTCTCCCATACATACTGCCCCATCATACTTTCCGCACTCCTCTCCCGTAATACTGCCCCCATCATACCTTCCGCACTCCTCTCCCGTACATACTGCCCCCATCATACCCTCCGCACTCCCCTCCCATACATACTGCCTACATCATACCCTCCGCACTCCTCTCCCATACATACTACCCCCATCATACCCTCCGCACTCCTCTCCCGTACATACTGCCCCCATCATACCCTGCGCACTCCTCTCCCATACATACTGCCCCCATCATACCCTCCGCACTCCTCTCCCATACATACTGCCCCATCATACTTTCCGCACTCCTCTCCCGTAATACTGCCCCCATCATACCTTCCGCACTCCTCTCCCGTACATACTGCCCCCATCATACCCTCCGCACTCCCCTCCCATACATACTGCCTACATCATACCCTCCGCACTCCTCTCTCATACATACTACCCCCATCATACCCTCCGCACTCCTCTCCCGTACATACTGCCCCCATCATACCCTGCGCACTCCTCTCCCATACATACTGCCCCCATCATACCCTGCGCACTCCTCTCCCATACATACTGCCCCCATCATACCCTCCGCACTCCTCTCCCATACATACTGCCCCATCATACTTTCCGCACTCCTCTCCCGTAATACTGCCCCCATCATACCTTCCGCACTCCTCTCCCGTACATACTGCCCCCATCATACCCTCCGCACTCCCCTCCCATACATACTGCCTACATCATACCCTCCGCACTCCTCTCCCATACATACTACCCCCATCATACCCTCCGCACTCCTCTCCCATACATACTGCCCCCATCATACCCTGCGCACTCCTCTCCCATACATACTGCCCCCATCATACCCTCCGCACTCCTCTACCGTACATACTGCTCCCATCATACCCTCCGCACTCCTCTCCCATACATACTGCCTACATCATACCCTCTGCACTCCTCTCCCATACATACTGCTCCCATCATACCCTCCGCACTCCTCTCCCGTACATACTGCCTACATCATACCCTCCGCACTCCTCTCCCGTACATACTGCCCCCATGTAAAGGGAAACAAACCCCGTGCATTCAGATGTAAAGGGGAACTCAGCGGATTCAGATCTGAAGGGGAACTCTGTTGACTCTGATGTAAAGGGGCACTCTTGTAATTAATTTCATATGATTACAAATGTTATTTAACTGCTTCAGCCCCAGAAGATTTTACCCCCTTCCTGACCAGAGCACTTTTTTGCGATACGGCACTGCGTCGCTTTAACTTACAATTGCGCGGCCGTGTGACGTTGCACCCAAACAAAATTGAGATCCTTTTTTTCCCACAAATAGATCTTTCTTTTGGTGGTATTTGATCATCTCTGCGGTTTTTATTTTTTGCGCTATAAACAAAAAAAGAGCGACCATTTTGAAAAAAAACAAAACACTATTTTTTACTTTTTGCTATAATAAATATCCCCCAAAAATATATAAAAAAACTTTTTTTCCTCAGTTTAGACCGATATGTATTCTTCTACATATTTAAAAATAAAAATCACAATAAGTGTATATTGATTGGTTTGCGCAAAAGTTATAGCGTCTACAAAATAGGGGATAGTTATGGCATTTTTATTATTAATTTTTTTTTTTTTACTAGTAATGGCAGCGATCTGCGATTTTTAGCGGGACTGCGACATTATGGCGGACACATCTGACAATTTTGACACATTTTTGTGACCATTGGCATTAATACAGCGATCAGTGCTATAAAAATGCATTGATTACTGTAAAAATGTCACTGGCAGTGAAGGAGTTAACACTTGGGGGGCGATCAAGGGGTTAATTGTGTTCCCTGTTTGTGTTTCTAACTGAAGGGGGAGGGGATTGTGTAGGAGAAGAGACAGATCGCTGTTCATACTCTGTATGGCCAGACGATCTGTCATTTCTCCCCTCAGAAGACTGGAAACTGTGTTTACACACACGGATCCCGGTTCTCCGTGTGTCAGCGGCGATCGCGGGAGGCCGGCGGTGATTGTGACCGCCGGGCACTCGCATTGGCTCGGGGGGCGTGCTGCGGACGCGCATGTGCCCCTAGTGGCCACAGGGTGAAGCGACGTAACGTAACATAACGTCGCTTCGCCCAGCCGTGCCATTCTGCCGCAGCGAAACTGTGGTGGCTGGTCGGCAAGTGGTTAATCACAAAAATATATGTATAGTGTATACTACATAACAAAATTGCTGTGCATTGCTTTGTACAGAGGTAACAAATTGAATGTACTACTACAAAAAAAAAAATAATAATAAATTGGCGTGCGCTGCTTAAGCGTTTGGCTTGACGAAAAGGTGTCAAACCTACACGCAACCGCTTACCAAGTTGCTAAAGTGACCCTCGCTCCCCAAAAGGTTGGGCACCCCTGGTGTACGCCGTATATCCCCCCACACTGGTGCACAGGAGCTAACATTCTATCTGCATATTGGAGGCCAATCAGAAGTTTGGTCCCGGGGAAGATAAGGGAGGATCTTTTCTTACCTTTTGAGATGAGCGAAACCACGTGACACGAGCTGCACAAACTTTTGTATACGGATGTGCACACATGTACTGACTACATGTCTGCTGTAAGCAAGAAGTGCCCGCCCCCGTATCCATGACAATCCGAGGACCCGCCTATTGGAATCAGGAAGACCGGAAAAACCCGCCCTCTGTGACCAAGACGATGCTAGGAAACCGCCTCCCCAGTAACCAGGAAGAAGGGAAAAGTCCCGCCCCCTGTAACCAGGAAGAATGGAAGAGTCCCGCCCCCTGTAGCCAGTAAACCTGTTTTGATTGATGGATAAAGAAAGCTCATTGAACTAACTGAGGTAAAATATCTATTCATTTACTGTTACTGGCCCCCCTGACATCATATAACATTGTGTACACCTCCATTACATTGTATATACCTCTATTATATTGTATATATACCTCTATTATATTGTATATATACTTTTATTATATTGTGTATATACTTCTATTACATTGTATATACCTCCATTACATTGTATATACCTCCATTACATTGTATATACCTCTATTATATTGTGTGTGTATATATACTTCTATTACATTGTATATACACCTCCATTACATTGTATACACCTCTATTACATTGTATATACCTCTGTCACCCTTATATACACCTCCATTACATTGTATATACCTCTGTCACCCTTATATACACCTCCATTACATTGTATATACCTCTGTCACCCTAATATATACCTCCATTACATTGCATATACCTCTGTCACCCTAATATATACCTCCATTACATTGTATATACCTCTGTCACCCTAATATATACCTCCATTACATTGCATATACCTCTGTCACCCTAATATACACCTCCATTACATTGCATATACCTCTGTCACCCTAATATATACCTCCATTACATTGTATATACCTCTGTCACCCTAATATACACCTCCATTACATTGTATATACCTCTGTCACCCTAATATACACCTCCATTACATTGTATATACCTCTGTCACCCTAATATACACCTCCATTACATTGCATATACCTCTGTCACCCTAATATACACCTCCATTACATTGCATATACCTCTGTCACCCTAATATACACCTCCATTACATTGCATATACCTCGGTCACCCTAATATATACCTCCATTACATTGCATATACCTCTGTCACCCTTATATACACCTCTATTACATTGTATATACCTCTAGCACCCTTATATATACTTCTATTACATTGTATGTGTTCCTGTCAACCTGGATATACCTCTTTTACATTGTATTTATCACCCTGTATATACCACTGTAACATTGTATTTTATCCACTTGCTGACCAGACCTTTTCTGGCACTTTTTGTTTGTAGCACTAGACCTCCAAATATTTATACTTATGTTTTTATTTATTTTATTTTGTTTTCAAAACGTCACTTCCGCCCATAGCTCTTAAAGGACCATTTTTTATTTTTATTTTTAAAATGACAATTTTAAAAAAATTTTTTATTGCATTTTAAGTGTAAATATGAGATCTGAGGTCTTTTTGACCCCCGGATCTCATATTTAAGAGGTCCTGTCATGCTTTTTTCTATTACAAGGGATGTTTACATTCCTTGTAATAGGAATACAAGTGACACATTTTTTTTTTATCTGTGTAAAAATGTAAAAAAAAAAGTACAATAAATAAGAATTTTTTTTTTTTTAAACGCGCCACGTCCCGCCGACCTCGCGTGCAGAAGCGAACGCATACGTGAGTAGCACCCGCATATGAAAATGGTGTTAAAACCACACGTGTGAGGTATCGCCGCGATCGGTAGAGCGAGAGCAATAATTCTAGCCCTCTAGACCTCCTCTGTAACTCTGCAAAACATGCAACCTGTAGAATTTTTTAAACGCCGCCTATGGAGATTTTTAAGGGTAAAAGTTTGTCGCCATTCCACGAGCGGGCGCAATTTTAAAGCGTGACATGAAAAAAAAACCAATATTTTTTTTTACTTTCTGCTATAATACATATCCAATAAAAAAAAATGTAAAAAAATCAAATTTCTTCATCAATTTAGGCCAATTTGTATTCTGCTTTTGGTAAAAAAAAAAAAAAATCGTATATTGATTGGTTTGCACAAAAGTTATAGCGTTTTTAACTGTGTGAAGGATGGACTGACCGGGGGAAGACATGTGTGTTCCTGATTAGCCGGAATCGCAGCTCCCGCTCTCCCTCTGTGACAGAGCAGCAGTCTACCTTGTTTACATAGGCAGACCGCCGTTCTGTCTCTCCTATGAACGATCGGCGGGTCCTGGCAGCCTTAGGACCCCCTGATTGGCTCCGTTGTGTCCAATCACAGCGTGAGCACGGCTCCGGCAGCACGCGTGTGCGCCCTAGAGCCGAAGACAACAATCGTGAACAAGTACATGATTTTGCGCTTAAGGGCCGCCCTGTCGCAGTAAATGTATGTGGGGCGGTCCTTAAGTAGTTAAATCATTCCACAGATTTTCCATGGGGTTTAGGTCTGACTAGGCCATGCAAGGACATTCAACCTTTTCTCCTTCAACCACCATGTGCTCATTGTTGCTGTGTGCTTTGGGTCATTGTCATGTTGGAAGGTAAACCTTCTTCCCATTGATAACGTTCTGTCAGAGGGCAGCAGATTTTCCTCAAGAATTTGATGGTATTTTCCCCAATCCATGTTTCCTTCTATCCTGACAAGTGCTCCAGTCCCTGCTGCATTTGAAAGGGGGGTGATTCTTTTCTATACCTTCTGTACCTCTTATTTCAGCATATCACTTTGTATATACAGTAAACCCTTGGATTGTGAGTAACTTGGTCTGCGAATGTTTTTTACAAGACGAACAAATTTTTTAAAATAAAATTTAACTTTATATACGAGTAGCGTCTAGCAGCGCCATCTAAATGTAGTATGATTACCGTTTTAATCTAAAAAAAAGTGGAATGACACAATGTTAAAAATGTTAAAAAACAACCTAGTACATAGGTCCGTGATATGTAAGTCTTTACAAAGGTGAAAAAATGAACACCTTCAATGGTTGCTGGCTCAGATAAGAGCTAGAAGGCATTCTGGAGAAACAAAGAACAAAAAGAGCAGCGCCATCTAAGTGTAGTATGATCACAGTTTTAATGTTAAAAAAAAGTGTATTGACACTCACAATGTTAAAAACAATATCTAGCGTCATCCGCCTTGCTTCCAGAGCATAAAGCTGCTGGGCGCTTTCTGGAGAACTCAGAGAAACTCCCAGCTGGGTGGGGCAGGCGTAGCACGCGTTTGGAGCACCCGGAAGTAATGTCAACAGTTCCCCAGTGTCTCCGAGTCCCCCCCCCCTCCTGAACCTCTGGCCATGTATACACCAGCGGCTTCATGCTCTGGAAGCAACATTTAACATTGTGAGTGTCAATACACTTCTCTAACTCCCCTGTCAGAATGGGGATCTGTCTGTTTACATTGTCAGATCCCTGTTCTGACTCTCGTTCCCGCAATCACGGCTGCCGGCCACGCGCATCAGGTCGCACGCCAGCTACGGCTCCTTAGACCCCTTTCACACTGGGGCGGTTTGCAGGCGTTATTGCGCTAAAAATAGCGCCTGCAAACCGCCCCTAAACAGCCTCCGCTGTTTGTTCAGTGTGAAAGCCCGAGGGCTTTCACACTGAAGCGGTGCGCTGGCAGGAGAAGAAAAAATCTCCTGCAAGCCGCATCTTTGGAGCGGTGAAGGAGCGGTGTATTCACCGCTCCTAAACCGCACCTGCCCATTGAAATCAATGGGACAGCGCGGCTATACCGCGGTTATAGCCGCGCTGTACAAGTGGTTTTAACCCTTTTTTGGCCGCCAGCGGGGGGTTAAAACCGCACCGCTAGCGGCCGAATACCGCGGTAAAACAGCGCTAATAATAGCGCTGTTTTACCGCCGACGCCCCCTACCGCCCCAGTGTGAAAGGGGCCTTAGAGGAGCCGACGTACACCTACGGCGATTTGCGGGAATGTGCTGACCTGCCGCAATATATAACGACGGTGGCTGGTCGGCAAGTGGTTAAAGTTAGTGATAGACGTCCTACACAATGACCCTCCTCCTATCCCCTCTCTCTCATCTCCCTCACACTAGCCACGATTCTTTGCAAAGGCAAAGTGCAGGTTAATTTGTTTTATATTTACAGTACACTTTATACTGTATTTTGTATTGCTGTAATCATTTCTATATGAATAAATGGTTGTGGAACGAATCATCTGAGTTTCCAATATTTCTTAAGGGGAAATTTGCTTTGATATACAAGTGCTTTGGATTACAAGCACATTTGCGGAACAAATTATGCTCGCAATCCAAGGTTTTACTGTACTTCTACTACACCATATCAAATTGTGTGTGTATTTATACCTCTATGCCAGCATTACACATTGTATATACTTCAATTACACCATATTGCATTGCATACAGTGTATCCACATTACACCATATCACATTGTATATGCCAATGTTACACTATATCTCCTTGTATAGTTTTCTGTGTTAATCATTGTTGTTTCTGATTTTTTTTTTTTTTTTCTCAGTCAAGTATCTATAGCAGTATGGGTCTGTGAAGATGGAGGTCCATTTCCACGTTCCTATGTACTGTCTTGCTTAGGATGATCCACGTCTTGCCGGAGGATGTCAGATGTCGTTTGCGGTCAGGAATTGCTATAACTTCGGTCAGTCAGTGTGTGGAAGAACTTCTGCTGAACAGTGCTGATGCTCAGGCCACGTGTATTGCAGTGCGGGTTGACCTTGAGATCTTTAGGGTGCAGGTAGTGGATAATGGCCGCGGTTTGGGCCCAGAGGACATGGAAAGAGTGGGGATGAGATACTTCACCAGTAAGTGCCATTCCCTGAAGGACTTAGAAGATTTAAAATTTTATGGGTTTCGTGGGGAGGCGATCGCCAGCATGGCCGATGTGTGCAGCATTGTAGAGATCTCCTCCAAGCAGAAACCTACCAGCCAAACATTCATCAAACTTTTCCAGAACGGGAAGCCCCTTCCGGTGCAGCAGGCTGAGGTGGCTCGCCCCAGCACTGGTACCACTGTGTCACTGTATAACCTCTTCTATAACCTGCCCGTGCGGAGGGGGTGTGTGGATCCAGTCTTGGAACTGGAGAGGATTCGCCGGAAGGTGGAAGCAGCTTCTCTTATGAAACCAACCATCTCCTTCTCTTTGAAGAATGACGCTCTTCATTCTATGGTTCTGCAGCTGCCAAAAACCCGGGATGTGTGTTCACGCTTCTGCCAGATCTATGGCCTGGTGAAATCCCAGCACCTTCGAGAGATCCACCCTACACAGGACAGGTTGAAGATTGTTGGCTTTATCAGTTCCGAAGGACACTACAACAAAGCAATGCAGTTCCTGTATGTCAATAGTCGACTGGTGTTGAAAACACACTTACACAAACTCATTGACTCTCTTTTGAGGAAAGAAAGTGTGATATGCCGGCCAAAAGCCAGCCAAGCAGTCCGCACAAGCTGCAGCCCTGGCTCCCACCGGACGAGCTCTGAGTTGCATGGCATTTTTGTGCTCGATATCCAGTGCCCGTATGATGAATATGATATCTGTTTTGAGCCTAATAAAACATTGATTGAATTCCAGGACTGGGGCTCTGTGCTTCTGTGTGTAGAGCAGGGGGTAAAGAACTTCCTGAAGAAAGAGAACCTGTATTTAGAACCTTCTAAAGAAGATATCACTGAGTTTAATCAGAAACATCAGGTCAGTTTATCAGGCCATGAATCGTCACCTGAAGACAATTCAGGGCCATCAAATTCCAGAGGAATTAGCGAGTCAATATTGGTCTACCCTGACCCAGCCAGCCTGCGATCAAAGTCGGTGTGTCGGAAAAATGTGATTTCGACACATATGGTGGACAGTTCTGCAATTGAGGATACAACTGACACCAAGGCTGCCAGCGGAGAAGCTATTTCACTGTCCTCATCTACCTCACAGATGGACAACAAGGAGAAACTGGACTGTCCGAATTTTAGTTCTGTTTTCACACCCTGCAGGTCAGGAAAGCTGAACCTTGATTTCGATGGAGAAAAAGACGTTAAGCAATTATCTGGGCAGCAAAACAGACTCTGTCATCATGGTGTCACAGCTGGCTGCTCCAGATTGGAATCCTGTAGGAATGACCAGGAGTTTGTCACTTCCAGCGGCTCACTGGAACATCATCCAGGACAAAGCAGGCTTTTAAATATAAGTCTAAGTGCTGAATTGGAGGGAGCAGACCAGAGCGGCTCTAAGCCTCCATCTTGGGGTATGAACACTTCTGATGGAGAACCAGGCTGTTTATCTGCTGTCACCTACACGCCTCATTTTCTGGATTCAGCACACAGAATCAGTGCAGATCATCCTACCGGTATAACAATCTCTAAAACAACCACCGTACCTCCAGAGCTCTCAATGAAAAAAAAAACATTGAAGTTACATCTGCCAGTGGGCCTAGGATCTCTGGATAAATTCAAAAGATCTTATGGAAAGAAGGGGGCTGCAGCCCCTGTTGGCCTAGTCCATGATGTAGCAGAATCGGCCAGGGTAGAAGCCTTGTGTCCTTCAAATGAACGCAGACAACCAGCTGTGCAACAGACAGTGTTCCACACAGAGAGTGAGAAGAGGGCTGTGATTGCCAGTCCCTTGACTCTATCCAGCTATGCAAATTTAAGGGAAAAAGAGCCAGGAACCATCAAACTTCACAGCTCCCTATCAACTAAGCTGTGTCGACTAAAAAAGGACACGGACCTGGCCCGTTGCCCTCTGGAGATACGATCTGGAGAGTTACAGCCAAAAAATGACACTAGCCACTCAATGTTTGAACTTCCCCAAACCGCAGCACCCTCCAGCAACATTCAGATATGTGCAAATGTGAATATGGACACAGGAGGCTTGGCTTGTGAGCCAGAAAAAGATGAACTGGAGCCAAGAACATCCCAGACGGGAATCCAGCAAGAAGAGAAAGAAGCACAGAATTCCTCCCCGGAGTGGCTGCAACATTATGAGCAAAGTCTGGGGAGGAATGTCTTCATCAACCCCTGCACTGGACTCAGTACTTACAGTGCCCCACAGGCGGATCAAACTGTGGCCTGTACCAAAGATTTGTCCACTTTGTCTGTCCAGGTGGTCTGTGATAATGGTACGTACCATCCATTTGTGAAAGCTGGCCCTCACTCTGCCATCTTACCTAGTTTACAGTGTCATATACAGTAGGTTGAATTGTTAAAGGATATCTAGACCCAAGAACAAAAATTTAATATATTGCAGCCTACCAGTCCTTAGATGTGGTGGTTGCATTCGTTTTCTGTTTTTTTTGTACACTTTTTACAAGTACAGAAAATATCTGGTGAGCCTTCCAAAATCCATTGTCTTTGTAATTTCCTGTGAGATGAATTGAATCTCAAACAATATTATCAGGCTTCCCAGCTTTCCTTGAAAACTTCACAACACCCCTCTCAATGTAATGAGATTGGGAGGTGTTCTGTAGTCCTCTCCTACACTTCTGTGCCTCCATAAATACAGTACAGTTAGTGAGTGTTGTCACTCTAGGACAGAAAGGGATCATTTCACTGACAATTAAATAACGGCAAATAAAATGCGGTAAAATACCGCATGCGGTAAATCAGTTGTGAAAGTTCAGTTCACTAAGAAGTCACCGTTCAATACTGAATGCGGTATTTGTTTGATTTAGCAGAATTACTGTATTATTTAATGCAGTAATTTACCGCATTGAGCTGGTTGCTAATAAGGAGTGGTCTGGGATTTGTCTTTGACAAATAGCTGTTTGCTAAGCAGCGGGTCGGGAAGCCAGCCGCCACGTCCTTAACAACCGATGACTCATCAGCTGTGATGAAAGCTGAAATTGTAAAATTTGGAACAAAAAAACAGTGTGCCCCCCCCCCCCCCAGTCCATACCAGGCCCTTCGGGTCTGGTATGGATCTTAAGGGGAACCCCACACTAACAATTAAAAAAAAATGGCTTGCCCCCCCCGAGCAAGCGCCACCCCCCCCCCCCTCCTGAACCATACCAGGCCCACATGCACTCAACGTGGGGGGGGTTTACCCCTACCTGTTCACCAAATAGAAAAGAAGTGTAGTGTTATTAAAAATCGTGTCTTCTTCCTCTGGTGATTTCTTCTCTCTCTCTGGTGGTTTCTTCTCCCTTCGCTAATGTCACAAGGAGACAGTGGAGGGAGAAGAAACCACCGGAGAGAACACAGAGAAGAAACACCAGAGAGAGAAGACAGTGGAGGGAGAAGAAACCACTGGAGAGAGAAGAGGGGGAAGAAACCCCGGAGGAAGAAGACACAATTTTAAATAAAGAACTTGTCCAAAACCGTCTCTTGTGTTTTGTAACAATACACTTTTTTTTATTTTGGTGAATAGGTAGGGGGGGTACAATGTACCCCATACTCATTCACTTGGGAGGTTGGGAGGACCTGGAATCTGGGGGTCCCCTTGTTAAAGGTGGCTTCCAAATTTAGATAAGCCCCCTGACCGCAGACCCCCACAATCACCACCCAGGGTCGTTGGGAAGAGGCCCTTGTCCCCATCAATATGGGGACAAGGTGCTTTGGGGTGGGGGGCCCAAAACGCCCACCCTCCCATGTTGAGGGTATGTGGCCCGGTATGGTTCAGAAAGGGGGGGGGGCGCACACTCGCTCACTCGTTCCCTGCCCCCCCCTTTCCCGACCTGCCGGGCTGCATGCTCGGATGAGGGTCTGGCATGGATTTTGGGGGGAACCCCACGCTTTTTTTTTTCCATAGTTTTTAATTGTCGGATTTTTGTTTTACAATCAGTTGTCAGTGGGGAAGCCCGCTGACAGCTGATGAATCATCGGTTGTTAAGGACGTGGCAGCCGGCTTCCAGGCTAGCTGCTTAGCAACAGCTATTTGTCAAAAAACAGCCTGGGGGGGTCCCAGGCTGTTTTTTGTTAAATACCGCCAGCCAAACCCTGGTGGTGAATATCATATGCTTTTTAACGCTCTTGTCAGTTTGTTAAATGGAATTGGACTTAGTTTACCACACACAATAATTTATGAAAATGAGTGTGATACTCTCATTGCATGCGGTAAAATTAGTGAATTGACCCCAAAGTGTGTTACTGTCAGGATTACCAGGTGTAAATAAAGGGAAGGAAGGGGAAAAAACAAACAAACAAATGCAGCCACCCCATCTGAGGACTGGTCAGCTGCAATATATGAAATGTGTTTTTGAATTTGGATACACTTTAAGCCAAAGATGTCATATGCTGGTCAGATGTGCTCCTTCTTTGTTAGTGCATTGGTTGTAAGATTTGCAGAAATACCCCATAAAATACCTATGCTCTGACAACAGAGGAATCAGGCTGACCTGTATAACAGCAGTAGATTTTTTTTCCTTTCATCTAGGATTCCAGTACCAATGTCATCCGTTTAGGACTGAGCTGCTAGAGCCATTCTTACCCAGAGCCAGTTCAGAGAGAGGGCCACCCAGCCAGAGAGGTAGAGACTAACATTTCTATCCTTCTGATACAGAGGACTGTCCTTCCCAATCCCCTCCTTACTCCTCTTATGACAGGACACTGTCCACCTCAAACTCCCCTAACACCTTGTCACCCCCCCCCCCGTCACTCCCCGTCACTGTCCCCAATACAGAGGACTGTCATCCCCAATACCTCCTCCCTGATTCAGAGGACTGTCCTCCCATTTCCCCCTAACGCCTCTGTGATAGAGGACTTCTCTCCCCAGTCCTCCTCACCGATACAGAGGACTGTCCTCCTCCCTCACTCCTCCCTGATACAGAGGACTGTCCTCCCCCCTCCTCCCTCACTCCTCCCTGATACAGAGGACTGTCCTCTCCCCCCTCCTCCCTCACCCCTCCCTGATACAGAGGACTGCCCCCCCCTCCTCCCTCACTCCTCCCTGATACAGAGGACTGCCCCCCCTCCTCCCTCACTCCTCCCTGATACAGAGGACTGCCCCCCCCTCCTCCCTCACTCCTCCTTGATACAGAGGACTGTCCCCCCCCTCCTCCCTGATACAGAGGACTGTCCTCCCCCCTCCTCCTTGATACAGAGGACTGTCCTCCCCCCCCTCCCTGATACAGAGGACTTTCCTCCCCCCTCCTCCCTGCTACAGAGGACTGTCCTCCCCCTCCTCCCTGATAAGAGGACTGTCCTCCCCCCCTCCTCCCTCACTCCTCCCTGATACAGAGGACTGTCCTCTCCCTCCTCCCTGATACAGAGGACTGTCCTCTCCCTCCTCCCTGATACAGAGGACTGTCCTCTCCCTCCTCCCTGATACAGAGGACTGTCCTCTCCCTCCTCCCTGATACAGAGGACTGTCCTCTCCCTCCTCCCTGATACAGAGGACTGTCCTCTCCCTCCTCCCTGATACAGAGGACTGTCCTCTCCCTCCTCCCTGATACAGAGGACTGTCCTCTCCCTCCTCCCTGATACAGAGGACTGTCCTCTCCCTCCTCCCTGATACAGAGGACTGTCCTCTCCCTCCTCCCTGATACAGAGGACTGTCCTCTCCCTCCTCCCTGATACAGAGGACTGTCCTCTCCCTCCTCCCTGATACAGAGGACTGTCCTCTCCCTCCTCCCTGATACAGAGGACTGTCCTCCCCCCTCCTCCCTGATAAGAGGACTGTCCTCTCCCTGATACAGAGGACTGTCCTCTCCCTCCTCCCTGATACAGAGGACTGTCCTCTCCCTCCTCCCTGATACAGAGGACTGTCCTCTCCCTCCTCCCTGATACAGAGGACTGTCCTCTCCCTCCTCCCTGATACAGAGGACTGTCCTCTCCCTCCTCCCTGATACAGAGGACTGTCCTCTCCCTCCTCCCTGATACAGAGGACTGTCCTCTCCCTCCTCCCTGATACAGAGGACTGTCCTCTCCCTCCTCCCTGATACAGAGGACTGTCCTCCCCCCTCCTCCCTCACTCCTCCCTGATACAGAGGACTGTCCTCCCCCCTCCTCCCTCACTCCTCCCTGATACAGAGGACTGTCTCCCCCCCCCTCCTCCCTCACTACTCCCTGATACAGAGGACTGTCCTCCCCCCTCCTCCCTCACTCCTCCCTGATACAGAGGACTGTCCTCCCCCTCCTACCTCACTCCTCCCTGATACAGAGGACTGTCCTCCGCCCTCCTCCCTCACTCCTCCCTGATACAGAGGACTGTCCTCCCCCCTCCTCCCTCACTCCTCCCTGATACAGAGGACTGTCCTCCCCCCTCCTCCCTCACTCCTCCCTGATACAGAGGACTGTCCTCCCCCTCCTCCCTGATACAGAGGACTGTCCTCCCCCCTCCTCCCTCACTCCTCCCTGATACAGAGGACTGTCCTCCCCCCTCCTCCCTCACTCCTCCCTGATACAGAGGACTGTCCTCCCCCCTCATCCCTCACTCCTCCCTGATAGAAAGGACTGTCCTCCCCCCTCCTCCCTCACTCCTCCCTGATAGAAAGGACTGTCCTCCCCCCTCCTCCCTCACTCCTCCCTGATACAGAGGACTGTCCTCTCCCTGATACAGAGGACTGTCCTCCCCCCTCCTCCCTCACCCCTCCCTGATACAGAGGACTATCCTTCCCAATACCCTCAATGTAATGGAGAATATCTCTTTACAGGTGACGGCTCACTAGAGATGATGTACTCAAAGTGGCAGAATCCAGTGTTTGCCCGACATCTTGAAGTAAGTGATCCGTGTGGCCCCTGATATTTTATACTGGCAGGTCAGAAAATTCACTCCTTACCACCACACACACAATCCCTTTTTATACTGTACATACACAATGGGAGTTTGTAAGATATCACTCAGTGCTCACAGAGACTGGGCCTGCATCAAATTCTGACCTTAACCCTACTGAACACCATTGGGATTAGTTGGACTTTAATACATGACCTCACAAATTTCCACAAACACACTTCAAAATCTTGTAGAAAGCCTTCCTATTAGAGTGGTGGTGGGGTAGTGTCAGGTAAGGAAAGGCAGCTAAACCGCTCCAGGTGAGCGCAATTGTTTTCTCCAACCTTTAGGTGCGAGGCCAGTCCGCAATCTGGATGAAGAGCCACTAACACAGGAGAAGGCTGACCGCACTCACAGGTGTGAAGAAAATAAGACACTTTACTGAAGATAAAAATCCATCAAACGATACGTAATGACATCCAAAAACACATCAACAGCAGATTGGCAAGGGATTAACGCGTTTCACTAATCCAAATTCACTTAGTCATAATCTCTCGCTTACGACTAAGCGAATTTGGATTTGTGAAACGCGTTATTCTCTGCCAATCTGCTGTTGGTGTGTTTTTGGATGTCATTCTGTATCGTTTGATAGATTTTTATCTTCAATAAAGCGTCTTATTTTCTTCACACCTGTGAGTGCGGTCAACCTTCTCCTGTATTGGTGGGGGGGGGGGGGGGAGAGTAAAGCCACAAGTAGGTGCCTACTCCATATTAATTGCCATGGTTTTTTAATGGGAATTCCAACAAGCACATATAGGCGTGATGGTCAGATGTCTGCATACATTTGACCTTATAGTGTATAACGATTACATTTATACGTCACACTCATTCTACAGAGATCACCATTGGTCCTGGCCCACAGCACTTTGCATATGGCTTTGTTTCTTTATAAAAGCTAGTTTAAGTCGCATTGCACATTTTTCTTGTGGCAGGTGGCAGTGGACATCGGTAAGGACCGTTCAGACACTTTGGCTGTGAAGATACACAATATATTGTACCCATATCGATTTACCAAGGAGATGATTCACAGCATGGAGGTACGTTGACCATATGTTATAATGGACGGGGCAAAGCTTGCTGTGGATAGTTGTGGCACTCCTGAAGCTCTTATTATGTAAATCTATCTCTCTGGATATTAGACTGTCAAGATTTCAAACAAACTTCTTTCACATTGTCATTATGGGGGACTGTTTGTAGAATTTTGAGGAAAATAATGAATTTAATCCATATTGGAATAAGGCTGTAACAAAATGTGGAAAAAGTTGAGCGCTGTGAATACTTTCCGGATGCACTGTATATTGTGCTTCAGTGTTTCATCAGGGCTTACAGCCTCCCATCAGCACTTTTGTGGGTGCAGGCGCATGTTCCTGAACTCACACTGTCTGCATTCGGGGACCCGCACCCACATGGATGTAAAATTGGGAGAAGTAGCTGTGTCCCAGTAGACATGAATGGGATGCCTGCTCACGGATACATGAAACGCCAAGCAAAACACGGCCCTCACGTGGGTGTACGCTTAACCAATCGACCTCCGGAAGATTTAACCCCCTTCATGACTAAGCCTTTTTTTGCGATACAGCACTGCGTTACTTTAACTGACAATTGCGCAGTCGTGCGATACTGTACCCAAATGAAATTTATATAATTTTCCTTCATACAAATAAAGCTTTCTTTTGGTGGAATTTGATCACCTCTGCGGTTTTTATTTTTTGCACTATAAAAAAAAAAATACCAATTTTGAAAAAAAATATATATTTTTTTTACTTTCTGCTATAAAACATATCCAGTAAAAATTTTTTTTAAAAAGTAAATTTCTTAAATTTAGGCCAATATATATTCTGCTACATATTTTTTTTTTTTTAAATCCCAATAAGCATATATTGATTGGTGAATGTTATAGCGTCTACAAACTATGGGATGTATTTATGTAATATTTTTTTTTTATATACTAGTAATGACGACGATCGGTGACTTATAGCGGGGCTGCGATATTGTGGCAGACTATCAGACACTGACACTTTGTGGGAACCAGTGGAACTAATACAGTACTAAAAATATGCACTGTCACTGTACTAATGACACTGGATGGGAAGGGGTTAAACATCTAGGGTACTCAAAGGGTTGTGCTTAGCCAGTGTTGCCAGTGTTTTTGTGTACACAGTGTGCTACTTTCACTAAGGGAAGAGATCGGTTCTAGTCCCTGCTTGGCAGTGACCAAGGATCCTCGCATCCCCCCCCCCCCCCCCACTGTCAGAACTGAGATAAGCCTTGTTTACAAAGGCATATGTCAGTTCTCTCCGTTTTATTAATGATCGGCGGGTGCTGGAGGACACCGAGTACCCGGGACCCGCAGATCAGCTTCATGCGGTGCACGCATGCCACCTTCAGGTAGAAGTGCAGGATCATGTGTGTGTGTGTATATATATATATATATATATATATACTGTACACAGTCCTGTGCACAGCTGCCGCCCTGTAGCAGTAAAAGTGCTATAGGGCAGTCAGCAAGTGTTTAAAGCAGGACTTTACCCATAACAACTCCATAATAAGTAATGTTCTTTAGCAAGGAACATACAGTACATTTCGCATTACCAAAATGAGTGAGTGCTGTAAATTGCCTCCAGTATTGTTCCTGTTTCCTCAAGTTTTTGGCTACCATTTTGCTGAAGCCCAGAACCCCTAAACAACAGTAAATCATATAACGGAACTAAACCCATCAATTTAACAGTTTGAAAAAACAGTTACATTCCTAGAATGCCAGAATTGGTAATGGTGACATCAAACAAAAGCAGCTTCCTTGGCTGTAAAGGATAGGAGAGTTTAATTCTGCTTAAGACCCCTTTCACACTGAGCCGCCTCGGGCGTCAGCGGTAAAGCGGCGATATTTTTAGCGCCGCTTTACCGTCGTCTTATCGGCCCTATTCTGCCGCTAGCGGGGCAGTTTTAACCCCCGCTAGCGTCCGAAAAGGGGTTAAATCCGCCTGCAAAATGCCACTGCAGCAGCGCTTTGCCAGTAGTATAGCAGCGCTGCCCCATTGTTTTCAATAGGGAGGAGCGGTGTATTCACAGCTCCTCCACTGCTGCAAAGAAGCTGCTGGTAGGACTTTTTGTGACGCTCTGCCAGTGCAGCGCCCCAGTGTGAAAGCACTCTGGGCTTTCACACTGGTTTTGCAGCTGAGGCTTTTTTCAGGCACTTTACAGACGCTATTTTTAGCACTGTAGCGCCTGAAAAACGCCTCCGTGTGAAAGGGGTCTTAAGGCTGTCAGCAGGTTGGCCTCTACAAACTTAGGTAGTGCCTACAAATGCCTAAAAATAGGGACCAACTGAGCATGTGCAGAGCAGGGTGAGACAGTGTATTACTGGATTATAAATACTTATTTTTAATGTTGTTTTACATTTTTTTTTTTGGTTATACCTGCAAAAGGGGCCAGCCTGAAGTGATCGGTATGGTCATCTTTTTACATCCACCCAACTATAGACATACATTGTGGCCCAGTTTAGATCCATCTGGAAAACTGACAGAGGGATCAAGACTGAACGCCCCTGCAAAAGGGCCTCTAGGAAAATATACAAGAGCTGACATATCGAACAGTAGATCCAATCATTTGGGCAGCTGAAGTTACAGTGCCTTGAAAAAGTATTCATACCTCTTGAAATTTTTCACATTTTGTCATGTTAAACAACCAAAAACATAAATGTATTTTATTGGGATTTTATGTAGTAGACCAACACAAAGTGGCACATAATTGTGAAGTGGAAGGAAAATGATAAATGGTTTTCTAAATATTTTACAAATAAATATCTGAAAAGTGTGGCGTGCATTTGTATTCAGCCCCCTTTACTCTGATACCCCTAACTAAAATCTAGTGGAACCAATTGCCTTCAGAAGTCACCTAATTGGTAAATAGAGTCCACCTGTGTGTAATTTTAATCTTAGTATAAATACAGCTGTTCCGTGAAGCCCTCAGAGGTTTGTTAGAGAACCTTAATGAACAAACAGCACCTTGAAGGCCAAGGAACACACCAGACAGGTCAGGGACAAAGTTGTGGAGAAGTTTAAAGCAGGGTTAGGTTATAAAAAAAATTCCCAAGCTTTGAACATCTCACGGAGCTCTGTTCAATCCATCATCCGAAAATGGAAAGAGTATGACACAACTGCAAACCTACCAAGACATGGCCGTCCACCTAAACTGACAGGCCGGGCAAGGAGAACATTCATCAGAGAAGTAGCCAAGAGGTCCATGGTAACTCTGGAGGAGCTGCAGAGATCCACAGCTCAGGTGGGAGAATCTGTCCACAGGACAACTATTAGTCGTGCTCTCCACAAATCTGACCTTTATGGAAGAGTGGCAAGAAGAAAGACATTGGTGAAAGAAAGCCATAAGAAGTCCCATTTGCAGTTTGCGAGAAGCCATGTGGGGAACACAGCAAACATGTGGAAGAAGGTGCTCTGGTCAAAATTGAACTTTTTAGCCTAAAAGCAAAACGCTATGTGTGGCGGAAGACTAATGCTGCGTACACACGATCGGAAATTCGGCCAGCAAAAGACCGATGAGAGCTTTTGGTCGGAAAATGTGACCGTGTGTATGCTCCATCAGACTTTTGCTGGCCGAATTCCTGCCAGCAAAAGATTGAGAGCAGGTTCTCAATTTTTCGGTCAGAAAAAGTTTTGATCGGAAATTCCGATCATCTTTACCAATTCCAACGCGCAAAATTCCTACGCATGCTCGGAAACATTGAACTTCATTTTTCTCGGCTTATCGTAGTGTATGTCAACGCGTTTTTGATGGTCGAAAGTTCAGCGAACTTTTGTGTGACTGTGTGTATGCAAGCCAAGCTTGAGCGGAATTCTCGGGTGTACGGGGCATTACACTACACATCACCTTGAACACACCATTCCCACTGTGAAACATGGTGGTGGCAGCATAATGTTGTGGGGATGCTTTTCTTCAGCAGGGACAGGGAAGCTGGTCAGAGTTGATGGGAAGATGGATGGAGCCAAATACAGGGCAATCTTAGAAGGAAACCTGTTAGAGTCTGCAAAAGACTTGAGACTGGGGTGGAGGTTCACCTTCCCGCAGGACAACGACCCTAAATATACAGCCAGAGCTACAATGGAATGGTTTAGATCAAAGCATATTCATGTGTTAGAATGGCCAAGTCAAAGTCCAGACCTAAATCCAATTGAGAATCTGTGGCAAGACTTGAAAATTGCTGTTCACAGACACTCCCCATCCAATCTGACAGAGCTTGAGATATTTTGCAAAGAAGAATGGGCAAAAATGTCCCTCTCTAGATGTGCAAAGCTGGTAGAGACATCCCCAAAAAGACTTGCATCTGTAATTGCAGTGAAAGGTGGTTCTAAAAAGTATTGACTCTGGGGGGCGCCATACAAATGTACCCCACACTTTTCACATATTTATTTGTGAAAAATTTTGAAAACCATTTATCAATTTCCTTCCACTTCACAATTATGTGTCACTTTGTGTTGGTCTATCACAAAAAATCCCAATAAATACATTTACGTTTTTTTGGTTGTAACATGACGAAATGTGGAAAATGTCAAGGGGTATGAATACTTTTTCAAGGCACTGTATATGTTGATTTTGGCCCTGCCTCCTGTGCCTCTTTACTGGCCTCTTAATGAGTAGCCTCATTTACCAATAGGCTTAAGAGGTGGGAGGGGCTAAGAACATGTTTTACAAGACTTGACCCAGTGTTGGCCGACTTGAGACAGGTTTGGTTTGACTGGACAGTAGAGCTGCACAATTAATTGTTAAATAAATCGTGATCTCGATTCAGCCCCCCTCACGATCTCTTTTGCAGAGTTTCCTAATTCTTTCTGTAACAAGTGTAGAGGGTTCTCTGCTCACTCAGCTGTCAAAAGAAAAAAACTGGTCAGTCTGCCAAGTTTTTAACATTGTCTGTGCTAGTAGATAACTAGAAACATTGTAACTCTTCCTTCTTAGATCAAAGGGATAAACTTCTGTGTTTAAATGCAGGAAGTTTAACCACTTAAAGTGGAGTTCCGGCGAAACTTTTTTTTTTTGTGTATGAGCATAATGCATTATTAGTATTAAAAACGATTGTGTATTGGATGGATGCTGAGAATATATTTTTGAATACTCACAACTTTGTAATTCTTGCCATGATCATTGTGGGCATGTGAAGCCCAATCCTCATCTCTTCCGGGAATAGCGATGTAGAGGTGCATGTATCTCTAGATCTCGCGCATGCGCAATTCGCCGGCGGCCGTAGCGGCGATTGTTTCTAAAGTTGACAAAACAACGGGCTGCGACGGAGGAAGGTCCCGCCCCATTGTTATGGCAACATAGATAACCATATCTGTGATCAGCCCTAAATCGTGTCATTTCCTGTTGGGAAATAACGCCATTTTTGCACACAGTACTGCCCACAGACTCCTGGGAAATGATGACTCACATTTCCCAAAAGCACAGGCGAGGGAGGAAGTGACGAGGTGCGTCGCTTACCAGGAAGAGAAAGATTAGGAGCACTACATAGCAACAAGGCGTTTCTGGTAAGTATAAAAAAAAAAATTCCCCCCAAATGTTTCTTTATAGGTTTAAAGGTCTCTGATAATGTAAAAAAAAAAATTCGGGGTGGAACTCCGCTTTAAAGTCTAAACCTTTTTCTGACACTTGTTTCTTACACAGTTAAAATCTGTATTTTTTGCTAGGAAATTACTTGGAACCCATTACATTTATATATATATATATTTTTAGCAGAGACCATAGAGAATAAAATGGCGATTGTTGCAATATTTTATGTCACACTGTATTTGCACAGTGGTCTTTCAAACGCATTTTTTTGGGAAAAAATACACTACAATGAATTTAAAAAAAAAATTAAACGATAAAGTTAGCCCAATTTTTTTGTTTAATGTGAAAGATGATGTTATGCCACGAGAATCGTGAGAGAATCATGATCTATCTTCTAAGCAAAAAAAATCGTGATTCTCATTTTAGCCAGAATTGTGCAGCTGTACTGGACAGATATTAAATGTCTGCAATTTTAGAGCCCTTGCACACTGGGGCGGTTTGCAGGCGCTATTGCGCTAATAGCGCCTGCAAACCGCCCAGAAAGTGCCGCTCCTTGCATTCCAATGTGAAAGCCCCGAGGGCTTGCACACTGGAGCGATGCGCTGGCAGGACGGTAAAAAAAGTCCTGCTAGCCGCATCTTCGGAGCGGTGAAGGAGCGGTGTGTATACCGCTCCTTTACCGCTCCTGCCCATTGAAATCAATGGGACGGCGCGGCTATACCGCCGGCAATGCGCCTCTGCAGAGGCGCTTTGCGGTGGTATTTATTTAACCCCGAATACCGACGGTAAAACGCCGCTAATAATAGCGGCGTTTTACCGCCGACGCCGCCCCAGTGTGCAAGGGCTCTTAGTAATTCCAGTATCTTAAAACTGGGTGCCGATTGGTGTGAATGAAAGCTGGTGGAGAGTAACAAAACTTCATGGCCAGGAGCCACAGAGGGAATGTTTAGGAAACATTAGAGCATGATGTTAGTGCGAGGAGATGCTGGACTCTAGAGCACTCTGATGTTATGTCACATTTATTCATATTCTTCTTTGCAGGTTCTGCAACAAGTGGACAATAAGTTCATTGCATGCTTGGTTGACACAAAGACTGAAAGGGCAGAAAAATCAGGTGAGGACATGGGGACAGGCAGGGTCAGGTGAGGGCAAGGGAGGCGCCAGGGTCAGGCGAGGTCCTGAGAGCAGGTGGTGTCACCTGAGTGCCTGGGAGTGGGTAGGGCTAGTTGAAAGCCTGGGAAAAGGTAGAGTTAGGCAAGGTCCCAGGAGTCAGGTGAGGGGAGGTCCTAGGAGGTACCAGAGTCAGGTGCAGTCTTGGAGGGGGCAGAGTTGGGTGAGGGCCTAAGAGAAAGGTCCAGAGGTGGATGAGGGCCTGGGAGAGGACTGGGCCAGGCAAGGTCCATGGAGGCAGCAGGGTAAGTGAGAGCTTTGAGTTCATGAGATATCTGCAAAGCATGGATGTCACCTAAGGAGGAAATCGGAGTGACAACTGACTTTTTTTTTTTCACAAAGGCGTTGGCTGTAGGTTATATAGCGACGTTTTCTTGCTTCATTGCACTGCAAGTGACAGAAATACAAAATCTATCTTTGGGGACTCCAGCAGTTAGATTTCAAGCCATAGTTTTTGCCCCCCCCCCCCCCCCCCTCACTGACTCCCACCAGAGACTTCTCAGATAGAATTATTTGAATCAATTTTTGTCTTTTCTAAGTGTGAGTTTTGCAGGTGGGAACCTCTTGGTGTTGGTGGATCAGCATGCAGCTCACGAGCGGGTGCGTTTGGAGCAGCTAATTGCAGGTAAAAAAAAAATGTATTCATCCTCTCTCTTCCAGCTATTAAAGCGGAGCTCCACCCAAACGGGGAAGTTCTGCTTGTCTGCCTCCTCCCCCCTGCCACATTTGGTTTGGATTTGACAGGTACCTGCTCCCACTGAGCTAGAAGTTCAGCCCCCCCCCCCCTCCTTCCCCCACAGCCTTCTGGGACACTTCATAGGTCCCAGAACACTGCAGCCCATTCACAAAGAGCAGTAGGAAACCCGGCTGTGAAGCCGCTAGGCCTTACTGCCGGTTTCCATTAGCCAAGATGGCGGCGCCAGCACCCGAGAGCCAATTAAAGAATCGGGTGAGGACAGCGCTGGATGCGGTGGGGGGGGGGGGGGGGGGGCATGGAGACAGAATTCCTCTTTAAAGCAGAGTTCCACCCATTCTGACATGTTCCTCAGTTCACACACAGTACAATTCTAAATGGTTATTCTATTTTTTTTTTTTTATACTATTATTTCTAAATACCTTTTTTTAATGTACTTTCAGTCCCGGCCACCTAGGCAATTTCGTCATTAGGCGATTCCCTTGGTTTCCTGGGATATCGGCATCATCTATCCTAGGATTCTTCAGGAAGCCTGGGTTATCTGCTGATTGACAGGTTGCCATAACAACGAGGTGGGAACTTCCGCCACCGTTGCTATGGCAAACGTCTAATCAACAAAGTGTGACACGCAGTGTCATTACTGTGCAGGCGTGAGATCCAGAGGTGCATTCTGGGTAGCCAGCGGCATGGAAACCTGGAAATACACGGGAGCGGGCTTCAGATGCCCACATCTTCAATGGCCGCCGGTGTTCTATCGAATAGTGCCCTCCGTCGAAAGGTGCATGCGCAGTGCGCAAGGCCACTCCAGCTGATTTCCCGATCAGCTGGCGTGACATCACCATAGCGCATGCGCACATCATAGGAGCCATTTTTTGACGGGAGAAAACATTTGACAGGCAGAATTGAAAGCTATGCAAACAGCGGAGGGAGACTGTAGTTGTCAGATTGTGCCTCGCTGTTGCGGGGCAGGTTGTGGCTGTGTTGCAGGGCGGGCTTTGTCTGTGTTGCAACCCGCCCTTAGACACAGGCAAAACCCGCCGTTCAATACACCAAAGCCGCCCTGCAACACAGACAAAAGCCAACCTTGAGCACACTGTAAACCCGCCCCGTAACAGCGAGGCACAATATGACAACTACGGTCTCCCTCCGCTGTTTGCATTGCCTTCAACTCTGCCCGTCAAATGGTATCTCCCGTTGAAAAATGCCTCCTACGATGCGCATGCGCTATGGTGACGTCACAACAGCTAATCGGGAAATCAGCTGGAGTGGCCTTCCGTACTGCGAATACGCGGGCACTTTTCAAAGGAGGCCACTATTCGATAGAACATCGGCATCATGTAAGAAATTACTGATTTATAAGTAAAAAGTATGAAGGCAGTTTTGACCATATGCTAATTAAATAGTACTATATATAGAGTACTAAGAATCGGGGGGGGGGGGGGGGGTGCTTTTATTAAAAAAAAAAAAAAAAGCTTAGGAGACTGGAGCTCAGCTTTAACATGCACCTCTGATGCCTCCTTTATCACACACAGGGGCTGATTTACTTAAACTGGAGAATGCAAAATCTGGTGCAGCTCTGCATAGAAACCAATCGGCTTCCATTTTTTTTTTTGTTGTCAAAGCTTAATTGGACAAGCTGAAGTTAGAAGCTGATTGGCTGCCGTGCAAAGCTTTACTAGATTTAGCACTCTAGTTTTAGTAAATCAACCGCACAGTGTATACATTTGCCGGCACACCATGGATCTTCAGGTTGAGTCCAAACTATTTTTTTATTGAAGCATAATCACACGACAAACAAGGGAGTGCAACATTTCAGAGCATCATCAGGCAACATCAAGCATTCCTGATGAAGGGGTCCTGCGTGGCTCTGAAACGTTACACTCTCCTGTTTGTTATGTGATCTTTTTTTTTTTAATAAAAAAATAGTTTGTACTCAGCCAAAATCCATGGTGTGCTGGCAAACATCTACACTGCATTGTGCATGCTCCAGTCTCTAGCTGGTGGTTGCTGCAGCACCCATTATTTTAGAGCGTATTTCAGGAACGTGTGCAATGGGAATATGCTAGGTTACCTTTATCACTCACAGACTCCTATGAGCCAAGATCAGAAGACGGTGGAAGGAAACTAAAGGTTTCCATGGTGAATCCCCCGCTAGAGCTGGACATAACAGAAGAACAGGGCCGCCTCCTCAGGTATGTCATGTTGCTCATCTCCCCTATGGTTCAGTTTCTCCAACTCATGGAAACCTCTTTGTATAGGATACGCGCAGGTGCCCTGCAGCGGGTTGGACTGTCCCTCTCATTTCCTGACAGCTGCTCATCCCGGGTACTGGTCAGCGAGATCCCCCAGTGTTTTGTGGATAAGAAGGTCAGTGAAACACAACGGAGGAGAGCGATGGTGGCCAGGAAGATGGTGGAGGTGAGAACCAGGACAATGTGGGCTGATTTGCTTAGGGGACTTTGAAAGATGACTTTTACTGATCTCACTTCTCTGTTTTCAGGAGTTTCTGCAGGAAGAGGTGCAGGTGAGTCTCAGGGACACAAAGCTGTTTGTTGTAGGAAGCATATAGGATTGAGTAATGTGGTGTGCAGCATGTCTATTAGGCAGCAGTATGGTGTGTCTGCTGGGGGTGCAGTGTCTGTACAGCACATTCATGTCAGGCTTTGGGGAGGGGTAGATTATTCTGTGACAAAAGACTCAGTTACTTCTCTCATTTCTCCCTCAGCAATCTCCAGGAGCTCCACTTGGACCTCTTCCAGGGACAGTTTTAAAGGTGCTGGCATCACAGGCCTGTCACGGTAAGGACAGTCTGCAGTGTTCGAGGTTCCATGGGGGTACAAAGGGTGTTAGTTAATAAGCCAACTGTACAAAAAATCGACAACCACCCCAACCTATAACTGGCCTTAGCAGCAAAGTGCACATGGAAGGGCAATGCACATCACAAACAAAAAGATTTCTCAGCACACTTACCAGCCAGCCTGCAAAACAACCAAATTGTCTAACAGTTTATGTTAACAACAGAGGGTTTTGTTTGCACATATATGCGGAAGCTGCTGTGCCCACGCCAAGGGACCTCTGTATATACTGTGGTCCTAACTCTAAATGTTCGGAGCCTCCATAGTAGGAGCACATAAAAGAACAGATAGATTAAGGGCAGGTATGCGTGGAGGGGGCCCACCCCTCCTTAAAGGCACAGGGATGCACGCGACGCCCAGCAAAAGCACAATAGCAGCGAAGGCATCCAGTGTGCGTCCCTGCACCAAGTTTAGCCAACTGTACAAAAAACTGGCAACCACCCCAACCTATAACCTCCTATGTGCTCCTACTATGGAAGCTATGGAAATTTAGCCTTAGGACCGCAGTATATACAGAGGTCCCTTGGCGTGGGAACTGCGGCTTCTGCAATATTTGCATATGTGTGCAAACAAAACCCTCTGTTTTTAAAGTAAAGTGTTAGACAGGGCCAATTTCGTTGTTTTGCAGGCTGGCTAGGAAGTGGGCTGGCAAGTCTTTTCTTTGTTTGTGATGTTATTTAAAAAGGAATTTTAGAAAGAAAGGCTATACCCAACATGAGGTGCGTATGCCATGTGAATCAGGGAATCCCCATAAAGCAGGGGTGCCCAACGTTTTGAAGAGTGAGGGCCACTTAAGCGACTTAGTAACCAGTTGCGGGTCACAATGAGCGGAGTGGGCAGATGACACGTTCGCGTCCACTCTGCATATGCAAAGTGGGCACAGACACATCCCACTCTACTCTATAGGCCCTCTGATCCAATCAGATGGAAGGGGATGGATCCACTTCTGTTTTTTTTTTAGCAGATCAGATTAGAGGTAGGCGGGTGTAAAAGGACACAAGTCTGTTTACATCTGCCACTCCATAGAGGTGAATGGAGGGTCCGATTGAGTTAGACCGATTGTGTGAAAGGGACCTAAGGCTGCTTTTACACTGATGCTTTTACACTGATGGTGTGTGGTCTACACGGTTACCGTAGGTGCAGTACACCTGTGGTTTTCCTGTACTTTGCCATAGACTTCTATTATATCCTACAGGTGTGGTGCACTTTCTGAAAGCACACCAAACCCGCAGGTAAAACCAGAAGTATATGGCTCAGTGCGGGTGACCCGCAAGGTGCACTGCGCTAGACCTGCGGATCAGTTTAAAGACAGCCCAGTAACCACTGCAGAACAGATATGCACATATATACACTGTGAGTTTAGTAATAAACTAACCTTTAATAACAGTCTTCCATTCAGGTATCGCCGGCTGATGCTGTCCTAGGTGGTGTACATTTGGTATCACTCTGTCTGTGACAGGATAGATAACACAACACTGATGCTCTGGCATGGCAGTTCGGCAACCTGCAATATGGGCTTGTCAACCTGCCATCCCAAAGTAAGAGGTCACGGGCTACATGTGGCCCCCGAGCCACTGGTTGGGCACCCCTGCCATAGACCTTTGTTTGGCAGACAACCAAGTCCGACTAGACTGCCTTTTGGGGATCCTGAATTTTACGCTTGAAGACCTCTGGATTAGGGTCTCTAAATTTTATGTACAGAATTACATTTACTATACCTAAACTGGGAACCATTTCTTGGTGGAGTTCTTCTATAGCATGTGGTGATGGGAAGGGAGAGTTGCCTGTATGTCTGATATGAATTTCATCTTGTTTTTTGCAGGCGCCGTGAAGTTTAATGATCCTCTGAGTATGGATGAGTGCCGACACTTGGTGCGCTGTCTGGCACAGTGTTCCCTGCCCTTCCAGTGTGCACATGGAAGACCGGCCATCCTGCCCCTCGCAGATCTGCTTCACCTGCAGTCGGAGGACCAGGTATTCTAACAGCCACCCACCATTCTCCCAACACCCATGGGGGCTACACATTGCACCTTGCTGCTCAAACGATTTGTTCTAGGGTGAATATTATGTCAGCAGGCCTAAAGCTTTGTATCTGGAGCCAATGAAAGTCTAGAAGCCCAACACTCATATTGCCCAAACACAGTAAAACTAACTAGACCAGGGGATGACCCACTTCTAATAACCAGGAAGGCATATTGGTTAACAGCAAGGGCAGAGCCCAACAACGAGTGAAGCCACACAGAGAGGAGGAGCTTATAGAGGCATGAAAACACAGTGGGGGGTGGGGGTCACACAGAGAAGGTGGAGCTCTGATGATCACATAGGGTCAGCTAATTATAGAAATTAGGATGTGTGCTGTATTGGGGTTTGTATGCCTCCACCTGACACTGGCCAAATTGCCAACAAGAGACTAATAGGATTTTTAGCCATTTGCCGACCAGGCCTTTCTGGCTCTTTTTGTTTACAAGTTTAAATCAGTATTTTTTTGCTAGAAAATTACTTATAAAGTATGATGACATGTGATGAGGATGATGATGATGATGTGATGAGGATGATGCTGATGATAGACATGTGATGATGAAGACATGATGGGGATGATGATGATAGATATGTGATGAGGATGAGGATGATAGACATATGATGATGATGATAGACATGTGATGAGGATGATGATGACATGTAATGAGGATGATGATGATAGACATGTGATGAGGATGATGAAGACGTGAGGAGGATGATGAAGACGTGATGATGATGATAGACATGTGATGAGGATGAAGCCATGTGATGATGATGAAGCCATGTGATGAAGATGATGATGAAGACATGTGACGAGGATGATGATAGACGGATGATGATGAAGACATGTGATGATGATGATGACGACGACATGTGATGAGGATGATGAAGACATGTGGTGAGGATGATGAAGACATGTGATGATGATGACTTATCATGAGGATGATGACGTGATGAGGATGATGATGGTGATGAAGACGTGATGAGAATGATGATGATAAAGAGTTGTGGTGAGAATGATGATGATAATGACATGTGATGAAGACAGAACACATACAAAACAATTTAACACATTACATCACTTCAGCAGTTGAATTCGGTCGTACAAGAATTTTGTTGCATGCTAGTCTCATATCGAAAGTGAAGAGGTTAGCCAACGTAAAATAGAAAATTATAATATACTTACCGTAATTTTCTTTTCCTGGTGCCTATCCATGGCAGCATACTATCTATCACAAGTATGCTACCATGGAGGCACCAGGACAATCCTTTTCTTGGAGACCATGAACACAGGTATACAGAAACAGTTGGGTTATACTGCCACTTTCAGGAGGATTGAACACTAGCTAATAGAGAAGTTGGAAGCCCGCTCCCAGTTTAGCCCCCTCCTTTACCCACCAAGTCTTGTGAGAAAACAAGGCCATGACCTCTGTCCCTTAGGGCTCCAACACGCGTGTGTTGATTATGGAGAATGAAGCAGTGCTCAATAACGCGCCTCTCGCATGTATGACGTGTTTTTGAAGCACTGAAAAAGCTTCAAGAATGCTTGATAAATGCTCATGAAAGTGTTGTTTTATTAGTAGGAAGCGCTTAAAGGGGAAGTGATGTAGAGGAAATGATCTGCTTTGAGGCGTGGTTAGGTTGTGGTGTGTAAGAATGAGCTCAGGCGTGTTTGCAACTCCACGTGCCCGCCAGGAAGCTGACAGTCTACAGTGCCAATAACAGGCAGTGAGACATTTCCCGATCTGCGGCTGCACAGATCGGGAAATGCCTCACTACCTGTGATTAGTGCTGAGGGGTGTTAGCTTCCAGGCAGGCACGTGGAGTTGCAAACATGCCTGAGCTCATCCTTAGTGGTGTGATATAAGACATTTGTGTGAATTCTCTGCAACATGAATTTTGTATACTTTGATCTCTTTGACAAAGTATACAAATAGGGCAGTAAAGTGGTGTAGTGGGTAGCACTCTCACCTAGCATGTTCTCCCTGTGCCTGCGTGGGTTTCCTCCCACACTCCAAAGACATGCTGGTAGGTTAATCAGATCCTGTCTCTAAATTGGCCCTAGTATGTGTATATGTGTTTGTAAGCACGTCGGGACCCTTCGGGGTAAAGGACTGCACTATATCAAGATGCAACTCAACTCAGCTTGGTCCAGCTCAACTTTACAGACACAAAAAGCTTTGCGACTGGCAATATTACTCCATGCCTGTGCTCTGACACTGTCAGTATCGCTGGCTGGCTTGATGCTTTCGCCTGAACACAGAAGCAAATGGTGTTACTACTACACAACTGCTATGTACAAACAGGAAGTGGTTGGAGCTGCCCTGTCCTAGTTCTCTTTTGTTTCCCAGTGCATTATGGGATACAGGAACCTCCACTAAAGCTAACACTTTATAAATGATTCACTCAGACCCCTTTCACACTGGGTCGCTTTGCAGGCGCTACAGCGCTAAAAATAGCGCCTGCAAAGCGCCCTGAAAGAGCCGCTCATGTCTCTTCAGTGTGAAAGCCTCGAGGGCTTTCACACTGGAGCGATGCGCTGGCAGGATGGTAAAAGTCCTGCTAGCAGCATCTTTGGAGCAGTGTGTATACCGCTCCTGCCCATTGAAATCAATGGGCCACGTGGCTATGCTGCCGGCACAGCGCTGCCGCTTTCTTGGCCGCTAGCAGGGGGTAAAAGCGCCCTGCTAGCGGCGGAATACCTCTAAAAATAGCGGCGCTTTACCACCGCCCCAGTGTGAAAGGGGCCTAACACTCCATAAATGCTATAGGTGTTGTTACAGAGCAATAACATTCAAATCAGTGGAGGCAGCTGACAGTTATCAATGACGCATGAAAGTGACATGCTGCTTAATTTTTACAGAAGTGATATATTGTTGAGTGTTACTGATGCATTATTCGAAATGAAACAGTAGGAGCTTTCAGCCCCATTAGATTGCCCATAACCTGTGCTGGAAAAGACAAGTATCATGAGTATACAGCCAATCATGTATCACTGAGGTGTATAATATACATACCTCCCAACTTTTTGAAATGGGAACAAGGGACACCTTTTAGCAAAATTATGTAGGCATAGGACACCCCCCCATCATGCCCCTTTAAAGGCGCACTGTACAAAAAAAAATTTTGCACAAGTGCTTTTTTTTTTTTTACCACTACTATACCTTTATACTGACTTTTAAAATTTACAAATGTAGCATTTTAGAAATTGGATGAAAGGTTTAGCTCTGGGCAACACTTTTTGGAAGATAGAAAGTGCATTTTATATACAACTATATAGATCAGACCAAAATGAGTGACTAATGGGGGGGAAAGAGGGACTTTGTTCCAAATCGGGGACAGTCCCTCGAAATCAGGGACAGTCGGGAGCTATGCAATATACACTCAACTGCCACTTTTTTAGGTCCACCTTCTTGCTAGTACCGGGTTGGACCCCCTTTCACCTTCATTCTTCGCGGCATAGATTCAACAAGGTGTTTGAAACGTTCCTCAGAGATTTTGGTCCATAGTGACATGATAACATCACACAGTTGCTGCAGATTTGTCGGCTGCACATTCATGATGTGAATCTCACATTCCACCACATCCCAAAGGTGCTCTATTGGATGAGATGTGGTGAGTGTGGAGGCCATTGGAGTACAGGGACCTCATTGTCCAGTGGTGAGATGATTGGAGCTTTGTGACATGGTGACATTATCCTGCTGGAGGGAGCCATCAGAAGATGAGGACACTGTAGTCATAAAGGGATGGACATGGTCAGCAACAATACTCAGGTAGGTCGTGGGGTTTAACCATGTTCAATTGGTACTAAGCAGCCCAAAGTGTGCCAAGAAAATATCCCCCACACCATTACACCACCACCAGCCTGAACCGTTGGTACAAGGCAGGCTGGATCCATGCTTTCATGTAGTTTACGCCAAATTCTGACCCGACCATCTGAATGTTGCAGTTGAAATCGAGACTCGTCAGACCAGGCAACATTTTTCCAATCTTCTATTGTGCAATTTTGGTGATCCTGTGCGGATTGTAGCCTCAGTTTCCTGTTCTTAGCTGACAGGAGTGGCACCCGGTTTGGTCTTCTGCTGCTGTAGTCCATCTGCTTCAAGGTTCAATATGTTGTGCGTTCAGAGAGGATATTCTGCATACCTTGGTTGCAACGAGTAGTTATTTGAGTTATTGTTGCCCTTCTATCATCTCAAACCAGTCCGCCCAATTTCCGTTGACTGGATAATTTCTCTTTTTCCCACCATTCTCTGTAAACCCGAGAGATGGTTGTGTGTGAAAATCCCAGTAGATCAGCAGTTTTTGAAATACTCAGACCAGCCCGTCTGGCACCAACAACTATGCCACGTTAAAAAAGCCACTTAAATCCCCTTTCTTCCTCATTCTGATGCTCGGGTTTGAACTTCAGCAAGTCGTCTTGACCACGTCTAGATGCTTAAATGCATTGAGCTGCTGCTATGTGATTGGCTGATTAGCAATTTGTGTTACCAAGCAATAGAACAGGTGTACCTAATAAACGTATGTCATAGCAAGTGGGATCGACTGCCTAAAGGTCTAATCAAGTCCATCGGTACTGTCAGAAGACCAGGTGGTGTCCAAAAGTGGCTTATGTATTTCAAGGGCAGACCCTCTTCATCAGAGCCAGGGTAGTGAATCACTAACCTGGCTCTGATGAAGAGGCTTCGCCATTAAAACACGTCAGCCACTTTTGGACACCTCCTGGTCTTCCGGCAGTATCAATGGACTTGATTAAGCCTTCAGGCAGTCGACCCCACTTGCTATGACATGTGTTTACTTATTTTAAGTTTGTGAGTATGTTTAGTGCTGTTTTTATCTTGGAATACAGTTTTATTAAGGTATTGCGCTAGGTCAGTGCGTCCTTTTTTTTAAATAGTTTTTCAGTCTGTGGATACCCATTGTCCTGAAAGGGCAGCAAGAACATTGGCGCTAAGAAGGGATTTTGCGCTGTGTACCCCTGAGTTAACCACTGAGAGAGCAGGAGAATATTTATTTGTACATAATAAAGTGACTGGTGGGTGTATCTTTAACTCATAGTGAGCAACTTCCAACTCTGGCCATACATTATACAATTTACTTTAGATTTACCAAAACCATATAATATGAGATCAAATCTAAACACTTTCAATTTGTATGCATTTAGGCAGGCCATCATGACGTTGCTTTCGGTCTAGGGCGGAAGAAAACTTTTTTTTTTTTTTAAATAACATTACGTTTTGTTTTTTTTTCCCCTCTTGATTTTAAGCTTTCAGAAGTAGGCGGAATGATCTGAGCAGGGCTTTTTTTCTCAGACAATAGGTGCAGGAACGCCCCCTTTCCGAGTCACCCCTTTTCTCTGTCCATACCCACCTCCGAGCACCATCCCTTCTTTCCACCCCCTACCCACCTCCCAGTACCGCCCCTTTTAGACAATACAGAGCCAAGTATCATTTTGTGTTGCTAAGTAATTTGGTAATGATATCAAGAAAAGCAATATAAAAAAGATCCCCTGCAGCCAGCAACAATAGATCCCCCTAAAAGCAATGGAGCAACCCACAACAAAATTTCCCCCAGCATCAACAGATCTCTGCACAGCCAGCATCAATAAACTCTCTGGCAGCCATCAACAATAGACCCCTCCCCCCAACAGTAGATCTCTTTTAGCAACAATATATCCCCCAGCAGTGTGCATCAATACCCTGCAGCACACCCCAGCATTACATACAGTCAGTCCAGGAGGTGCCGTAACCGTATTCCCGCTGAAAAAAAAAGCCCTGGATCTGAGGTCTTAAAGACCATAAAGAGGACCTGTCGTCATCTCTTTTTATTTCCATCACAAGGGATGTTTACATTCCTTGTGATAGAAATAAAAGTGATTAAAAAAAAAAGTGACAATATAAAATAAATAATAAAGAAAATGTTTTTTTTTTTTAAAGCACCCCATCCCTCCGTGCTCGTGCACAGAAGCAAAATACTTCAAAAACACACGTGCAAGAACGCAAAACGCACTGCAGAAACAGATCAAAGGCAAACTGCACAGGTGTGAACCAGGCCTAGGGCTAGCAAAAGACTAGGTTAAACTTTTCCCAGCAGAGGTGAAGAAAAGGCATGAATTCCTAGGACGCTAGATTACCAACTGTTAACTACCCTATAGCAGTTTTACAGTGCCCCAGTCCCCTTTAGCCAGAAGTATAACCCGATTGTTCCTGAATTTCTGTGTCCCTCCATAGATGATGCACAAATCACTGTATAATTTGGGAACGCAGAGACAAGCCAGCAGCAGGTGAATGGGTGGATTAGGCCCCGGATCCCAGGGACCTGCCTTAATTGCTCTCATTTTCTACCATCAGGTTTCTCCAAAGCCCAACCTGAGCCGTCTGCGACGCCACTACAAGGCCTGGCGGCTTTTTGGCACAGGGGCGTCTTGTTCCATGGAGCAGCCAATCAGAGCAGAGACTCATCCAGATACACAACACTCAAAGGCTGAAGTGGAACGTTAAATACACAATATTTATTTCTTGAATTCAGTCTTCATATGTTTATTATGGCATATACAGCGGTATCACAGGTCATTGTCTGCAGGGTGGTAGAGTTCACTCATCAGGCGGTAAATGTACGATGGAGCGTTCCCTCCAATATTGGTTATGAACAGTGTGATCAGCTCCGCAGGGACATGGTCAAAGATGGGACAGTGAGCACTTACTTTGGACAGAATCTCACCTGCAAAAGAAGAGATGTGTTACTCTCCATATACACAGTGCATAGCTGGGGAGCAGAAAAGAGCGCCCCCTACCTTGTGAGAATGGGAGAACTTCTTGTGGGGACACAAACTTGTGGAAGGAGTCTTCTTCATTGGGGAACTGAGGAAGGGAAAAGACAGTCCTGGTATCACCAAAATTCATCCCCTTCCAACAATTACAGTGAGGGAGGGGCCACATAAACTGACAAAGAGGATGAAGGAGGGGCCACATACAGCAAGGGAGGAGATATACTGACAGAGGATTAGGGATGGGGCCACATAAACTGACAAAGAAGATGAAGGAGGAGCCACATAAAACAGGGAAGGAGCCAGACAAACTGACACAGAAAGTGAAGGAGGAGATAAACTGACAGAGGATGAGGGAGGGGCCACATAAACCGACACAGAGGGTGAGGGAGGAGCCACATAAAGAAAAAAAGAGGAGATACACTGACAGAGGTTGAGGGAGGAGCCAGACAAACTGACAAAGAGGGTGAGGGAGGAGCCACATACAGAGAGGGAGGGGATAAACTGACAGAAAGAAGGAGGGGCCACATAAAGCAGGGAAGGAGCCAGCCAAACTGACAGAGTGAGGGGAGGAGCCATATACAGCGAGGGAGGAGATAAACAGGATGAGGGAGGGGCCACATAAACCAACACAGAGGGTGAGCCACATACATAAAGAGAGGAGATACACTGAGAGGTTGAGGGAGGAGCCAGACAAACTGACAAAGAGGGTGGGGGAGGAGCCACATACAGCAAGGGAGGGGATAAACTGACAGAGAAAGAGGGAGGGGCCACAAACTGACAGAGGATGAGGGAGGGGCCACATGAAGCAAGGGAGGAGCCAGACAAACTGACGCAAAAGGTAATGCAGGCTATCCATGGTCGAATTTCAAACAAATTTTCTTTTCAAAATCAGAAAGTTCGTTTTTTTTTTTGTGATCCGATGATGCCACCATTGATTTTCGAAATTCAGCCGACCAAGCCTTCAATTTCACCTTATGTTGCTACAAAAAATAAATTTGTGGCTGGGAATCTTCTTTTCTCTCTGTAAATTTTCTTATTACATTTCTTGCACGATTCTCCCATCATTGATTAGAAAATAGTTTGTTTTTCTAAAAATTTCCAACATTCCTTAAATTTGATTGCCGCACGAAAATCGGCCATTGCTGCAGACCACTAATGGTGCAAAATTTGTACGAAAATTCTTTGATACGATTTTGGAAAGAAAATTCTTTCGAAATTCGAAACGTGTATGGCCGGCATTAGGGAGGGGCCATAAACACAGACAAAAGGGTAAAAGGAGGAGATTACACAAAGTGACACAGAAGAGGTTGGAGGGGCCACACACAGCAAGGGGGGAAAAAAAGGTACAAACTGATAGATGGCGAGGGAGGAGGTGCACAAACCGGCACAAGGTGAAGGCAGAGCCACAAAAACTGACACTTGGTGAGGGAGGAGCCTACAAACTGACACACAGTGGGAAGGACAGGCCCCAGATACTAATAAGAGGGAGTTACAGAAACTGCCGCTATTACCACCAACATTCCCCAAACTTAGGATGTACCTGTGGTGACAGTTTGAACATGGGCGCGCACACTATGAGCGGAGTGGAGTGATGCTTTGCGGCCAGAGCCAATGCATGTGTCCCGGACACTGCGCGGAGGGAGCCGTTAGCCAGGATGGTCTTAGTGCCTATAATAACCTGAGAAAGAAGGGATATCGTCACCTGCCACACACAGATCTGGCCAGACTGACATCACACCCCCCCCCCACACTCACTTTATTCACACGGGACATGACTGCAAAGATGGCAGCATCTGTGATGACTGTAGTCTCTATACCCGCTTTCGCCAAACTGACCGCCATTTCGTGACCCTAAAAACAAGAAGTGTCAGCAGTGGGGAGTAGATGACCTACCTTGAATGTAGAGTCCCCTCTACTTACCTGACAGAAAGGGGCGCACTCAGCCACTATAACATGGAATGTTCTCTTACGAGCGGCCTCCTGCAGAAAACGCAGCACAGTCCGTGAACTACCGATCGTCATGATCACCTCGTTGGAATGGATGTGCTCCTTGGCCTGGGTTTCAATGTTGTCGGTGGTGCCCTCTGCCGGGAGACATTGACCAATTAGAAACGGACATAGTGGAGAGAGATGTTCACACGCCGTGGCAGATTATTACCCAGTTCGACGAGCAGCTCGTTTACGGCTTCGATCACATTGGCTTTTAGCAGCGGGAAGAAAGTGCTGAAGTCCTCGCCGAGTCCCTCCTCCACCATCACCAGCTTGTGGAGAGATTCCTGCTGGTCATTCTCCTCACTGCAGCCGCGCAACCTGCGCACAAGATGGACACCTATTAGGTGGCATGCAGCAAATTAACCAAGTGATTTAATAACTGAAAGACCATGGCCATACAGTGGGTTATGATATGTATAATAATATTTAGTCCACAACACAGTGCAGGAAATTTAAAGGGGCACAAAGGTTGATTGCATGGGGGTGTGTCAGCAAGAGGCAGAGAAACAACAATACACTGACCTTCCCAGTGCAAAGCTGTGCAGGGGGGCGTCTCACCCCAGGTCTTGGCCATTGAAGGGCAGGCAGGCTGTGCTCCCGGCACATCCAGAAAACTGACCACACTGGGATGAATGTGCTCTCATGCCTAGTGAGGTCAGTTTGAAATAGAATAGTAGGGTCGCAGGATCACTAGGTATTTCACACAAAGGAAGCAATACAAAGAGAACAGGATAGTTCTTAACAGAAGTACATGGTACAGCAGCCACATATAAAGAATATGAAATGTTGGGGTAACAAACACTTTAGGCCCAGACCACCTGTCAGGTAATAAGGCTCATGGTGAGAACTATGAGGCTACAATTAACCCCCCCCCCCCCCAACAAGAAAAGCTCAGTGACACCCATCAACATTCCCGCACACAAAATTGTACAGCCCAGCACACTTCCTGAAATGTTCTGAGAGAAAATGAAGTCATCATGCTAATCCCATGGCTTAACTTCTATCTCTGGAGCAAGCATAGAGATCAGGAGTTCAGACTTCATGCTTGTTCGAGGTCAGAAATGGCAGTCCTCATGGTACAGAAGGGCACAGAGTGTGGTGCGAGGTATGATGGAGGCTCCTCACCTGCCATACTCTTCACGGATGAGTTTCAGCACCCGGCGAACCATGTTCCCTACGGTGGTCTCCGAAGGCTGTGCAGCCGTCATCCTCCTCCCTTCCCTCCGGATAATGTCCATCAGCTCCCCTAGAGGAATGAGAGATGTTACACAAGTGGAGACCAAACTGCCCATTGTACACCCCAATCCTGAGAGTGACCCTTATCACCACCACACATTGCAAGGGTGATCCCATCATCTACAGGGAGGGTTCCTAACAATCTATCCACATTGGGTCGGGGGGGGTGACCCTGTCATTTGTCCTCATCCTGGGGAGTGACAAGGCTTGTCCCCTTTCGTCACCGGGTGAACTTCTGTTTGCCCCCTCTCCCCTATTATTTGCCCTCATACTGCTGGTGACTTTGCTGTCTATCTTTTTTCTGGGGGTGATCCTGCCATCCTCTCTCGTCATAGGGGTGACCGGCCATCTGCTCTCGTCCCAGAGTTGACCCAAACCATTTTGTGCTCATCCTGGGGTTGACCCTTAGTCACTGTCCACCCTCATCCCCACCATTGTCCTTAGTCATGGGGATGACATTCCAACTGTCCTTGTTCTGGAGGTGACCGCATTATCCTTCCTCGTCATGGAGGTGACCCACTATCCACCAGCATTACAGGGGTTCCCCTCCTCTCTCTTATTACATGGGTGCCCCCTAACGTCTGCATTGATACTGATGGTGAACACGCCGTCCATTCTTTTCCCGCAGGTGAGCACATCTTCCTCCCTTATCATGGGGGTGACCTGCCATCCATCCTTAATACAGGGGTGCACCCCCCCATGACCACTGTTATCCTGCGAGTGACCCCGTTTGTTTATATTTAGGGGGTGACCCTGCTGTCCATCCTTGTCCCAGAGGTGACCTTATTGTCCTCCCTTGTCCCAGAGATGACCCAAACCGGTTTTCCTCATCCTGGGGCTGACCCTTTGCCAGAGTTGACCACATCTTCCTTCCTCATCATGGGGGTGACCTGCTATCCACCCTTATTACAGGGGTGTAACTGCCATCCAATGACCACCCTTATCCTGGGGGTGACCCCACTGTCCGCCTTCATTCGGGGGTGACCTAAGGTTGCCATTTTTTATTCAAACCCATTTTTTTTTAGCATACACTATAGGATTGAAACAGACCTGGAAAACCTTTAGGCACGCCAAAGAGAATAGTAATGCGGCGCACATATTGTCCTTTTATCCTCCTGTCAAGCCCTGTTCCGACCCACATTCCTCTCTAAATAATGTGTCCGGGTTTCAGTCCACCTGAAACCCGGACACATTATTTAGAGAGGAATGTGGCTCAGCACAGGTGATTCAAAACCCGGACTGTCCGGGTGGCAACCCTAGGGTGACCCCGCCATCCATCCTTGTATCGGAGGTGATCTCGTCCTCCCTTGTCACAGAGGTGACCCACAGTCTATCCTCATCATTGTGGTGACCCCAGCCACATCCCCCCCCCCCCCCCAGGGGGTGACCGCACTGCTTGCCCTCTGCTCCTGTAGACCCACTGGGGGGCGGTGTGGGGCCTCACCTGCATTGCCCCATCTGGCCTGAGCGATAATGCGGCGAAGAAGGGCCACAGTCTCTCGGGCGGTCTCCTCCGAACTTGAGCGCCCTCCCCCCCTCTTCAGGCCAGTGATGAAAGCTTCAATCCGCTCCGATAACTCCGATTCCTTCTCTGATCCGCCCGGCATGGTGAAAACCGTGACGAGGAGCACCAAGATGGCAGACGGAGGAGGAGAAACATGGCGGCTACGTGACGGCACCGCGCAGCGCACGTCTCACTCAGGTGCTCCGTCAGATGAGCAAAGTTTGTTTCCTGGCACCAGTGAGCACGTGACCTACCCACGCTTTTCCCGCACGCTCTCCTCCTGAGCTGGGCTGAGAGTAGAGGGGAGAGGGCGGGGTAATGGGAGGAGCTGAGTGGGTTGGGCGGGTCGGAGGAGGTATGGTTCTTCTCCGGTGTGCACGCGGTGCATCAGCAGTTGTTTTAGCTGACAGTCTGGGGGAGGGGAATAACGCCCGGTATTCCTCCTCCCGTACTCACTACACTGTGACTGGAGGGGAAAGGGAATGATATCGGGGGTTGTGGGCGGTTCTTAAAGTGTGTGGAGGAGATTGTACAATCTAATTGGATTAGCATTTCCAACTCCTGTAAACCTGTGACTCCGCCCACAATGCAACCCTCAGGACTAAAAGGCTTAGCTGTTAAACCCTTTGACCAATCACATTGTAGCTGAGAATGCTCAACTCTGTATTCTAGGTGAGAGGAGGAATCTGATTGGCTGTCAGCTATGTTTACAGTACACAGTGGCACACATTCCACTCTCATTGGACTGTAGAGAAATGGGAAATAGTGTACTGTTACCCTTAGCAACCATTACTGGGAGAATGAAACAAGGACTCTGATTGGTCTTCCTGGTTTCAGGTGTGAATGGCCCTTGGAGGGTTCGCTGACCCCTGACATGGGTGCAGCGGACTGATGTCATCTGATGCTGCATGTGTATGTCCCTTTAATCTGCAGCAGGATGCTTATTGGCTGCTGGAGTATGATGTCATCTACAAGACTGAGGAGGGGGAAGCAGAGCTCAGGGTGGAGCTGACAGTTGATGCTGGAAATACCTTCAAGAGGTAAGGAGGGCCCGTGTGTGTTGGATGGATGGATGGATGCTCCCCCCCCCCCCCTGCGCTCCCTGTGTGCTGCTTCCATCATTGGTGACCTCTCTGTAAATTCTTCCACTGCTACGGCAAGTGTGACTGCTCATCACTGCCTCATAATTCGTAGAATGTCTCATCCCTTGTCATCCTCTCTATCTCTGTCCTTAGTGACCCTCCATCACTAATGACCCCTCCATCCACGTCCCCGACAGGTCTTCTCCATCCCCGACAGGTCTTCTCCATCCTGGTCCCCGACAGGTCTTCTCCATCCCGGTCCCCAACAGGTCTTCTCCATCCTGGTCCCCGACAGGTCTTCTCCATCCCGGTCCCCGACAGGTCTTCTCCATCCCGGTCCCCGACAGGTCTTCTCCATCCCGGTCCCCGACAGGTCTTCACCATCCCGGTCCCCGACAGGTCTTCACCATCCCGGTCCCCGACAGGTCTTCTCCATCCTGGTCCCCGACAGGTCTTCTCCATCCCGGTCCCCGACAGGTCTTCTCCATCCCGGTCCCCGACAGGTCTTCTCCATCCCGGTCCCCGACAGGTCTTCTCCATCCCGGTCCCCGACAGGTCTTCTCCATCCCGGTCCCCGACAGGTCTTCTCCATCCCGGTCCCCGACAGGTCTTCACCATCCCGGTCCCCGACAGGTCTTCTCCATCCTGGTCCCCGACAGGTCTTCTCCATCCCGGTCCCCGACAGGTCTTCTCCATCCCGGTCCCCGACAGGTCTTCTCCATCCCGGTCCCCGACAGGTCTTCACCATCCCGGTCCCCGACAGGTCTTCTCCATCCTGGTCCCCGACAGGTCTTCTCCATCCCGGTCCCCGACAGGTCTTCTCCATCCCGGTCCCCGACAGGTCTTCTCCATCCCGGTCCCCGACAGGTCTTCTCCATCCCGGTCCCCGACAGGTCTTCTCCATCCCGGTCCCCGACAGGTCTTCTCCATCCCGGTCCCCGACAGGTCTTCACCATCCCGGTCCCCGACAGGTCTTCTCCATCCCGGTCCCCGACAGGTCTTCTCCATCCCGGTCCCCGACAGGTCTTCTCCATCCCGGTCCCCGACAGGTCTTCTCCATCCCGGTCCCCGACAGGTCTTCTCCATCCCGGTCCCCGACAGGTCTTCTCCATCCCGGTCCCCGACAGGTCTTCACCATCCCGGTCCCCGACAGGTCTTCTCCATCCCGGTCCCCGACAGGTCTTCTCCATCCCGGTCCCCGACAGGTCTTCACCATCCCGGTCCCCGACAGGTCTTCTCCATCCCGGTCCCCGACAGGTCTTCTCCATCCCGGTCCCCGACAGGTCTTCTCCATCCCGGTCCCCGACAGGTCTTCTCCATCCCGGTCCCCGACAGGTCTTCTCCATCCCGGTCCCCGACAGGTCTTCTCCATCCCGGTCCCCGACAGGTCTTCTCCATCCCGGTCCCCGACAGGTCTTCTCCATCCCGGTCCCCGACAGGTCTTCTCCATCCCGGTCCCCGACAGGTCTTCTCCATCCCGGTCCCCGACAGGTCTTCTCCATCCCGGTCCCCGACAGGTCTTCTCCATCCCGGTCCCCGACATGCCTTCACCATCCCGGTCCCCGACAGGTCTTCTCCATCCTGGTCCCCGACAGGTCTTCTCCATCCCCGACAGGTCTTCTCCATCCCTGACATGCCTTCTCCATCCCGGTCCCCGACAGGTCTTCTCCATCCCGGTCCCCGACATGCCTTCTCCATCCCGGTCCCCGACATGCCTTCTCCATCCCGGTCCCCGACATGCCTTCTCCATCCCGGTCCCCGACATGCCTTCTCCATCCCGGTCCCCGACAGGTCTTCTCCATCCCGGTCCCCGACAGGTCTTCTCCATCCCGGTCCCCGACAGGTCTTCTCCATCCCGGTCCCCGACAGGTCTTCTCCATCCCGGTCCCCGACAGGTCTTCTCCATCCCGGTCCCCGACAGGTCTTCTCCATCCCGGTCCCCGACAGGTCTTCTCCATCCCGGTCCCCGACAGGTCTTCTCCATCCCGGTCCCCGACAGGTCTTCTCCATCCCGGTCCCCGACAAGCCTTCTCCATCCCCGTCTATGACAAGCATTCCCCATCCCTGACGTGCCTTCTCCATCCCGGTCCCTGACGTGCCTTCTCCATCCCGGTCCCCGACGTGCCTTCGCCATCCCGACGTGACCGGTACCCTGTCTTCATTTCATTTTCATCCCCAGAGACCGTCCTCATCCCTGTCCCTGGTAACTGTTCTTCATCCTTGATCTCCCATCTCCATCCCTGTTCCTGGCAACTCCTTTTATTCCATCCCTGGCAATCTTTCTTCAACCTTAATGACCCCTCTCCATCCTTTCTTTGGCTACCCCTCTCCATTTCCATCCCTAATGACCCCTTTTCCTTGAGGCTCCTCTTCATTCCTGTCCCTAATGAGCCCTGTCCCTGACGATCCCTCATCATCCTGCCCATATGACCCCTTTCCATTCCTGTCCTTAGCAACCCATCTTCATCCTCATCTATGGCTCGCCTTCTCCATCCCTGACCCTGATGACCCCTCTCCATCCCCATACCTAGCGAGCCCTTTGCATCTCTGTCCCTGGTGAGCCCTCTCCATCCCCATCCCAGATGAGTGGTCTCTGTCCCTGTCAAGCCCTCTCCATTTCTGTCACTGGTGACCACTGTTCATCCCTATCCCTGTCCCTGGTAAGCCCTCTTAATCCTGTCCCTGGGGAGCCCCTCTCCATCCTTGTCCCTGATGATCCAACTCCATCCTGTCCCTTAGTCCCAGTCCATGGTGTCCCCTCTCCATTAATGTGCAAACCCTTTTAATCCCATCCATGGTGTCTCGATCCTTGTCCCTGATTACTCCTTTCCATGAAGAGGTGATGCCACCCTTCATCATCCCATCTGTGGTGACCCCTCTCAATCCTCGTCTCTGGCGACCCGCTCTCTGTTACTGTCCCTGGTGATCCCTCTCAATGCCACTCCTGACAACCTTCTCTCAATCATTGTCCCTGGAGACCCCTCTCTCCATCATTGTCCCTGTGACCCTTCCCCTCGGCTTTTTCTGTCTCCACACTGCTCTCACCTGCCCAGTTTCACATTTCTCCAGTAGAGTACTGCTGTAAAGATGCCCACATACCCCCCTCCCATCACAGAACATTGGGGTCACAGCTGGGGCCCCTGGACAACTCTTCACCCTCATAGTGCATTGCAGTCACAGCTGGCTCCTTCCCTTTATCTGAACCTCCTTTTTTGAGTGAAGAATAAACAGGTCATGTTTTCCAGGTCTCTGCTCACAACGTCAGGTCTGCCCCTACCTGGAAGTCTTGGAGCAATGAAGGGCTATACACTTATGCCGCATACACACGATCGGGATTTTGGTCGGAAAAAGATATGATGGCTTTTTCGACGGGATTCCGCTCAAGCTTGCCTTCCATACACACGGTCACACAAAAGTTCGCTGAACTTTGGACCGTCAAGAACGCGGTGACGTACAACACTACGACGAGCTGAGAAAATGAAGTTCAATGCTTCCGAGCATGCGTCGAATTGTTTCCGAGCACGCGTAGGAATTTTGCGCGTCGGAATTGCTACAGACGATCGCATTTTCGGATAGGAACTTTTTCCGACCGACAAATTGAGAACATGCTCTCAATCTTTTGCTGGCTGGAATTCGGCCAGCAAAAGTCAGATGGAGCATACACACGGTCGCATTTTCCGACCAAAAGCTCTCATCGGTCTTTTGCTGGCCGAATTTCCGATCGTGTGTACGCGGCATTAGACACCGACACTGATATAGATTTAAAGCAGAGCTGTTTCTCAACCAGCCAGATTCCTTGTTTCATGTTCACAAAAGAAAACCTAATTTCTGATGGCTTACAATGAAAATTACTCAATTTTCTGATGGGAGAGGACAATTCTGATTCTTCTGTACTTTTTTCATTACAGCCACACCCTGACTACGGTGGCACCTTCCTGGGACTTCCCACCTCGTGTCACAGTTCAGGTGGGAGATGAGCTGTGATAGAGACTTTTCCTGTCATTATCGAGTTATTGAGCCAACATCCAAAGCGCCGTCCAAGAGGGATTATCTAGTGGATGCAGCCAAGCAGCTTCATGTGGCGCAGGAGCGGGATGCTAATGAAGAGTATGAGGCTGCATTCAACCACTACAAGCATGGCGTGGAGCTCCTGCTCAGTGGGGTGACAGGTCAGTGTGGACACCTTAATAGACAAGAGTCCAATCTGCTGCAGCCATATTGTAAATGATAATCCAATGAGTGCCATTAATGTGACATTCTATAGTGGAGTAGTATGTCTTAGTTTTGTTCCTCTCTAAGCTGATTGGTTGTTTGCTACACTGTGTTGCACTGTCCTCTCTGATCAATCACCTCCCCCTCCATTACCCTCTCCTCCATCTTCTTCCCCGCTGCCTTCTCCTCTCTGCTCCATGTTCTTTCTTGTTGTCCTCTCCATAATCCTTCATCCTTTCCTCCATCCACCCCCCCACCCCCCATCTCCTCTTTTTCCAGTCTTCTTCCCTGTCTCATCCTTTCCTTTCTCCTTTATCTCCCCCCCCCCCACCCCCAATCCTTTCATTTATCCTCCATCTTCTTCCCTGCTGTGCTCTCCTTTATCCTCCCACCTTCTTCCCCGCTGTCCTCTCCTTTATCTTCTTCCCCATCTTCTTCTCTGTCCTCAGTCTTCTTCCCCTCCTCTCCTCCTAGCCTTAATTTTCTTCCACTGTGCTCTCCTCTAGCCTCCACCTTCTGCCCAGCTGTCCTTTCCTCTATCCTCCATCATCTCCCTGCTATCCTCTTCTCAATCCTCTATCTTCTTCTTTCCTGTCCCCTCCTCTATCCTCTGTCTTCTACTCCACTTTCTTTACCTCTATCCTCTCTTCCTCTGTTGCCCTCTCCTCCAACCTCCATCTTCTTCCCTTCATTCTCTCCTTGATCCTCCATCGTCTATCCTCTGTCTTCTTCCCTACTGTCCTTTTTGTGTATATTTATTTTCCCCCTGTTGTCCTCTCCTCTATTCCCTGTATTCTTCCTAGCTGCCCTCTCCTGTCTCCTCTGTCTTTTTCTTAGCTGTCCCCTCCTCTATCCTCCGCCTTTTTCTTAGCTGTCCTCTTCTCTATTCTCCGCCTTTTTCTTAGCTGTCCCCTCCTCTATCCTCCGCCTTTTTCTTAGCTGTCCTCTTCTCTATTCTCCGCCTTTTTCTTAGCTGTCCTCTCCTCTATCCTCCACCTTTTTCTTAGCTGTCCTCTCCTCTATCCTCCACCTTTTTCTTAGCTGTCCCCTCCTCTATCCTCCACCTTTTTCTTAGCTGTCCTCCTCTACTTTATCCTCTGTCTTTTTCCTAGCTGTCCTCTCCTGTCTCCTCTGTCTTTTTCCTAGCTGCCCTCTCCTGTCTCCTCCGTCTTTTTCTTAGCTGCCCTCTCCTGTCTCCTCCGTCTTTTTCCTAGCTGTCCTCTCCTGTCTCCTCCGTCTTTTTCTTAGCTGCCCTCTCCTGTCTCCTCCGTCTTTTTCCTAGCTGTCCTCTCCTGTCTCCTCCGTCTTTTTCTTAGCTGCCCTCTCCTGTCTCCTCTGTCTTTTTCCTAGCTTCCCTCTCCTCTATCCTCCGTTTTTTTTCTTAGCTGTCCTCTCCTCTATCCTCCACCTTTTTCCTAGCTGTCCTCTCCTCTATCCTCCACCTTTTTCCTAGCTGTCCTCTCCTCCATCCCTTTTCATCTTTCCTGCTATTCTCTCATCTATCCTCCATCTTTTTCCTAGCCGTCCTCCTACTCTGTCCTCTTTCATCTTCCCTACTGTTCTTTCCTTTTTATTCACCGTTTCTCAGTGCTGCCCTCCCCCGTTAAGCTGGCCATAGATTTCTCCATTCACACAAATTAATTTGGATGGAGGAATCTCCTTTCCCCGCAGGATTCCGTGCTGTCAGAATACACTGATCTGTAGCTGCAGCCCATTCGCTGAGCAAACAAAGTTTTCCATCTTGTCCATTCGTCAGAAGTCAATATAATGATCTACTTGAGTGGGGATGGCCACACAAGTGGAATATCAGCTGGTCCCTGCTGAACCAGCCGACATTCGATCCATCTATGGCTAGCCTAAAGCCCCATACACACTAATAGATTTACCAAAACCATACAATATGAGGTCAACCCTTAAGAGTTTCAATTTGTTTGCAAATAGGCAGGCCCTTGCACTACATGGTTTTGGTAAATCTGATAACAAAAATCTGCAGAAAATTGAATATTGTGTATGGGGTCTAACTCTATTTCTTCTCCCACAGTCCTCTCCACGTTTTTTTTTTCCCTCTATGCTCCATCTTAACTGGTATAATGTATGGTAGTGATCTTCACATTTTCATCTCTGCTCTGATTTGCCTCTGCCATCTCCTCTTACCAGTTCTTTGGCTTTTTCTTGCAGTGGACCCGAGTCGGGAGCGACGCGATGCAGTCAAACGGAAAATCTCACAGTACTTAAAGCGTGCTGAAGAAATTTTTAACTGTCACTTGCAGAGGCCTCTGGGAAGTGTGGGTGGAACAGCAGAGGTCAGTCCTGAGATCTGTATGGCTGAGGAAGGGGGCACGTGATGTGTGTGTGTGTGTTAAAGACACATTTGGGTTTCTTTGCTCTTTTGTTAAAGAGCATTCTGTGTGATGTATTGTGTGGATGTGACTTCTCTATGGAAACATACCTACACTCAGCCAGCTACATTATTAGGTTCACCTTTCTTGTACTTGTACTGGCTGCAAACAGTCACCCCTCTGGTACTTTTATGGGTTGTGTCATCAGTAGCGCTCAGGTCTGCTGTGGCATTCAGATAGGCACACTATTACCAAAAGTATTGGGACACCTGCCTTTACATGCACATGAACTTTAATGGCATCCCAGTCTTAGTCCGTAGGGTTCAATATTGCGTTGGCCCACCCTTTGCAGCTATAACAGCTTCAGCTCTTCTGGGAAGGCCGTCTACAAGGTTTAGGAGTGTGTCTATGGGAATGTTTGACCATTCTTCCAGAAGCACATTTGTGAGGTCAGGCGCTGATGTTGAATAGAAGGCCTGGCTCACAGTCTCCGCTTTTATTCAGTTGAGGCCGGACTCTGCAGGCCAGTCACGTTCCTCCACCCCAAACTCGCTCATCTATGTCTTTATGGACCTTGCTTTATGCACTGGTGCTCAGTCATCTTGGAACAGGAAGGGGCCATCCCCAAACTGTTCCCACAAAGTTGGGAGCATGAAATTGTCAAAAATGTCTTGGTATGCTGCCACCTTAAGAGTTCCCTTCACTGGAACTAAGGGGCCAAGCCCAACCCCTGAAAAACAACCCTATACCATAATCCCCCCTCCACCAAATGATTTGGACCAGTGCACAAAGCAGGGTCCATAAACACATGGGTGAGCGAACTTAACTAGCCTGCACAGAGTCCTGACCTCAACCCGATAGAACACCTTTGGGGTGAATTCGAGCAGAGACTGCGAGCCAGGCCTTCTCCTCCAACATCAGTGCCTGACCTCACAAATGTGCTTCTGGAAGAATGGTCAAACATTCCCATAGATGGACTCCTAAACCTTATAGACAGCCTTCCCAGAAATGTTGGAGCTGTTATAGCTACAAAGAGTGGGCCAACTCAATATGAAACCCTATAGACTAAGACTGGGATGGCATTAAATTTCATATGCGCGTAAAGGCAGGCGTCCCAATACCTTTGACAATATAGCGTTTGTTCAGTATATAAGCTCTAATATGTGCCTAGAAAGCTTTCCCCATTTTCCACTGCCTCCAGCCTGAACTGACCCTGGACAGGATGGATCCATGGATTTTTCTTATGTGGCCAAATTTTGACCCTCCACTGTAAAATGGCGGTTCCTCCGACCACCAATATTCTTCTAATCCTCAGTCTCCCAGTCCTGGTGATCTGGTATTCCCTGTGGCCTCATTTTCTTGGAGGAACCCCAGCTGGTCTTCTGCTGTAGTCTGTCCTTTTCATGACTCCCCATAGTGGACGTTCGACCTTCTGCCCATCATTGCTGTAAATAGTCATTATTGGAGCTGCTGTAGCATCTGTCCGAACGTTCTCTTTTGACCTCCCCCATTAACAAGGGTTTCCCCACAAATCTGCCACTCAGTTGATGGTCAGCAGATGTGCATTCTGCATGCCTGGAACCTAAAACCACTCTACAGACGCCTAGATAATGATAACAATGACTTAAAGAGGAACTTCAGTCCTGTCTTTAGTGGCTCTGTTGATGTTCCTTAAAAAAAAAAGTGCCCAAAGTTTGTACGAAGGCACAGACCCCAGCCATCCATATTCCTGCCAGTTACTGAACCTCCCTTCAGCAGAAAGATTAGGGTCTCTGGCCTGATAGAATGAAGGCCCATGTGTGACTTACCAATTCTATTCCTATTTTAGGGTTACAGCAGTTTGAGATTTCGACCAATCAGAGTCCTGAGTGCGGCTGTGGAAAATTTAAAGCGTTGCCAAGTGTTGCAGATTATTGACAAGGTAACCAAAATTGTGTTCCAGTGTATGATTGGGCATGTCATTTTGTGGGGTGGGGCCTTACGATACCACATTGGCTGCAAAAGAGTTATACTCTACTGTGAAGTGAATTAGGAAACTCACATCTTTTTCGCTCTCTATTCCCCCTCTTTTACCCCACTCCATCTATTCTGCCCCCCTTGCCTACCCCCTCGCTTCTGTGACCCTTACTCTCTCTATTCTGCACCTCCTCTCTATCCTGCCCCCTCTTTGCTGCTCTTTCTCTAATTGGCCTCTCTCTTTATCCCACCTCCTCCATTCTGCCCTTACACGTTATTGCACCCCCTCTATTCTGTAACTCTTTTTCACATCCCTCTGTTCTGCCCTTCCTTCCTTCTGCATGTCCTCTTAACTTGCCCCCTCTATCCTGCTCCTCTCCCTTATCTGTTCCTCGCTTTATCCTACCCTGTGTATTTTGCTCCTCCACTATTTCTGCTCCCACCTGGATTTAGGTGCAGTTGGTTCGTGATCCATCCACAGGAGCAACATTTATCCTAAAGGTAAAAGTGTTCCCCCTTCGCTACACTGATTGCTGATTTTTCTGAATTGATATATAAAACTTTGGAAAGATAATATATATTAGTGTGGAGCTATGCTGGGGTTATTGATCTATAGATTCCTGGAAGGAGAATATAGATTAGTGAGGAGCAGAACTGAGGATATTGATATTGAGGAGCCTTGCAAAGATAATATGTATTGGTAAGAAGCAAGGCGGAGGTTATCAATATATAGAATCCAGCGGCGGCTGGTGCCCCCATTTTTTTGGGGGGCGCAAACAAAGCCCCAACCAACCCCATACCCCCCCCCCCCCCGGTCACTCCCCCGCAATAGGGCCTACAGATAGATAGATAGACACTGGGTGGGAGAGAGAGAGACAGACAGATATTGGGTGGGAGGGGGAGCATGAGAGAGATGGTTAGATAGATAGAAAGATAGATAACTGGTGAGATAGATAGATAGATAGATACATACATACATACAGGGTGAGATAGATAGATAGATAGATAGATAGATAGATAGATACATACTGGGTGAGATAGATAGATAGACACTGGGTGGGAGGGGGAGATAGATAGACAGTTGATGATGAGGACTTGCATATCTCTGTTAATGAGGCTCTGTCCTGAGCAGGCTGCAATCCGTGGCTAGTGACAGCTGCCCTGACACCTCCTCTGCCTCCTTCCTTCCATACACTGGCTGGCTGGGAAGGATGTCTTATCTTGGTGTGACTGTGTAGTCACATGGCAGTAGAGGAGTCCACTCCTCATGCTTCCTCTGCTCGGGCGCACTGGGAGATAATAGCAGAAGTGACATCATAACTCGAATGTCACTCAAAGCACCCGGCCATAGTAATGCATATAATATGCATAGTAATGCGGAAGCTATTCGGCGCGATGGATCGCGCCACAAGGCGGGTTAAAAGCCCGCAAATGAAGCGCTGCGTTTTGCAATCTCGTGATTGCATAGACGTGGCGCTTCCCATAGTGCACTGTGTACCGCGCCCGAACACAGTGCACTTATGGACCTTTTTTTCTATTTTTTTTTTTTTTTTAATGGCCAGTTTAAAAAAAAAATAATTATTTTTTGTGACAGTCCGGAGGGGGGGGGGGGGGGGGGGGGCGGCGCCCGTGCACCCCCTATGGACGGGCCGCCACTGATAGAATCCTGGTGGGAGGTAAATATGTATTAGTGAGAACCGAGGCTGAGATGGTTGAAACATAGATTCCTGGAGGGAGAATATGGATAAGTGAGGAGCAAGACTGAGGATCTTGATATATAAAACTTTGGAAAGATAATATGTGTTAGTGAGGAGCGAGGCCGACGTTATTGATCTATAGAGTCCTGGAGGGGATATCATGTTGTAGTGATGAGCAATGCTGAGTATACTAATATATATACAGTCTTGGAGGAATAATATACACTCACTGGCCACTTTATTAGTTACACCTGTTCAACTGCTTGGTAACACAAATTGCTGATCAGCCTATCACATAGCAGCAACTCAATGAATTTAGGCATTTAGACGTGGTCAAGACCAGTGGTTCTCAACCCTGTCCTCAAGTACCCCCAACAGCTCATGTTTGCAGGTTTTCCTTTATCTTGCACAGGTGCTTTAAATCAGAGTCAATGACTTGGTAATTTGGACAGCTATTTTATCTAAGAGAAATTTTATCTAAGAGAAATTGCTTGAGGACAGAGTTGAGAACCACTGGTCAAGAAGACGACTTGCTAAAGTTCAAACCGAGCATCAGAAAGGGGAAGAAAGGGAATTTAAGTGACTTTGAACGTGGCATGGTTGTTGGTGTCCGACTGGCTGGTCTGAGTATTACAGAAACTGCTGATCTACTGGGATTTTCACACACAACCATCTCTCAGGTTTACAGAGAATGGCCTGAAAAAGAGAAAATATCCAGTGAGCGGCAGTTGTGTGGAGGAAAATGCCTTGTTGAGGTCAGAGGAGAATGGGCAGACTGGTTACAGATGATAGAAAGGCAACAGTAACTCAAATAACCACTCATTACATCCAAGGTATGCAGAATACCATCTCTGAACACACAACACATCCAACCTTGAAGCAGATGGGCTACAGCAGCAGAAGATCACACCGGGGGCCACTCCTGTCAGCTAAGAACAGGAAACTGAGGCTACAATTCGCACAGGCTCACCAAAATTGGACAATAGAAGATTGGAAAAACGTTGCCTGATCTGATGAGTCTCGATTTCAGCTGCGACAATCAGATGGTCGGGTCAGAATTTGGTGTAAACGACATGAAAGCATGGATACAAGCACAGTTCAGGCTGGTGGGTGTGTAATGGTGGGGGGGATATTTTCTTGGCGCACTTTGCCCCTCTTAATTGAGCATGGTTTAAACCCCATGACCTACCTGAGTATTGTTGCTGACCATGTCCATCCCTTTATGACTACAGTGTCCCCATCTTCTGATGGCTCCTTCCAGCAGGATAATACACCATGTCACAAAGCTCCAATCATCTCACCACTGGACAATGAGGTCCCTGTACTCCAATGGCCTCCACACTCACCACATCTCATACAATAGAGCACCTTTGGGATGTGGTGGATTCCCATCATGGATGTGTGCCGACAAATCTGCAGCAACTGTGTGATGTTATCATGTCACTATGGAGCAAAATCTCTGAGGAACGTTTCCAACCCCTTGTTGAATCTATGCCATGATGAATGAAGGCAAAAGGGGGTCCAACCCGGTACTAGCAAGAAGGTGGACCTAAAAAAAGTGTCCGGTGAGTGTATATTGCATAGCTCCCGACAAATCTGCAGCAACTGCGTGATGCCACCATGTCATCTCTTGTTGTGTCTATGCCACAAGGCAGTTCTGAAGGCAACACCAAAGTGTACCTAATAAAGTGGCCGGTGAGTGTATATTAGTGGGAAGCGTGGTCCAAGTTGATGATGTAGAGAGCCCTGGAGGGCGCTGAGCCCACAGAAAGTATTAGGGAAGGGGGTTCAGGTTGGGAAGAGATGCAGCATTAGAATATCTGCTGATTGGGACGTTTTCTGTGCTGGATTGGGAACCAAACACAACGTTGTTGAATTTTTTTACAGCCAAGTTTTGCACTTTAACTTATTTAGTGGCTCCATAGAGAAGGCCTGTCCTGGCAATATGTGATTATTCTAAATGTCGCAGAAGCCTCTCTGATATGAAAATACCGATCAGCTGTTGCATCGCTGATGTAATAAGATAAGACGTAATCTTTAAAACACTAGCAGGATCTGATGAGACTCGTGACAATGGCACAGACCGAGGAGTAAAGCAAGGCCATCAATTAGGAGAGATGACGTGGGGGTGTGGGCGGATGAGCGACGGGGGACACCAATCAATAGAGATGATGGGGAAGTGTGGGTGGGCGAGAGGATGATGTTCTGCAGTGAGTAAGAATGGAAGATGAGAATGGGAAGAGTCAAATGTCTGTATTGTGGAGGAGGAGAATGAAGATCGGAAAGATCTATTCAGGCAGAGACATTGTAGAACACATAAAGATCCATAGATTGAGGTAGACTGAGGTAGGTGGGTGCGGGGAGAGGATGGAGGAGGAGAAGAGTGTAGAGAACGTTTAAGTGAAGAAGAGGGAGTGGTAAGAAAATGACACAAGATGAGGTCTCCGTAGATTGAATCATCTGGTTGGAGAAGGGAGGATGAAGGAGAACGGAGACAACCCGGGGGGGGGGGGGGCCCTTCCTAGGCTGCAGTGATCAGAATTTCCTGTAAATTTTGGGAATGAGATAACAGACTATTATTGGCTGTTGTAAAATATGGGGACAGAAGAGCGGTAGGGCACATTAGGCGCAGTTGGGCATTTTTTTTCAACTGCTCCTGAACTCTCCTCTATGTTATCTTACCAGTACATGTACACAGGGTCGTTTTATAGTCGTTTCTAGGCAGTTGAGTTTAGAGGACTTTTTTGGAAAGCCAAAAAATGAGTTCAGACGCTGAGTTTAGAGGCATTTCAAGCGCCAATCGCTTCTAAACGCGGTAACTCACGTTTAGTTTACAGGCGTTTTTCATTTTTGGCTATTTAAAAAAAAAAAAAAAAAATATATATATATATATATATATATATATATATATATATATATACACCCACATTTAAAACCTCTGTTTTGCCGCGTTTGCGTTTAGAAGCGTTTGGAAAAAAAATAAATGTATATATAAACGCTTCTAAACACAAACGCGGCATGTAAACGCGGCAAAACAGACGTTTTAACCACTTCAATACAGGGCATTTTCACCCCCTTCCGTCCCAGACCAATTTTTAGTTTTCAGCGCCGTCGCACTTTAAACGACAATTGCGCGGTCGTGCGACGTTGTACCCAAACAAGACTGACGTCCTTTTTTTTTCCCCCACAAATGGAGCTTTCTTTTGGTGGTATTTGATCACCTCTGCGGTTTTTATTTTTTGCGCTATAAACAAAAGAAGAGCATCAATTTTGAAAAAAACACAATATTTTTTTACTTTTTGCTATAATAAATATCCCAATTTAAAAAAAATAAATACATTTTTTTTCCTCAGTTTAGGCCGATACGTATTCTTCTACATATTTTTGGTAAAAAAAAATTGCAATAAGCGTATATTGATTGGTTTGCGCAAAAGTTATAGCATCTACAAAATACGGGATAGATTTATGGCATTTTTAAAAAAATTTTTTTTACTACTAATGGCGGCGATCTGCGATATTTTTTATTTATTTTTTTTATTTTTTTTTTTTTTATTTCGTGACTACCACATTATGGTGGACACATCGGACACTTTTGACACATTTTTGGGACCATTCACTTTTATACAGCGATCAGTGCTATAAAATTGCACTGATTACTGCGTAAATGTGACAGGCAGGGAAGTGGTTAACCACTAGGGGGAGACGAGGGGTTAAATGTGTTTCCTAGGGGAGTGTCTCTAACTGTAGGGGGAGGGGATTCACAAGGGGAGGAGACCGATTACACACACGGATCCACGGTCCTGCTTGGTTAACGGGCAATCGCGGGTGCCCGGTGGACATAGCGGCCGCCGGGAACACGCACCACGCGGCAGGCACGCGCCCCCTAGATGGCCAGGAAGCCCAGGTCGTCATATGACGCCCGCCCTGGATGGGAGATCCCATCTGCGGAGGTCATTTGACATTGGGCGGGTATTGAAGTGGTTAAACATGGGTTACTATCTGTTACTATCTGTCAAGTTAAAATAGTTCAGGAGAGGTTGTAAAAACGTCCTGTATACATTAAGCCTTAGGGTTTATATTCTGGGTCCCCGAAGATGAAGCGATTGGCTCCTTTCATTATCTGTGAGATGACCATGATTTTTTTTTTTTTCTCCCCTACAAATCATGTTTAAAAACCCAGAAGACAAAAACAAAGAAGCTGCGCTCTATGGGTGAAGCATAAAAACTTGCAGAACTTTAGCCAAGTAAAAAGTTCTGCAAGCTTTTATGCTTCACCCATAGAGCGCTGCTTCTTTGTTTTTGTTTTTTGTTATCCATTTTTCCAGTGGTTTGGTGGCTGCACTAGGTCTTGGCTCCTTTTATACCTTCCAGAATTCGTATACCCACGTATGAACTGTCAGCCATATAGCGCTCAAGGAACTCTGTTTTTTGTTTAATAACCCGGAAGGCCTGGAATGAGTATGAGTGTTGTGTATGTCCCCAAGCCGCAGCCATCTCAAAGTTTCCATGATGTTGTTTTGGGTGTTTGCATTGCCTGACGTTCCCCACAGGTTCTGTAGGGTTATCTGTTCCTGATGACGATTCTTTCTTCCTGTCCTCGTAGTCTCTGATGAAGTCTGGCCGTAGCGGTAATGGAACAGTAACAATTATTCCGCAGGGTGTTCCCTTCATGGTTCCGCTGCAGCGATTCTATGTCAGTGATGACTCCGTGTACCTTCAGTTGCAGCATGTTAAAGGTCAGTCATGTGACAGTTGCTGATCCCAGCATGCTTTGCTTCCCCCCCCCCCCTCCAACCATCTGCTTTCCTTCCTTGCAGGTGGCCGGCTCTGGGACCATCTCAGGAAATTACGAGCACAAGAAACAAACGGCAGACAAGTCCCGCAGGTATCGGTCTGTAGGGCTGATCAGGGCATCAGCCAAGCACAGCATGAGCTAAGTGTGTCTCTGGACAATGCTTCTCCAGCAGTGGGCGTCCTGGATTCACAGGTCCGATTGTGGGCGGCACAGCTGGTGTTGGCGCTGGATACTCTTCACCAGGAGGGGGTGCTGTGTCAGGATTTGAATCCTCGCAACCTGCTTATGGGGGAGAAAGGTGAGATCTTCCCTGTAACACCCCAGTGATCTACAGAGTGCCTGCAAAACAGAACACAGCACTGACAATCTAATCGCCTTTATTAGAAGTAGCCAAAAATCACCATCTCAGTCCTTAGCTGTGCTCTGTTTTTTTAGCAGTTGTAAAGCTTCACTCTACTCCTCTGACATAAGATGACAATGTAAGTTTAAATTGACAATATAAATTTGTCCCTCAGGTGAGGTATGCTTGACATACTTTGGCCAGTGGCGAGAGGTTGACCATGTCTGTTGTCCGGAGGCAGTGGAGAATCTGTATGTGGCACCAGGTGAGACACAAAGTCCTTTTCAATCTTCTGACTATTTTAGCTTCCCAGTCGTCCCTCTGATTCCTTCACTTGCCAGCACTGATCCTATCACCTTCCCAGCAACCTCATTCCCTTCCTGGTCGGCGCCTGGCCTATTACCTTCCCAGCAATCCCTTGGATCCCCTCCCTGGTCAGCGCCTGGCCTATTACCTTCCCAGCAATCCCTTGGAATCCCTCCCTGGCTGGCGCCTACCGTGTTACCTTCCCAGCAATCCCTTGGATCCCCTCCCTGGTCAGCGCCTGGCCTATTACCTTCCCAGCAATCCCTTGGAATCCCTCCCTGGCTGGCGCCTACCCTGTTACCATCCCTTGGATCCCCTCCCTGGTCCGCACCTGGCCTGTTACCTTCCCAGCAATCCCTTGGATCCCCTCCCTGGTCCGCACCTGGCCTGTTACCTTCCCAGCAATCCCTTGGATCCCCTCCCTGGTCGAAACCTGGCCTGTTACCTTCCCAGCAATCCCTTGGATTCCCTCCCTGGTCGGTACCTTGCCTGTTACCTTCCCAGCAATCCCTTGGATCCCCTCCCTGGTCGGTACCTGGCCTGTTACCTTCCCAGCAATCCCTTGGATCCCCTCCCTGGTCGGTACCTGGCCTGTTACCTTCCCAGCAATCCCTTGGATCCCCTCCCTGGTCGAAACCTGGCCTATTACCTTCCCAGCAATCCCCTCCCTGGCCGGCGCCTACCCTGTTACCTTCCCAGAAATCCCTTGGATTCCCTCCCTGGTCAGTACCTGGCCTGTTGTCTTCCCAGCAATCCCTTGGATCCCCTCCCTGGTCAGTACCTGGCCTGTTGTCTTCCCAGCAATCCCTTGGATCCCCTCCCTGGCCGGCGCCTACCCTGTTACCTTCCCAGAAATCCCTTGGATTCCCTCCCTGGTCAGTACCTGGCCTGTTGTCTTCCCAGCAATCCCTTGGATCCCCTCCCTGGTCGGCGCCTACCCTGTTACCTTCCCAGAAATCCCTTGGATTCCCTCCCTGGTAAGTACCTGGCCTGTTACCTTCCCAGCAATCCCTCCCTGGACAGCACTTGTCTTGTTACCTTTCATTATAAATCTATTCATTGCTTTTTTCATGTAGAGAAAAGATAAAGGGAGGAAAAAAAAAAATTAAAAATGTTTTTCTCTTTATATTCCTGCTGCTGTTCACTGACCTGTCCGCAGAGGTCCAAGGGGTGGGGCCAGTGAGCGAAGCCTGTGATTGGTGGAGCCTAGGAGTTCTACTCTATGAGATACTGTGTGGTCAGGTGAGTAAGTGATGAGTATGTGTGGCCTGGCATTGTTGCGGGTGCCCAGCATGCCGTTTTTTTGCCCAATAGTTAATGTCTCCCCCCTGGGGTGGGTGCCCTGCCTGCTGTGTCTCGCCCCTGGGGTGGGTGCCCTGCCTGCTGTGTCTTTCCCTCTGGTGGATGTCTCGCCCTTTGTGAGTGTTCGCCTGTTCTCTTGCTCTGGGATGGATGACTGCATGCTGTGTTTTGCCCTTTAGAGGGAGCCCTGCTTGTTGTCTATCACCCTGGAGTGGAAGCCCTGCCTGTTGTGTCTCGCCCTGTGGTGGGTGTCTGACTTGCTGTATCTCTGCAGTCTCTTTGCAGGAACCTGAATTCGGGACTCAGTGCTCACATGGCAATCCCCTACCCAGAATTCCTCAGTGCAGATGCCATTTCTCTGTTGAGGGAGGTAAGTTTATGGGGTGTATTCCCATCATTATGTTTATTACCATTTCTAATTAGGCTGATCTTTCTTGGGCACCACATTCCACTCTGTATGTTTAATATTTCCCAGTAGGGCCCCTTTCACACTTGTGCGACTTGGAACTGCAAAGTCGCATGACAGGTCAAACCCCATGATTTCCAGTTGGTACTATTCATATCTGTGTGACTTCTTCAAGGTAGTCCCTGCACTACTTTGGTCCGACTTTGATGCGACTTGAGGTCCATAAACCTCAAGATTACACGGGCATTGCTTCAAGTCATGGCAAAATCGCTCGACTTTTAGATCGCACAAGTGGAAAAGGGGCCTATTTTTTTCATAAATAGCTACTGAGATTTCACTCTTTTCATGGGACCACAGCAGTTCTCATATACAGCTGGTTTCGCTGAATGCTGACATAAGAATCTGAGAATTAACGGAGTAATAAAATGGAGTCGCATACAGAGAGAATAGGCAGGAAAGGATCTGATACTGATTAAGAAATCTGAGATCCCCTTTTGAGTCTGTTATATTTCCTATCAAATACAATTATTTCAAAATTTCTGTTTTTGTCGAGTATTCACATATCTCCGGAGAGTATTCACAGCACTTCACTTTTTCCACATTTTGTTATGTTACAGCCTTATTCCAAAATGGATTAAATTCATGATTTTCCTCAGAATTCTACAATCTATACCCTCTAATGATAACGTGAAAGAAGTTTGTTTGAAATCTTTGAAAATTTATTAAAAATAAAAAAGGGAAAAAAAAAATCCCATGTACATAAGTATTCACAGCCTTTGCTCAATACTCTGTTGAAGCGCCTTTGGTAACAATTTACAGCCTAAAGACTTTTTAAGTATGATGCTACAAGCTTGGCACACTTATTTTTGGGCAGTTTCTCCCATTCTTTTTTGCAGGACCTCTCAAGCTCCATCAGGTTGGATGGGGAGCGTCTGTGCACAGCCATTTTCAGATCTCTCCAGAGATGTTCAAACAGGTTCAAGTCTGGGCCACTCAAGGACATTCACAGAGTTGTCCCTTAGCCACTCTTTTGTTATCTTGGCTGTGTGCTTCGGGTCGTTGTCCTGTTGGAAGATGAACCTTCACCCCCAGTCTGAAGTTCAGAGCGCTCTGGAGCAGGTTTTCATCAAGGATGTCTCTGTACATTGCTGCATTCATCATTCCCTCGATCCTGACTAGTCTCCCAGTTCCTGTTGATGCTGTTTGCATCCCCAAAGCATGATGCTGCCACCACCATGCTTCACTGTAGGGATGGTATTGGCCAGTTGATGAGCGGTGCCTGGTTTCCTCCCGACATGACACTTGCCATTCAGGCCAAAGAGTTCAATCTTTCTTTCATCAGACCAGAGAATTTTGTTTCTCATGGTCTGAGAGTCCTTCAGGTGCCTTTTGGCAAACTCCAGGCGGGCTGTCATGTGCCTTTTACTGAGGAGTGGCTTTTGTCTGGCAATTCTACCATACAGGCCTGATTGGTGGAGTGCTGCAGAGATTGTTGTTCCTCTGGACGGTTCTCCTCTCTCCACAGAGAAACACTGGAGCTCTGTCAGAGTGACCATCGGGCTCTTGGTCACCACCCTGACTAAGGTCCTTCTCCCCCGATCGCTCAGTCTGACCGGGCGACCCCTCTAGGGAGAGTCCTGATGGTTCCAAACGTCTTCATTTATGAATGATGGAGGCCACTGTGCTCATTGGGACCTTCAATGCAGTAGACATTTTTCTGTACCCTTCCCCAGATCTGTGCCTCCATACAATCCTGTCTCGGAGGTCTACAGACAATTCCTTGGACTTCATGGCTTAGTTTATGTTCTGACATGCACTTTGTCTGACATGTCCAACTGAATTTACCACAGGTGGACTCCAGTCAAGTTGTAAAAATATCTCAAGGATGATCCGTGGAAACCGGATGCACTTGAGCTAAATTTTGAGTGTCTCGGTAAAGAATACTTATGTACCTTGGATTTTTTTATTTTTAATAAATTTACAAAGATTTCAAACAAACTACTTTCACATTGTCATTATGGGGTATTGTTTGCAGAATGTTGAGGAAAATAATGAATTTAATCCATTTTGGAATAAGGCTGTAACATAAATTGTGGAAAAAGTGAAGCACCGTGAATACTTTCTGAATGCACTGTACATAGGATGGCAGGAATACATGCTGTCAGGTGGGAAGTCTGTCTGAGGGGAAAGTTCTTACAACCTTCAGAGGTCATCTGAGCAGAATTATAGTGAAGTCTAACTTACAGAACTAGGACTTTGGAATTTTGTCAATTATAGGTGGCGTTCTATGTCATTGTCAGCGTTTGTGTGACAATAATGGTGCTGTGTTATGTAGTGGGTGTCGGGATGGTGAAGGGGGTTGGAGAGGCTCCTTGTATGACCACCAGCAGCCATTCTAATTGCTGATGTTTTTTTGTTTTTTTTTGTTGCCCCTTGTCCAAGATTTCATATGAATTGGCATGTCTGTAGAATTCAACATATTGTATAATCACAACACCTCTATCCTACAGCTTCTGCATTACGAACCAGAGAAGCGGCTCGGCTTCGGCCCAGGTGGTGCACAGAAGATAAAATCCCACCCTTTCTTCAGCGTCATCCAGTGGCACAAGCTGGTGTGAGCAGCCACAGGAAGCAGCCAATATCGGGATGCATGCCACTTTGATGTCATGTAAAGGCCACAAAAGTTCCCATCACTGTGATGTTACATGTTCACATGAACAATAAATGATCGCACTCTGCTTCTGTCTGTGTTTTTATCCGCATCCGGTGCTCAGTGAGAAACTTATCCTGCCAGATCAGAAGGGGGGGTGGCTAAGAACATTCGCTCAGCTCCATATCAGTCTTACACCATCCATAATAGAGTCCACAGCAACCAATCAGCTACTCCGTTTCATCTTGTCTGTGTAGCGCATGAAGAAGAAAGGAGTAATCTGGTTGCTGTTGGATAGGTGAAAAAGAGGGTGAGGCCCCTTGGATATGTCTCCCATCACCCCTGTCAGGTTAGAAATATGGGGGCTGACATTTTCTATTTGTTTTAAAGCTGATTGTTTGAGATGTGAGTGGATGTGTGTTGGACGTGCTCCGGCTCCTCCATTCTCTTGATAACTCTGATCTACCTCCCTGAGATTTACACTCGGTGGTAACTGATTTGCCTCCCTGAAACCTTCCCCTACTTGGGCAGACTCCTTGTTCTTAGAAGTGCAGCATGCTGGTTGTTCACTAGTGTTAGAGGATAACTCGATTGGATTGTACCTGATAACCCAGTGATTTTCAGCCTTCTTTCTCCGGTTGCCTGCTGAATATTATCTCCTTTCCCCTTCTGCACACGGGTGCTCCCTGGCTGGGGATAGGCTAGTTCCGGCTGGAGTCGGTGATGCTCGGAATCGCTTCGGTGAGCCTCGGGAGACATCGGAGAGGCCCAAAGTTTGATGCTACCATTTCCCTTACAACTCGGCAGTGTCGAGAGCTGTGACCGGTAAAGATCGGCAGGGTCCGCAGAAACTTGGATTGGAAAGACTGGTAACTTTATAGTATAAACATGAGGCGAGCAGAGCTGTAAACCAGCAGAATTTTAAAGCGGAGTTCCAGACGAAATATGACTTTTAAGATAAAAAATATCCCTAGAATACTTATGCCCCATGCAATGTAACAAAGGTATGCTGTAAACTACGCCCAGTTTTTCATCTGTGCAGCATTGTCTTCTATCTTTGTGAAGTTTCTGCACAGCGCGGCCATCTCCAGTGTAGACATCTGGCTACCCAGCATGCACCTGCCGATCTCGCACATGTGCAATTTTGGTCAGCTTGGCATGGCTGTGCCATGCCAAGCTGACAAAGATTTTCCATATGCGCCAATGTTAAATGTTACTGGAGCCGTGCAATGCCAAGCTGGCCAAGAATTTCCATGGATGCCAGTGTTAAGAAAAAAAAAAAATATATATATATATATATAAAATGTTTGGGGGTTCTAAGTAATTTTCTAGCAAAAAAAACCTGTTTTTAACTTGTAAACACCAAATCTCAGAAAGAGGCTCGGTCCTTAAGTGGTTAAAGAAATAGATAAATAAGAAAAACGCGAACAAAATTACATTTATATAAACTTTAAAAAAAAATGTCCAAAAGGGACAGGAGAGGGCGGAGGAAAGGAAAAAAGGAGAGCGTGAGGGAAGGAAAGGAGGGGGAAAAAGAGAGGAAAACCATTTTTGCTTTTTTTTTAAATTTTCTTAAATATGACGAGGGGAAGAGAGGGACAGGGGGCATCTAATGCCATACCTTCCATGCAAGATCCTAGTGGACTCGCTCAGCAAATGCAAGGCGGTAAATCCGTAAAAGAGAAGGTCAAAGAATATGCAGCAGCTAAACTTACAAAATTTGCAACGTCATCCAAAGATAATGAAAACAAAGTTTCTCAGCATGTTCCCAGTGAAGAACTGGAAGAATCTTGCACTGGAGCAGATACATTTAATCTACATACAGACTCAGAACAAAGGAAAGATGAAGTGGAAGCAATGGATAAGAATGCAGGACAACATACCGATAAACAGATTAATGCATTAACATCACCATCAACACCACTAGAGCCTACCCTACTAGATGTGCTAAAAGCAGTGCAACAACGTCAAAGTTCTTTATGTAACTTGACTAGGTGCAAGGTGTTAAAGAGGAATTTATCTTTCTTCGCCAAGATGTACAGAATATACGGGAACGAACATCTGCCCTGGAAGGCCGTGTTAAAGAGCTAGAGGACACTTCCCAGTTACTGGGTACAGCAGTCAAAGAGGTAATGAAAAAATCTGATACCAACGCTTGTAAATTAGAAGATCTGGAAAACCGCCTTCGACTTAATAGTATCAGGCTGGTGGGCTTTCCAGAGCATGCTGAAGGAACTAACCCTGTTGAGTTCACGGAAACATGGCTGTGGGAGACTATTAGGAAAGATCACCTCTCTGACTTTCTCGGTTGAAAGAGCACACCAAATACCCACCAGACCTTTACCATCTGGAACCCCCCTGCGGGCGTTTTTAGTGTGACTACTTAGGCTCGGTACACACATGAGCCGCATGCGGCTCACAGCAGGGGTCCGGTGCGGCCTCGTTCGAATTTTGGGCTGAATTCGGACCTGAAACGGTCCAAAACACACACAGCGTTCTTGTGCAAAATGCACCGGACCCGCTGCAGAGATATGTGAACCGGCGCCATAGAGAGCCGGACAAAATCTCCTGTTTTTGCGAGTTGGATGTGGAGATATCGCATCCAATTCGCAATGGTGTGAACCCAGCCTAAATCAAAGTGATTGAAACTTTATTGTTCGAAGAGTTAGATCATTAAAGGAATTCTTTCCACTAGGACTAAAGTTATGTTTTTCCCTGATTTTTTTTTTTTTCCCTCAGAAGTACAAATACAGCTCTTTAAATTTCAGGATGTGAAAAAAAAAAAGACTGCAAGATATTGCAATTGTAATACTCAATGCCATACCCTACTAAACTCAGAGTGGTGGCAAATAAAGCATCTCACTTTTTTTATACACCACATACCGCCACTGAATAGCTAGACAGGCATTACAATAGAACGAGAATATAATGGGGGGTTAGGGTGAGGGAACATGGAAATAGAGTACAGGAAAATTTAAAGGAGATGCGTTTGTTCTTCCTCCACCCCCCCCCCCTTTTTTTTTCTTCTTCTTCTTCTCTCCTCCTTTATCCATGTATATAATTGGGAGCTAGATGGATACAATTTTTGCCAGGGGCGAGTGTCCAGTATATTGTAGAATGGACTTTCTTTATTTTTTTTCCTGCTGGAAATGTGTTTTGTATTTTTTGTTTTTATTTTCACAAAACCCTTCATGTAGAGGTTACTGAGGGGGTTGTGAATTTTTAAAGGAGTATATGAGTTTTGTGCTAGTTCTTGATTATTATTTTATTTTTTTATTTTTGTTGGATTTTTTTTTCTTTTTCTTTTTTTAGCTTTGATAAACAACTGTACTAGATAATTAGAATGGATATACAAACCTCTCTTTCACAAAGAATTTTAAGGGACAGCCTGGCTATAGTACTGAGATGGGTATTACCCATAGGTGAGACCCTTTTCAATAGCATGCCCTTTAATTATAAGAGCTATCTGATTCAATATAGGCCTAATGGGGATCAACTTTATATTTTAGGAAGATTTGAGGGTTGGTGTTCTAAATGATTGCAATATGTCAGCTTTAATGCAAGTTTTGCTATTTTGGAATATTAGGGGTTTTAGCGACCCAGTGAAGAGACAAGCAATGTTTACTACATTGAAACAGTTTTCTCTGTCTATTATCTGCTAGCAGGAGACTCATCTAAATACACACAAGTTAAATTATTTGAAGCAAGGACAATATAGTAGGCAATATCATTCTACTTATACTACATACTCTAGAGGTGTTTCCATAGCAAATGATATTGACTTTTTCTGCAGGCAGGTACAAACTGACATTAGAGGTCGCTATATCTTCCTATATTGTACAATGTATGGACAATCTTACAGAAGATAGTACAACATAGATCACGTATACATTGCGTGTTAAAATATAATCCTGAGCGAAATACCGTCATACAAATATCTTTCAAAATCAAGAGGCTAAAACCTTTACGTCTTGAGGTGAGACTTATTATGTCGTGTACACACGACCGGACTTTACGGCAGACTTTGCCCGGCGGACTTTTCGATGGACTTTATTACACACGATCAACCAAAGTCTGACGGGATTCTTACGTGATGACGTACAACCGGACTAAAACAAGGAAGTTCATAGCCAGTAGCCAATAGCTGCCCTAGCGTCGGTTTTTGTCCGTCGGACTAGCATACAGACGAGCGGACTTTTCGACCGGACTCGAGTCCGTCGGATAGATTTGAAACATGTTTCAAATCTAAGTCCGTCCAACTTTTGAGAAAAAAAAAAGTCCGCTGGAGCCCACACATGATCGAATTGTCCGACGGACTCCGGTACGCCGGACCAAGTATGCCGGAAAGTCCGCTCGTGTGTACGCGGCATTAGAGTTGGTGGATATAACATTCAGGTGTGGGGTGAGGAGACATAAAAGTAGAGAGAAAAGGAAAGAGGAGAGAAAGGGAGAGAAGAAAGAAAGGAGGAAGGGGGGAAAGTTTAGGTATAGCGTAGGAGGGGAGAGGGTCAGAAGGGGATTGAGCAAAGCTTGGTGCAGCAAACCTGTGTGATGGAATCAAGAAGTGTTTCCAAGTTGGCCATAGGGTGTCAGCATAGCTTTCAGAGAGTCTGAGGTAGAAAAGTCAATCCAAATGAGCCATAGGGCCTTACATTTTTCATAGGTGTCATTGTCCAGGGCTAGCATCTCTTCCATACACATGATGTCATTGACACCCATAAGGACAAAGGGGGGGTGTGGTTCCGTAGATCTTTAGAAGAGGACAAGATTGCCCTATATGCAGACGACACATTTCTATTTTTGGGAGATACGTCATCCTCCATAGTAGCAGTGAGGTCTTGAATTGATACATATGGCTCTTTCTCAGGATTTACAATAAATTGGGATAAGTCCGTTCTTTTACCTGTAGACCCTCTGGTGAGCAATCTGCCAAACTCTGCGCCCCAAATGACTGTAGTTTCTACATTTAAATATTTAGGCGTCCAAGTTACAACACAAGTGAATACATATATGGAGAGGAACTTAACTCCATTACTCATGCAATTTAAACAAGTGGGGAAAATTTGGAGTAAATTACCTTTAACAGTAGGTTGGAAGAGGCAACTTGATAAAGATGATCTGGATGCCATAATTATTATATCTTCTACATAATTGTCCTGTATGGCTGCCTCAGAATTTTCTTTAGACAACCTTGTTTAGAGAACTTATCTGGAAATATAAACATCCCCGGATTAAGCAGGGGACTTTGCAGTTGCCTGATGGAGGATTAGCTGTTCCCAATACCAGACTATTATCTGGCATCACAACTTCAGCAACGAAATGGCTGGAATGGTTTAGATCTTGAAGATCCTATACAGCAAATTATTTTTTCCCAACGTCCAGTAATTCCACCAGTCCAGTTAATAGTAACCTATCACTTTTATAGTAAATGTTGTTTTCCCACATTTCATTTATTTCATAAAATTTGGACTACGGTTCAAAAAAAATACCTCTCATGAAGGATATACCCAATATATATGCCTATATGGAAAAATTTGCAATTTCCAGAGGTAGCGAAACTTGAAAATTTTGACTCATGGAAAGGGGCTGGTATGTTGTTACTTCATCAACTTTTTGAGAACGAGGTTTTACAACCATTTGATAAATTAGTAGAGAAATACCAGCTGTCCAAGAAATCATTTTTTTCAATATCTACAGTTATGACATTCTTTGCAAAGTCAGGCTATGACTTTATTAAAATATAATCCATCTTTAATTGCAACTTTGGCAGTAACTTTAAGACGCTCCAAAACAGGGGACTTATTGGGGATATATATTCCTCCTTGCAAAGGACATTTAAAGCCAACACACCAGATGGCGGTCTTGGACGGTGGCGCAGAAACTTGGAGACTCTTAAAGCCCGTACACACAATAGGAAAAAAAAAAAAAAAAAATCGGAAGAAAAATTTTGTCCGACCAACGATCTTCCGGTTTTTGGATCGTTAGTATGGTGCTTTCGACAGCCCAGTCCGTTTTGTCCTCAGACAAAAGCTGGATGTGCAGACTATAAAATTTTTGTCGTACGTGAGCTCAATGTCCGATTTTCGTTAAAGTGGTTGTTAACCCACTTTTATTAAATGCTGCCATCCTCTCTACAGCATTATAATAATTGTGCCTGTGTTCTGTAAAAAATACTGCATGATTGTACCTGTATTAGTTCCCCCCCTTCCACTCAGCTGATTCCTCTCCTCCCTTGTCTCTCCGGCTTACAGCTGCAGTGGGCGGGGCAGAGCCCTCCCGCTGATGACAGCCGGGGAGAGAGAGCACCGAGCCACCGACAATCAGCTGAGTGCCCGGAGCAGAGCTCATACAGGTACGATCGTGCAGTTTTTTTACATAACACAGGGACAATTATTCTAATGCTGCAGAGAGCATGGCAGCATTTAATAGCTGAAATGAGAGCAGCAGGAGGGGGGGGGGGGGGGGGGCCAGGCACAGGAGACAGATAGCAGGCTGCGGCTGAGGGAATGACGCAAATGGACCACAATGTCAGGGCTCAGCAGTCATGATTATCATTGTCTCTTTGCAGAGGGGAGGGTATAGCCAGGTATTCTTTTAGGTGATACAGGGGTCCAAATGACACAGCACAAGCACTGTGCTGTATAACATGCTTTAAGGGAACAGGATCTTTATTTTTGGGGGGTTAACAAACGCTTTAATTAGTATGGTTTTTGTACGAAAAAATTCATAAGAGCAAGACTACGCATGTTTAGAAACGAAAGAATACATACAGAACTATTCAACACATTACGTCACTTCTGAAGTTGTATTCTGTCGTAGAAAAATTTTCGTATTGTGAGTAACCTGTTCACTTTTCACTTTCGACAGGAGACAGCATGCCACAAAAAAACCCTCAAAAAAACACAGACAAACCGTCCTCCGAAAATCTCATTGTGTGCACAAGGCTTAAAGCGGGATTCCGGCCGTAAAAAAAAATAAATTTAAAAGTCAGCAGCTACAAACACTGTAGCTGCTGACTTTAAATAAGTACTTACCTGTCCTGGGTGCCCGCGATGTCGGCCGCCCGAGGCCGACCCGTCCCTCGGGTCCCGGCACCGCCATCCTAGGTAAGGGAAACAGGCAGTGGAGCCTTGCGGCTTCACTACCAGTGTCCTACTGCGCACGCGCGAGCGGCGCAGCGCTCTGTGAATGGCCCTGTGGTGTTCTGGAAACACACACCGTTCCCAGAAGACAACGGGGCCGCTCACCGAGGAGAAGAACACGCCACGGAATAGGAAGAGGCAGATTAGGAAGACTGCCTAGCAACAAGGGTTTAGGTAAGTTTAAAAAAAAAATTTTTTTCAAATGTTTTTTTTTTATTTTTTTTTTAGGATTTTTGGTGGATTTTTTTTTTTTTTTCAGGGTGGCCCTCCACTTTAAGTCCTTAGTGATGAGGGGCGGGTGCAGGCTTTGAAGAATTTATTCAAAGTATCCTTGTCCTCATCATGGTCTGACCCAGTTATGCATTATTCATAGATCCCACTACACTCCCTTAAAAGCTACACTCTTGGGGTAAAGCAATTACACCAAATTGCCCAAGGTGCATCAATGTTACAGGTACACTTATACAAATGCTGTGGCGATGTCCTAAATTGCATCGCTATTGGGAGTGTGTATTTGATATTTTTTATTTTAAATACCCCATGTTCTACACAGGTTGTTTGACCCAAAAATAGCATTGTTCGGGATGTCGGAAGATAGTATTCCGGTTGAGATGCATGTGATGTGGTTAAGATCTATGTATATAGCCCGTAAACTTATACTACAAAAATGGATTTCAAATTTTCTGCCAACAATAGCTCAATGGTTTGAAGCTATTAATCCAAATTTAAAATGGGAGGAATTGACATATAAAACATAGGAGAAGCCCTGAAAAATTCGGTCCTGGTGGTTGGTCTCCAATTTGTCCAAGCAAGTAGGATCAATGAGACTGAGGAAAATTAATGAGACAGATCCTTAGGAGGTAGATAGCTAATATATATATATATATATATATATATATATATATATATATAAAAGGGGTGGTAATTAAACGGAATATAATGGTTAGTTTTATTTTAGCTTATATTGTCAAATTCAGGTAGGAAAATGAGAGAAAAGTAATTATTTAATTTAATTTAATGTGATAAAGGGTTATAGATAATAATTAAAGGTACAATTGTAAAGAATAATCCTTGTGTTTTTTTGTGTTGTTTGATGGGGCAGCTCTGTGGGAGTGTTATATGTAGAGGTCGACCGATATATCGGCCGATATTTGGCTTTTTTTACTTAATCGGCATAGGCCGATTGTGCTGATAAAAAAAGCTTATAACTTCAGCGGGACTTGCAAATGACTTCTGTAATAGAAGTCAATGCAAGTTGCCTGAAGTTATCTGTGGAGAGGATTCTCTCCTCCTCTGGGCAGCCTGCCAAGTCTGATAAGAAGATACATTGTATCTCTTCAGGTTCTTTTATCAATGAGCTGAACTCTGTGTGTAGAAGTTCTCAGTTTAACCATTTAAAGACAATCTTTTCTGACACTTGTTGCTTACAAGTAAAAATCCTGTATTTTCTGCTAGAAAATCACTTAGAACCCCCAAACATTATATATATATATATATATATATATATATATATATATATATATATATATATATATATATATATATATATATATATATTTTTTTTTTTTTTTTTTTTTGCAGAGACCCTAGGGAATAAAATAGCGGTTGTTGCAATATTTTATGTCACACGGTATTTGCGCAGTGGTCTTTCAAACACAATTTTTTTTAAAAAATACACTAATAAAAAAAAAAAAAAAAAAAGCAGTAAAGTTAGCCCATTTTTTTTCGTCCAAAAGTTTTGATTACCTGTTTTTGTGTATTTAATATTTAAGATATAGTTATTTTTTTTTTAATCTAAATTATACATACAAGTGAACTGATTGGATATGTCCCTCACTAACCTGACGCTCAGCCATTCATAGAAAGCGATGTATTCTATTAATGAATACAAAGCTTCCTCTGATTGGCTGAGTCAGACTGATGATGTCACAACATCAGACTCAGCCAATATAGATTCCTATATCAGCTATAAACATACAGGCTCCAGGGCGTCATCCCGATCCTTTCCTCATTTCTAGCGAATCACTGGTGCAGAACAGTTCAGGAGTTCTGACAGTTTATTGGCTGCCCATGGGGTTGAGGCTGACGATTACTTCCTAGATCACTCGGTAGCTATAAAATCTGCCTTACATTAATAAAATCTGATAAATCTGAGAAACAGCTGAAATTCGATGTCTGCATTGTCCATAGCAACCCCAACAACATGAGAAAAAGGAATGTGAATGGTCGCTGTGGGATACACAGACAGTTCTTAGTTCTTGTGGTTTGAATATGTAAGCAAATAAAATTTCTGAAGGACACACTTGCAATCCCTTTTTCGTATACAGAGGTCAGAACCCACCTGAACAATAACAGAAGAATTGATGCCACCTTTGATTAGTACATAAGATGGCTGAATACATATAAACATACTGAAGGGCTGTGATGTCACTAACATCATATAAACTTTCACATATCAAAGAGCTGTGACATAATTGTGTCACATGACTCCAAGTTTCAAAAGTACACCTGGAGGGATATTGGGTTCTCCTAACTATTTTGAGGGTTCAGAGAGGAGTTACGCAGTTCTCATAACAGGAAGTTTGGGGCCTTCTTGTGCAACTTCCTTCACCTCCATTGTTTTATCACTTCTGACAGTAGCATATTGCAGCTTTGCAAATACAATACTTTCTACTCAAGCGTATTTTCATAAATGGCGTTTATTTTTAAACATTTAAAATCAAGTCCTTAAATATTGTAGTTAACTCTGTATATGTCGCAAGGTGCCATATTGATAGGTGGAAGAGATGATGGCCCAACCCACTGGAAGAGGAGTCTGTAAAAAGCGCACACCAAGTCTCTAAATTGGCGCCTATTTGCTCAGTGGGGGTTGGGTGGGGGACGGTGGCCCCAAAATAAAACTTGGGGGATGGGGGGAGTAAATGGATCATTGAGAAGCGTGCAGAAAATCCCTCATAGATCGAGAAGAAGAACGCGAGGATCTTCCACTGCCGACTTGATCTTACGCAGGAAAAGGACTGCTTCTCTGCCGTCTATTAGTCGATGGTCATAAGTTAGAGCAACATACATCATTGGGCGCACCTCCACCTGTGAGAGTAGCGAGGTATAATGAGCAAAATAATAGGAGGCACAAGCCAAAAAAAAAGGAGGTCCTATGAACCCAAATACCCACTCAACATTCCATATTACAATGAGCAAACCCTAAAATCTTTACCCCCCCACCCACTTCCCCCTGAAATCTACACAACCTCAAATACCCCTAATCTACAAAGCTCCTGACACACCCTTAATATACATCCCCCAAAACTCACTGGCCACTTTATTAGGTGCACCTGTTCAAGTGTTTGCTAACACAAATTGCTAATCAGCCAATAACATGGCAGCAACTCAATTAACATGAAAGCATGGATCCATCCTGTCTTGTATCACCGGTTCAGGCTGGTGGTGGGGGAGTAATGGTGGGGGGGATATTTTCTTGGTACACTTCAGGCCCCTTAGTACCAACTGAGCATCGTTTAAACCCCACGACCTACCTGAGTATTATTGCTGACCATGTCCATCCCTTTATGACTACAGTGTCCCCATCTTCTGATGGCTCCTTCCAGCAGGATAATGCACCATGTCACAAAGCTCCAATCATCTCACCACTGGACAATGAGGTCCCTGTACTCCAATGGCCTCCACACTCACCAGATCCCATCCAATATTCATCTATTTGCATCATGGATGTGCAATCAACAAATCTGCACCAACTGCGTGACGCTATCATGTCACTATGGACCAAAACCTCTGAGGAATGTTTCCAACACCTTGTTGAATCTATTCCACGAAGAATGAAGGCAAAAGGGGGTCCAACCCTGTACTAGCAAGGTGTACCTAATAAAGTGGCTGGTGAGTGTATAGAATACCTGTAAAATCCCAAACCCCTAATCCATTCAACACTGTCCCTACACCACTCCTACAGACCCCCACTACCCCAAATGTACGTACCTTTCCAGATATGGCCACAGGCCGGTCAAATATGCCGTGCATTCCCAGGATGGCAGACTGCGGGGGATTGATGATAGGTGTGCCAAACATGGACCCGAACACCCCTCCATTACTGATAGTGAAGGTGCCACCATCCATGTCTTCAATTGCCAACTCATTCTTGCGAGCCTAAGGAGGGAAACATGCGTCCATTATTCAAACAGTTCAGATCTACTCCTAACCACCAACTCCTCCCACTTCCCACCCTGTTAATGTCATGATCTCTACTTCTACCACTGACCCTCCCACTTCCCATTGCTAATGTTTTTTCGTCAACCCTGCCCTCTTCCAAGGAATTCTGCGTATAGTCACTGTAAATGGATATTATTTTTTAAGATGCTCTTCATGGGTGAGCACGAAGGATTTATTTGCACTATAGGTCATGTGATGCAATCTACAGTGCTGCCCCCAAGCAGCGGCATTCTATATTACCTTCTCTCCAAGCTCTGCAATGGTCCGTTCGATGTCAGCAAAGTTCATAGATTCCACATTACGTAACACAGGAACCACCAGACCCTGCAAGGGGGAGGGGGGGGGGAAAGGTAGAGTCAGAATCTTTCGGCTAACCCCATCCCTCACTCAAATGTTCACTCACTCACCCGGGGTGTAGATACGGCCACACTGATGTCTATATAGTCTCTGTACACAATCTCCTTCGTCGTATCATCAATAACTATGAGAAAAACAGAGAGAAGGTGGGACAGAGAACTCACCAACATCAGGGGAGGAGCCTGTTATACGCAGTGAGGGGACAGAGACCAGAGAGGGAGGAGCCTGTAATACGCAGTAAGGGGACAGGGACCGGAGAGGGAGGAGCCTGTAATACACAGTAAGGGGACAGGGACCGGAGAGGAAGGAGACTGTAATACACAGTTAGGGGGCAGGGACCGGAGAGGGAGGAGCCTGTTATACGCAGTGAGGGGACAGGGACCAGAGAGGGAGGAGCCTGTAATACGCAGTTAGGGAACAGGGACTGGAGAGGGAGGAGCCTGTAATACGCAGTTAGGGAACAGGGACTGGAGAGGGAGGAGCCTGTAATACGCAGTGAAGGGACAGGGACCGGAGAGGGAGGAGCCTGTAATACGCAGTGAGGGGACAGGGACCAGAGAAGGAGGAGCCTGTAATATGCAGCGAGAGGACAGGGACCAGAGAGGGAGGAGCCTGTAATACGCAGTAAGGGGACAGGGACCAGAGAGGGAGGAGCCTGTAATAGGCAGTTAGAGGACAGGGACCGGAGAGGGAGGAGCCTGTAATACGCAGTAAGGGGACAGGGACCAGAGAGGGAGGAGCCTGTAATAGGCAGTTAGGGGACAGGGACCGGAGAGGGAGGAGCCTGTAATAGGCAGTTAGGGTACAGGGCCCGGAGAGGGAGGAGCCTGTAATACGCAGTAAGGGGACAGGGACCGGAGAGGGAGGAGCCTGTAATACGCAGTGAGGGGACAGGGACCAGAGAGGGAGGAGCCTGTAATACGCAGCGAGAGGACAGGGACCAGAGAGGGAGGAGCCTGTAATACGCAGCGAGAGGACAGGGACCAGAGAGGGAGGAGCCTGTAATATGCAGCGAGGGGACCCAGGACTTTAGAAGGAGGACCTTTAATAAAAAAAGAACAAGGACCAGAGAGGAAGAAACTCAATATGCAGGACAGGAACTGGAGATGTGGGGGCCTCTAAAATACAGAATAGAGACTAGAGAAAGGGTAGCCTCCAATTCGCAGGCAAAGGAGAGTTAACATGGACTGTTGAGGGAGAAGCCTCAAATATGCAGGGTGCAGACAGAACAGGCACTATAGATGTAAGAGGAAAAAATAAACAGGTAGGGGACAGATATCAAGAATTGGTTAGTCTCTAACATGCAGGCCAGGGAATGACAAAGAAGGACCTCTAATATGCAGAACAGGGACTAGAGAGGAAGGAGCCTTATATGTAGGACAGGCACAAAGGTTTTGGGGGGATGATTCCAACATACAGAAGAGGGAGGAGCCTGCAACATTAGATCAGACCCAGATAGGAGGGTGTAAGAATGGGTGGGCCATGGGGTGTTATATAGGAGGGGGGGCTCACCAGCATTGACGGCCGGCTGGTCGTGGAGGGCGAAGGCTGCAGCTTTAACAAAAGCGGACATAAAGCCAAGCTTTAGATTGTGTTTCTTCAAGAAAGCATCTTTGTGCAGCGTCCTCATCTGCTGGATGGTACTGAAGAAGAGGAAGGATGTGTTATTAGACTCCAAGTAGGAAGACCCAACCCCTGCTCCCAGCTGCTGGACACTTACCTCATATCCACCTCATTGAAGGTGGTCAGCATAGCACACGTGTTCTGAGCTTCCTTCAGCCGCTGAGCGATTCTCTGGCGCATCCGATTCATTTTCACCTGCAGAGGGCACACTGAGTAGAGCAGCACACAGAGCAGAGGAAAGGAAGGAGGGGTTTACCATGCGGGGGGGGGGGGGCTTATCCTGCTGGTTTCTGGAAAGGGAGAAGGAGCTTACCCTGTGTTCTGTGCGCGCGCTGCCAGCTGGGGCGACCTCAGACACAGGAGCGGCAGATGTTGGCTTCACAGCAGACACTGCAAGTTCATAATAGGTCAATAACTCCGCCCACCGAACTGTTCCACCAATACCAACCATACACTATTACCTCTCACAACTTGTGCCCAATTACTGACCTCCATACCTACAGTGTCCACCCAGTGCCAGTGTCCAATCACGGACCTCTATATCTACAGTATCCAATCACTGAGCTTCATATCTACAGTGTCCACCCAGTGCCAGTGTCCACCCACTAACCCCAGTATCTACAGTGTCCAATTACTAACCTCCACTACCTAGTATCCACCCAGTGCCACTGTCCAATCAATAACCTCCATATCTACAGTGTCCAGGCCCTGATCCCCAATATCTATAGTGCCCACCCAGTCCCAGTGTCCAATCAATTACCTCCATATCTACATGGTCCACCCAGTGCCACTGTCCAATCAATAACCTCCATATCTACAGTGTCCAGTCACTGACCTCCATATCTATAGTGCCCACCCAGTCCCAGGGTCCAATCAATTACCTCCATATATACATGGTCCACCCAGTGCCAGTGTCCACCCACTAACCCCAGTATCTACAGTGTCCAGTCACTAACCTCCATTTCCTAGAGTGTCCACCCAGTGCCACTGTCCAATCAATAACCTCCATATCTACCGTGTACAGTCACTGACCTCCATATCTACCGTGTCCACCCAGTGCCAATGTTCAAGCACTACCCTCCATATCTACAGTGTAGTGTCCACCTAATACCACTGTCCACTCTGTCCTTCATATCTCCTGTTCCCGATCCACTTACACAGAAATTTGGCAAAACAATTCTAACCAATCACACATCACCCAACATCTTGTAGACACGCTCTTCAACGTACCAGGCTTTGTTTCCAGTGGTTGGGAAGAGATGGGTGGCACAGGTGGGAGAGATGTGGGAATTGGACCAGCAGCAGGAGGCGGGGCTGAAGGAGGCTGAGGGCTGGCTGTAGGAGGAGCTGCAGATGGAGGAGGAGCTGCAGCCTCGGCTGGTTTGCTTTTAGGAGCAGCTGAACAGGGGAATAAAAAAAAATCAACAAAGCAAATAAATCTACTACCTTCCATGTTTCTTCAAGACTGGCCACACCCCACCTTTCTCCAGCCAATACAATTACCCTTCCCTATTCTTCCTCCAGCCAGCACATGCACCTGCAAAACTGACCACTGGCCTTTCTATACTCTAGTCTAGCCAAGTAGATCCAGACTGACTCCTCCCCTTTCTTCCTCAACCAATACAAAGTAGCTCCAGAGTGATCCCTCCCCCCTTTTTCCTCTAGCCATTACTATGTACCTCCAGACTGACCAGTCCCTCCACCTTCCTCCTGCCAATGCTATAAAACTTCAGACTGACTCCTCCCCTTCTTACACTAGCCAACACAATGTAGCTCCAGACTGAACCCCCCCCCCCCCGTTTCCTGCAGCCAGTACTATATGGCGCCAGAATGATCCCTCCCCCCTTCTTTCTCTAGCCCAGGGATCTCCAAAATGCAGCCCTCCAACTGTTGTGGAAATACATGTTCCTTGAAGCATTGTAAACCTTTGACATTCACAGACATGACTAGGCATGATGGGAATTGTAGTTCCTGAACAACGGGAGGGCCACAGTTTGGAGACCCCTGCTTTAACCAAGTCTATGTAACTCCAGAATGACTCCTCCCCCTTCTTCCTCCAGTCAATATTATGTACCTCCGGACTTCCTGAGGACAAAGAGAGGAGTCCCACCCTCCACCTTTCCGCCATCAGGGACCAGAAGAGCCTCGATAACTCCAGATGTAGGAGCGGGTACTTGTACCGATGTCTACACAAGGAAACATGAAGCTTATTGAGTGAAACATGAAGGTAAATAAAGAGAACCAGTCATGACTGGGACTATACTTAACAGCAAATACCACAAGATGCATATTATGTGTATTAGCCAGAAAAACCTGTCCAGGGCCCCCTCCTCCTCTCTGATTTAGATTCTTTGTTACAGAGCGCTCCCTGATTTCATGGCTAAACTCCACCCCCGGCCCTGTCCAATGAAAGTGCTCCTCTGGTCTCCAAGCCATTTTCATTGCACAATGAAATGATAGTAAGCAGGGTTTCATTCTTAAGAGTTTTCAGAATTAAGAAGTCTTACAAAAGAGAGGTTTTTCTTATCCCCTTATCCTGCCTCCCCCTGCAGGGGACAACATGCACTTTGTAGTACAGGTTCAGTGCAAACTACACGGCGCTGTGCTGGATACTGCTATGGCGACTTAAGAGCTGGAAAACAGCGTATGGTATCAATAGGAGTTCAGGCAGCTATTAGGGCAGCCTCAGGGAGTCCTCAAGGTCAAGACACAGAAATTTGTCAGCAGGATCAGCTGTGACCACCTCACACGAGGGCCCCTACTTATACAAGAGCTGTAAAACCCTCTCATATGCAGGCCGCTATTTATAGCGCCTCACAAAAGGGATCCTATTTATAGCCCCTAACATGAACACCGCCATTATGTAGGAGCAGACCTACCACGAGGGTCTAGTTTTATAGCAGAGCTGTCACCCCATTATAGCACCTGCCACCAGGCCCCCCTCCCCATTTATAGCACCTGCCACCAGGCCCCCCTCCCCATTTATAGCACCTGCCACCAGGCCCCCCCCTCCCCATTTATAGCACCTGCCACCAGGGCCCCCCCTCCCCATTTATAGCACCTGCCACCAGGGCCCCCCCTCCCCATTTATAACACCTGCCACCAGGGCGCCCCCTCCCCATTTATAACACCTGCCGCCACGGCCCCCCCTCCCCATTTATAGCACCTGCCACCAGGCGCCCCCCCATTTATAGCACCTGCCACCAGCCCCCCCCATTTATAGAACCTGCCACCAGCCCCCCCCCCCCATTTATAGCACCCAGTCCTCCCTAATAGCACCTCACAAGGGCTTCCCCATTTATAGCACCCCACACAAGGACCCCCCCATATTTATAGCACCTCACACCAGGGCCCGCTCATTTATAGCGCAGCCAGCAGAGCTGTGACCACTCCACAGGAGGGTCCCTATTTAATATAGAGCTGTGACCACCTCACTGGGCAACAACCTATTTGCTCATTTCTATTAATTGACAGTTTGGCGTTAGTGGGTGGAGTCCAGGAACAGTGAGAACCCCCCGCCCCAAAAAATATATATCATTTTTCATCCCTGCAACCATGGCACCAGTACTGTGTGAACACAAAAACATTGCCAGCCAAACTTTTGGCTCACTGCTTTTTCCCAGAAGTTTACACAAGGCACCTCTATCCTCATGGCAGGGAGACTGTCTCTGGTGAGACAAAAAACGATCGTAGGCAACATCAACAGATCCTGTCTTTACAATACTGCAACTGATCATTGTGACTACAGAGGGCTGGGCCTCCCACCCCCCCACCTGACTAGAGGGCGGAGCCTCCCACCCCACCATGTGACTAGAGGGCGGAGCTTCCCACCCCACCATGTGACTACAGAGGGCGGAGCCTCCCACTTAGCACTCTGGGATAGTCAGTGCAATGGACCAGTGTCTATAGAACAGAAGTAGGTAAAAATCCAGTAGAATTCCAATCACCTTGTCAGTCTCAATCTCGCACACAACTTCATCCTCAGATACGGCATCCCCGACAGCTGCAAGAGACAATAAGGGGTTAACTGACCACACTCGGAGCCTGGCTGCGCAGAAGACTCCCCCCACAGCTAACCACCCCTGGCCTGCCTTTCCCTTCCCCCACCCACCCAGCAGCACCACCATCTCACCTTTCTCCCACCTGACGTCTCCCTCTGTGACAGATTCGGCAAATGCTGGTGTGTTGACGGTCACCACGTCCTGCCCTGCCGGGGGGAGAGGGGGGGGGGGATTAGGAGAATAGTGGTCGCTGAATTGTTTCATCCGATTGGTAAGCTGTGCTAGTACTTACTGCAAACGGCCGACGTCCGATAGAACCTGATTGCATCTGTACTGGAGGGTCTGCAGAGAAAGAGACCAGACAGCGCAATCAGCATCCTGTCCAAACACACACACAAACCCCCAGATGCTATCACCAACCCAGATCCATAGCGCAGGCCCTGAACACTACTTACAGAAAGTTCTTCTGGCTGCCAACAGACGTGATTCGGCACCCAGCGGCCCCTGAAAATATAAACAGAACATAAGGAACAACTCTGCACCATTCTCTGCAGAACATCGCACTCATACTCACGTGTGTAAAGTCGGATCTGTGCGCCGCTGGAACCCTGTGGGAGAGAGAAAAGCTATCAGAGACTGGGGAGGAGCTCTGCCAACATTCCTCCAATCAGCTGTGTGCGTTGTGCTCCTCCCACCTTTACTAGAGGGCAGTCCTCCAATCAGCTGCCTGCACTGTGCTTGTCCCTACCTCCACTATATGGCATAGTGCCAACATTCCTCCAATCAGCTGCCTGCACTGTGCTTCCCCCTACTTCCACTATATGGCACAGTGCCAATATTCCTCCAATCAGCTGCCTGCACTGTGCTTCCCCCTACTTCCACTATATGGCATAGTGCCAATATTCCTCCAATCAGCTGCCTGCACTGTGCTTCCCCCTACTTCCACTATATGGCATAGTGCCAATATTCCTCCAATCAGCTCCCTGCGCTGTGCTTCTCCCACCCCTACTATAAAGGCATCATGCCAACTTCACCCTCAACGTGACAAATTACGATTTACAGATGCCTCTGATATAGGAACAGAGGAGCCAATGGGAAACGGTCTAGAATTGTTCACTGTTAAACATTCAGCAACACACCAGACGGCAGAGAAAATTGGATTTTTTTGTTTTTTCTTGGAATACATCACAGGACACTGAGCATATTTATATCCATTACAATAGATTTCCTAGGGTTCCGCTGTCACCTTCAGGCGATTGGACACTGGCAATAAAAACACACAGGAAGGTCTCCTCCTGGGCATAACCCCTCCCCTTAGGCAAGGCTTCAGGTTTTGAAGCCAGCCATGAACCTCAAAGTAAAAATAAATAAAAAGGGGTGGGATCTTTGGGTCCGGTGTTGTACCGGCAAATCAAAAATCCTTTTTCTTTATTGTACATCACGGAACATGGCGCATCTTCATATCCATGATGACAGGGTGGTCCTAAAGCACTGAATATGAGGGAGGAGGACAACACAGAAACTGGCCCCAAACAACGAAACCAGAACAGGTTAGAACCTCACGCAGTGGCCCTCAACACACCCCGACCAAAAAGGTACCGTCCTCAGCGGCTCCAACATCTACTTGGTAAATCTTTGTGAAAGTAAGAACCAAAAACCAGATAGTTTTACAAACTTGAGCTACTAAAGCCTGACGAGTAGCCCAGGAGACAGCAACACTCCTGGTAGAATGAGCCGTTACCGAAAACGGTGGAACTTTGCCTTTTAGACCGTACGCTTGAGCGACAAGCTGACAATTTAATAGAGAAAATGGTAGATTCTGAAGCTGCGTGGCCCTTCCTTGGGCCTTCAGGAAGGACAAAAAGGGGGATTGTGACTGACAAATAGCAGCAGTCAAACTCAGGTAACACCCAACAGCACAAACTAGGGATGCACCAATACGTTTTTTTTTTCCCGGCGAGTAGGAGTACCGACGCCTTTGCAGTGTAATTTGAGCCCATACCAAATGATGCAGTTTCCCGCACCGCTCCTGTGTGAAGTCACTATGGCAAAACTGAATGCAATTCGGACAGCAATCGCACCTCATTCCTGTTCAACTCGCATGCGATTCTTTGCCATTTCAGCCCACTCATTTTGTATGGGTTCAAATCACACCGCAAAAAGGTATCGGAGCATTTGCATAAGTACAAGTACTCGTGCAAAATGCTTAGTATTGGCACAGATGCTGGCATCGATGCAACCCTAGCACAAACCACATCTAAATGGTGAAGAGCCTTGTCCCTCAGTCTGAGGCTTAGGACAGAAATAACACACCCCATTGGGGTAGATTTACTAAAACTGGTGCACTCAGAATGTGATGCAGCTGTGCATGGTAGCCAATCAGCTTCTATCCTCAGCTTGTTCAAATAAGCTTTGGCAAGAAAACCTGGAAGCTGATTGATTTCTATGCAGAAGTGAGCCTGATTTTGCACTCTCCAGCTTTAGAAAATAAACCCCAATGTCCTGGTTAAGATAGAAAGAAGCAATCGCCTTTGGTGAAAATAATGGGCGAGGCCATAAAAATCACCTCCTCACAGCGAAGCACCGGGAGAAGTTTCTTACAGGGAAGAGTAGCTAATTCAGAGAGCCAAAGTAATGGCAACCAGAAAAATAACCTTCGGAATCAGAAGGACTAAAGGAATATCCTGGATGGGTTCAAACGGAGATCTCTGCAACATAGAAAGTACCAAGTTGAGTTCCCACAAGGTCATGACTTGTGGCACAAAACGGGTGACGCCTTCCACAAAGACATGCACCAAAGAAATGTGTAACAACTGGTCTCTGAACAAGGCAGAAACTTGACCCTTGATCGTTCTCAAGGCCAAACCCTGATCAACGCCAGATTGGAGAACAGCCAGGATGCGACCCAGGACATACGTGTGAGGATGAAATCCCCTAGCCTCACACCATGCAAAATAAGATTTCCAGGTTTTGTGGTAAAATCCCCTTGGTCGCATTCCAAGTGTTCATTAGGGTAGGAACGACCAAATCTGAGACTCTCCTGTGCTATGCAATTAAAGCCAGTGACTGTAAAGGATGGAAGGCTGGAACTTTCAATAGAAGGTCCGGTCAATCCGGAAGGATCCAAAGGTTGTTCCCCCGGCATGTGTACAATGTCAGCAGAGCACCGCGTTCTCCTAGGTCAAGCCAGGGTAATTCGAATTTCCGGAATTCCTTTCACTCAAATCTTGCGAAGCAGACGCGATGGAAGGAAAGCAAAAATTATGGAGAACTGGTGCCACAAGAGCATCCACCACAAACACTTGAGGATCCCTGATGCTGGAGAGGAACCTGTAAAGCTTTGCATTGAACCTGGACACCAGAAGATCCAGATCTGTGATGCTCCACCATCAACAGAGTTGCTCAAACACCACTGGGTGAATAGCCCATTCTCCCCGGAGACAGTTGATTGAGGAAATCCCCCTGCCCATTTTAAATGCCTGGAATGTGGACAGCATACAGTATGAGCAGTGACAGCAGCTCCATTAGGGGTGCCGCCCCCCTAATCCCTGCAGCTGTCTGGTGGTTTGTTTGCCCTGACAAAACTGGAGCACCATCTGCCGCTGAGCATGAGAATATGTTTTGCCCAAGCCAGGGTGAGATCCACTTCCTCTTGAGCAGCCCAACTTCTGGTGCCTCCTTGATGATTTATGTAGGTCACCACCATAGCGTTGTTCAACTTACAGTAAAGCCCTGACCAATGCAGTAGGGCGAAACAAATTGTCAGAACCTTTGAGGATTGAGGGAGGAATGACCAATCAGGAGACAGTCTTGTGCTGGGGTGTAACAACATCAGGGAGTCCAATGACTGCGCCCACCAGTCCCATGTCACCAAGACATTCTGCTATAGGGGTTTGGAATTAAACTGGGCATCGCCTCAAAAAAGGTGGCTACCATCTTTCCCAGAACCCTCATACAAAGACGAATCGGGGGGGGGGGGGGGGGGATTTATCAACGACTAAAGCAAGTCTATCACAGTTCTCAGAGCAAGACATTTCTCCAGAAGGGGGATCACTCTTGCCTGGATGGTATCCAGCCTAAATATTCGAACCTCATGTTGGGACGGTCCAGAGTGTGCACAGTGAGATACAATGGTCTCCAGCAGTGAAGGAGATTTTTACATTTGAGGGAACAATGTTCAGGTACCCCATGACAGGGATACCTCAGGTACGAGTCCCAGAGCCAGGACCTCAGTGAGCATACTGGGAGGTGTGGAGAGGCGGAAGAACAAGGCCACCAACCAACAATGGCGGAACTCCACCGCAAACCAAAGAAACCTTTGGTGAGGTGGAAAGGTCAGAACGTGCAGGTAAGAATCTTTAGTATCCACTGAGGCCAGGAAATCTCCCTGCTGGAGAGAGGCCACAACAGACTTATGCCCCGTACACACGGTCGGACTTTGTTCCGACAACAAAATCCTAGGATTTTTTCAGACGAATGTTGGCTCAAACTTGTTTTGTCTACACACGGTCGCACAAAGTTGTCGGAAAATCCGATCATTCTGAACGCGGTGACGTAAAACACGTACGTCGGGACTATAAACGGGGCAGTGGCCAATAGCTTTCATCTCTTTATTTATTCTGAGCATGCGTGGCACTTTGTCCGTCGGATTTGTGTACACACGATCGGAATTTCCGACAACGGATTTTGTTGTCGGAAAATTTTATCTCCTGCTCTCCAACTTTGTGTGTCGGAAAATCCGATGGAAAATGTCCGATGGAGCCCACACACGGTCGGAATTTCCGACAACAAGCTCTGATCGGACATTTTCCATCGGAAAATCCGACCGTGTGTACGGGGCATTAGAATTCTTTGAGGTCCCAGTTGGGGCGAATATAAATGTTTAATTTGGGAAACCTGAAAAGGTTTAAGTAGAAACTGCATAACCTCTGCCCTTTAGAACGCCTTTACACAGAAGATGATTGAAAGCTTGAGCAAATCTGTTTTTAGGGGGGGGGGGGGGGGGGATTCAAAGAAACATGTCTTTCCAAATCTAGGAGCCAGCTAAAAAAAAAGTTAGGAGACGTTTTTTTTTTTTAAACAAAACTTTACGGGTGGAACATGCAACATGTTCCCAAAACGTGAACTTATCCTTTAACCATTTTACAGCCAGAGCCTTCTTCGCAGCTTTTTTAAACACGTTTTTAAAAAAAAAAAAAAAATGTAGGCCTGAAGATTACATTAAAAAAAAAAACCCCCAACAACATTTTCTGAAAGCAGACACCCTAGAGAATAAAATAGTGGTAGTTCCAATTTTTTATGTCACACAAATTTATCGAAAAGGTAAATTTCAGAAAAAAAACAAAACAGAAAAACAAACAAACACACATTAAAAGTTAATTTTAGGGGGCACAAAAACACAATAAATCACCCAAGATTTTGGTAACATGTAAAAGCCGAAGATGCATCGAGTAAATAGATACCCAACATGTCAAACCTTCAACGGGCACCCCGAAGTGATGTCAGGGAGAAGAGTGTATACAATGGCGCGGCGTGTGTAGAGCATTTGGGCAGCAGCCCAAGTGCCAGGACGAAATTTTTTGTCGCCATGGCGCCTGGCGTTTGTCGAGCCCTGGCATAAGGCACGGAGGAGGAAGGCTCTGAAGTCCCAGCTCGTAGCTGTGAGATACGATATTGCAGATCCACATGTCTGAAATCTCCTCCTACCAAACCTTTGCATAGAGCTGCAAACATCTCCCCCCATCCGTGTGAGTGGGTGCATCCTTTATTTGCCAGGAGGACCTGTTCCCTGGCATAACGGACTTTGGAATCCATGGTTTCTTCGAGTGGAACTATACTTCACCTGAGCAACACAAACACTAATCAATTTTTATTATTCAAAACAAACCCCCCCATCCATGTCTCCATGCTTTTATTTGCTTAGAAATCACTTTGAAAACTGCCCCCTAGCATTTCTAGCTGTGGCCATCTTGGTTAAGGGCAGATGGTTCATTTATCATTTACTTCCTGGAATACATCTGCACTTAGCATCCTGCAGGTTCCAACACACTACTCCCAAGGCACACGTTCCTGTAGAAATGGCCGTGTAGGTAAGTGGGTGCAGCAGCGGCCACCACCTGGAACTGTATATAATCAGAGTGAGAGAGGGTCGCCAGCACACCATGGATTTCCAGAACGGGTACAAAACTTTATTCAGCGATCACATCGTTACAACAATAAGCAACATTTTGGAGCCTCCCAGGACCCCTTTATCAGGGCAGGTCACATGCCTGATGAAGGGGCCCTGTGAAGCTCTGAAACGTTGCTTTTGCAGCACCCACTTTTCTTACACACTCTTCTCCTGCAGGTGGCGGCATCAAACTCAATCGGTGAATGAGCGAGCTGTGTCCTTCAACGAACGATAGAGAAAAAGAAAAAGTTTAACACAAGTAAATATAATCTATGAAGATGCTCTGCGTCTTGTGATGTACATTACAGAAAAGCCACGGCTCTCAATGCAGAGTCACCTTAAAAAAAAAAAAGAAAATGGCACCCCCGACCCCCCCCAAGACATGCCATATAAGGGACACCACCCAATACTCTCACCGGCCACTTTATTAGGTACACCTTGCTAGTCCCGGGTTGGACCCCCTTTTTGTCTTCATTCTCCGTGGCATAGATTCAACAAGGTGTTGGAAAACGTTCCTCAGAGATTTTGCTCCATAGTGACATGATAACATCACACAGTTGGTGCAGATTTGTCGGCTGCACATCTATGATGGGAATCTCACATTCCACCACATCCCAAAGGTGCTCTATTGGATGAGATGTGGTGAGTGTGGAGGCCATTGGAGTACAGGGACCTCATTGTCCAGTGGTGAGATGATTGGAGCTTTGTGACATGGTGCATTATCCTGCTGGAAGGAGCCATCAGAAGATGGGGACACTGTAGTCATAAAGGGATGGACATGGTCAGCAACAATACTCAGGTAGGTTGTGGGGTTTAAACGATGCTCAATTGGTACTAAAGGGGCCCAAAGTGTGCCAAGAAAATATCCCCCCCACCATTACACCCCCACCACCAGCCTGAACCGGTGATACAAGGCAGGATGGATCCATGCTTTCATGTTGTGTACGCCAAATTCTGACCCTAACATCTGAATGTCGCAGCTGAAATCTCATCAGACCAGGAAACGTTTTCCAATATTCTATTGCCCAATTTTGGTGATCTGTGCCAATTGTAGCCAGGAAAGGCACCCGGTGTGATCTTCTGCTGCTGTAGCCCATCTGCTTCAAGGTTCGATATGTTGTGTGTTCAGAGATGGTATTCTGCATACCTTGGTTGTAATGAGTGGTTATTTGAGTTGTCTTTCTATCATCTAGAACAGGGGGTCGCTCCAGCTGTTGCAAAACTACAAGTCCCATGATGCATTGCAAGGCTGACAGTTACAAGCATGACTCCCTCAGGCAGAGGCATGATGGGACTTGTAGTTCCTCAACAGCTGGAGGGCCCCCAATTTGAGACCCATGATCTAGAACCAGTCTTCCCATTCTCCTTCGACCTGAACAAGGCATTTTCCTCCACACAACTGTCGCTCACTGGATATTTTCTCTTTTTCGGACCAGTCTCTGTAAACCTGAGAGGTGGTTGTGTGTGAAAATCCCAGAAATCCTCAGACCAGCCCGTCTACCACCAACAACCATGCCGCGTTCAAAGTCACCTAAATCCCCTATACCAGGGATATGCAATTAGTGGACCTCCAGCTGTTGCAGAACTACAAGTCCCATGAGGCATAGCGAGACTCTGACAGCCACAAGCATTACACCCAGAGGCAGAGGCATGATGGGACTTGTAGTTTTGCAACCGCTGGAGGTCCTCTAATTGCATATCCCTGCCCTATACCATCCGCTCACCAGTCATGTGATCCAATGCCAACACACCGGTCACATGACCTCGCTGAGGGCGCTGGGGCGCTGCAGATCATATGACTGGCGACAAACACCAACATTGCAAGACCACGATACGGCTTATGTAGGTGACACGACACCCCCCCCCAATAATAGGCTAACCAGACATGACCTGAGGTGACCTCTGGGGGTGTAGAGAAGTATATGTGGGAAGGTAGGTACCTCCTCAGAGGGAAATAGGTAGACTCACCCTCCGGAGGGCGGACACCGAGTAACATGGGGGGGAGGGCTGTGGTACATAATTTGACTCACCCTCCGGAGGGCGGACACCGGGCAGCGCAGGGTTCGACTTAGGCAGCGGGAGAACATGGCTGGGACAGTCGCCTCAAGGACACGCCGGAAACAGGACCGGACCAATGACCCGGGAGAGGGGGAGCTTCGATCCCTACAGTGACCCTGTCCCCCCGTCCGCCATTTTGTCGGAGTCCGAAGCCCATTCTGCTCTGTGCACAGTTACTGGGAAGATGGCGGTCGCGCCGGAGACCGGAAGTGCTAACGCTCGGCCTCTAGCGGGAGGGAAGTCGAACGGAAGTAGGGGGAGGGTGGGGCAGAAGTAAAACACTTCCATTACAGGGAGGAGGTTGCCATGTGACCGGGGGGCGTGGCCTACCATAACCCTTAGGGCGAATGCTTATCGTATAACGCCTCCTGTACAGAGAGATTGTATGATGTGATTGTGAGGGGACATACCAGACCGAGCAAAGTCACATGAAGCCATTACCAGGGCATAACTTCTAATGGGGCCACCAAGTCTACTGACAGTCACAGCAACAAACTTCACCACACATAACACACCATTATATACATACACACACTCACCGGCCACTTTATTAGGTACACCTGTACAGTTGCTTGGTAACACAAATTGCCAATCGCATGGCAGCGACTCAATGCAGTTAGGCATCTAGATATGGTGAAGACGACTTGCTGAAGTTTAAAGAGGTAGTAACCCCCACCCCTGGGTTTACTTCCTCTTTGTTTCCCTGCAAAGGTAAAGCATAATGGGCTACTATGCATCGCATCGCATAGTAACCCATTATGTGTCACCTACCTGACACAGGAGCCTGCGATGTCACCACTGTCCCCTCTGCTATGGAGCGTCCCTCTTCTTTCCGGGTATCGTGGCTCCGGCGCTGTGATTGGCCGGAGCCGCGATTACGTCATTCCCGCGCATGGGCATAGGAGCCGCCACTAACTGCATATCGCCGTTAGCAGCGCCGTGCTCGATGCGCCTGCGTGCCGCTGTCTACGGCGCATGCGCCATAGACAGCGGTGCCTGTCTTTTTGCCAATACCTCCTAAACCGTGTAGGTTTAGGGGATATTTCTTGGACCTACAGGTAAGCCTTAATCTAGGCTTACCTGTAGGTCAAAGTGGTCTGTAAGGATTTACAACCACTTTAAACTAAGCATCAGAATGGGAAAGAAAGGGGATTTAGGTGACTTTGAACGCGGCATGGTTGTTGGTGGCAGACGGGCTGGTCTGAGGATTTCTGGGATTTTCACACACAACCATCTCTCGGGTTTACAGAGAATGGTGGGGAAAAGAGAAAATATCCAGTGAGCGGCAGTTGTGTGGAGGAAAATGCCTTGTTGATGTCAGAGGAGAATGGGCAGACTGGTTTGAGATGATAGAAAGACAACAGTAACTCAAATAACTTCTCTGATGAGATTTCAGCTGCGACATTCAGATGGTGGGGTCAGAATTTGGTGTAAACAACATGAAAGCATGAATCCATCCTGCCTTGTATCACCGGTTCAGGCTGGTGGTGGGGGTGTAATGGTGGGGGGGATATTTTCTTGGCACACTTTGGGCCCCTTAGTACCAACTGATCATCGTTTAAACCCCACAACCTACCTGAGTATTGTTGCTGACCATGTCCATCCCTTTATGACTACAGTGTCCTCATCTTCTGATGGCTCCTTCCAGCAGGATAATGTCACCATGTCACAAAGCTCCAATCATCTCACCACTGGACAATGAGGTCCCTGTACTCCAATGGCCTCCACACTCACCACATCTCATCCAATAGAGCACCTTTGAGATGTGGGGGAATGGGAGATTTGAATGGGCTGCCATGCCTGCAAAAACGCATAGGTGTGAACCTAGCATTAGGGCTACAGATAAAGAGGGAGAGGGCTGGATGCAGCTACCTAATCACCAAGGGACGTATGTGGCCCTGAAGGCTTGGTTCACACGAGTGCGGGGCATGTGTTTCGGTTGTGGCTATCACATTGATTCTTGATGCTATAAAGGGCCTTCCCCGTAGACCTCAGTGGTTTACGCATGTGGCGCACTCTCCCTCCTCTGCAGCCCTTGATAGTTTCTGAAAAGCATACAGCCCTCAATGGCTCAAGGGCTACATGCAGCCCTCAGTGATTTGTGGGCTGTACATGGCCTTTTCCTGCTCCACCATCCTCATTGGTTTATGAGCTTCATGCTACCTGCAGTGGCTTATAGGCCACACAAAGCCCTCTTCCCCCTTGCCTATGGTCCTCTGCCTTTTCCCTCCCCTGGGACCTATGTGGCCCTGAAGGCTTGGTTCACACTAGTGCGGGTCACGTGTTCCAGTTGCGGCTATCACATAGATTCCTGATGCTATAGAGGTCCTTCCCTGTAGCCCTCAGTGGTTTTTGCATGTGGCGCTCTCCCTCCTCTGCAGCCCTTGATAGTTCCTGAAAAGCATACAGCCCTCAATGGTTCAAGGGCTACATGCAGCCCTCAGTGATTTATGGGCTGTACATGGCCTTTTCCTGCTCCACCACCGTCATTGGTTTATGGGCTTCATGCTACCCGCAGTGTAGGCCGCACAAAGCCCTCTTCCCCTTTGTCTATGGGCCTCTGCTTTCTCCCTCCCCTGGGACATATGTGGCCCTGAAGGCTTGGTTCACGCTAGTGCGGGTCATGTGTTTTTCGGTTGCAGGTATCACATCGATTGCTGATGAATGCCTGAGGCTATGAAGGTCCTTCCCTGTAGACCTCAGTGGTTTTCTCCCTCTGCAGCCCTTGATAGTTTCTGAAAAGCATGCAGCCCTCAGTGATTTATGGGCTGTACATGGCCTTTTCCTGCTTCACCACCCTCATTGGTTTATGAGCTTCATGCTACCCGCAGTGGTTTATAGGCCGCACAAAGCTCTCTTCCCCTTTGTCTATGGGCCTCTGCCTTCTCCCACCCCTGGGATGTATGTGGCCCTGAAGGCTTGGTTCACACTAGTGCGGGTCACGTGTTCCGGTTGCGGCTATCACATAGATTCCCGATGCTATAAAGGTCCTTCCCTGTAGCCCTCAGTGGTTTTCGCATGTGATAGTTTCTGAAAAGCATGTAGCCCTCAGTGATTTATGGGCTGTACATGGTCTTTTCCTGCTCCACCACCCTCATTGGTTTATGAGCTTCATGCTACCCGCAGTGTAGGCCACAAAAAGCCCTCTTCCCCTTTGTCTATGGGGGTCTGCCTTCTCCCTCCCCTGGGACATATGTGGCCCTGAAGGCTTGGTTCATACTAGTGTGGGTCGTGTGTTTTTCGGTTGCGGGTATCACATCGATTCCTGATGAATGCCTGAGGCTATGAAGGTCCTTCCCTGTAGACCTCAGTGGTTTTCGCATGTGGCGCTCTCCCTCCTCTGCAGCCTTCGATAGTTCCTGAAAAGCATGCAGCCCTCAATGGTTCATGGGCCACATACAACCCTCTGGGATTTAGGGGCTGTACATGGCCTTTTCCTGCCCCACCATCCTCATTGGTTTATGGGCTTCATGCTATCCGCAGTGGCTTATAGGCCACACAAAGCCCTCTTCCCCTTTGTCCATGGTCCTCTGCCTTCTCCCTCCCCTGGGACCTATGTGGCCCTGATGGCTTGGTTTACACTAGAGCGGGTCACGTGTTCCGGTTGCGGCTATCACATAGATTCCTGATCTTATAAAAGACCTTCCCTGTAGCCCTCAGTGGTTTTCACATGTGGCGCTCTCCCTCCTCTGCAGCCCTTGATAGTTTCTGAAAAGCATGCAGCCCTCAGTGATTTATAAGTTGTACATGGCCTTTTCCTCCTCCACCACCCTCATTGGTTTATGAGCTTCATGCTACCCGCAGTGGTTTATAGGCCGCACAAAGCCCTCTTCCCCTTTGTCTACGGGCCTCTGCCTTCTCCCTCCCCTGGGACAGATGTGGCCCTGAAGGCTTGGTTCACACTAGAGCGGGTCATGTGTTCCATTTGCAGGTAACACATCAAATCCCCCACCCACAGCTGAATTACACTGTTCTTGCGAGACGCACATAGGGTGCCCACATGTCCCGGATTGCCCGGGACAATCCCGCAATTAGCAGGTCTGTCCCGGACCCCTGGCTGGTGAGATCCCTTTTACATGAGCCGCAGGCTCAGTGCCCAAATGGTTGCTAGCCACTGCCCGCCTCACATCTAGCAACCAGTTACATCATGGAGAAGAGAGAGACAGAGCCCCAGCATTCACAGCGGGAAGATTTAACTTCCTCCTCCGCGCCTACTGATTAGCTCCACCCACCTCCTTCCTGCATCGTTCAGCCAGCAGCATGCAGAAGTGCATGAAGGAGAGTGAATCGAAAGCACTCACCATGGACAGATCGGGGTTAAAATCATCAGTCAGCTCTCCCCCAGCAGCCAGCATTCTATGCTGAACTGTCAGAACTTCCCAGGAGCTCTCAGCCTGGAGCTAGCACTAATAAGAAGACTGTAGGCAGATAAGGGGTCTTCAGAAGAGGAGAGGACACTGAAAGATGAGATGACACCCTCAGAGGGATGGAAGGAGGACACATCCTTAGATATCAGGACAGGGTTCATGCTGGGATGTGACCCCCCCCCCCCAAAAGTGAAGGACTACAGGTCCCAGCATGAACCCCTCAGAACTGAAGATGTGATGCACCCCCCAATCAGTGAAGAACTACAGGTCCCAGCATTAGCATGTAAAATATATATGGGGTCATACCCTTAATTCTCAGGGGTCCATGCTGGGACCTGCAGTCCTTCAATTTGGGGGGGGGGGATTCACATCCTTAGATATCAGGGGTTCATGCTGGGACTTGTAGTCCTTCACTTTTGGGAGATTTTTGAACCCCTCAGAGCTGAAGATGTGACATCCCCCCCTGGCCCCCGCATGGGAGAACTAACATCAGCAGTCAGTGGCGGGAGGGGCGTTCACTTTCCCGGGGCTCTGGTGTATCAGACTGGTGGCAGGCTATAGGTGACAAGTGGCACACTGCATCTGGTAGCAGGCGACGGGTGAAAAGTGGCACAGTGCATCTGGTGGCAGGCTATGGGTGGAAAGTGGCACACTGCATCTGGCGTCAGGCAACGGTGGCAAGTGAAACGCTGCATCTGGTGGCAGGCAATGGGTTACAAATGGCACACTGCACCTGGTGGCAAGTAACAAGCTGCATCTAGTGGCAGGCAAACTGTGGCAAGTGGCACACTGCTTCAGATGGCAAGTGACAAGCTCAGGGTCCCCACTGATTCTGCATTATGGTGAGTTGAACAATTTCATTATATATTACAATGTAGTACAACACCTGAATTCCCCGTCAACCCTGAGACTACATTCCCCCAACCCCCCCATCTTTTTTTGGGATGGGGGGCAGGGGGGGTGTCCCTGAATTGTAGTTTGGAAATGTGGTCACCCTAGACGCACAGGACTGTCTTTTATTCTGAATGGCACCCCCACGCATCTCAGCTGGCAGCGTGGTCACGGGTGCAGGGACTACATGGAAACCACTTGGTCAAAAAGACAATGCGGTTTCCCTGCAGTGGTTTTTAAAAATGCGCATGTACCTTTATTGAGCGGGTCATGTGGCACAGCAGCCCATTTAAATGAATGGGTTGCTGTGCCAGAGCAAATGCGGGAAGCACGGCCCACACCAGTGTGAACCGAGCCTTAAGTGATTGTAAAGGTAAACTTTTTTTTTTTTTTTTTTTTTTTTTTTAGAAAATACCAAGCATGTTATATTTAACTGCTGTGTGTAATGGTTTTGCTCAGAGCAGCTAGGAATCCTCCGCTTCTGGGGTTCCCCACCAGTACTTCTCAGTCCCATACCCTGCCAAATGCCCCCATAGCAAGCCAATGGCTGCCGCTTCTCTGTCCAATGAGGTGAGAGAGACTCTGCACTTGTTCACATCGCTGACTCAAGATCAGGCTCAGGTAAGTATTTGGGGTCCCTAAACCACTGACGGACACAGGGGAGGTAGAAGGCCACATACAGTCCATAAACCACTATGTGCTGCAGAGGGAGAGGGAAAGGGTGGTATGTGGCTCATAAAATACTATGGGCTGCAAAAAGAAAGAAAAGGGCCGCATGCAACATAGAGATCACTGAGGGCTGCATGCAGCCCATAAAAAACTAAGGGCTACAGAGAATGAGCGATAGGGAATCCTGGGGCTCGTAAACAGGTGGAGGGCCACACTCAGCTCATACACTACTGCAGGTTGCAGATAGGGAGGGAGAAGGCCACAAGCAGCCCATAAACCATGAGCATCAGATGAGGTCAATAAACCACTAAGGTCGGCAGGCATGGAAGGAAAAGGCCACAAGCAAATCACAAAGGAGGGAGAGGGCCGCATGCAGTGCATAAATCCCTAAAGGGCTGCATACAAGGAGGGAGAGGGCCACATGTCGCCTGTGACAGGAATCACTTCGGGCGGGGGGCTTGTGGAACCCAGCTTACCTCGGAGAGCTCTGGAAACTCCTTGTCCAGCTCCCCCGGCCCCTCCTATGTGTCTATTAGCGGCAGAGGGTGACCGAGAACCCCAGTCTGATCTTCACTAATCAGACTCACCGTAAAACCACACCGGACTCAGCATTTCCTTTTACCTGTTATCCAGGGTCTTATATGTGTGGTTTGTGTTGAAGGAATGAAGGGGTTCTTTCAATTGGGACATATTTCTGAACAATATCCCTCAAGAATATATGAAAATAAAGTCCCCCTTCCGTCAGACACCATTGCTAGATGATTTGAGGTGGGGGTTGCTATGTGTTTAAGTGTCTGTCTGCCTTGGGCGAAAAGTATTATGGGGTGTGTTTGTGGATTAGCTGTGAGGATGGAGGGGGGAATTCCTCCAACAGCTCTCCCTGCTGATAGGACAGTCTACTGATGAGAAGTTTGAATACACCAAGCCACGTCCATCTACAATAAATCTCTGTCCTCCACCCTGGACAAGCTCGCTCCCCTCACTACACGCAGAACCAGGCCTCGACCCCTACAACCCTGGCAAACAGATGACACTAAAATTCTCAAAAAACATAGCCGCGCTCTTGAGCGTCTGTGGCACAAGACTAATGCCGCGTACACACGGTTGGACTTTCTGGCATACTTGGTCCGGCACACTTTCTGACGGACTTTGTCCGCCAGATGCGCCGGACTTTAAAACGGACAGACTTGCCCACACACGACCGGACTTTCCGGCGGGCTAAGTCCGCCCGTCTTTCCGACGGACTTTCAGAATGAACGGACTTGCCCACACACGGACAAGTCCGTTCATTTTGAAAGTGACTCAGGTGCGATGGGACTAGAAAAGGAAGTTAATCTTGCCGCTTTTATCGGCGAGATTGACACCTTGCGAGCCCCGTCGCGGTGCATACCAGGCCCTTAGGTCTGGTATGGATTATAAAGGGAAACCCCTACGCCGAAAAAACGGCGTGGGGTTCCCCCCTAAAATCCATACCAGACCCCGATCCGAGCACGCAGCCCGGCCGGTCAGGAAAGGGGGTGGGGACGAGCGAGCGCCCCCCCCTCTTGAACCGTACCAGGCCGCATGCCCTCAACATGGGGGTGGGTGCTTTGGGGGAGGGGGCGCCCTGCGGGGTCCCCCCCACCCCAAAGCACCTTGTCCCCATGTTGATGAGGACAAGGGCCTCTTCCCGACAACCCTGGCCGTTGGTTGTCGGGGGGCTTATCGGAATCCGGGAGCCCCCTGTAAGAGAGCCCCGAGATCCCGGCCCCCCACCCTATGTGAATGAGTATGGGGTACCCCTACCCATTCACCTAGGGAAAAAGTGTCAATAATAAAACACACTATACAGGTTTTTAAAATAATTTATTAAACAGCTCTGGGGGGGGGGGGAATCGGGGGTCTTCCTCCAGCTTCAGGGTCCCTCCGGTTCCTCTTCTCCCGGCGTCCGGTTGGTTCTTCTCCACTCTCTCCGGCCTCTTCTCCCGGTGTTCCAGTTCTTCGGCCGGCCCCTCCGCTGTGTTCAGGTAGCTCTCTTGCCAGCGGAGGTCCGGACTTCTTGTCTTCTCTTCTACAGATGTTGACACGATGCTCTCTCCGGCTGAACTGCTCCCTGCGGGCTCCGTTGTGACTTATATAGGCGGAGACCCCGCCCCCTATGATGTCACAGTCCCTGGGCATGCTGGGACTGTGATGTTTTAGGGGGCGTGGTCAACATCACCCAGTGACCACGCCCCCTAAAACGTCACAGTCCCAGCATGCCCAGGGACTGTAACATCATATGGGGGCGGGGTCTCCGCCTATATAAGTCACAACGGAGCCCGCAGGGAGCAGTCCAGCCGGAGAGAGCGTCGTGTCAACATCTGGAGAAGAGAAGACAAGAAGCCCAGAAGTCCGGACCTCCGCTGGCAAGAGAGCTACCTGAAGACAGCGGAGGGGCCGGCCGAAGAACTGGAACACCGGGAGAAGAGGCCGGAGAGAGCGGAGAAGAACCAACCGGACGCCAGGTGAAGAGGAACCAGAGGGACCCCCGAAGCCGGAAGATCCCCCCGCGAGCTGTTTAATAAATTATTTTAAAAATCTGTGTAGTGTGTTTTATTATTGACACTTTTTCCCTAGGTGAATGGGTAGGGGTACCATGTACCCCATACTCATTCACATAGGGTGGGGGGGCCGGGATCCCTCTTATCGGGGGCTCCCGGATTCCCCCGCCCGCAGACCCCGACAACCAACGGCCAGGGTTGTCGGGAAGAGGCCCTTGTCCTCATCAACATGGGGACAAGGTGCTTTGGGGTGGGGGGCTCACTCGTCCCCACCCCCTTTCCTGACCGGCCAGGCTGCGTGCTCGGATCGGGGTCTGGTATGGATTTTAGGGGGGACCCCACACCGGTTCTTCGGTGTAGGGGTTTCCCTTTATAATCCATACCAGACCTAAGGGCCTGGTATGCCCCGCGCTCGCCGCAATAGGAAAATTAGTTTTTCCTATTGCAGCGAGCGCGAGATGCAATACCCTGCTCTCGCGTCGTATCTGGTCCGTTGGACCAGCATACACACGAGCGGGCTTTCCGTCGGACCAGCACACAGACGAGCGGACTTTCCGCCCGAAACTGAGTCCGACGGAAAGATTTAAAACATGTTTCAAATCTAGGTCCGGCGGGCTTTTGGGAAAAAGTCCGCCGGAGCCTACACACGGGCGGATTGTCCGGCACACTTTGGTCCGCCGAACCAAGTATGCTGGAAAGTCCGACCGTGTGTACGCGGCATAAGTCTCTCAAAGACTTCAACCAATACAAATCTGCCTTCCAAAAATACTATTCTTTCCTCCACACTGCCAAGCAAACCTATTTTACAACTCTTATTAACACCTTCTCATCCAATCCCCGTAAACTCTTCTCTACCTTCAACTCTCTACTTTGTCCTCCACCCACTGACTTACTCACTGCCCAGGAAATCACTAATCACTTCAAAAACAAGATTGATACAATCCATGATGAAATCTCCATTCTACAGGTATCTCCCCCAGCTAAGACCCCATGTCAACAGGTACAACTGACACTCCCCCTATTAAAATCTGCTACTACAGATGAAGTTGCTAAACTCCTTTCTATCGCCCACCTAACCACCTGTCCCCTGGATCCTATTCCCTCTCAAATGCTACTCTGACCCCATCCTACACTCTCTAACCCATATCTTCAATCTCTCCCTCACCTCTGGCATCTTCCCCGATGCTCTAAAACATGCACTGGTCACCCCCATACTCAAAAAGCCGTCCTTGGACCCTACCAATCTTAACAACCTACGCCCTATCTCCTTGCTCCCCTTTTCCACTAAACTCCTTGAACGCCTGGTTTACAACCGAGTGACCACCTCATTAAAAACAACCTTCTTGATCCCCTTCAATCTGGATTTCGCCCTCAACACTCCACAGAAACTGCTCTTTTAAAACTCACAAATGACCTACTAACTGCAAAAACCAACGGACACTATTCTGTACTCCTACTTCTGGATCTTTCAGCTGCCTTTGACACGGTTGACCACCCCCTCCTCCTCAAAAAACTTTACTCCCTCGGTCTCCGTGACTGTGCTCTAAAGTGGCTCTCATCCTACCTATCCCAACGCACCTTCAGTGTCACTTACAATTCTACTTCCTCCACTCCCCTTCTCTGTCGGGGTCCCCCAAGGTTCTGTTCTTGGACCTCTTTTATTTTCAATCTACACCTCTTCCCTGGGTCAGCTGATAGCCTCTCACGGCTTTCAATATAATTTCTATGCTGATGACACACAAATCTATCTCTCCACCCCTCAACTCACTCCATCAGTCTTCTCACACATCACTAACTTACTAACCGACATATCTGTATGGATGTCACACCACTTCCTCAAACTCAACTTGTCCAAAACCGAGCTTATATTTCCTCCCCCACGTGCCTCTTCCCCTGACTTCTTTGTCAAGAGCAATGGCAAAACCATCCACCCGTCCCCACATGTCAGGGTGTTATCCTGGATTCTGAACTCTCCTTTCAGCCCCACATCCAATCACTTTCCAAAGCTTGCCGCCTCAACCTCCGCAACATTTCTAAACTACGTCCCTTTCTAACCAATGAAACCACAAAGCTCCTGATTCACTCCCTGGTTATCTCTCGCCTTGACTACTGCAACTCACTCCTCATTGGCTTACTTTTAAACAGACTATCCCCCCTTCAGTCCATCATGAATGCTGCTGCCAGACTCATCCACCTTACAAACCGCTCAGTGTCTGCTACCCCTCTCTGCCAATCCCTCCATTGGCTCCCACTCACCCAACAAATTAAATTCAAAATACTAACAATAAGTTACAAAGCCATCCACAACTCTGCCCCCAGCTACATCACTAACCTAGTCTCAAAATACCAACCTAATCGCCATCTCCGTTCCTCCCAAGACCTCCTGCTCTCTAGCTCCCTCATCACCTCCTCCCATATCCGCCTCCAGGACTTCTCCCGAGCCTCGCCCATCCTCTGGAATTCCCTACCCCAATCTGTCAGACTGTCTCCAAATGTATCCACTTTTAGGTGATTCCTGAAAACTTTCCTCTTCAGAGGAGCCTACCCTGCCTCCATCTAACAACTGCACTATTTTCTCCATTAGCTCATCCCCCACAGCTATTACCCTTTTGTATAACTTGACCCTCCCTCCTAGATTGTAAGCCCTAACAAGCAGGGCCCTCTGATTCCTCCTGTATTGAACTTGTACTGTCTGCCCTAATGTTGTAAAGCCCTGCGTAAACTGTCGGCGCTATATAAATCCTGTATAATAATAATACACCTGTGTGTCTGTTACTGAATGTAGTTTACCCCACCCTGTGTCATTATGCAAAGAAGGGGGGATTGTCCCCTGAGTGTATATCTCTGTTTGCGTCTGTTCAAATAAACAGTTCAAGTTCCAGCTTTGCAGCCAAAACGAGTCCTGCCTAGATTTAATATCTATTATCTATATTCAGACTGGAGGAAGCGGTATATGACGGAAGCACTCAGGCAGAGTGTGGGAAGCCATTTCATTACCCATAAACCCCTGAGGGCTGCAGACCAGGAGGGAGAGAGCCCCATGCAACCAAACTACTAAAGGTAACAGAGGAGGGAGAAGGCAGAGGCAGTAGAAAAAGGAGAAGAGGGCTTTGTGCGGCCTATAAACTACTGAGGGTAGCACAAAGGCCATAAACCAATGAGGGTGGTGGAGCAGGAAGAGGACCATGTACAGTCCATTAATCACCGAGGGCTGCAGAGGAGGGAGAGCGCCACATGCGAAAACCACTGAGGGCTACAGGGAAGGTCTTTTATTCGCAAGACTGCTAACTGGTCTTCTGTTGACATGTTTAAGTTTCACCAGGCTGATGTTTTGGCCTCCTCTGATACCAGCTGCTGAGCCCTTCTTGACCAGTTTTGTTATTAGGGCTTGTTGCCAGCGTTTGCTGTGTTGCCCATCCCTCAGATGCACTTGCATTTGGAAATTCTGCAGTAAAGACTAAGGATCCTGTAAGTTTACAACTAAGAAAATTGTATTTTTGACTGCTGCTAAAATCAATTTCTTGGAGGATACAAGTACAAGACCTTTCTCTCCGTTCTATATGATCCTTTATTGCTTGCTACAAAACTGAGGCTAAATGGAAGTAGGAGGGGGTTATGGAGGGGATGTCCCTGCAGCTATCCCTTTTTTGCCACTGTCCCATTGCCTGAAAGGAACTGCATATAACCCAAGCTTAAAGGTTTTAATATTCTGCACTGTACTTCAAGAAAAACTATTTTTACTGGCAAGTCAAAAAGCCTAATTTTCCTGATTTATCTCCATGGCAGCAAAGCCAACCAAACTGGTGGTATTTTAAGTTGTTGAGAACCAGGGTTAAAGATTTTTTTTTTAACATCTAGACCTATAGCATTGAGGGGGTGGAGGTCACCATTGCATATGCTGCCCATATAAATATGTCCAGAACAAAACAAGGCTGTATTTGTTGCACAGCCAAATACTGAAGGTGCTGTCCTCACACATCCAATCGGGGAAGAAACCTCCCAGGAAGTGGCTGCAGGTCACATAGCTGATCAGGAGAATGGGTCTGGCAGCTCTACAACTGTATCTGTGGATAGTTGCCACTCAGGCTAGACTCCAGCCATGACTCCCTTAGTTCATCTCATTACATAATAGGTTTAGTAAAGAAAGATAACATTGTTTTTGATTCCAGATCATTTCACACTTCCACTTGTGGCAGGATCAACAAGTATTTTCTACTTACCAAAAATATTCTTAGCCTGAAGAAGTAAAACAAATGAAGCCACCACATCTAAGGACTGGTAATCTGCAATGGTTTACATTTTTGTTTATGGGTTTAGTTATCCTTTGCAGGGGTGTCAAACTAGCAGCCCTCCAGCTGTTGTGGAACTACAAGTCCCATCATGCCTCTGCCTGTGGGAGTCATGCTTGCAATTGTCAGCCACATGGGATTTGTAGCTCCGCAACAGCAGGAGGGTCACCGATTTGACACCTGTGCTTTAGGGAGATGGATGAAAGTTAATCTGCCTCGGCAGTCAGCTGGCTTTATCACTACAATCCTGGAAAGTGCATGGAGCCAGGTTATCAACATTTTCAGCCATACACCTGTGACACTTCCTTAGATTTTGTCCGTTACTTTTACAGAACTGACCAACGATGAGGTTGGAGGGAGGCTGGAGTCAACATTAATTGGGTTTCCCTTCACACTTTATAAAGAAGGGAAGTACAGCGCAACAGAATAAAACAAAACAAGAAAAACAAGTCCAATCCACATAAGTGGAGAAATGCTGTATCCAAAGAAGATAGAAGCCAAGATTCCTTGTGACAGAAAGTGGGATAATTACTCCAACTCAAAAATGGGTGACAATATCCTCCACCATATAAGCCGAATTGCACTTACCAGATAAGATAGACCTCTGTGGTACAGAAGGTCAAGTACGCATTTATCCCAACAGGGATGATAGTAACTCCTGGCACTGCTTCAGAGATCCTCGCTCCAGCAAGATGGGAAAAAACGCATAGCAGAGAGTTCCAAATAGTAAAAGCCTCCAGGTCAGCAATGGTGAATGTTAGGATAATACAGCCTCCCCAATGGATATGAAAGGATATAAGGACATACTCTAAGTGTACTCCGTAAGTTTATTCAGATAAAAAAATCACGTAGTGGACATGAAAGTATAGCGCTCAAAGGCGCAAGCAGTAAAAAGACAAATAGATATCAATAAAAAGATCACTGGATCAAGTGTATAAAGAAACATAGGGATGGCAGCGGGTGACATCCGTGCATAAGCTTCCTCCCCCCGTACGCGGCGTTACGTCCTGATAGGACTTCGTCAGCAAGGGTGGAGCTAGACAGTCACCAGACAGGTTTATATGGACGACTGGTGTCTGCACAGGATGTGACGGAACCAGAAGCCAGAGATGCTTCTACAAAACGGTCGCCTTAGTATGCGGGGACACCAATGTCTACAGTCTAATGAACAACTAATACAATAAAATATGAACGAAAAACGTTCTAATTCTAAAATAGCTAATATGCTTAAAAACGGACAAACAAAAAAAGGGTTTGCCCGCAGCCATCTCTTTAACAATCTCATCAATATGTACATTATATAAAATCAAATTAATGAGAAAACAATATGTAGATAAAACAAACATTACAAAAATTACTTATCTGATATAAAACAGTTGAGGTCAAATTCAACAATTAACCCCTTCGGGACCGCAACCTGGGTTTCGTGAATCCACAGGGATTCCTGTTGACTCAACTGCCTTATGTAATCCCCCCCCCCCCTCTCCAATGTTTATTCACTTTTTCCAGACCCCAGAATTTTAGACATCTCGGATCCCCATCATGGAATATTCTGAAATGTTTAGAAATTTGTGTTTTTAAACCCCTTTTGATGTTGTTTACATGTTCAGTTATGCGGACACCCATAGGTCTGGAGGTTCTGCCTGCATATTGGAGTCCGCAGTCACACTGCAATATGTACACAACCCCTACTGTATCGCACATGATAAGATTTTTGATCTGGTATTTTTTATTAGTAGCAGAGGCAGTGAACTCCTTTCTTCTTTTAAGATTGTATCTGCATTGCTTACACGCTGGGCATTTCCCACAAGCATAAAATCCTGACAAAAAATGAAAGATTCTATTTTCTTTTATCACTGGAGGATCCACCACACTCAGGGCTAACATGTCCCTCAGTGTTGGTGGTCTCCTATAAATGAATCTCGGACAAGGGGGTAGTACTGTGCCTAGAATACTATCCTTTTCTTAAATTTTCCGATGTCTCATGATTATCTCCTCAAATTTCTTATGTTGGATGTTGTAATCTAAGATTATTTTATACTCAAAATTATCTTTTATCAGAATCTGCGACTAAAATAGCTCGGTCCATATTTCCGATACTGTCTATATCACCTATTATTTGCTCTTTGGTATATCCTTTTTGTAAAAAACGATCAGCCAAAACATTAGCCTGTGCATAATAGTCTGAGTCCAGGGTACAATTCCGCCGTAAAGGAATGAATTGACCTCTGGAAATATTATATAGCCAAGAGTGATGGTGGAAGCTAACCAGGGGTATGTACCGTTTCTATAAGTCGGCTTGAAGTAGTTTTTGGTCTTAAAAGAACATCCTTGTTTAAAAATTTCGAAATCTAGGAAGGCTATGCGCGAAGCATCAGCATTCCAAGATAAACGTATGTTTTTAGTATTACCATTAAGCTGACATAAAGAGTTGGAGGCCGATTGGATCCCCCTCCCATATCATGATCAAATAGTCTATATATCTTTGGTAGCAGACCAGCTGTGCTGGCCTGCTACCAAAGACAAATACCTCTTTCCAAAGTGCCATAAAAATGTTTGCAACACTTGGCGCAAAACGAGCACCCATGGCAACTCCGAGTATTTGTAGGAAAAACTTTCCGTCATACCAGAAATAATGTCTGGCCAGACAGAATTCCAAAGATTTCAGAAGGAAATCCTTAAGTGAGGGAGATAGAGTGGACTTATTAAGAGCCCATTGAACAGAGATGAGGGCTTCGCGGTGGCCTATGATGGTGTACGAGCTAACATCAGCTGTTACTAGAAGACTGTTTTCTTTACAAGGGATTTTTTTCTATGATTTGAATATGTTTTGTATCCTTAAGATAAGCCGTAGTGGTAGACACCAACGGCTTCAAAATATAATCTATATACTGACCCAAGCATGATGATACGGAATCAATACCGTTTACTATGGGCCAGCCGAATCATCACGCTTGGGTCAGTACATAGATTCTTTTTTTTTTATTATTACTAATAAAAAATACCAGATCAAAAATCTTATCATGTAGGATACAGTAGGGGTTGTGTACATGTTGCAGTGTGACTGCGGACTCCAATATGTAGGCAGAACCTCCAGAACTATGGGTGTCCACATGGCTGAACATGTAAACAACATCAAAAGGGGTTTAAAAACACACGTTTCTAAACATTTCAGAATATTCCATGACAGGGATCTGAGATGTCTAAAATTCTGGGGTCTGGAAAAAGTGAATAAACATTGGAGAGGGGGGGAATTATATAAGGCAGTTGAGTCAACAGGAATCCCTGTGGATTCATGAAACCCAGGATGCGGTCCTGAAGGGGTTAAATGTTGAATTTGACCTCAACTGTTTTATATCAGATAAGTAAATTTTGTTTAATCTACATGTTTTCTCATGAATTTGATTTTATATAATGTACATATTGTTGAGATTGTTAAAGAGATGGCCACGGGTAACCCCTTTTTTGTTTGTCCGTTATCTATTTTAGAATTAGAACGTTTTTCGTTCATAATTTATTGTATTAGTTGTTCATTAGACTTTAGACATTGGTGTCCCTGCATACTAAGGCGACCCTTTTGTATAAGCATCTCTGGCTTCTGGTTCCGTCACCAGTCATCCATATAAACCTGTCCGGTGACTGTCTAGCTCCACCCTGGCTGACGAAGTCCTATCAGGACGTAACGCTGTGTACAGGGGGAGGAGCTTATGCACAGACATCACTGTGTTTTTATACACTTGATCCACGGATCTTTTATCGATATCTATTTGGATTTTTACTGCTTGCTTCTATGAGCGCTATACTTTCATGTCCACTACATGATTTTTTTTATCTGAATAAACTTACGGAGTACTTAGAGTATGTCCTTATATCCTTTCATATCCATTGGGGAGGCTGTATTATCCTAACATTCACCATTGCTGACCTGGAGGCTTTTACTATTTGGAACTCTCCGGTGGGCGTTTTTTTTTCCATCTTGCTGGAGCGAGGATCTCTGAAGCAGTGCCAGGAGTTACCATCATCCCTGTTGGGATAAATGCATACTTGTCCTTCTGTAACACAGAGGTCCATCTTATCTGGTAAGCGCAATTCAGCTTATATGGTGGAGGATATTGTCACCCATTTTTCACTTGGAGTAATTATTCCACTTTGTGTCATGAGGAATCTTGGCTTCCATCTTCTTTGGATACAGCATTTCTCCACTTATGGGGATTGGATTTGTTTTTCTTGTTTTGTTTTAGTCTATTGCGCTGCACTTACCTTCGTTTATAAATTGTACTTCTAGGCATATGTGATTACCTATAGTGTTCAGCTTGCATTTCAATTGTGCTTTTTGGTTGTGTGTGCGCTGATTGCCCCGTTTTTATATTTTTCTCTTAACACTACATAATTTCAAGAGGAAGTAAACTCTGGTGCGTTTTACTTCCTCTATTTCCCTGCAAAGGTAAAGCATAATGGGCTACTATGCATTGCATAGTAGCCCATGATGTGTCACTTACCTGAAACCAAAGCACACGATGTCACCACTAGCATGGAGCATCCATCTTCCCCCCTCTTCCTTCCGGGGCCGCAAACTCCGGCCCTGTGACTGGCCAGAGTTACATGTGCGCGGGTGCCGCCAGTCATGGCTTGACCCCTATCAGAAACGACATGATGTGCCCTTTCTAATGTGCACATGCACCGATGCTGGGCTTTTTAGTTAATAGCTCCTAAACCGTGGAGGTTTAGGAGATATTTCAAGCACCTACAGGTAAGCCTTAACCACTTCCCACCCAAAGACAGCATATGACATCTTTGACTTTCAGTGGGAATATCTGAATGATGGCTGCAGCTACAGGCATCATTCAGATATCCTTGTTTTCAGCCAGTGATTCTGTGCACCAAAAGAACGTTCATAGCGGCGGTTCCACCGCTTAATCGTTCTTACAAGCGACGGGAGGGGACATCCACCACCATCCGGTGCTTCTCCAGGCTCTCCCATGCCATCGTGGACCTAGAGAAAGAATCGGACGCCGCCGGATGACGACCATAGACATATCCGGTGACCAGATGGTCACCAGTCATCTCTATGACCGTCATAGGCCCGGGCCTGATGTTATGACATCACGTCCTGGCCGCAGATGTAAACAAAGCATGTGCATCGCATACTAGCTCATTATGAAATACTTACCTTTGAAGCTGTTGCAGCAGCCCCCACACACCGCTGTGACCGGCGACATGTCTTCCGAAGTGATTTCCAGGTTCGCGGGCTCCGGCGCTGTGATTGGCCAGAGCTGCGATGACATCACTCGCACAGGAGCCGCCAGGCACGGTGTGGCTACTGAAGAAACAGCACAAGCGGGCCGTTTTAGTGCACATGAAGATATTGTACAGTGAATATCTCCTAAACTGTGCAGGTTTAGGAAATATTCACGGTATCTACAGGTAATCCTTATGATAGGCCTACCTGTAGGTAAAAGTGGTGTAACAGAGTTTACAACCACTTTAACATCGTATAGTAAAACATTATTTTTTTTTCTGCCAGTAAATACCTTATACAGCCCACTTCCTGTTTCTTGTCTGGTAATGAGCCTAGGCTTATGACATCATGCACAGCTCTCTCTCACTCTCGTGAGTTTGCCAGGAAGGGAGGGGGAATGAGTCATAAGAGGGCCAATTAGAGCTGCAGGTGTCTGTGTAAATCCAGGAAGTGAACAGGCAGCAGCTTCAGCTGCCCACAGTTAAAATGGATGCAGCCAGACTTAGTGGAGGGAGATTTCTGCAGCATATTTGGCAAGTACAGAATCACAGTATATATAAAATAATATGCAAAGTGGTTGGAGGGAAGCTTCAAAATGGCAAGATGTTTTTATTACAAATTATGTAGGCAGACTGCAGTTCCTCTTAAAGCTTCCTGAAAATGAATACTTTTTTTTCCCTAGGCTAGAATCACCATTGAGGAAGGTGTATATCGCCATCATGTCTCCTCTCCAGGGAAAATACGTTGCATGTTTGTAGTCATTCCTTGTAGCAGAGGTCCCCGTAGTAGGCTTTGTTGCCCTATTCTGGACTCTGTCCAGTTAAAGCACATACTTCCTGGTGACCAGAACTGAACTACATACTACAGTACACTGGTATTGTTCAATTATGCTGATCTCAGGAAAATATCAGAGATGCAGAATAAAGGAGAGGTTCAAAACAGACAACAGGATTTCATTAAAGATCAGAAAAGAAAATAGATGGTTGATAAAAGACTTCACTTCCCTTTTAACTTATACCTACCGTTGAGCCTATAAGGAGGCTTACCTGTAGGTTCAGTGACCATCTCCTAATCTTGCACTGTTTCGTTGACATTCACACTGCATGCAGCAGGTGACATTACCAGCCCATGCGCTCTCTGAAGGGATGGCATACCCATGCCATCCTTTCAGAGCTTTGTGCCCGGGCCATGACTCCTGCACGGAGTCACAGACAGCCAGGGCTCGTGGCCCCAGAAAGAGTGAAGATGGATGCCCTGTCAGCGTGCCGCTGGAGGGCTTCGTTGTAAGGTAAGCATTTCATAATGTACACATTATGCCATTGTCTTGCAGTTTTTTTTTTTTTTTTTAAAGGGCAGTTTACTACCACTGTCACTGCACCAATGGACCTCAGTAATGGCTGTTGGGTCTTCACTCTAATATAAAGGCTGACACTTTTTCAACACTCTCTGTGCTGCTGGAGAACTCTGCTCCATCCAGACTCTTTTCCCACTAATCAACTTTCTCCTCCCAAAATATTCTGCATTGATGGAGGAGACTCTGCTCTTTCCTCAACCTCTCCTGAAAAATTCTTTGCTGCTGGAGCACTCTGCTCCGTCTTTCTATTTAACTCTCAATCACCAAGACTCTGCTTCTTCCTTGAAAGTCTAGTACACACCACTACAGTTTTTTTGGGGGGTTGAACGAACCAAAAAAAAAAAAAGGTGTCAGCGCCAGTCGGAGAGGTTGTACTAACAATCCGTCATTAGTACAGTGATCTCCCCCCGTTGAGCTGCTGTGTTCTGAGGGGGGCGCTAGCCCCCACCAGAACACTCCGATCAGCGCTCTCTGCCATTGGCTAAGAGTGCTGATCGGGAGTCAGTCTGCTGCTTTTCCTGCATGAACAACCGGCTTCTGTCAAACAGATCAACATAAACACAGGCCGTATGACAGCCATTTTGTTTGTGTTTGTGCTTAAAAAGGAAGTAAACCCTGATGGGTTTTACTTCCTCTTCATTTCCCTGCACAGGTAAAGCATAATAGGCTACTATGCAACGCATAGCCCATTATGTGTCACTTACCTGAAACCGATGCTTGCTATGTCACCGCTTTCCCCACTAGCAGCGAGCATCCACCTTCACCCCTCTTCCTTCCGGGGGACCGCGAACTCCGGCTCTGTGACTGGCCAGAGTCACGCGGGAGCCGCCAGGCACGATCTGCCCTTTCTAAAGGGCACATGCACCGTAGACATCGGCACACAGCTTTATTGTAAATACCTCCTAAACCGTGGAGGTTTAAGAGATATTTCCAGCATCTACAGGTAAACTTTAATATAGGCTTACCTGTAGGTAAAAGTGGTTGTACAGGGTGTACAACCACTTTAACTCTCCTGAAAAAAAAATCTGCTCCTTTTCCTAACTCTCTTCTCCTGAAATACTCTGGTGGCACAGAGTACTTCAGAAAGGGAGAGAGTTAGAGGGATGAGCAGTCCTCTGGTGGCAAAGCATATTTAAGTAGAGGAAGTTTGCTGCCCAAAGAATTAGTTCTGCTCTCTTGGTATACTCATAGAATTAGTGGAGTTAGCAAACTCATCTCCTGAAACACGGCACCCCCTGAGGGACTCTACGTCTTCCTCTAACTTTCCTCTCCTGCAATACTCTGCACTGCTGGCTGAATTTGCTCTATCCTCTTAACCAACTCTCCTCTCCTGAAATATTCTGCACTGCTGGGGAACTCTGCTTTTACCTCTAATACTCCTGAAATACTTTGCTTTTTCCTCTAACTCTTCTCTACTGAAATTCTCTGCTTTGCTGGAGTACTCTGCTCATTCCTCTTTCCCCTCTTCAAAATACTCTCTAGCTGGAGTATTCTGCTCCTTCCTCTAACTCTCCTCTCCTACAATACTGTGCTTGGAGACTCTACTGCTTCTGACTCATCCTCTGAAATACTCTGCACTGCTGGAAGACTCGGGGGGAGATCTACTGAAACTGGAGCACTCAGAATCTGAAGCAGCTGTGCATGGTAACCAATTAGCTTCAGCTTGTTAAATTAAGCTTTAGCAATAATACATGGAAGCCGATTAGTTTCTATGGAGCGGTGCAGGAGATTTTGCACACTTCAGTTTTAGTAAAATCACTCCCTCTGTTCCTTCGAAGAGTATTTCAGGAAAAAGGAGCTCTATACTTGCTGAAGCGGATTCCTCCAGCAACAGACTGTCTCCATTCTGTCCTTCAATCATACCAGAAATTCCATTCAGAATTTTGTTCATCTTTCCCAATATGCCAGGGACTGTGGTCTTAATAATAAGTCTGAGCCTAGTAGGATTGAATTGAGATTTTATTAGACACAATGCAAGAAGATATAATCCATCCATTGTCATCGGAGTTTATAAGAACATGAACTTTGGAGACATTCTTGTCCATTCACCAAAGTATGGAGGCCCATCCTCACGCCATATTGGAAAAAAAATAAAAAAAATAAAAATAAATGTAGGGCACTAATGGTGAGAAGTGGTGGGGTTTAAAAGTGAACACAAAAAAATAAATAGGGGGCCATATCCCAGAAACACAATACATATTGCGTCAGGCAAGCAGAATTTCTGGATTTGTTCAATGCCGTATCCTTCTACCAGAGAGTGGCGAATAGAAGACTTGTGTCTGAGGGCTCAGCCATCATTTTATTTTAGTGAAGCTTGGAGTTGCGATTGTCATTTTATTTCATTTTGGCGAATGACTCTAGCTATGTGCACTTTATATTTTTACTATATAAATAAAAACACAAAAATATGACTGTCACTAATTCATTCTATGATCATTGCAAACTTGTAGCTTTCTATTTTATATACTCCTTTCAGCGACGTGAAGACATCCAATAATGCAAATAAAGGGCTGTTAAAATAAGAGAAAATTAGTAGGGCACTACCTCCGCTGATGGTGCAGTCCTCCAAGGAATAACACAATGGAAGGAGGGATATTTACTCTCTAGAGAGAACAGTCATCTTGGAAAAACCAAGTCAAATGGAGAGACGGAACTAAACCCAAACGCCCTGTACACAGAGAGCCCCCCCAATTCTCAGTACCACAGGCAAGAATGACTCATTCATTTGGCTCACTGAGAATTTGGAACATTGATATAGCCCAGGAGGAATATAGTCTTATTGTTTCCACTCAAGCTCTGCTGGGGCCAATCTCTAGGATGCACCTCTGGCAGGGGAGTCCTGGGGACATGGGGACATGGAGACATAAAGCTGCGAGAAAAGTCCCAGAGGACAGGGGAATATCCATCTGCTGGCAGAAGCATGGATTACACAAGGACATTCCTTTGGCAGGGGATTCCTAGAGGAGACGACGTGGCTGTCCAGTTGCTTGGAGACTCGTGGAAGATATGGACATCCAGCTAGCCAGAGACTCGTGGCTGTCCATGTAGTGGGAGGAGACATGACATGTCCATCTGCTGGGGGCTTCATGGTGGACGCAGGGAGATTCATCTGCCAGGGGCCTCATGGAGAACACCACGTTGTACATTTGCTGGGGGGAACTTATGGAGGACACTGGTACATTTAATCTGCCGGAGAACTTGTAAAAGGACACAGGGCTTTACATTTTGCTTGGAGATCTATGGAGGACACAGTGACATCCAGCTGCTGTAGGACTCATGGAGGATATGGTGACATCCAGCTGTCTTGAGACTCGTGCAGGGCACTCTGACATCCAGCTGTCAGGGCACACGTGGAGGACACAAAGTTGGCTATTTGCTGGGAGATGTCCATCTGCTGGGAACTCCTGAAAACCACGGGGACACTCATCTTCCAAGAAGACTTGGAGAACATGGGTAAGTTAATCTGCTGGGAGACTTATGGAAGACATGGGGACAGTCATCTGTCTCAAGAATCGTGGAGGACAAATTAACATCCATGAGCTAAAAAAACTCATGAAAAGGCCATAGAAGCCCCCAAAAAAATATTAACAGCAGATAAAGTTTCTTTTTTAATTCATGATCGCAGCAAAACTTGAAGTCCAAAACATAAAATGCCACCTGCCGTCAGAACATTGACCTTGCAGCAATAAAATGTGAAACCGTGAGATCCTAGTTCTCAGATCCACAGTCGGTCACAAAAACTGATGCAGTCCACAGTTGCTAAACTTGGTTTGGGCTTCTTGGTTTCAAACTTCTGGTCACAAAAAAAGCTACTTTGCCATTACGGTCTACAGGTTTGAGCAACCCAACAGCGTTGTCCTGGCGCACACACAGGCTCTGGTATTGTTGGTAAGCCCAGGGACGGAGTTTCACTTTCCCTGTTCCAGTAGCCGAAGCTCTTGAGGGAAAGGTCGGTTTACAGAGGCTAGGAAAATACACCGATGTGCCAAGTTAATCGTTTGATTCCTGGCCCTCCTCTGTTGTCAACAGTCCTAGTCTCCAATCTCCGGCACAACCCAGGAAACTCATTCTTATGTCCTCCTCAGTGCTTCTTTAGCATATCCACATACTCTCACATTTCTATCTTCATCAAATGCAGTCTGAACCTGCTAATGTTCTAATGAAATCCAAACAAAGTTCTAAAAGATGTTCTGGTGTGGTTACCATGAACTTCAGCCTTTCGTAGGTTATGTTACAGTGCAGTCACTAGCTTCCCTGGTCTTCTGACTTTCCAGCACAGCCACAATCAACTCTGGCCCAATAACGTCTCATTTGGTCACCCGTTAACATGTCAGTGTTGTAAGCATTCTAATATTCCGACGTGGTTCCCACTATCTTTGAGTTCTTTTTTTCTGTTTCAATAATTTTTATTCAGTTTTAAGCCAACATGCTATAGTTCCACCACCACAAAGGCTAGCTTTGACAGTTTTAACAAGGGTTAGCTTACCAAAACAGCCAAAAATGAGGCACTGTAAAATGTTGTAACCACTATGCCTAGCCTCCCTATGACTTGAGGTTACCATGATTTCTTGACAGCAGGGTTGTCACTGGCTGTCTCAGCCTTTTTATATTGCAGCGTGGTAACCATTATCTTGAGCGTTCTTGCAATTTAAATGTGGTTCCCCACCAACCTTGTTCTCCTGACTTATCAAATCACCGTTTAGCACTGGGATGTTCCAGTGTGGCCACAAGCTGTCTTTGCATTCAGACAACTGCGCGTTTTAGATAGCTGTTACTCAACCTCACGATTCTGTATCGCATACATTCCCAAAGCTTAAATAAAAACACAGCTTCTAAAATGTACATATATATTTAATAAAATACTTTGTGTCTCTGTTGTAAACATTTATATTGTCCTGTCACAACAGATGTTCTATATGTTTTGGTGTTCATTAAACCCACATGAGCACAATCTATGAAGTGCAAGGACACGTACATGCTTAATTTGTTATCTCTAAGTGTCTCACCGCTGTTTGCGTCCTACAAATACATTTGATTATTTCAGTTGTTTTTGAGTGTTTGGGGTTGAACTATAAATATGGATGTAATTTTAGGTTTCCCTTTATCGCTGAAGCGTATTTCTCCTCATTAACAAATTTGACGGTGTCGCGATAGTTCACTATAAAGTGAAAAAAGATTCAGACAGCTTGTGGTGCTCCAGCGTAGTCACAGATGTAATGATCCCACGAGAGCACAGCCTTCCACGTCCACTGTGTGTTCAGCCACAATCATTTTACGATACTACAGCCAAGATCATTTCCCATCTTCTGTCACTTCTTGAGGAATGACCAGCCAGAAGAACACCTGTAAAGAGAAACTAGACCTTGTATCAAACCCTTTTAGTGACCTTCCACTACGATTGTATCCTAGTATGCGTATACTAGGAAGTTCGACGAGAAAGCTTTGCCGAAATCAGATCTCCTGTGTGTGACATGATCCCAATGTGTTTGTGTGGAGCTTGTGGCATATTTTTTTAGATATGTTCCCTCCTCTCCATTCACGAATCTTGGCAGTGCACAATTTCAGAAATAGCCCACAAACAGTGACGAGCGCAAAAAAAAACAAAAAAACGCTACAAGGTGGATTGCAAACCTGTTAGTTACATCATTAGGAGCGAGCAAAAAGTAAAAACAAGAGCACTTTGCTATAAAACAGTGTAATAATGAAAACAGTAATACAAATCTATTGTCTTCAGCTATTGTTTATTAGTCTCATTGCAGCAGAAACATACAACAAACCCTGAGAGATAAAGTACCTCCAGAGTTCTCGTCTGCGGCATCACGCTTCACAGCTAGAGAGATCACACAGACATGGCACAGGAACAATATCTTCTCCATCAGAATCACCTTCTTCCTTACACTCACTGGAGCAGCCCTTTTCAACCAAGGTTCCTCGAGGTTCCTTCAGGGGTGCCTTGGCAAAATGGCTAAAAATTGCATACAAGCCAGCGAGTAGACGAAGGTTGCCTTTTAGTTACACCAATTCACAGGTTTTGCACGTTGTGCACCATTACAACCTTCTAGCTGTCGGCATCCTAACGACCAATGGCGTCATCAGTTAAAAAGGAGGATGTCAGTCGCCTGCATAACATCCTCGTTTGACCCTCTCCTGCCTCTCTCCATCAGCGTTGGGGGTCACATTAGCTGAGTGATGGAGAAAAACTGAGGGAGAAGAGAAACTGTGGAATACTAGTCAGTACCAGTTTGCAAAAGTGTATTTGCTTTGGAAGAGTAAATAACCTCTAACGTTGGGTGTCCTACTTGGACATGTGGATGTTGCGCCATTATGTAAAACTATAAGAATAGTTGTTACATTTTAGAATGGGGGTTCCTCGAGGCTGTCCATAAATTTTTAAAGGGTGCCTTGACGGAAAAAAAAAGAAAAAGGTTGCGAAACACTGCACTGGAGGACTCAGAGGACCGCACGCATGGAATTTAGGGACAATATTTTCACCTTTAAAATCACCTTCTTCCTACAACGACTGAGAATGCAGGCAAGTGGAATTCAGGGACAATATCTTCACCATCAGAATCACCTTCTTTCATGCAAGGAGTATGATGCAGGCACGCATGGAATTCAGGGACAATATCTTCGCCATTAGAATCACCTTCTTCCATACAATGAAGAGGACGCAGAATGAATGGAGTGACTTGTATAGCGCTACCCATGCGAACTGAATCGCCTCAGGGCGCTTTTTGCCACCGGAGTCCATCTGCGGCATAGCACGGTCCTTTACCCCATAGGGTCCCGACGTGCCTAGACACGCAGAGACACGCATGGAATTCAGGGACAATATCAGAATCAACTTCTTCCTCACAAATCGCTCTGACGACCTAGAGACGTGCATAAATTCACAAGAGAAGTCCCCGGTGAGGACCAGAAATAGAAGTCAGAATATGATGCTCTTCTAACCAGGTTTCATTTAATTTCCAGGAGAGTCCATTTTCCAGGAGGCTTGGTGGTCAGAAGCTAAAGAAGACACTACACAGAATGACTAAAAAAAGTATTTATTTATATTAAAAAACATACAACAAAAATGCTGAAAAAACGCACAGCGAAGTCTAACAAGGATTAGAAATAAAGCTTCATTCAGACGTTGTATCACCTGGTATCCTCATGTCAAAATAAGCCATCTTCCAGAAAAATCGATGTCCACCATGTGCATCTGGAATCTTCTTGGTCAGACAAAATAAATGAATCTACAAGTTAGGTAAGTGTGTCCACAGAATTTATTTCTCCAGTAAACCACTTTAAATGAACTACACAGAATATAAAATGCAACACATGCACATTTCCTGGGACAATAATATTACTACAACCGATTCTAAGACGTTGCATCATGTACTTTTACGTTACATAACAAAATAAAATAAAATTTGTAGGGACAGAACTGCATCCACTGCCGTCTTCACTGCCTTCTGGAGGGCACCTGGAAGACAAAAATCCCTCTTAGAAGAAGTGCAAGCAACACGGCAAGAGCTGAATTCCACAGAACTAAGAACAGATAAAACATTTAATGCTACTGCCAGATAGAAATAAAAAAGGAGCCAAATAATTCTACAAAACAGGCCACCGGCTCCAAGTAAAGCAGTGACAAAACAACCTAAAAAACATCAGCCATTTTATAGAAATGTGATCTCTAAGTGGCTGACAAAGAATGGAGGAGACACAGTTTGGGAATTCTACACGCCACTCACCACCTCAAATGTATTTGGTGCGGTTCAGTGCTCGCTCCGCCAAGTGTCCACTTTTATCTGTTATCTTATCCCAGTCCGTCTGGCCAACAACAAAGCCGATGGCCCTTTTCCGATCAGCATCTTTCTTTTCTTCCAGATCGGCCCATCTGACCTGGTGAAAAGAAAAAAAAAGAAGAAAAAAAAAAGCAACAATCAAAAAACTTGTAGCAAATGAGATGGAACAGAAAATTTCCATGGCCAGTTATAATAAAGCCATGGCTTCATCTACAAGATTTTATTTATATGACGCTGCTTTGAATCTGCTTTACCCTCTTTTTCCCAGGCTCAGACTCCCGCGTGTCATAATCATCGGGAAGTTGTAGATAATCTTCCATGCGACTAGACACCGCTTCATAGTCCCGCTTCCTCTTGTTGCCCTTTAAGCCATCCAGCTTATCTGGGGAGAAAGAAGTATGCTGTATTACAAACCCTCCTGATGACAATCGACATTCATTATAACACAGCCCTGCACAGGGGGACCAGTCAGATCCCAGTAAGTGGAAGGAATCAAGTTGAGGCCATCTAAAATGGTTACTATGGACAGTACAGCAAGGCTACTTCTGAAGATTGGCTGAGCCACAGATACTATTAGGGCTCATGTTGTCTGGCTTCTTCTTAAACAGCCTTTACATTTGAACGCTGCTCAAAATGCATGCATTCGAATGGAAAAAACGCAGTGTGTGACCTGCTTTGCCTGCAGTTTACACACACCGGCTGCATCCGGAGATATGCAAAGCAAGTTGGGTTAAACAGCCTCGGAATTATCTAGATCATTGAAGTTAATGGGAATTTGCTGACCTGCATTTTAAATGAACATCAAGCACATGAAACCAACGCATGTCTACAAGAGATCTTATGATTTGTCTCAGTGCTAAACGGGAAACCTGCTGTCATTACAATACAGTGCCAATAGGAAACACCTTCAGTGTGATGCCACGCTGCCATGTGATCACAGTGTAGTAGAGCAGATACAGCAATGCAGAAATCTGATATTCTGCCATTGCCATCTGGTTCCCTGTAAGGAGCTGTTGCTAAAATCTAAATAGGAATTAAAGGGATTGTAACGTCTGTTTTTTTTTTTCCCCAATAAAAACAACAAGGCATACTTGCCTCCTCTGTGCAGTTGGTTTTGCACAGAGCAACCCCGATCCTCCTCTTCTCAGGTCCCTTCTTCTGTGCTCCTGACGGGTGCCCCCACAGCAAGCAGCTTACTATGGGTGCACCAAAGCAGAGTCACAGCTCCCAGCCCAACCTTGCCCCCTCTCTCTCTCCTGATTGACCGACTCTGATCGACAGCAGTGGGAGCCAATGGCACCACTGCTGTGTCTCAGCTAATCAGAAGGGAGAGACAGTCGTGGACATCGCTGGGGCTCAGGCAAGTATTAGGGGCAGCCGCTGCACACAGAAGGCTTTTTATCTTAATGCATAGAACGCATTAAGATAAAAAACCTTCTGACTTTACAACTCCTTTAATCTGCCAAAAAGGACAATCCTGTCATTTGCACAACCCCAAGAACTGAAGGTCCTGGGAGACGCACATCAGAACAAGACCCGCTGTGTATAGACAAGTGGCAGTCTAAGCCTTGAACCCTGGCCAGGCCATGCCCCCAACACTGTTCACTCCGCCCACTGGAGCTTACTCAGGGGGATGCTTCAGCTCTCATCTGTCATTGTCTGGAGCGTTGGCAGGCTCCTTCCCGGCCAGCACTTACATGACTATACCTCCTTGCAGCCCTCTACTGCAGTAAAGTAAGATAGCTATGTCACCAACATGCCACCCCCCAAACCTATGATGGACAATGAGGGAGAAGCAAAACTAATGAGATCAGCACTGTTCTTCAGTCAGTCTTCAGTCAGCACATGTGCATACAGCAGAGCCAGACTGGTTTGGAGAGTTGCTCCTCCCACTCCACAGAATATATAGACAAGTTTCTGATGCTTACAATAATTTACATATTCACAGCAAAATCATTTAAAACGCAACCAATCTGTTTATAACATCCTGAAGAAGTTGAGCTTTAAAGTGGTTGTAAACCTCTGAAATAAAAAAAAAAAAATGAACAAGGCATATCCTTCAGTATTGTGTACCCGCCTCTATCCAAAGCACCTAGTGTGGTTTCGGTCTGCTCTCTCATTCATCTGCTAGCTGCATTTATCACTTCTGACAGTCTATGCGGACACCAGACAATCCCAGAAGACTCCCACTCACCCAAAGTACACAGCAGGTGATTGACAGCCTCAGCTGTGCATGTTTACCCTATGAGACTGTGTAAAGGGAGGCGTGTCTATTCTGCCAGTCTGGTCTCAGATTACATTCAGCTCCCTGCTCTATAATGTGCAGTGTGTGACATCAGATCCCCGCCCCTTGCCTCCTGGAAACGAGAAATGCTGTCTAAATGTTGTACTTTGCACGGCTACAGAGGAGAGATGGCTACAGATAAACAGGTACAATTTTATGGAGGAGAACTAATTTTATCTCTGTGTATATTGTGAGGGTTTACAACCACTTTAAATCTACAGTTGTTTATATCAGCCACTAGGCGCTATCCGGGCTCGGTGCAGGCACTTCTACTTAAAGCGGATCTTCACTGCATCTGAGCACCACAAACCAAAAAACACTATTTAAGAAAAGTGATACTAAACCCACAAACAGTAAAATCAGTCTGTATACGCAGTAAAGCATGTTTGTTATGGTCACGGTGGAACCTAAGGGGTTAATCCTCCGCATTGTGTAAAAAGACTGTTGGACCCCGTGTTCCCTGATTCTCCCCTTCTTCCACTGTCCCCAATCCATCTGCTGATAGTACAGAGCCTTGAGGGCACTCTGCACATGCTCAGTTTGGTGTGTATTGCTAGAGAGTTTTTTTTTCCCCCCTGGAAGCGTGCATGTGATCAGCACAGGGCCAATCAGCACTGTCCAGACAGAGGGTCAGGGGTCCTGCAGCCTCATAGGACAGTCAGAGGAGAATGAAAACACCTCCTACAAGCTTTAACCAAACACTGATAGGATATCCGCTATATACTGCTGATGAGAAAAGGTATTCGGCAGTTTATATTTAATATATATAATTGCATTTCCATGTTCTGTGGGGGACCAGATGTAGTGACCGCAGGGTCCTGGGTTTAGTAACGCTTTAATTTATAATATTTAAAGCAATATTACCCATTCATCTACGTGTTTTTGTATCGAGAAATCACTTTGAAAAAACACCCCCCCTAGCATTTCTGGCCATTGCCATCTTGAGTAAGGGCAAATAATTAATGTAGCATGTACTCCCTGGAACCCATCTGCCCTTAGCTCAAGCATGCATGCAGGAGGGTGTGCTTAGCTGAGGGGACCCCTCCCGAAGACTCCTGGTATGTATATCATTTGCTTATGCAAAAAAACAGAAACTAAAGAAATGTAAAAAAAAAAAGATAAACAACAAGTAAATAAGATATATACTTTCGCATTTAAAAAAAAAAAAAAAAAAAAAAAAATCAGAAGTTTTTTGCACAAATACAGAAGTGTATATAACTAAGATAATATCACTGTGCCCCTATTTACAATGCATTAAAAAGTATACAAGGATTTTAAATCAAGAGTAGATATAGGACATCAAGCAGATCTCCTACATATTTATCTAAAGCCAAAATGTTTGGATGGAGTAGGAGAGAGATAAAACTGCTGTCCGGTTTTTCATGCTGTGTCTCAATGAGAAAATCTCTTCACTTCCTGTTCTAAAGCCTAAACATGAAGCGAGAAGTCTTTCAAAATGTGAGGAAATCTTATAGGAGATTTGGAAGAAGTTCCTTCTATTCCCATTGGTGGATCTCCCCACAATTGTATACCACTGCTTCCAAATCTGAAACAAAAGTTTACATATACTTTAAGAAAACACTGAAAAGGACTATACACTTCTTCTGCACTAAAGTTGGCCATACACGGGCTGAATGAAAAAAGTCCTAACATTGTATAAAATAGACAGCCTGCACTTGCAACACCGGCTGTCAAAATACCCGAACAGGTAACTGCATCCAATCAGGTGCTGTTCAGCCAACTTTCTGCTCAGCTTCTTCAACTTTTCAATTGAATTATGTGGAGCACGAGGGGGCAACAGCGCCTCCCGCTAAGCGAATTTCAGCCGATTCATCAAGACCTGGCCGAAAATTTACAAAGTGTATGGCCAGATATAGCTGAAATTTTACTCTGAGACTGTAAATAACATCCATGCACTCAATTCCTTGGTGAAATGTTCCCTTTAAAGAACAGGAGCCTACCAGAACCCCCCTATTAACCACTTGCCGACCAGCCACCGCAGTTGTACTGCGGCAGAATGGCACGGCTGGGCGAAACAATGTTATGCAACGTCGCTTCGTACTGTGGCCACTAGCGGGCGCACGCGCCCCCTGCTCGCCCACGGAGCCGATGCGAGTGCCCCGCAGTCACGATCACCGCTGGGCTCCCGCGATTGCTCGGGGCACACCGAGAACTGGGATCTGTGTGTGTGAACACACAGATTCTGGTTGTCTGAGGGAAATGACAGATCGTCTGTTCATACAGAGTATGAACAGTGATCTATCTCTTCCCCCACACAATCCCATCCCCCCTTCAGTTAGAACACACACTAGGGAACACAACCCCTTGATCGCCCCCTAGTGTTAACCCCTTCCCTGCCAGTGACATTTTTACAGTAATCAATGCATTTTTATAGCACTGATCGCTGTAAAAATGCCAAAAATGTGTCAAAATTGTCCGTGTCCACCATAATGTCGCAGTCCCAATAAAAATCGCAGATCGCCGCCATTACTAGTAAAAAAAAAAGAAAATAATAAAAATGCCATAAAACCATCCCCTATTTTGTAACTTTTGCGCAAACCAATATACGCTTATTGCGATTTTTTTTTTTACCAAAAATATGTAGAATACGTATCGGCCTAAACTGAGGAAAAAAAAAAGTTTTTTTATATATTTTTGGGGATATTAATTATAGCAAAAAGTAAAAAATATTGCGCTTTTTTTTCTAAATAGTCGCTCTTTTGTTTATAGCGCAAAAACTAAACCGCAGAGGCGATCAAATACCACCAAAAGAACGTTCCATTTGTGGGAAAAAAAGGACGTCAATTTTGTTTGGGGGCAACGTCGCACAACCACGCAATTTTCAGTTAAAGCGACACAGTGCCGAATCGCAAAAAGTGCTCTGGTCAGGAAGGGGGTAAAATCTTCCGGGGCTGAAGCAGTTAAAGCAGTAGTAAACTCCGCCTGCTCACGTGTACCCACAGGTAAGCTTATGATAAAGCTTACCTGTAGGTACAAGAAATATCTCGTATACGTGTATCGTTTAGGAGATGTACACTACGGTACATGCACACTGCGCTCTGAAGGTGCAACATACCTCGAGAGCATTGTGCCGCGGCCCCTATGCACGGGAATGACGTCATTGCAGCTCAGCCAAACAGCTGGAGTTCGCAAACCTGGATAAAAGACCGGGTGAAAATGGAAGCCTTGGCAGATTTGACAGCGTGCCACTGAAGAGCTTCGTTTTAAGGAAAGATTTTAATAATGTGCTAGTATGCGATTCATACCAGCACATTATGCTCTTAACTTGCAGGGGAAAGATTTTTAGTTTTTTTTTTAAATGGCCTTTACTACCGCTTGAACTAAGCCAATCAAGTTTGCAAACATAGCCTCCACCATTTGGCCTTGCTCCTGCAGTCCTACTTACTGTCCTACAATGACTTGACCATTGCCTGCCAAATGGTGTCTTCAGCCATTCAGCATACAGAAAGCATCCCTTAGATACCCTACACCAACGCCACCCCCGAGGGTAATGCTTCCAGAAATATACAAACAGTGGTGTACAGCGTCAATTAAAAAGGAACAGCAAACATAACATTCTTCAAGCAGTAACGGTAATAATTCTTTATGGGTAGATATGCGGCCACTTAGATAATACAATAATCTACATGACATTAACTGCTGCAGAGCCAAATGCATCATCAATGCTCACAGACAGGAAGTCATCGGTACGTATAAAAATCACCTTCCCCAGTGGACCCATGTCAGAAAACGTAATTTCAATTGTTTAATGTGTACAAATTTTACCTTACATTTAAGCTGCTCTTATGACACAAAGGTTAAAAGGCCAAGAACAACAATTTTAATAATGACATTTCCAAGCGCAAAATGTGAAAGAAATATTTTGTATTCTATATGTAACAGAAGTCATCAGTTGGTGGGGTGCTTTCTGGTGCCCGTTAGGCTGCGGCATTAGTCAGCTGAACCCCCACCCTTTATTGGTCAGCCAATTACCCCCTTCACCAATGCCGCTCCTACTATACCCAACACCCCCCCCCCCCCCCCCAATCCTGAATGCACAGGGCCCTAAAAACACCAGTACCACTTGATATAGCATTCAACCCCATTCACCCCGCAGCCTGTCATAGACATTGACAGGCTGCCTGCAGTGAGACCGCATACTGCACCTGTCCCTCCCAGGCGTCCACTGCAGCAGGATGGCCCCATGTGCAAGGGGCCTTACCGTGGGACAAAAAGCGATGTTCTTCCACCTCCACCAAATAATGAACAGGGGAAAGACAACAGGCCACCAGGGAAGGGGAAACAGACCAGGTCACAGGGGAGGATGCCCACCCACAAGACACAAGGAAGGAAATTATGGATCGCCTACCCACGGGTCACGAAGGAGGAGAAAATAGACTGGGACACCCACCCACGGGACACTGGGGGGAGATTACAGACTGCTCACCTAGGGGACACCAAAGAGGCAACAGACCTGCATACCAAAGAGTATGCCCACCCATGGGACACCAGGGAGGAGAAAAACTGACTGGGACACTTGAGGACACACAACTACAGGGTACTAAGGAGGAGATAACAGACTGCTTACCCACAGGACATCGGGGCAGAAGCAACAGAGCTGAACACCAGGGAGGATGCCCAACCATGGGACACCAGGGAGGAAAATGACAGATTGTTTCCTCCTTCCTGGTGTCCCGTGGGTAAGCAGACTGTGAATTGGGAGTACACCCACCTACGGGACACCGGGGAAGAGGCAACAGCTCTGGACACCCACCCACAAGACACCTTAGAAGAGACAGAGGACAGACCACTCACCCTTGAAGCTCAGTAAGGCAATGAGAGACCAACAGGACATCGGCGAGGAAACAGACCGCTCACCCACGGGACACCAGTGAAGAAACAGACCAGGACACCCTTGAGGATGCTCACCCAGGGGACACCAAGGAGAAAACAGAACACTTACCCACGGGGAACACCAGGAAGGAGACAGTCTGGGACATGGGAGGATGCCCACCCACAGAACATTGGGGAGGACAGCAAAGTCTTACAATATCTAATGATCACGAAAATAGAGCACTTATAAATAGGTAAAAACAGGACCGGCAGTGGGCGATATGGGGGGCTTATTTCATATAATAGAGAGCTCCCCAAGTTGTCAAGTGAACGATCGGTTACTCAATGTTACGTGTGTCCATTAATAAGTGACATTACAGATATGCAGAAGACCGTGAGTAAAGGGGGGGGGGGGGGGGAGGGAGGAGAAAAACTTCTCACAGCGGAGAGAAGAAATATCCTTACAGCCAATCAGGTGAGGGGGATTGGGTGGGGGAAGGGAACTCCTCACACAGGCAAATCGGGGCAGGAGCACGGGGAGAAAAACTTCTCATTCTAGTAAAAGAATACCGGTTCATATAAAAGCAAAATGTAATAAAATCAGTAAATTTACAAAAACAAGCTGTTGCGCAGATGTTCATGTCAGGAGCTACACTTACAATGGCCATGGTCACATGCTCTAGGCATCAGAGATAAGGAAAAAAAAAAAAAAAATCAGGGAGCTGATGCTACTTAGGCAGTTGCAGCAACCCCTCACCCTAAGTCCCACTGATAGGGGATAGCGCCACTCTTCATCTAATTGCTTTTGACCTTATAGATGATCCAGATTTTAAGTTGCAGCAACCCCACAAGTGATGAGAAGAGTCACATGGGGCAGCTTCAAGAGGGGAAATGAAGCAACAGATGGGGCATGTGCACTAAGAGTGGCAACACAGAAGCCGGAAGAGTGGCTGCAACAGAGTTGCCACTGATAGTGGGAGAATGGGTGGAGACAGTTTATATTCAAGAAATGAACAGATGAATGAAGACAAGCCTCCACACACATGTACAGTACAATTTTTAGAAGATACAACATTTTTCTTTATTTTTGGGGGGTTAATGACATGTTAAAGCTGCACACTTAATACCTAAAATAACTTGATTTTACTGCTTCGGTCTCCACAGACTTTAAAATAAAATGTTAATCATTATAGCAATATATTTTTTTAATACGGATTCCCACATGCTGCATTATTTTTAAAGTTCAGCTGGAAATTACTATCCCGCTAATGTCCTCGTTACAGCCATTAAATTGCAATCCATCCCCCACCCAAACAATGGCGAGAAAGACCACACAGGATTGGCCCCCGAAGAGCCCCACATCCGTTTACAGCTGCCAGAGACTTCCTGTCCGTCCCATACCACTCCACCTTAGACACACAATGTGAGGGGAGACATACGTTTGTGACTTTCTGTATTTATAAAGTCCATGTTTAAATATCAAATATGAAAGAAAAAAGTGCAGTGTTAGCAATTTTGCATCAAACTTTCCAATAACAACATTGCACGATTTGTATAGAAGTCCAACATACACAGACCTGCAAATCCCCCGTCCAATCAGGATAAGCGGTTTGTAATCAAATTTTTTTTAAAAAATCAAAAGATTGCTCAAATAAAAAAAAAATAAAAAAACTCGAAAAGTTATTTAAAAAAGTGACACTGTGTGGTGCGATTGTATAATTTAACGTTCTCTATGCAAGTCATGATCAGTGTGAATGGTTAAATCTGAATTTTTTTTTTCTACAAATCACCGCTGGAATGTAGAAGCCTGTGAAATGGCCATGAAAAAGGTGTGCCGCTCTGCATAAATATATTTAAAAATGATAATGGATAATTGATTTATCACTTTGTCAATGATTGATGTATAAGTTTTCTATGCAATACATGTATATGTAATTGGTTACGATAATATAAATACAGATCCTGTAATGTGACGATTTAAATAAGGAATTTGAAAAAGCGACCAAGAGATGGCGCAGTGTGCAGCTCGCTTAATGGATATGAAGGGAGATCCTGGCCAGGTATCGACAACCTTTCAAGAGAGTCTAAGTCCAACACACACACTTCAAAAAAAAGGGACAGGGGCTTTTCTTCTGATAGGCAAGAATAATTAAAGCAGAGTTCCACCCAAAAGTGGAACTTTCGCTTTAAGGCCTCCTCCCCGGCTCCTGTTTGTGAAAGGGAGCTTTTAGGGAGGAGGGGGGAGCAGGTACCCACTCCCACTTCCGTTCTGGTCACCTAGGCGATCAGAAGTGGAAGTTCTCCCACCCGAAGCCTTCTGGGACACACGACAGGTCCTAGAAGACTTCAAGACCAGTCACCGAGCACAGCGCCGCTCGCGCATGAGCAGTGGGCACCCAGTTGTGAAGCCGCAAGCTGTCACAGCCGGGTGCCCATAGTAGAGATTCCTGGCGTCGCCGAGGTAGGACACGGGGCGAACACAGCACGGGTGAGTGCACCACTGGACCGTGGGACAGGCGAGTGGCTGTTTATTAAAAGTCAGCTACACTGGAAGTCCGCTTTAAGTCAAAATTTGTACTTTGAAGAATTACTTCTATTATGCACAGCGATATAATTTACTACACACACACATATATTAAAAAAATAAAATAAATGGATATAGGTAGATATATAGATATCCCCCGCCCCCCCCCCATTTCTCTCTCTCGCTATCTGTTTCTCCCTCTCTCCCTCTCCATTTCTCTCTCTCTATACATCATTATACAAATATAAAAAAGTGCAGAACCCTTTTGAAGACTACATATAGATATACAATGACTTGAAAAAGTATTCATACCCCTTGACATTTTGTAAATGTATTATATTAGGATTTTATGTGATGACCAACACAAAGTGGCACATAAATTGTCAAGTGGTAGGAAAATTATAAATTGTTTTTAAAATTATTTACAAATATGTGAAAAGTGTGGGGTACATTTGTATTCAGCCCCCCGGAGTCAATACTTTGTAGAACCACCTTTCAGTGCAATTACATCCTCAAGTCTTTTTTGGGGATGTCTCTACCAGCTTTGCACATCTAGAGAGGGACATTTTTGCCCATTCTTCTTTGCAAAATAGCTCAAGCTCCATCAGATTGGATGGAGAGCGTCTGAACAGCAATTTTCAAGTCTTGTCACAGATTCCCAATTAGATTTTGGTCTGGACTTTAACTGCACCTTTCTAACACATGATGGTCAGTGTTTTCTGCCACAGTGTTTTGCTTTTAGACAAAAGGTTCAATTTTAGTCTCATCTGACCAGAGCACCTTCTTCCACGTTTGCTGTGTCCCCCACATGGCTTCTCACAAACTGCAAACGGGACTTCTTATGGCTTTCTTTTTGCCACTCTTCCATAAAAGGTCAGATTTGTGGAGTTAATGACTAATAGTTGTCCTGTGGACAGATTCTCCCACCTGAGCTGTGGATCTCTGCAGCTCCTCCAGAGTTACCATGGGCCTCTTGGCTGCTTCTCTGATGAATGCTCTCCTTGCCCGGCCTGTCAGTTTAGGTGGACGGCCGTGTCTTGGTAGGTTTGCAGTTGTGCCATACTCTTTCCATTTTCAGATGATGGATTGAACAGAGCTCCGTGAGATGTTCAAAGCTTGGCATATTTTTTTTATAACCTAACCCTATTTTAAACTTCTCCACAACTTTATCCCTGACCTGTCTGGTGTGTTCCTTGGCCTTCATGATACTGTTTGTTCACTAAGGTTCTCCAACTAAGCTCTGAGGGCTTCACAAAACAGCTGTATTTATACCGAGATTAAATTACATACAGGTGAACTCTTTTTACCAGATGACTGCTGAAGGCAATTGGTTCCATTAGATTTTAGTTAGGGGTATCAGAGTAAAAAGGAAGCTGAATACAAATGCACACCACACTTTTCAGATAATTATTTGTAAAAAAAAATTGGAAACCATTTTCCTTCCACTTTACAATTATGTGCTACTTTGTGTTGGTCTATCACATAAAAACCCAATAAAATACATTAACGTTTTTGGCTGCAACATGAGAAAATGTGGAAAAATTCAAAGGGTATGAAATACTTTTGCAAGGCACTGTATACCTATGTGTGTGTTATAAAAATAATCATTGCTAAAGACTACACTTGGGTCAAGGATGAATTCATTCTTTTTTTTTGCATTCATTCTTAAAGATATTGGGTATATGGGAAGCTATAGTTGCCAAAATAAGCTATAAACTGCATAAAAAGTAAATTTTTTAGGATTGGATTAGGACCCCTCTCTGGGGTCCATGTCACCCTTGGGGTTGTTATATACAACCTAGGATGCAAGGGTCCCTCCACATTACCCCTCAGCAGGATTTGGGGCAGTGTTCCCCTTTATTGTACACAGGCCACCCACCCTATGTGGTCACTTATGTTTTTGTTGCCATTTTTCTTTTAGGTGGTGGCCTCTCATTGTATGTACAATACCGGAGGCTCTTCTGAGGACTTCCAGCAGGCGTTATTTTATCACATATGGGCGATGTCCTTGTGCATACGCACCACCAATTGCGGTGCAGATGCCCACCACCATCCTGTAGGGTTTTCCCCCCATTACAGGAGCGCTGGAATGCCACCATATTGGCAATTTGCCAGTGGCGTAAATTACACAGCATATACCGTCAGGTTCCCGCTGGATAGTGTTAAAGGACATGATTGTTGGTGGCTTTTTATATACATTCTGTCTGTTTTACCCTTTAAAGTCACACAGGAAGTCACAATTAGTAGAATAGAATTCATTCAAATTTCAGGATTTATCGTTTTCAGTGCATACGCTCCACCTTTGTAAAAACAGCAGCCAATATATAGACATAGGCAATACCAATATTGCATTAGGCCACCCATTCTTTAGAGACATCACTGAGAATGAAGCCTTTGGTTCACAAATTAAAAACGCAGATCCTTCTATAGTGTGTAATTGCCCCAATCCAAAGAACCTTGTGCGATTCCTGTCTGCTCTCGGCATGAGTCACTTCTGATTATTTAACCAGACACCCCCCTCCCCAGCATACAGTCGGTGATTGACAGCCTCAGATATGTAGGTTTCCCTATGAGGCTGTAGGGGGTAATTTCCATTTCCTCCAACTCAGGTCTCAGATAACGCTCTGCTCTCTGCTGAGCAGTGTGTGATGTCAGATCCACGGCCCCTGCCTTCTACAGCTGAGAAATGCTGTGTAAAATGTGTGCTTTAGGAGGCTATAGAGAAGAGAGGGCTGCAGATAAACAGGCACAACTTATATAGGAGAACTTGTTTAAACTCTGTATCACTTGAGGCCAGTCACTTCAGTGGGTAATATGTAAGTTGAAAACCAACTTAAGTGTGTGTCAGGGCAAAAGAAAATAAACATCTAGAATTTAAGCACGTTTTCTCAGGTTTTATCCCTTTAAACAAACTGCAAGCACAGAAAAATAACGGTTGATGTGCCAAAAAGAGTGTCTGTGCTTTTACCTTACTCTTCCAGAAATCTAGTATGCTCCTACCTGCCACATGACATATGCTGTATTCTCAACTCAACGCCAAAACACAAAGTGTCAGCCCTACCTACTTCATTTCTGATCAAATACAAAGAAAACAGATCCTCTTCTCATCTATATAAACTCCTAATGAAGGGACAGAGTTGGGGAAGATCTCAGCTCATAGGATTTCTGGATGGTATTATTTTTGACAAACACTTTATTATTATACAGGATTTATATAGCACCGACAGTTTACGCAGCGCTTTACAACATGAAGGTAGACAATTACAATACAATACAGTAGGAATAAGAAAAAAAATGTATATTTAATGGGATATTTAAACCCCCCCCCTGCCCACCGACACCAACCTCAAAACAAATATGCAGCCCCACTAGACTGAGCTTTTTTCTGAGGGGCAACATATTTGCGTATTACTGTGCGGCAGGCACCCAGAACACAGAGAATGGGGTCTCATGAGAGCCCTGGGCCCCATACCAATGATCGGGACCCAGAACTCCCGATTCCGGGTCATCTGATTGCCATGGTAACCTCTGATTGGCTACCACAGTGATCAGTCACTGTGAAGCCCGCCCCCGTGTTTTCTCTCTCTGTGCATGGAGGAGAGAGATGCATCATATATGCTTGCAGAGTGAAAAAAATAAATAAATTACAAAAAACCTAATTGAAGGTTTGATCTAGGTTATTGCCAGAGTTAGTGTTTAGGTCAAGGTCAGTCTTTTTTTAAAAATTTGTATTAGTGTTTTTTTTAGGATTAAAAAAACAAAAAAAAAAACACTATTGTTTCTGGACTGTACTACAGGTACAAACAACTAACATGCACACATGTGATATCGTTGCAATTGTCAGGAGCAGGAGAATTTCATTTTGGCTGTTTGATGGAAGGTTATAGTGGTAGCAAGAAATAGACAGCTTGATTCTTTTTTTTAAAAAAAGTATGATATTTACGGTTTAACTAAACACACGTCAAAGTTGCAAAATTGTGCTTAGGCATTAATATTTGTTTCACCCTAAGGGTACTTTCACACTGCTCTGTAGCAAAATCAGTTTTGTTACGTTTCAGATGTTTTTGCTGAGTGTTTTCTGGGATGCCTGCACCTGTGAAAAATGAACGCGACTCAAACGCACCAAAAACGCAAAAATCACAGTGCGTTTTTAACCGTGATTTACATTTTAATGGGAGGCTGCGTTTTTGCAGCTTATGCAGCACTTTTCAAAATGCACCTGTAACGCAGCAGCGTGGAAAGTTCCGTAGGATTTAAAAAGGAAACATTTTTCTTGCAAGGGAAAAAAAAAAAAAAAAAAAAACGCAGAAAAAATGTATTAGTGTGAAAAAACCCTAAGGCGTGAAGGGGTTAAGGTGAGCAAAAGGGAGAAAATAAAAAGTTAATTGTAAGCATTTACATAAACTTCAATCTTATCATTTCCTTATCTGTTAAGTAAGGAAATCCTACAAAAAGGAGAATACAGGAACATGTTTGTACAGAAAACATTGCACAAATACCAAATAAAGGGATCTAATGCTTGTGCATTAAAGAGTCCAGCCTTTCCATTCAGTATACTCTCCCCCATCATTTTTCTTCTACTCTGGCCTTTTTCTGCATTGAGGAGCAGCCAGTCTCAGCAGACACTGGCTTTTCCAGAACTTATTTCAGAACAATTTCTTATTAGGAATGATTGTTGACAATTCAAGATTACAACATGTTCGACAGGAAGCTATGTATAATTACTATTCCACATAAACATTCAATGCCTGCAACACCAGTCCCAATCCAGGGACATCACCCGGAATGTGAGTTTACCTAGCAATGACATCAGCCCCAGCAGACACTTACCCAGTTTGGCTTCAGAGGTATCCATCTCCCACTTGCTTTTCGGAAGATAGACCTGTGTCACAGGAAATAAAAACTGCAAGGGTTAACATGAAACATGCAGTCAGCAGAGGAATGCCTTTATATACGAGAGCAACCGTGCAGCAATGTGCCCACACAGCCTCATTACACTTAACCAAAGCCAAAAAACGCAGCCTAATGAGGACTGGGCTGGGCTCTGTCACAAAGCCCACAGGGTCAGTGACGCATGACCAGAGAGGCCAGTGATGTGGGCAGACAGGCAAGGGGTCTGCGACACGAACGGGCGGGTAAACAGGTGAGGGGGCGGCAACACGAATGGGCGGGTAGACAGGCGAGGGGGCGGAGACACAAATGGGCGGGCAGACAGGCGAGGGGGCGGTGACACAGGGGGAGGGACAGGGACAGGTGACACAAACAGATGGGTCAGTGATGTTAATAGACAGGCGATGGTGGGTGGGGTGACCTGAAGGGGAGAGTGACTAATAAAGATCGTATGTGATAATGGATAGATAGAAATCACGCTGCATTTAGGGGTCATAAAGGATGTTGGGGCAAGGAGTAGTAGCCTGTAGATAAATTGTAATATAGTGTTATCAGCCCTCAAAGTTTCCCACTCGCCTACTCGCATTTTGCAAGTGGAAAATGGGGGCTTGCGAGCCGGGCTGCCTGTCGGGGCTGGGCACCGCCTGTCAGAGAGGGAGCACCGCCGGCGGGGTTGATCGGGAGCCGTTCTCCCAGCGATCGCCCCGGGGAGGAAGAGGAGATCCGTGGGATAGCACGCTGTTACCGGCGCTTACATTATAATTGTCTCCGCTCGACACAGCCCCGCATGGGGCATGGCTGGAGGAAGAGGAGAGCCGCGGGATAACACAAAGTTATCGGCGCTTACATTATAATTGTCTCCGCTCGACACAGCCCCGCCTCCTCCTGACCCCTTGCCTGTGATGCAGCATTGGACTTGCGTTCTATCTATCACAGGCACGGGGTCAGGAGGAGGCGGGGCTGTGTCGAGCAGAGCGGAGACGATTATAATGTAAGCGCCGATAACAGCGTGTTATCCCGCGGCTCTCCTCTTCCTCCAGCCATGCATTCCTCTGCCCAGGTGAGGCTGCAATGGTGGGCACAGGTGAGGCTGCAATGGTGCGCACAGGTGAGGCTGCAATGGTGCGCACAGGTGAGGCTGCAATGGTGCGCACAGGTGAGGCTGCAATGGTGCGCACAGGTGAGGCTGCATTGAGGGGCACAGGTGAGGCTGCATTGAGGGGCACAGGTGAGGCTGCATTGAGGGGCACAGGTGAGGCTGCATTGAGGGGCACAGGTGAGGCTGCATTGAGGGGCACAGGTGAGGCTGCATTGAGGGGCACAGGTGAGGCTGCATTGATAAAGTTGTTGTTAATATTTATATTTATAATATTTTTGTAACTTATTTTTGCATAAAACATTTAAGCGTCATTTTATGAGATAATTTATTAGGGCGTGTCTAGGGGCGGGGCAGGGATTGAGGGAGCACTGGTGGCGAGTAACCTTTGAGGCCTGGCTAGTAGCTCAGGACTTGAAATTTTGAGCCCTTATGTTATATCAGGTACAGAGCTGGCAGAAAGGGGATCTTATATGTCCTGGAAGACTTGCCAAGTATTTTAGAAACCTTCAGTATGCACGAGAAATATGTTATATAGAACATCTCCTACATTTTTCCATGAGTTGTAAGACACTGCAGCCTCTCCTACCCGATCGTTGTCTTCCTCTTCAGCTGCCTCCTTTTTCTCGTCTTTTTGTGGCTCGGATGAAGGCTCAGAATCCTCCATTTCAACCTATGGAATCAGACACAAGAAGCTCAGCTATTATACAAGATATTCATCACCAAAGAATCCCCAACATCCCACAGTCAGGTCCAAAATGTCTATTTCCCAACCACATTCCAAAGCAAGAAATCCAACCTCCTCCCACAATATTCCCAGTAGGAGGAAGCACAGAGCTTAGGGTGGAGTCCAGATGTCCCCCCAATAATTACCTCTTCAATTGCGGCATCCTGAAGCAAAGAGCGTATGTCTAAGCGGATCATGTGACGTGGAGCTGGCTCCCAGTTTTCAGACATCTAGAGAGAGAAGGTAAGGAATGTACAGTTAGATGAATTGGGTACAGGGACGCAATGGATGCCTTCACTGCCATTGTACTCTTGCTTGGCATCACGTGCGTCCCTGTGCCTTTAAGAAGGGGTGGGCTCCCTCCAAGCATACCTGCTATTAATCAATCCACTCTTATATGTGCTCCTACTATAGAGGCTCTGGACATTTAAAATTAGGACCACAGTATTTACAGAAGTCCCTTGGCAAGGACCCTGGGGCTTGTGGATATATTTTCAAATGTATGCAAAACAAAGCACTCAGTTTTTAATGTAAACTGTTAGACAGGGCTAATGTGGCTGTTTTGCAGGCTGGCAAGTGTGCTGGAAAATCTTTTGGCTGTGCATTGCCCTTCCACATGCACCTTGCTGCCAAGGCCAGTTATAGGTTGGGGTGGTTGCCACTTTATCGTACAAGGATTGGGCCAGACACCACACAGGAGGGATAATCAGATACTCCCACATTTACCTTATTTATGTCCTTCAGCTTTCGGCTGTGCACATTCCGCTTTGCACAGGTCTGGGTGTCCACAGTGATCTCTGCCAGATAGACCTAAAGCAGAAAGAACAGCCTTTAAAAAATAGGAAAATGTAAAGAACAGTCCTGGAGGGGGTTAGTATATAATAGGAAATGTAAAGCACAGTCCTGGGGGTCATTATATAATGAGGTATATGTAAAGGGCCACCCTGGGATGGTTATAAGGTACATTCTGGACAGCCCTGGAGGGGCCTATTATATAACGGGGACGTAAAGGACAGTCCTAGGGGTTATTAAATAATTTGGGTGTATGTAAAAAAGGACAATGTTGGGCGTTATTATACAATTAGGGTATGAAAAGGACAGTCCTAGGAAGGACTTTAACCCCCAATCCTAAGGGGTTAAAGGAGAAGTACAGCTTGTTTGGCTGTACTTCCTTTGTGTATCACAGGAGTGCAATTTGTTTTGCACTGCTGTGACCCGCTTTCAGTAGACAGTGAGTTGAAGGGCACTGTCGGCTGATGTCACAGAGCCGGTCCAGGCTCAGGAAAGATCGCCACCACATAGTTGGGATCAGGGGCGGACTGACCATTGAGCGATTAGGGCACTGCCCGAGGGCCCTGGGCCACTAGGGGGCCCCATCATGGTTGCCAGCCTCAGTAAAAACAGGGACAGTATGTATAAATCTGTGTTTTTTTTACATCTGTCTGTGTATACTGTGTGTACATGTATGTGTATACTGTGTGATTGTATACTGTGTGTGTATACTGTGTGGCCCCATAATCTCTGATTGCCTGGGGGCCCCATAATCTCCTATTGCCCGGGGGCCCCATGAGTTATCAGTCCGCCCCTGGTTGGGATCCGTCCACATGCCTGGACCGGCACCCGCTCAGCCTCTCACTGAGCTGCTGAGAGGAGAGCCTGAGTCCTGCCCCCCTCCACAGCCCAGCGCTCCAGTGAGCACAGGAGGGTCAGGGGGAGGGGGACCAGAAAGCCAGTGACTGACAGTCATCAGCAATCTGCTTATGGAGATCAGAGAACTGAGTGATCGGCAGTGATTGATCGCTCGGTTCTCAGTGTTAGAGCCGGCTAGGGACAGATGCAGCATCCACCTAGGTACAGTGAAGGGGGAAAAAAGTATTTGATCCCCTGTGATTTCGTACAATTGCCCACTGACAAAGAAATTATCAGTCTATAATTTTAATGGTAGGTTTATTTTAACAGCAAAACAGAACAAAAGAAGAAAAAAAAAAAAAAAAATCAAGAAAAAACCTTTACACAAAGTTAAATTGATTTGCATTTTAATGAGTGAAATAAGAATTTGATCCCCTATCAGCAAGGCTTCTGGCTCCCAGGTCCCTATACAGATAATGAGCTGAGATTAAGAGCACTCTCAAAGGGAGTGTTCCTAATCTCAGCTTGTTACCTGTATAAAAAAAAAAAAAACACAACTGTCCACAGAAGCAATCAGATTCCAATCTCTCCACCATGACCAAGACCAAAGAGCTGTCCAAGGATGTCAGGGACAAGATTGTAGAACTACACAAGGCTGGAATGGGCTACAAGACCATCGTTAAGCAGCTTGGTGAGAGGGTGACAACAGTTGGTGCGATTAAACTCAATCTCACTTGGTCTGGGGCTCAATGCAAAATCTCACCTCGTGGAGTGTCAATGATCATGAGAACGGTGAGGAATCAGCCCAGAACTACATGGGAGAATCTTGTCAATGATCTCAAGGCAGCTGGGACCATAGTCACCAAGAAAACAATTGGTAACGCACTACAACGTGAAGGACTGAAATCCTGCAGCGCTCGTTTGCTAATGAACATCTGAATGATTCAGAGAACTGGGTGAAAGGGTGGTCAGAGAAGGCCAAAATTGAGCTCCTTGGCCATCAACTCAACTCGTGTTTGTGACCCCAAGAACACCATCCCCACAGTCAAACATGGAAGTGGAGCCATTATGCTTTGGGGGTGTTTTTCTGCTAAGGGGACAGGACAACTTCACCGCATCAAAAAAGGGACCACGGACGGGGCAATGTACCGTCAAATTTGGATGAGAACCACCTCCTCTCAGGCAGGGCATTGGGTTGTGGATGGGTATTCCAGCATGACAATGCCCCAAAACACACGACCAAGGCAACAAAGGAGTGGCTCAAGCAACGAAGCAGTGGCCTAGCCAGTCTCCAGATCTTAATCCCAAAATATGTGGAGGGAGCTGAAGGTTAGAGTTACCAAACGTCAGCCTCAAAACCTTAGTGACATGGAGAGGATCTGCAAAGAGGAGTGGGACAAAATCCCTCCTGAGATGTGTGCAAACCTGGTGGCCAACTACAAGAAACGTCCGACCTCCGATTGCCAACAAGGGTTTTGCCACCAAGTAACTAAGTCATGTTATTACACTGATTAAAATGCGAATCAATTTATAACTTTTTTGAAATGCGTTTTTCTGGATTTTTTTGTTGTTATTCTGTCTCTGGTAGTTTAAAAAAAAAAAAAAAAAAAAAAAACTACCATTAAAATTAGACTGATTTTTTTCTTTGGCCGTGGACGTACAAAATCAGTATGGGTTAAAATATTTCTTTTCCCCTCACTGTAAATATATATTTTAAACACAAATCCCATACTTCTCTTTTAATATATAAAAAGGAAAGTCCTGGGAGGCCATTAAACATAACACATTTAATGTCACTGGTGAATTCACACTGTACCTCAAATCCTTTAGTCTTGGCAGCACTCCAGAATTGCTCAAAATGGCGCACGCGATCATGGATACTGTCCAGTATAATGAACGGGAAGAAGCCATCATCCAGAGTCTTCTTGAAGGTCTTCAGCATGCCGCTACGGTAAGACTCCTCCATTTCTGGCTCATATTCATACTCCATAACCTGAAGCAACAAAACCAATTGCGTGTCACGGTGTGGGAGAGTACAAAAGGACCCCTTCCCCCAACTTCTCCTCTACTCACCTTTTTCTTCACTTTTTTTCCTGATTCTGGATCCTTCTCAACCTTTTCCACCTCCGTGATGAAATAATCATCAAGACTTAAGACTCTGGGGGCCGATCCGCCATACTCCACCTCTTTGTCCTGTGCAACAACAACATGAGCAGAAAGTGAGAGGGGGTTCCTGTGCCGTTACCTGTCAGGGAAAACCCAAAGACTACAACATTGGGCTATGTCCTGAAGTCAGTCAATAGGTTGTATAATACCTTGCAACCAATGACCGGTAGGAGTCTACATCTGCGGGCCCACCAGTGACCAAAGAGTCTCCCCCTGCTTGCCACCAGTTACCAGAAAGTCTCCCCCTGCTGGCAGAGCCATCAGTGACAGATAGGTGCCACCTCTTGCTAGCAGGGACTGTTAATAGGAGTCTACCCTGTTGACAGGTAGGAATCTTTCCATGCTGGCAGGGAACGTGAACTGAAAATGCACTTACCCTAATCAGTTTGGCAACATGCGTTTTCCCACTTCCTGGCAAACCCCTCATGATTACCACAATCTGAAACAGACAATTTGTACTCGTTAATTGAACAAAATCCTAAAATATACAGCAGAGACATATGGAAATAAAAGATGGCATACACGATCAGGCCGACTGTCTCGTCCAGGTTTCTTAAGAAGATCGTCTACATTTTTGGTCTCTGGCTTCTTCTCTGGTGGCGGGGCAGGCATGGGAGGTTGTACGACAGGTCGTTCCTCTGGGAAATTCCTACGGCTTCCTGCCAAAACACAAACAGTATCATTTTTGCTCCTAATAACACAGGCGCGGTGGGGTTAATTTACTTAAACTACAAAATCTGGTGCACCTCTGCACCAATCAGCTTCCAGGTTGTATTGCCAAAGCCTAATAGAACAAGCTGAAGTTAGAAGATAATTGGCTACCATGCACAGCTGCACCAGTTTTTACACTCTAGTAAATCAACCCCAGTGTGTCAGTCAGCCTCACCTCCATAAGATGGTGGGGGCACCTCATATCCAGGCCGATCCACCTTCCGATCATATTGCTGCTTGTCAGAGGTGCTACGTCGGCTCGAGCTCTCTTTGTCACGGTAGGAAGACCTACAAAGATATACAGATGATTGTGAAATTCATAACACCACCCTGATAAGCTTTGCACTCAACAGACGATCACATACCGGTCTTCTCGGGAATGACGATCACGATCCCTTTCATGATCAGCACGATCTCTATCTGAACGATCCCGTTCATAATCTCGCCGATCTGCATTTTTCATCCTTTCATAGTAGGGATCCCGGTCCCTGAAGTCACGATCATATGAATCTAACAAAAAATCTAAAAAGAGAAAAAGCTTCAGTGCTGACCCACTTCTGGGGTGGGCAAGATAAAAACAAACAAGTACACAGAACCAGCTGACATGCATGATGAAAAGGGGACACAGCTAGAAGATGGGGTGCAGTGCTAAAACGGTCACACTCAAGAAGCAGGTTTAGTGTGACACATGTAGCACTGCAGGTGACCTGGCAGAAGGGGAAGCAGGTATAGTTTTGACACACATGCAGCATGGACAGAATCGATTACAGAAGGTGGAGCCATTAGAGCAGGGGTGTCCCAGATAGTTCAGCATGCAGCCCAGGCATGTCTGTAAGGATGCCGAGCAAGCATAAAAGCCACAGCGGTTGACAGGGACAAGCTAAGCACGTATGGAGGGTAGCCGGGGATGCCATGGAATCATAGCAGCCGCGTTGGCCGACAATGAGAATTCAGGCACCTCTGGGAGGGATGCAGAGTTTGTAACGGCACTGGCAGCAGCAAAGGCAGGGACTCAATAAGGGCAGGCAAAAAAAAAAAAATGCCACTTGTCTGTATCTAGGGGGTTGCTGCGCCCAAGATTTCAGTTGTGCCCCTTGCCCACAACCCCCCCACACTGCACATATAGTTTAATTTAAATCCCCTCATCTATAATGTATTATTCTAGCATGGCTTCCACATTGCTAAAGAAAACAGTCCCCCCCCCCCCCCCAAAAAAAAAAAAAAAAAAAAAAAAAAAAGTTGCAGGTGAAGGTAGATTGGAAGGAAAATTATTGCTCAGATAGGTACATTATTTATATCAGTGATCATTAACTTGTGATCAGCCCGACTTTGATTATCAGCTATTATTATTAGTGTATTTTATGTCCAATACAATTCCTCTTCTTCCAATGTGGCCCAGGAAGGTCAAAAAGATTGGACCCCCCTGTGTTAGAGCGTGACACACATAGCTCACACAGTTGACCCACAGGCAGCACAGAAAGGTACCACTGACAGAAGGGTTACAGTGTGACACACATGTAGCATGGTCAGGTAATGTGGAGGGAGCTACATGTCTAGAACTCACATATGGTCTTTAGTGTAGCACTTACCTTTCTGAAACGGGGGTATGCCACCTCTGTCCATTGTTGGCTCTGGAAGGAGCATAACCCGCTCACCATAGGGAGTCTGCTCCACTTTCCCAATAGCAAGATCTAAAAACAAAAACATACCATGAGTCCCAAGTGCAGCAGGTAGCACGCACAGAGGATAGTAATGAGGTGGCAACCAGTACAGCAGACCATGCATACAAAAGAAAAGTAATGGGGCATACAAAGAACAGTTATGGAGGGGCTCCTCACCTCGGCCATGAGCATAGTCCACAGTTTGCTGAATTCCAGAAAGTTTGGAACCCATAGGCAGGGCCCCCCTCCTCTCTTGTTCCCAAAGATCACCGAACTGGTCACCGCCAGCTCTACCAGCTGCTGAAGTGGAGGATGCTGGGTCCACTCCAGTCACAGGAGCATTAGGTGGTGGCTGACAGGAAACAAAAGGCATCATAAGTGTTTTTAAAGTCTTCTATTGCTAAAGCTCAACTCGAGTCAAACGTTAAACCCACAAATATATATATTTAAGCTATTCAGCGGCAACATTATTTGTAATTCTGTTAAGCCAGTTTTGTGATTCACACATCTCTGGCACCCTGTATAGTCAGAGGGTAATGCCGTTTATATTCCAACTTGCTAATGATGCACTGCAAGAGCATCATTCTACTTCTGCAACCCTCCCTGCAATCTCTCCTCATGCAAGCTGCCTCAACATCTCCCACTCTCAAGCCTCGTACAAACGATCAGATTTTCGGTAGGGAATTGTGTGATGACAGACTGAGTAAAATTCAAACGCTCCATCAGACAATTGTTGTCCAACTTTCCGCCAACAAATGTTGGATGGCAGACTAGTACATTTTCAGCGGACAACAGTCTGTTGTCAGATTTTCCTATCCTCTGTGCACAAGTCCGTCAAACAAAAGTTGAAAGTACAAACACGCATGCTCAGAATCAATGCTCACCAAACACGACATAAGCAGGTGCCCAAAGGGTGGCGCCCAAGAGCTGAAATTCCTTGTAGTACGTCACTACTTTTGCGTTTGTTGGCCGACAATTGTGTACAGTTTGTATGCAAGACAAGTTCCTGGCACATGCCCTTCGGACAAAAGTCTGATGCTTTGTTGGCCAACAATCTGATAGTGTGTACGAGGCTCAACTCCCAGCACCTCCCCCTCCAGCAGGCCAATACATTTGCCCCCACTGCAGACCCCAAACCTACTTCCTTTTTAGTCGCCAGCACCTAAACAGGCTCCAGCTACAACACCCAGAACCTCCCTCTCCAGCCCCCAATGCTTGAACCCACTTGCTCCAACGCTCAACCTGCTCCCTCTCCAGTCCCCCAGCACTTAAAACAAGCTACTTGCTCCCAGTGCCCAAACATGCCCGCGCTCTAGCTCCCAGCAGCTCTCACCTAAAGTGGCCCCTCCCTCCTGTAGTGTGCCCCCACAGCAAGCAGCTTGCTATGGGGGCACCCGAGCCGAGCTGCAGCTCTGTGTATCCATTCAGACATGGAGCTGCGGTTCGCCCCCACCTCTCCTGATTGGCTGAGTTTGATTGCGGTGTGTCAGCCAATCAGGAGGGATATTCCAAGATGGCTGAGGGACTTGTGGACATCGCTGGATAGAGATGGGGCTGCTGCACACAGAAGGCTTTTTATCTTAATGCAAAGAATGCATTACGAAAAAAAAAAAAAAAAAAAAAAAAAAAAAAAAAAAAAAAACCTTCTGCCTTTACAACCACTTTAAGTTACATTTCACAGCAGCAGTAACTGATTGGCACCATGTACTGACAAGCAATGATAACCGTGCCATAAATTACACAACTCTATGCAATGCTCACCTGAGATTTTTACAGGGTCACTAAAATCATAAGACATGCATTACTGAAAACCTACCTGTTTTGGTTCCCCACTTTCCTTTACATCGGACGCCGGTTTTCCTGTAGTGTTTGATGGTTCTGGATCGCCGAAAAAGTTTTTTAAGTTATCCAGCTGCTCCTTCTGCTCCCTTTACAAATCAAATGGAATGTTAAGTGCACAATTCACAGAACGATTCATGAAATTCCTAGAAAAATCTTAAGACGGAATCAAAAAAAAAAAAAAAAAAATACCCACCTGAGCATTTTCAACTCTTGTGCCGCTTTCAGAATGATCTCATGTTGCCGCTGACTCAGTGCCAGAACGCCCGCCGCTGAGCCAGGCTCGCCTTCTGGTATCGCTGGCTGTTCAGGAAGAGCCGATGAAGCTGAATCTCCGGGAACTGTATTCGAGCCTTCGCTCACTCTTTCTTCAGGTGGATACCATCTACCATCTTTTAGCTCCAATTCTGATCTTTCAGAAAGCAAATCAGGATTTATGTCTTCATGCCACAGGGGGCGTTCTGGATAGTCTCTAATACGGAGCTCACGATCACGGAAATCTCTATCTGCCAATTCTCTATCTAATCTCCACCTATCATCCAGATATCTGTCAATTGGTGGGAGCGGTGGTAGAGGGGAACGTGCTCTGAGAGGAGAATATGGACGATGTGGAGACAAAGGCCTTCGAGAAGACAACCAATCTCTATCCCGAAGTGCTAAATCAAGGTCTTCTGGAATCCTCGGATAATCTCTGTCAAGATCCAGTTCAAATAAATAAGGTCTTTCTAGCCTGTTGTAATTTATGACTCGGTCTAGGTCTCTGTCTAGGTATGGATCATACAGAGGATCACGTCTTACATCTATATCATGAGGAAGGTGTGGTGGCCGTAAGGGCAGTCGTTCATCTCTCAAATATAGATCCAGAAATGGATCTCGTAGGTGGTCTGGATTACGAGCTCTCCACAATCTCTCTCTTTCCCATTCCTCCAATAGCTCTTCCTCGAGTGCAAAATCCCTCCTTCGCACCTCTAAGGGTGGGTCCTGAGAAAACCTCTCTCTATCAAGAAACCTTGGATCTCTAAGTAAAGGCTCTCGACCAAATGGTGGTGGCTCATTCAAACCTTCTCTAAATAAAGCTCTCTCATCTGGCAAATGCCCTCGTGGCTCAAAGTCTCTGTCATCTAAAACATCTCTCTCACGGCTGCCTGGTCTGGGTGGTGGTCGACCACGCATAAACCCTCTTGCTCTTCCTCTCCCACGGTGATCAAATCGCACATCATAATTTTCTGGCCAATCCTGTGCAAAAGGTTCCGACTCAAAGGGTGCATCATCTTCTCTAAAACCACCTGGCCTGCCTGGCTCTTTGTGGAAATAACCTCCTGCATCATCATCATCTTCATCAGGAAATTCTGGTCTGCCATGATGACCCTCTGGACCATGTGAATAAGTTCCCTCCTCTTCATCTGCCTCGGTATAGGGGTCCTCACCCAAAGGATCAGCTCCCATGGACGCATAATTATCACTGTCCTCACCTTCAGCCATTCTTTCTAGAGGCTCTTCCCAAGTAGAAAAGGGCCCCCCAGGAGCACCAGGTCCAATAGGATGACCTCCCCTCGGCCCACCCATTCTAACTGGAGGCCCTCCCCTCGGCCCACCCATTCTAACTGGAGGCCCTCCCCTCGGCCCACCCATTCTAACTGGAGGCCCTCCCCTCGGCCCACCCATTCTAACTGGAGGCCCTCCCCTCGGCCCTCCCGGCCTGACTAAAAGATCTGGCCTCGGCCCACCAAGCCTGACCGGAGGAGTTTCCCATGGTGCACCCGGCCTGATTGGAGGAGCTGCCCTTGGCCCACCCAGCCAGACTGGAGGAGCTCCCCTTGGCCCACTACCTGGCCTGACTGGAAGGGCTGCCCTAGGGCCACCTGGTCTAACTGGAAGGGCTCCCCTTGGTCCAGATGGCCTAACAGGAGCAGCCCAAGGATCAACTGGCCTCAATGGAGGAGCCCAAGGGTCACCTGGCAATGAGTGAGGAGCCTGTGGCCTGAATGGTGGCATGTTATGGGGTGTAAAAGGGCCACCTGTCCCAGGAGTAGGGAGCAGGCCACCTGACTTATTAGGGAAAGGACTCTGAAAAGCATCCTGTTTTCCAAAGGAACTTGGACCATCAGTAGGCTCTACTGGCTTACTGGCCATTGATAGGGTAGGTACCGGAGCATCTGGTTTAGCAGTTTTGGGAGATGAAACCTGTAACACTGAAGGCTTACTGGGGCCAGGCAAATCTATTTCATGCTTATCAGATGTACTTGTAGTCTCTATTTGACCAAGACCCTTCGATGCATCTGAATGAACTGATGATGCAGGCAATGGCTTATTTACTTTACTCAGGTCAGGCAATGTTTGGCCACCCAATGGATCAGTTTTAGGCAAATCCGAAGCTTTTGATTTATCTGTATTGGAATCTGCAGCTTTTACTGGTTTATGCAGCTCAGAAGGTGCTGAGGTTCCAGTTTTTGAAGCATCCTGCACAGCTGGACCTTCTTTCTTGGGTGCACCATCCTTCGAGGGCTCATCAACTTGTTTCATATCAATATTTTGCTGCTTTTGTTTTTCATCTCTCTGATCACCAGCAAAAGAATCAGCACCTTCAGTCTCTTTAGAAATGTGCTTCTTATTGAATTGGCTTTGATAACTTTTAGTGGTAACATTTGCCGTGTTACCTTGTATTTCAGACTTTTCTAAAGGAGAAGCTCCCAGCAAAGAAGGTCTATTTCCCCCATCACCTCTCCCCTGTGGCCAATCTGGTCTCCCTTTTCTATCACCTGGGCCCCACCTATCACTAAAGGGAACCCTGTTATCTCGTCGGTCATGAAAGGGCATATCTGCAGCACCAAAACTGTCTTTATCAGCAGGGCTCCAATTATCCCGACGTGGACCATCAAAATCCCCAAATCTATGTTGTGGTTGAGAAAAGGGCATGTCGGGGCCCTTAAACATGTCGCCAGGGCCAGGGGGCATGTCGGGGCCCTTAAACCGGTCGCCAGGGCCAGGGGGCATGTCGGGGCCCTTAAACCGGTCGCCAGGGGGCATGTCGGGGCCCTTAAACCGGTCGCCAGGGGGCATGTCGGGGCCCTTAAACCGGTCGCCAGGGGGCATGTCGGGGCCCTTAAACCGGTCGCCAGGGGGCATGTCTGGGCCCTTAAACCGGTCGCCAGGGGGCATGTCTGGGCCCTTAAACCGGTCGCCAGGGGGCATGTCTGGGCCCTTAAACCGGTCGCCAGGGGGCATGTCTGGGCCCTTAAACCGGTCGCCAGGGGGCATGTCTGGGCCCTTAAACCGGTCGCCAGGGGGCATGTCTGGGCCCTTAAACCGGTCGCCAGGGCCAGGGGGCATGTCTGGGCCCTTAAACCGGTCGCCAGGGCCAGGGGGCATGTCTGGGCCCTTAAACCGGTCGCCAGGGCCGGGGGGCATGTCTGGGCCCTTAAACCGGTCGCCAGGGCCGGGGGGCATGTCTGGGCCCTTAAACCGGTCGCCAGGGCCGGGGGGCATGTCTGGGCCCTTAAACCGGTCGCCAGGGCCGGGGGGCATGTCTGGGCCCTTAAACCGGTCGCCAGGGCCGGGGGGCATGTCTGGGCCCTTAAACCGGTCGCCAGGGCCGGGGGGCATGTCTGGGCCCTTAAACCGGTCGCCAGGGCCGGGGGGCATGTCTGGTCCCTTAAACCGGTCGCCAGGGCCGGGGGGCATGTCTGGTCCCTTAAACCGGTCGCCAGGGCCGGGGGGCATGTCTGGGCCCTTAAACCGGTCGCCAGGGCCGGGGGGCATGTCTGGTCCCTTAAACCGGTCGCCAGGGCCGGGGGGCATGTCTGGTCCCTTAAACCGGTCGCCAGGGCCGGGGGGCATGTCTGGGCCCTTAAACCGGTCGCCAGGGCCGGGGGGCATGTCTGGGCCCTTAAACCGGTCGCCAGGGCCGGGGGGCATGTCTGGGCCCTTAAACCGGTCGCCAGGGCCGGGGGGCATGTCTGGGCCCTTAAACCGGTCGCCAGGGCCGGGGGGCATGTCTGGGCCCTTAAACCGGTCGCCAGGGCCGGGGGGCATGTCTGGGCCCTTAAACCGGTCGCCAGGGCCGGGGGGCATGTCTGGGCCCTTAAACCGGTCGCCAGGGCCCGGGGGCATGTCTGGGCCCTTAAACCGGTCGCCAGGGCCCGGGGGCATGTCTGGGCCCTTAAACCGGTCGCCAGGGCCCGGGGGCATGTCTGGGCCCTTAAACCGGTCGCCAGGGCCCGGGGGCATGTCTGGGCCCTTAAACCGGTCGTCATGGGGCATGTCTGGGCCCTTAAAGCGGTCCCCAGGGCCAGGGGGCATGTCTGGGCCCTTAAAGCGGTCCCCGGGGCCGGGGGGCATGTCTGGGCCCCTAAAGCGGTCCCCAGGGCCGGGGGGCATGTCTGGGCCCCTAAAACGGTCGCCAGGGCCGGGGGGCATGTCTGGGCCCCTAAAACGGTCCCCAGGGCCGGGGGGCATGTCTGGGCCCCTAAAGCGGTCCCCAGGGCCGGGGGGCATGTCTGGGCCCCTAAAGCGGTCCCCAGGGCCGGGGGGCATGTCTGGGCCCCTAAAGCGGTCCCCAGGGCCGGGGGGCATGTCTGGGCCCCTAAAGCGGTCCCCAGGGCCGGGGGGCATGTCTGGGCCCCTAAAGCGGTCCCCAGGGCCGGGGGGCATGTCTGGGCCCCTAAAGCGGTCCCCAGGGCCGGGGGGCATGTCTGGGCCCCTAAAGCGATCCCCAGGGCCGGGGGGCATCTCAAGACCCCTAAAGCGATCCCCAGGGCCAGGGGGCATCTCAGAGCCCCTAAAGCGATCCCCAGGGCCAGAGGGCATCTCAGAGCCCCTAAAGCGATCCCCAGGGCCAGAGGGCATCTCAGAGCCCCTAAAGCGATCCCCAGGGCCAGAGGGCATCTCAGAGCCCCTAAAGCGATCCCCAGGGCCAGAGGGCATCTCAGAGCCCCTAAAGCGATCCCCAGGGCCAGAGGGCATCTCAGAGCCCCTAAAGCGATCCCCAGAAGCAGGGGGCATCTCAGGGCCCCTAAAACGATCCCCAGAAGCAGGGGGCATCTCAGGGCCCCTAAAACGATCCCCAGAAGCAAGGGGCTTTTCAGAGCCCCTAAAACGATCCCCAGAAGCAGGGGGCATCTCAGGGCCCCTAAAACGATCCCTGGGAGGCAGGGGCATCTCAGGGCCCCTAAAACGATCCCCGGGAAGAGGGGGTAACTCAGGGCCCCTAAAACGGTCAGGAACATCAGGTCCACCAAAGCGGTCATGAGCTTGAGGTAGCTCAGGACCACCAAAGTGGTGATGGGTAGATGGCATCTTGGGGTCTCTAACGCCCTCCTGATATGATTCCTGTGAAGGTGGCTGTTCAGAGCCTCTAAAGCGTTCCTGAGTAGGTGGTTGTTCGGGGCTTCCAAAGTGATCACGAACAAGTGGCTGCTCTGGGCCTCCCATGTGGTCCTGAGAAGATGGCTGCTCAGGGCCCCCAAAGCGGTCTCTTGAAAAAGTCTCAGGATAGCCAAAACTGGATGGTCGACCTTCTGGAGCACCAAACCTGTGTCTGGGCTGGCTTTCAGAAAATGGAAACCTACCCCGTGGTGTTATGGAGGGAAATCTAGCTCTTCCCCTTGGCTGCAAGTCTGGTGCATTGTACCTAAAGCGCTGAGAACCATCAGGGTGGCCAAACCTATCCCGAAAAGGAACTTCAGAAGCAGCATGCTGGTCATATGGTGGACCCACCCCATCTCTTTCATAGGGAGCAGCTTCAGGACCACCAAACCTGTTTGATCCAGAATTCTGGGCATTCCCAAATCTGTCCATGGGGGATGAAGTATTTTCTACACCCCACCTATCCTGAAAATTGCTCCGCCTATCACCGGACTGTTCATTAGATCCACCCCACCTACCATCGGGAGGTTGATCCCATTTATTTCCCATGTCATCACCTTGACTTCCCCGCTTGTTAAACTGAGGACCATCAGGCCTGTTCCACATTTCTGCTGGGTGCTTTGACTCTCTATCTGACCCTGGTCCAGGGGGGTAATCAGACATCTCCTTGGTTGCGGATTCTGAAACATTAGGTGGTTTAGGTATATCCCAGGACTGATCAGGATTATCTTTTGGCCTGTCCCATCGGTTAGCTGGAACCTTTTGATCAGTAGTTTCTAAATACTGCTTGGATGCGGCTGCTGGGGTGGACTGGTCCTTTTCATTTGTCCAGTGCTGGTTCTCCCTGTCATGTGTAGGTTGGGAGCCATAGAAACCATGTGACCCAGGAGGGGGGAAACGAGGTGGTGCAAAACCATGTCCCTGGGCTGCGAATCTGCAAAACCAAGAAACAAATCATTAGTGCAGCAGGCACAAAAGATGACACTTTTTCTTTTTTTAAAGCACAGTCCCTACAGATTAAAATGTTGTATGTCACATGATATTTGCGCAGCAGTTTTTCAAAAAATACACTTTTTTGAATTTTGATGCAAACTTTTTTGGTAAAATATAAAAGACGATGATGTTACGCCAAGAGTACATAGATACCAACACACGCCGCGCTTTAAAATTGCGCACACCCCACAGGAGTCAAGCTTATAATAGCGAAAGCTTGGAAGAAATCTAGGCCCTTCTTGTCAGGTCAGAAGAAAAGTTTCCTGGATAAATGACCCAAGAAAAGTTAGCCAGCATTTTAGCCCACAGGATCCCACAGTTTGAAAAAACCGGAGATCCTTGGGCTAAATATATAGGGACTTATATTTTACATTGTGTCACACCGGCTCTCTCTCCTCCCAAGCATTAGGATAGACCCGCATCCCCTTTCTTTCTCTCCTTTTCCTTTCCTTTTCTTCTTCTGTCCTTTTATCTATATGTTTTGAGGACACCTGGAAATGACATTTGAGGATTCTCATCTCCAATTTTAATATCAACATTTATAGATAAGTTCAGTTTATCTTCCTTCATGTTGGACTGGATATTCCTGTCAAAACATTTTTTGACCGGGGGGGGGGGTGGGGTTGTTGGGGGGGTGGAGGGTTCGCTCCTTCGGCACAGTATGATCCCGTTAGGGGTGCCGGAGGTTAGGAATACCTCTATTTCCTTAGTGCTTTCCACCAGACTGGGTTACCTAATAAGTTGGCCTCACAGGATTGGAATATCCATCCTTTTATTTATTTATATCCAATTTTATTTTATCCCTAATTTTATTTTATCCCCAAGCTTACTGTTGTGAACTCGTTATTTTCCAGGATTTAATGTTATGAAATGTTAATGAACATTTAAAACAATAACTTTACTTTCTAATATTTTGAAATGAAAATTGTGCACACCCATGCAAAGGCGACGAATGACGTAAATTTTACGATCCATAGGCAACAATTTAAAAGCCTTTACAGGTTACCACTTTAGATTTACGCAGGAGGTCTGGAGCTCGAATTACTGGCCATTATCTTATGTCCATGCGGATAGCTCACATGTGTGGGATTGACACGTGTGCTCGCCTCTCAGCACATAGGGGGACAGGGAGGGGGCACTTTTTAATTTTCTTTAACACTGTCACTTAGACCGCTTTCACAGTGGGGCTGCGGTCGCGTTTGCGGTAAAGTGCTGCTCATTTTAGAGCCGCATTTTTCTGCCTCTTTTCAGACGCTAGCGGGGCGCTTTTAAGCCCAAAGGGGTGTTGCGGCGCTTACGAAGCGCTGCCGATTCATTGCAATAGGCAAGGGTGTTTAGGGGCTGTACACAGCGCTCCCAACCTGCCGCAAAGATGCTGCTTGCAGGACTTTTCCGAACGTCCCGCAAGCGCACCGCCCGGGTGTGAAAGCACCCATTGCAGAGAATGGGAAGCAGTTTTCAGGCGCTTTACAGGTGCTATTTTCGAGCGCTAAAATGCCTGAAAACTGACTCAGTGTGAAAGGGGTCTTAAAATTTTGATAAATTTTATTGCTGTCACAAGAAATGTAAGCATCCTTTGTGACAGCAATAGGTATGCGACAGCTACTCTTTAGGGAGAGATCTGGGCTCTACAATACCTCAGATCCCTCCTCTACAATGAAAAGCATTTGATCACACCATGATTAGCGATTCTCCAATTCTGCTGCCCACATGGACGCATCATTCATTCACAGAGTTCTGTGAATGAACTACAAGTACCGACATCCTTTGCGACTGTCGGCTTGTAGTTCTGAACAAACTACCACGGCGCTGTTGAGCGCTCTGGTAGTTCATTGAATCTTCCTATTAGTGTGAAACTGCCTGCACTAATGATGTACGGGCAGACAGCTTACACTGACCGTCTGCAGGAGACCTGCATGCCACCCGCGATCTGCTGATTCCTGGTGCAATGCTTTCCAGGCTCAAAAAAAAAAAAAAAAAAAAAAAAAAAAAAAAAAAAAAATTGTAAATGCACATTTTTTTTACCTGCAAAAAATGTGGATTATTTAACCACTTGCCTTCCGGGCCATTTCTGACACTTCACTCTTATATGTGAAAATCTACTTTTTTTGCTAGAAAATTACTTAGAACCCCCAAATTATATATATATATATATATTTAGCAGAGACCCTATAGTATAAAATGGTGGGTGTTGCAATTTTTTTTGTCACAATGTATTTGCGCAGCGGTTTTTCCAAAGCAATTTTGGAAAAAAAAAAAAAAAAACTAACTAAAGTAAGCCCAATTTTTTTGTATACATGTGAAAGATATTATGACGAGTGAATAGATACCAAACATGTAACGCTTTAAAATTGTGTCTGCCTGTGGAATATCGGCAAACTACGGTGCTTAAAATGCTCCATAGGCAACGCTTTAAACGCCTTTACAGGTTACCAGTTTAGAGTTGCACAGGTCTGGTGCTAGGATTATTGCTCTCGCTCTGACATTTGCGAATATACCTTACATTTGTGGTGAGATCACAATTTACATATGCGTGCTGGAGTAACGTATGCGTTCGCATTTGTGCGTAAGCACGGTGGGACGGGGGCACTTAAAAATATATATTTTTTTTTTAATACAAACTTTGGATAAAAAACATCACTTGTCACAGCATGGGCCATGACAGGTCCTCTTAATAGAGAGATTTGGGGTCTATTAAACCCCAAACCTCTCCTCTGGCCTCCCATGCAGCTGATCAGACACAGATCAGTCTGATCGGCTGCTTTCCTGGGCAGGTAAACAAAGGGGCGGAACCCAGTAGCGACAAATTACTCATCGCTCCTGGTTTCCAAGGTTACAGAGAGGGGGAACGTCATCAGTTCCTCTCTCTGTACAGGGCAGTCATTGCCTCCAGCCGCATCGCTTCCAGCCTCCGCGATGGGACCTGAGAGCCCGGGAGAGGCAGCTGCGGGAAGAGGAGTGGGACACCCTTCTGCCACCCGCAGAAGTGATCGAGTGCCTAATTAGCCACTTAGATTACTTCTGCATGAAATGGAATCGCCAGCTGAAAAGAATGATACCTACAGGCATCCCAGTATAACCACTGAAACCCAAGGACATCCAATGTATGTACACCTTGGGCAGCAAGTGGTTAAAAAAATAAAATAAAAGTTTAACTACCTGAATTCTAGAATCCCCCCTACAATACCAAGCATATCGCAGGAGGAACACTCTGCAGACACCATAGTGAACACACTGTTGGCGATACGGCAGCATCTTCTGTTACAGCTCTCATCTTCTATACATGAGGCCTTCATGGCAAAGCTTTATTCTTTAGATATAAAAACACACTTACCTTGGCTCTCTGGGTGCTTCGTAGGGCCCCCCTGCCATCAAGCTAGGAGGCGTGGGAGGGACAGTGGGCGTCAACTCGCGATCAGGGGCCGGTGGAAGTAGAGGTGGGTTTAAATATTTGACGTCCTCGCTTTGCTTGTCTAAGCCAGGAGAAGGAAATTCCAGTGGAGGATTATGGGAAGGCACGGGAGGGGCACTATGGCCCAGTGGTGGTTGAGCACTCAGAGCCGGATGTGACTGATAAGACAGTGCAGTAGGTAGAGTCATATTTCCGGAAATTAAAGGTCCTGCAGTTACTGGCAGATCTGTTCCTGCTGTAGGCATTGTGGAGGGTGCAGATGTCATGACAGATGAGCTGGTGGTGGCAGGCGGGCTGGTAGCAGAGGATGGTGCAGGCGCTGGAACAGATGTTTCCAGCTCTTGGGCAGAGAAAGAGCTTTCTGCTGGAAGAGGTGGTTGTGCGTCAGTGGCAGGGGGTAGAGGAGGTTGTACAACTTCTGCTGAAGGGGAGCAAACAGGTGGTGGAGGGGGCGGAGCACTGGATGTCGGAGGAGGGGGCGGAGCACTGGATGTCGGAGGAGGGGGCGGAGCACTGGATGCTGGAGGAGGGGGTGGAGCACTGGATGCAGGAGGAGGGGGTGGAGCACTGAATGCAGGAGGAGGGGGTGGTGCACTGGAAGCCGGAGGAGGGGGTGGTGCACTGGATTCCGGAGGAGGGGGTGGTGCACTGGATTCCGGAGGAGGGGGTGGAGCACTGGATTCCGGAGGAGGGGGTGGAGCAGTCGCAGGTGGAAGAGGTGGCGTTGCTTCAGAATATGGAGTTACAGGTGGGAGAGCGGGAGGTGGGCCGGTGCCATACACTGGTGGTGCCACCGGAGCGGTATAGGGAGGCTGTACGCTCACTCCAGTGGGCGGAGCTGCAGGAACAGCCGGAGAAATGACTGGCGAGTATGTCGGGTACTGGGGTACCACGGCAATGTTTCCTATATAGTGACTGCCACCATACTGCTGCTTTAAGCTTTTCAGAGAGGCAATTTTATCCTTTAGATGTGTCTTTGTGGATCTCATGTGGGTCTGCCAAGATGCCCACTGGACCTGGTAGTCATGCAGCTGATCCCTGTGGGGGTAGGTCTGCAGTAACTCCTGCCACTTCTTGAATTGAGTCTCCCAATCTTGGTACAGCGGCACAAGCTGCTTCTGCTCCATCTCAAAGTGCTGCAGCTGAACATCTACAGTCATGGCCTGTACAGAGGAAATAAGAGATTGACGTGAGGAAGGACTGGAACACTAGCTCAATTGCTCGATCTTATAATTATAAAAAAAAAAAAAAAAAAAAAAAAAAAAAAGAGAACACTGACTGGTGTCACCTATTAAAGGAGCAGCGAGTACATCAGCCCACAACTAGATTTATCCGACTGCAATACGTATATCAGCCATAACCCCAGTATTGCTTTTTTCAGCCGGTGGCTGTTTTTCTGACCCCAAATCTCCCCATAAAGAGGACCTGTCATCCTTTTTTCTATTACAAAGGAACGCCGTGAATGTTAGAGCAAGAGTAATATTTCTAGTGCTAGACCTCCTCTGTAACTCTAAACAGGTAACCTGTAAAGGCGTTTAAAACGCCGCCTATGGAGATTTTTAAGTACTGTAGTTTGTCATCCTTGAGTGTGCGCAATTTTAAATTGTGACATGTTGTTAGGTATCCATTTACTCGGCATATCATCTTTCACATTGTACAAAAATAAATTGGGGAATACATTGGGTTTTGTTTTTTTAAATTTACTGAAGTGTATTTTTTCCCAAAAAATTGTTTGCGCAAATACCGTGTGATATAAAAAATTGTAACGATTGTCAGTTTATAAAAATGTATGTTTGGGGGTCCTAATTAAATTTTCTAGCAAAAAATACTGACCTAAAGCGGAGGTCCGCCGAAAAAAAAAATTTAAAAGCCAGCAGCTACAAATACTGCAGCTGCTGACTTTTAATATATGGACACCTACCTGTCGAGGGAGCCCGCGATGTCGGCAGCCGAAGCCGATCCGTCCGTCGGCTCTCGGCTGCTGCCATCCTCGGTAAGGGAATAAGAAAGTTAAGCCGTTCGGCTTCACTTCCTGGTTCCCTACTGCGCATGCGCGAGTCACGCTCCACGTCCTCTCTGATCCCGGCTGTGTTCTGGGACCTGTGTGTCTCCCAGAATACAGCGGGGGAGGACAGTGTAGGCGCCGGAAGTGGCGTAGGTCACCGCAAGCGCCGCGGTGATCTATGCCAGGAAGTGGGAGCAAATACCTGTATTAGACAGGTATCTGCTCCCCCCTGAAAGGTGCCAAATGTGACACCGGAGGGGGGGAGGAATCAAAAAAGTGGAAGTTCCATTTTTAAGTGGAACTCCACTTTAAACTTGTAAACAAAAAGTGACAAAAAAAGCCTGGTCAGTAAATAGTTAATTGGTCGGTAAATGGTTGGTCGGTAAATGGTTAATGAATTAGAAACAAAAAACTATATATACCCTAATTTTTTGGGGAAAATGTGAAAGATGAGGTTACGCCGAGTAAATAGATACCCGACAAATTTAAAATTGCGCACGCTCGTGGAATGTCAACAAACTATAGTACTTAAAAATCTCCATAGGAAACGCTTTAAATCTTTTTTACAGGTTACCTATTTAGAGCTAAAGAGGTGGTCTAACACTAGAATGATTGCTCTTGCTCCAACGTTCGTGGAGATACCTCAAATGTGTGGTGCGAATACCGTTTACATATGTGTGCGTGACTTTAGACTGACTGGTTCACCTTCACGAGAATTATCAGAAATGACAGTCGGTCTCTGAAAGAAGCAGTGGCCGTAGGGTGAATTATATTACATATTCTAAGCAATGAGTTTATTCCAGTGTTGATTTCTTAAAGGGGTAGTAAACCCTCGAGGTTTTTCACCTCAATGCATTCTATGCAGATGAGATGATGGATGGGGCCATGTACCATCAAATCTTGAGTGAGAACCTCCTTCCTTCAGCCAGGGCAATGAAAATTTGTTGTGAATGGGTATTCCAGCATGACAATGACCCCAGACACACGGCCAATGCAACAAAAGGAGCGGCCTAGCCAGTCTCCAGACATTAATGCCATAGAAAATATGTGGAGGGAGCTGAAGGTTTGACCAAACATCAGCCTCAAAATCTTAATGACTTGGAGAGGATCTGCAAAGAGGAGTGGGACAAAATCCCTCCTGAGATGTGTGCAAACCTGATGGCCAACTACAAGAAACGTCTGACCTCTGATTGCCAACAAGGGTTTTGCCACCAAGTACCAAGTCATGTTTTGCGAAGGGGTCAAATACTTATTTCATTTATTAAAATGCAAACCTATTAATAACATTTTTGAAATGCGTTTTTCTGGATATTTTTGTTATTATTCTGTCTCTCACTGTTAAAATAAACCTACCATTAAAATTATAGACTGATCATTTCTTTGTCAGTGGATGCGACTCTGGCTTTGACCACTGATAATAGACAACTGTTGCTTAATTGTTGCATGTATAACATTCAAGTGCGACTTTTGAGAGACAATATTAAGGTCTGTGGCCTTCATGACACATGAAAGTTGGACCAAAGTAGTGCAGGAACTACTTTGAAGTTGCTGTAACTTCAGACTAGAGGTGCACCGAAATTTCGGCCACCGAAAAATTATCGGGACGAAAACTGTTTTTTCATTCAGCCGATACCGAAAGGGGGCGGGGTCAGCCACGGGTGCCGCCCATTTCCCTCCCTACTCGCCGCAATCTCCGCATGTCACGGGGCTGAACTCTCCGGGCCATAGTAACAATGTTCCGCCTCCTGTGATAGACGGCACACTGATCCAATGGCGGGAAATTGAATCAGTGTGATGTGATCACAGGGAGGCGGGACATTGTTACTGTGGCCCAGGCAATGCAAACCCTGCTCCATGACACGCAGAGATCACCACTCTGATACGGGCACAGGCATGCTGCATATGATGGACACTGGTGAGGCTGCTGGGTACAGGTATGCTGCATATGATGGACACTGGTGAGGCTGCTGGGCACTGGTAGGCTGCATATGACATGCCTTGGTGAGGCTGCTGGGCACAGGCAGGCTGCATATGATGGGCACTGGTGAGGCTGCTGGGCACTGATAGGCTGCATATGACAGGCACTGGTGAGGCTGCTGGGCACAGGTAGGCTGCATATGACAGGCAATGGTGAGGCTGCTGGGCACAAGCAGGCTGCATTTGATGGACACCGGTGAGGCTGCATTGATCTCTTGTATCATGTCTGCAGTCTCTGACCTTCTTCAGTATCATATCTGCTAGAGGTGCATCCAATGGAAATTTTGCTAATACTATTAGCAATGTGTTTACGTTTAAGTAAGAGATTACAAACATGGTACAAGAGATGGTTAGAGGCTGCAGACTGCATTTTTCTTGACCTTTCTTGCACTAAAGATGTCAATAATGGCAAACAATAAATTCATATTAATTTAAAATTGATGATATTAATTAAAAAGTTGAATACAATTATATATAAAAATATAAATATTTTTTAAAAATGTCATTTTCGGCCCAGTGCATCCTTCATTTTCGGTATCGGCACCAAAAGTTCCATTCGGTGCACCCCTACTTCAGACCTTTCCTGTCTGTACAAAGACAAACCCCCCCCCACACAAAAAAAAAAAAACAACCCACACGCATATTTTTGACCCTCTCCAACTGTACAGAGACAATTGACCCCCCCTCCAATCAGCTCATCTCTGACCCGTCCCTCTGTGTCACTTACAGCCAGGTGTGGAGGCTCCTGGACAATCTGTTGGTAGCGCTGGAGAAGCTGCTGCATGGCGGTGTGTTTTGCCATGATGCCCTGGTACTGGAAGCCTATGCGGTGTTGTTCATGCTGCTGCCAGTGAGCAGCCGCTTCTTGCAGGGTCTTTAGCCTTTGCGCTTGTTCTGGATCTTCTGGCAGATCAGACTGGGGAAAAAAAAAAAAGTCAGAACATATGGAACATTCCCAGCTCATCACATTCACGTGGCTCTGATCACCCACACAAGACAATACATGGCCCGCTTTGCTTACACCAGGTAGTCACATTTACTAGACCGATACCATCTGCCTTGTCTCCTTAAAGTGTACGAGAACCCCAACAATTCATTTTTTTCTTATTTGAGCTCTTTTGGTCTATAAAAGTGCAACTTCACTCTCATAATTAACATTTTTAATTTTCAGGCTGCTAGTACTACTAAATAGATAAGTAAATATGATATACTTGCCTGTTTTAAAACTTTTTTTTTTTCACATTACGTCCTGGTTTCCCTGCTCAGGAAAAATATGTTATACATTCCATGAGCCTTTAGGAGGTGAGGAGGAGGGGGGTGTTCTCAGCACACACTCCTGCCTGCATGCTAGAGTGAATGGCAGATGGATTCCAGGAAGTAAATGCTACTTGAACCATCTGCCCTTACTCAAGATGGCGATAGCCAAAAATGCTATGGGGTTGTTTTTCAAAGTGATTTCTCAACAAAATAAAGCATGGAGACATGGATAGAGGCTGGGTTCACACTGCTGCGATGTCAGACATTGCATGTGATTTGCACCACTGCTGTGCAAATCACAATGCGATGTCTGTGCAATGTGCATTCAGCCATACAGATTGTATGGCTGAATGTGCATCGCATTCGTACCAAAGTCGTGCAGGATCCTTTTTTTTGGTCCGCACGGGTGTTCACACCCATGCAATCCGATTCCTGTCCGAATTGACAGTTCGCACCGTGATATGCGAACCGATCTGGAGATGTCACTTTGAATTGACACTTCCAGTGGTTCGCATAGGGCAGTGTGAACTGCTTGCGAGTCAGGTGCAATGCGGGAATCGGCACTGGATTCACAGGGTTTCTACAATCGCACCAATGTGAACCGAGCCGGATAGGTGAGATTGCTTTGAATATTACAAACTAATTAAATGGTGCTTTTGGTTCGTGGTGTTCAGATGCATCGAACATCTGCTTTAACCCCATGGCGCCAGCTGCTGCTGGCCCTTTAAGGGGGGGGGGGGGGGTTGCAATGCCAAGGCTTACAGTGGGGACGGAAAGTATTCAGACCCCCTTAAATTTTTCACTCTTTGTTATATTGCAGCCATTTGCTAAAATCATTTAAGTTCATTTTTTTTCCCTCATTAATGTACACACAGCAACCCATATTGACAGAAAAACACAGAATTGTTGATATTTTTGCAGATTTATTAAAAAAGAAAAACTGAAATATCACATGGTCCTAAGTATTCAGACCCTTTGCTGTGACACTCATATTTAACTCAGGTGCTGTCCATTTCTTCTGATCATCCTTGAGATGGTTCTACACCTTCATTTGAGTCCAGCTGTGTTTGATTATACTGATTGGACTTGATTAGGAAAGCCACACACCTGTCTATATAAGACCTTACAGCTCACAGTGCATGTCAGAGCAAATGAGAATCATGAGGTCAAAGGAACTGCCTGAAGAGCTCAGAGACAGAATTGTGGCAAGGCACAGATCTGGCCAAGGTTACCAAAACATTTCTTCTGCACTTAAGGTTCCTAAGAGCACAGTGGCCTCCATAATCCTTAAATGGAAGACATTTGGGGCGACCAGAACCCTTCCTAGAGCTGGCCATCCGGCCAAACTGAGCTAATGGGGGAGAAGAGCCTTGGTGAGAGAGGTAAAGAATAACCCAAAGATCACTGTGGCTGAGCTCCAGAGATGCAGTCGGGAGATAGTTGTAGAAAGTCAACCATTACTGCAGCCCTCCACCAGTCGGGGCTTTATGGCAGAGTGGTCCGACGGAAGCCTCTCCTCAGTGCAAGACACATGAAAGCCCGCATGGAGTTTGCTAAAAAACACCTGAAGGACTCCAAGATGGTGAGAAATAAGATTCTCTGGTCTGATGAGACCAAGATAGAACTTTTTAGCCTTAATTCTAATGTGTGGAGAAAACCAAGCACTGCTCATCACCTGTCCAATACAGTCCCAACAGTGAAGCATGGTGGTGGCAGCATCATGCTGTGGGGGTGTTTTTCAGCTGCAGGGACAGGACGACTGGTTTCAATCGAGGGAAAGATGAATGCGGCCAAGTACAGGGATATCCTGGGCGAAAACCTTCTCCAGAGTGCTCAGGACCTCAGACTGGGCCAAAGGTTTACCTTCCAACAAGACAATGACCCTAAGCACACAGCTAAAATAACAAAGGAGTGGCTTCACAACAACTCTGATTGTTCTTGAATGGCCCAGCCAGAGCCCTGACTTAAACCCAATTGAGCATCTCTGGAGAGACAAAAATGTCTGTCCACCAACGTTTACCATCCAACCTGAGAGAACTGGAGAGGATCTGCAAGGAGGAATGGCAGAGGATCCCCAAATCCAGGTGTGAAAAACTTGTTGCATCTTTCCCAAAAAGACTCATGGCTGTATTAGATCAAAAGGGGGCTTCTACTAAATACCGAGCAAAGGGTCTGAATACTTAGGACCATGTGATATTTCAGTTTTTCTTTTTTAGTAAATCTGCAAAAATGGCAACAATTCTGTGTTTTTCTGTCAATATGGGGTGCTGTGTGTACATTAATGAGGAAAAAAATGAACTTAAATGATTTTAGCAAATGGCTGCAATATAACAAAGAGTGAAAAATTTAGGGGGGTCTGAATACTTTCCGTCCCCACTGTATGCCCACGTGACCGCAACGATTACTTGTCATGGTGGTCACATAACCAGAAAAGGCACGATCGCAAGCAGCGATCAGGAACTTTCCGTGAGCTGCCAGGCACTGTGCCAGGAACATAAGACGCATGCTCCCGGGACAACACTGTTGGCACTATCGCATGAAAATATGTGGCCGCCCTGCGCCAAGGCCCGGCTGCCGAGAGGCTACATATTTACGTGCGCTCGGCACCAACTGGTTAAATATGCAGTTGAAAGATTTGCTATAGCCGTTTGATAAGTAGAAAAAATAAAATAAATGTTGATCTTGCCAGAAAGAACTTCCTGTGCTGCACGCTTAGCAACTAATAATGTTATCAGCAATATATGTGAACAAAAGAATACCTTTCCCCTTTATGATGAGGGAAGGGAGGTGTCCTGTAGTCTTTTGCTAGGATGACAACGCTACTAATCCAGATACTGTACAGTAAGCGTTGTCATCCTAGGACAGGAAGTGTGTTGCTGGCAGGATCACCATGTGTGAAAATTAAGAATCAAAAAGCAGAAAGCGATGCACCGACCAACACAGCAGTGATTAGCTCCCCATCTCAAAGTATGAGAGGGGATGTGGCGGCGGCTATAGGATGCCAAAGACAAAGTCAGGTAATCATACTAGATCTACATACAAAGTTAGGTCCATATAGATTTGGACACAGGCACAATTTTATTTTTCTTCAGGTATTTACCAAAACATATTTAAAGCGGTTGTATACCCGCGTTTTGTTTTTTTTTTTCCTATACCTGCAAGGGAAAAGGCATAATGAGCTAGTATGCACCGCATACTAGCTCATTATGATATACTTACCTTAGAACGAGGCGCCGGCATCTCATCCTGTCCACGCCGAGGGAGCTGACATCTCCCCTCGGCGTGTCTTCCGGGTATCGCGGCTCCGGCACTGTGAGTGGCCGGAGCCGCGATGTCGTCACTCCCGCGCATGCGCGCAGGAGACTTCTGCCCGGCAAGCTCCGGAGTATGCCGGGCTGTCAGCCGAGAATCCCCTGTGCGCATGCGCCGCTGGAGTCAGCGGCTCATTGCGAGGGGAATATCTCTTAAACCGTATAGGTTTAGGAGATATTTTTACCTACAGGTAAGCCTTATTATAGGCTTACCTGTAGGTAAAAGTTAACAAAAAGGGTATACAACCACTTTAAGCTATAGTTCTATAATGGATATGGGCTGAGAGTGCACACTCTGGTTTAATTTGAGGGCATTTGCATCCAAATTAGAGGAAGGGTTTAAAAGTTACAGCTCTTAATAGTCACCCCCCCCCCTTTTTTCAAGGGACCAAAAGTAATTGGACAATTGAATCAAAAGCGGTTTCATGGCCAGGTGTGGCCCACTCCATTATTTTTTCATCAATTAAGCAGGTAAAACGGTCCGAAGTTGATTCCTAAGCCTCGTACACACGGTTCGATTGTTGGCAGGGGATTGTCTGTTGACAGACTTGTCTTAAAATCTTACCGTTCATAAGCTCCTTTTGACAATTGTTGTCCAATTTTTGGCCAACAAATGTTGGATGGCAGGCTAGTAAATTTATGGTGGGCAACGGCTTGATGTCAGATTTTCGTATGGTCAGTGCACAAATCTGTCACACAAAAGTCGATAGTACAAACACGCATGATCGGAATCAATGCTCACCAAACACGGAATTAGCAGAAGGGGCCCAAAGGGTGGCGCTCAAGAGCTGAAATTCCACGTAGTACGTTACTATGTTCGTGTTTGCGGCACGATAATTGTGTACGGTTAGTATGCAAGACAAGATCCGGGCACAAGCCCTTTTGAAAAAAATCAGACACCCGGTTGGCCAACAATCGCACCATGTGGCTTAAAAGGGGTTGTAAAGTTTTGTGTTTTTTCACCTTAATGCATTAAGGTGAAAAAACACCTTGCACTCTTCCCCCCCCCCCCCCGCCCCCATTTTACTTACCTGAGCCCCGAATGTCCGTGGGTGCGATCCCGCATTGCTTTCCCCCAGCTCTTGTGGCCTCTTCGTTGGATGATTGATAGCAGCACAGCCATTGGCTCCCGCTGCTGTCAATCAAATCAATGACATGGCACGCTGGGCCGAGTGATACACTCGGCGGCTATGGCTGCCGACTGTATCACACGGGAGCGCGCCCGCAAGCTAACTCCCTTGGGAGAGCGCTTCCCAGAGGGGGGTCAGCTCTTGCGGGGAGGAGCCGAGACAGCTGCCGAGGGACCCCAGAAGATGAGGATCGGGGCCACTCTGTGCAAAACAAACTGTACAGTGGAGGCAAGTATGATATGTTTGTTATTTAAAAAAAAATAAACTTTTACAACCCCTTTAACTGTGGTATTTGCATTTGGAATCTATTGCTGTGAACCTACATCATGTGTTCAAAGGAGCTTTACAAGCAAGTGAAAAAGGCCATTGTAAAATGAAACAAATCCATTAGAGAGCAGCAACATTAGGAGTGGCCAAATCAACAGTTTGGTATATTCTGAGGAAAGAATGACACACTGGTGAGCTCAGCAACATAAAAAGGCCTGGATGTCCACGGAAGAGAACAGTGGTGGATGATTGCAGGATCCTCTCTATGGTAAAGAAAAACCCATTCACAACATTCAGACAAGTGAAGGACACTCTCCAGGAAGCGGGCGTATCATTGTCAAAGTCTACAATCAAGAGAAGGCTTCAGGAGGGCAAATACAGAGGGTTCACCACAAGGTGCAAACTATTCATAAGCCTAATGAATATAAAAGCCAGATTAGACTTTGCCAAAAAACACATCTAAATAAGCCAGACCAGTTCTGGAAAAGCATTCTTTGGATGGATGAAACTAAGATTAATCTGTACCAGAATGATGGGAAGAAAAAAGGTGTGGAAAAGGCTTGGAACAGCTCATGATCCAAACACGTCATCTGTGGTCACATGGTAGAACTTGCAGTGTGATGGCATGGGCATGCATGGCTTCCAGTGGCACTGGGCCTTTTTGTTTATTGATGATGTGACAGAAGCAGCCGGATGGATTCTGCAGTGTTTAAAGATATACTGTCAGCCCAGATTCAGCCAAATGCACCAAAGTTGATTGGACGGCCCTTCACAGTACAGATGGATAATGATCCAAAACACTGCAAAAGCAACCCAAGAGCTTTTGAAGGAAAATCGGAGTTACTTACCGGTAACGTCCTTTTCCAGGAGTCTTTCAGGACAGCACCATAGAGAGACCTTGACTCCTCCCCTTCTGAGGAAACACCGCCTTCAAATTTCAGATTTAAACCTCACCGCTTCCCCCCGGCCCCTCAGTTCTTCAAGAGGACCTCCGGTTAGCTGGGGAGACACAAGAACACGTCATAATAATTCTGATCTTACCTGACGTTCTTCTGCGATGAACTCTTCACGAATGTCCCTAAAGTAGGGTGGGTAACTGTGCTGTCCTGAAAGACTCCTGGAAAAGGACGTTACCGGTAAGTAACTCCGATTTTCCCATTTACGTCTTTCAGGACAGCACCATAGAGAGGATGAGCGAGCACCTTACCTTAGGGTGGGACTACTGCCTGCAGAACCTTACGCCCAAAAGCCTGGTCTTTTGCTGACAGAAGGTCCAGGACCACGTTGCCGCTCTACAGATCTGCTCTGGAGACGCACCAGCCCACTCGGCCTGAGAGGTCGCCACTGCCCTAGTGGAGTGTGCCCTGATACCTTTGGGGGCTTCCAACCCGCTAATTATATAGGCCTGGCTGATGGCTAACCTTAACCACCTAGCTATGGTGCGCCTAGAGGCTCTGTCTCCCTTCTTGGTTCCTGAAAATAACACAAAAAAGGAATCAGATTTTCTAAATGGTTTTGTATCCTCCAAGTACTGCAGGACACACCTTCTTACATCTAGTTTATGAAACCTATGTTCCTGTTCCCTCACAGGATTCGAACAAAAGGTGGGCAAAACAATTTCCTGGCCTCTATGGAAAACCGAGGCCACCTTTGGCAAGAAGGCCGGATCGGTTTTAAAAATTACCCGGTCCGGAAATATCTGAAAAAAAGGTGCCCTAATGGAGAGGGCCTCGAGTTCACTCACCCTTCTTGCCGTAGTGATTGCCACCAAAAACACCGTTTTGAGGCTAATCCATTTTAGCGTACACGTCTCCAATGGCTCAAAAGGTTCCCCTGTAAGCGCTTGTAAGACCAAAGAAAGATCCCACATTGGGAAGGGGGAGACCCTCAAAGGTCTCTGCCTACTCAATGCTTTAAAAAATCTAACGATCCAAGGATCGGAGGCCAGTTGTTTCTCCAGAAACACACTTAAAGCGGAGACCTGTCCTTTCAGGGTGCCAAGGGCTAAACCCTTGTCCGCCCCTGCTTGCAGGAACTCTAAGACCGCTATAGAGCTGTGAACATCAAAGGAAGTCTCTGTGCACCAGCTATTAAAACGCTTCCACGTTTTTTGGTAGATAGCCTGGGTCTCTTTTTTCCTGCAATTTAGGAGGGTCTTCACTAAGTTATCTGAGAAACCCCTGCTCTTCAACAATCCCTCCTCAGTAGCCAAGCCGCGAGGTTCCATCTCCCCACCTGGGGACAACAGATTGGCCCCTGGGAAAGGAGATTCTCCTGAACTGGCAAAAGCCAGGGGGGTTCCGCTGCCAGACTTCTCAGGATGGAGAACCAAGGCCTCCTGGGCCAATGTGGCGCAATAAGAATGAGGGTTGTGTTTTCCAGCTGGAACTTTCTTAGAACGGCTGGGATCAGTACAGGTGGGGGGAAGGCATAACACCTGTCGAAAGTCCAACTCTGAGCCAGTGCGTCTACCCCTAGAGCTCCATCCCACCTGTTTAGGGAGAAAAAGAGATGCACCTTCCTGTTCTCTCTCGAGGCAAAGAGGTCTATGCATGGCCTTCCCCATTTCTGGGATATTTCCTCGAAAACCCCCTGGTTCAGAACCCAGTCGCCTTCTCTTAGCCGTTTCCTGCTGAGGAAATCTGCCACCAGATTTTGTTCCCCCTTCAGATGCACTGCCGAGAGGGATAGGACATTTATTTCGGCCCATTTGAGAATGCTTTCTACCAGGGTCCACAAGGGCCTGCTTTTTGTACCCCCCTGCCTGTTTATGTAGGCTACAGCTGAGGAATTGTCCGACCGGACTCTCACATGCTGTCCCTGAAGTTCCTTTTGAAAGGCTCTGAGGGCCAAGGCCACTGCTCTCAGCTCTTTCCAGTTGGAGGATCTTCTTGCGTCCTCCCTCCGCCAGACGCCCTGAGCCACCCGGTCCTCCATATGCGCCCCCCAACCTCTGCCACTCGCATCGGTCGTGACGCATCTGGACACCGGCAGCACCCACTCCAGACCCTGTGAGAGATTGGCCTCTCTTCGCCACCACCATAGGGATCTCTTGACCTGGTCTGGTATGGTTATCAGGGAGTCCAAAGACCCCTGACTGTGGTCCCAAGTACTCAGGATGAAGAGTTGTAAAGGGCGAAAGTGTAACCCTGCCCATTGAACTGCTGGAAGTGCTGTCGTCAGTAACCCTAAGGCTGACATAGCCTTTCTTACTGATATTTGTTGGCTGCCCTGGAGTAACAACATTGCCTTGTCTACCTTCTGGATCTTCTCCATTGGCAGGAAGACCTTCTGTTTTGTTGAATCCAACAGGTAACCTAAAAAGACTACCTTTTGCGATGGAGTCAAATTGGACTTTTCCAGATTTAATAGCCAACCTAGACCCTCTAGAATGTTCCTTGTGAACTGTAGGTCCTGTGACAGTTGTTCCGGGGAAGAGGCAAAAAGTAGTAGATCGTCTAAATATGCGATCACTGAGATGCCCTTGATCCGTAGGAAAGCCAAGACTTCTACCATGACTTTGGTGAAGATGCGGGGGGACGAGGATAGCCCGAAGGGAAGGGCCCTGAATTGCCAATGAAACGTCCCTTCTCTGGTATTTACCGCCAGCCTGAGGAACTTCTGACACTGATCTGCAATGGGAATGTGCAGGTAAGCATCCCTCAAGTCTACCGATGCCATAAAGCAGTTCGGAGGAAGGAGCGTTTTTACTGAATAGATCGAGTCCATTCGGAACCTCCTGTAGGTGATCGAGACGTTCAGAGGCTTCAGGTTCAGGATGAGCCTGAACTTCCCCGAGGGTTTGCGCACCACAAAAATGTGGGAGTAAAAGCCTCTGCCCGTCTCTCCTTCTGGAACTCGAACTACCACCTCCTGTTCCTCCAACTCCTGGAGGGAGGAAAGGAGAGCCACTGACCTCTCTGCACATTTCGGTAGCGTGGTTACCAGGAGTCTGCATGGTGGAGGTTCTGCAAACTCTAACCTGTACCCTCTTCTTATGACTTCCAAAATAAAATGGTTGGAGGTGATCATCTCCCACTGTGGAAGGAAGGCCCCCAATCTTCCTCCCACCGTTATTCTGTCACTTTGTCTTTTTGGGCTGTTCAGGAGGGCGAAAAATAGCCCCCCCACGCCCTTTCCCTTTTTGTCCCCACCCCTTTTTCTGTTGATCAGATTTTGGGGGGTCCAATTTCTTCCAGGGCCGAGACTTTCTTTTAGTCTCTGCCGGTTTCCTTTTAAAAGGGAACGCCTTTTTTCTGTCAGCCGTTCGATCCAACACGGCTTCCAGACCTGGTCCGAAAAGCAAGTCCCCTGTGAGAGGAATGCCGCAAAGTTTAACCTTGGATGCGGTATCTCCCTGCCACGTTTTAAGCCATAAGGCTCTTCTTGCCGAATTAGACAATGCGGCTGATCTTGCGGACATACGCACCGATTCAGCTGAAGCATCTGCCAGATAAGCTACTCCCTTCAGGAGCATGGGGAAAGACGACAGGATTGTTTCCTTAGGTGTTCCTGCCTCTATGTGCGCTTTAATTTGCGTCAGCCAGTATTCCATGTTTCGTGCCACGACTGTGGACGCCATGGCGGGTTTGAGGTTCCCTAGGGAAGAGTCCCAGGATTTTTTCAGAAGGGAATCTATCCTCTTATCCATGGGATCTGGGAGTGCCCCCATGTCCTCAAAGGCCAAGTCAGTGTGCCTAGAGACCTGCGAAAAGGCTGCGTCTAGCTTAGGAGATTTGTTCCATACCAGCGCCTCCTCTTCTGCAAAGGGGAACCTACGCTTAAGTGCTCTTGAAAGGAAAGGTTTCCTTTCGGGGTCTTGCCATTCTTTCTTGATGGCGTCGACCAAGACCTCATGGACCGGGAACACCTTCCTTTTATGTTCCCCTAGTCCCTTATACATCTGGTCATGGAGTGAAAGTTTTTTTCTTTCCTCCTGGATTCCTAGGGTGGTATGAATGGCTCCTAGGAGCTCCTCCACCTCTTCTAGGGAAAGCTTGTATCGAGAGGATCTTGTGGATTCCCCTTCCACCTCCTCTCCCTCTGATTCCCCCTGGGGCTCTGAAGAGTCGCTATCAGGCTCTTCCTCAACCTCGAGTCTGGCACCTCCTGGATTCTCTCCACTTCCCGAGGGAGCATCCATTAAGGACTGAGGGACACTCAGCTGTGTTGGTGGAGGAATAACCTGCGGCTGTGGCAACTGAAGACTGGAAAATAGTGCCTTAAAAGGTCTGCACCGTATTAGAAAGCTCCTTAACGGATGCTGCTAAATCTGAAGACTGTTCTTCAGACTGCTCCCTCACTAACCCCTCTATACATTCCCTGCAGAGGGGCTTAGACCAAGACTCCCCCATTGTGATTCTGCATGAGGGGCATTTTTTCTTGGTACTGTGGGGCGACTTGCTTTTCTCTGTAGCCTTGCCCTGTAAAGAAGTTAAAAAAGAGGGAGCAATCAGCAAACCTATCCACCAACACTAACACAGAGGGCCACCAGGGGTGCACTTCCCGGGACCGACCACCACCAGGGACCCAGTCACACCCTCCCCCCTCACCACCAAGGGGAGTTTTACACCTGTGGAGCTTACAGGAATCGGTAAGGGAACACCACCCCAGGGTTCCTCTTACCTTGGAGTGGCTGGTGCAGGATTCTCCTGGAGCGGTTCTTGAAGCCTCTGCTTCCGACATCTCCTTTAGAGCACAGTGGTGTTCCAAGCTTCTGTATGCTGTCCCCACAGCAGGTCAGAGGCAGCACCAGCCGAACGCGCGGTCCGTTTTCATCACCGCGACCGGAACCGGAAGTCACGGGTCAGACGGAAGCACTGACCTCCGCCGGAAATGACGTCACCCGCCCTCCGACCCCGCGCTCAGAGCTCCCACGCTGGCTGCTAGTGCAGGGCGGTCTCCTGTGCCTCCGCCTATGCCACTGCTAGGCAAAATGAAAACGGACCCCTCCAGCTTACAGCTTCACTAAGAGAGGCTGGAGGAGCGTGATGTGCAGTCTTTAAAAAGGTACCCAGCCACACTAGCCCCTTAGACTGCAGTCTTTTAAGGAAAAATGAGCAGGAGAGAGACAGAGAGAGAGAGCGCCCGATCCACCCCCCTCTGCTCAGCCTGCAATTAGCCTCAGCCTCCCTGGCTGATTAGCCCAGGTTCCTTGCGATGTCTCCCCACCGGAGGAAACACCAGAACTGAGGGGCCGGGGGGAAGCGGTGAGGTTTAAATCTGAAATTTGAAGGCGGTGTTTCCTCAGAAGGGGAGGAGTCAAGGTCTCTCTATGGTGCTGTCCTGAAAGACGTAAATGGGAAAAGAAGTGGAATATTCTGCAATGGCCGAGTCAATCACCTGATCTCAACCCAATTGAGCATTTCACTTGCTGAAGGCAAAACTAAAGTCAGAAAGACCCACAAAGAACAACTTAAGACAGCTGCAGTTAGAGCCTGGCAAAGCATCAGAAAAGAGGAAACCCAGTCTCTGGTAATGTCCATGGGTTCCAGACTTCAGGCAGTCATTGCCAGTAAAGGATTCTCAACAAAATATTAAAAATGAACATTTATGATTGTATTCATTTGTCCAATTACATTTGAGCCCCTGAAAATGGGGGGGGGGGGGGGGGGGTGCTGTGTATAAAAATGGTTGCATTTCCTAAAATGTACTTGATATTTATGTTCAACCCCTTGAATTAAAGCTGATCTGCACTTCAAATTCACTTGGGATTGTTTCGTTTTAAATTTTATTCTGGTGGCATACAGAGCCAAAAGTATGAAAATTGTGCCTGTGTGCAAATATATATGGTCCTAACTGTAAAACCATTTACTTTTCATGGATTAAAAACTACACTGAATGATTGTTAGTGTCATATTTCAGCTCAGAGTGCAGCTTTATAAACACCTGATGTATGAGAAATTGCAGAGCAGAAAATGCTAGCTGCCCCCCTACTTCCATACTTTGTGTTATTGACCTAGAATAAGCGTGCAGAATGTGAAGTCAGCTCCTCAATCCAAACACTTCATTCAAGGACAGTGGCTGAAAAGACTTCAGCTAGAAGAGTAGCATGACCGGATAATCCAGCCATAACAAGGTTATATGGGGAGACGGCCCCCTCTTCCACTGTCACACTCTGAGCTTACCGCAACATTCTCCACTGGCAATGGAGGATTGACTTCCTCCACAGGAGGAGGTGGAGGCTGCTGGGAAGGAGGTGCTGCAACATATCCTGCAGAAGGAGGTGCCGTAGTCTCTAGCGCAGGAGGAGGGGCTTCCCTACCAAGGCTCTTGGCTTTTTGCTGTAGGCTTAGCAGGTGCTGATTGTACCAATACTGCTGCTGGTCCTACAAGAATCCAACACAACACATCACCGCATGTCCAACACTCATCCAACCCCTTTCACTACTAGCCCATCACCCCTCACTGATCCTCCAACCCTATCCATTACTAGCCCATCACCCAACCCTATACATTACTAGCCCATCACCCCTCACTGATCATCCAACCCTATCCATTACTAGCCCATCACCCCTCACTAATCACCCAGCCCTATCCATTACTAGCCCATCACCCCAACCCTATCCCATTACTAGCCCATCACCCAACCCTATCCATTACTTGCCCATCACCCAACCCTATCCATTACTTGCCCATCACCCAACCCTATCCATTACTTGCCCATCACCCAACCCTATCCATTACTTGCCCATCACCCAACCTATCCATTACTTGCCCATCACCCAACCCTATCCATTACTTGCCCATCGCCCAACCCTATCCATTACTTGCCCATCACCCAACCCTATCCATTACTTGCCCATCACCCAACCCTATCCATTACTTGCCCATCACCCAACCCTATCCATTACTTGCCCATCACCCAACCCTATCCATTACTTGCCCATCACCCAACCCTATCCATTACTTGCCCATCACCCAACCCTATCCATTACTTGCCCATCACCCAACCCTATCCATTACTTGCCCATCACCCAACCCTATCCATTACTTGCCCATCACCCAACCCTATCCATTACTTGCCCATCACCCAACCCTATCCATTACTAGCCCATCACCCAACCCTATCCATTACTAGCCCATCACCCAACCCTATCCATTACTAGCCCATCACCCAACCCTATCCATTACTAGCCCATCACCCAACCCTATCCATTACTAGCCCATCACCCAACCCTATCCATTACTAGCCCATCACCCAACATCCTAACCATATCCATTACTAGCCCATCACCCCTCACTGATCATCCAACCCTATCCATTACTAGCCCATCACCCCTCACTGATCATCCAACCCTATCCATTACTAGCCCATCACCCCTCACTGATCATCCAACCCTACACATTACTAGCCCATCACCCCTCACTGATCATCCAACCCTACACATTACTAGCCCATCACCCCTCACTGATCATCCAACCTACACATTACTAGCCCATCACCCTCACTGATCATCCAACCCTACACATTACTAGCCCATCACCCCTCACTGATCATCCAACCCTACACATTACTAGCCCATCACCCTTCACTGATTATCCAACCCTATACATTACTAGCCCATCACCCCTCACTGACCATCCAACCCTACCCATTACTAACCCATCACCCCTCAATGATCACCCATCCCTATACATTACTAGCCCATCACCACTCACTAATCATCCAACCCTATACATTACTAGCCCATCACCCCTCACTAATCATCCAACCCTATACATTACTAGCCCATCACCCCTCACTGATCATCCAACCCTATACATTACTAGCCCATCACCCCTCACTGGCCATCCAAACCCATGCATTACTAGCCCATCACCCCTCACTGATCATCCAACCCTATACATTACTAGCCCATCACCCCTCACTGGCCATCCAAACCCATGCATTACTAGCCCATCACCCCTCAATGATCACCCAATCCTATACATTACTAGCCAAGCACCCCTCAGGCCCCTTTCACACTGCTGCCACTTGAAAAGTCGCACGATTTCAGGGAATGCCTGGGTAAACTTATGGTCTATGGACCTCAACTTGCATCAAAGTCGGACCAAAGTAGTTCAGGGACTACTTTGAAGTCACACAGATATGAATAGTACTCATTGGAAATCATGGTGTAAGACTTGTCATGTGACTTTGCAATTCCAAGTCGCAGGACAAGTTGCATTAGTGTGAAAGGGGCCTCACTGATCATCCAACCCTATACATTACAAGCCCATCACCCAATCCTATACATTACAAGCCCATCACCCAATCCTATACATTACTAGCCCATCACCCAACCCTATACATTACTAGCCCATCACCCAACCCTATACATTACTAGCCCATCACCCAACCCTATACCATTACAAGCCCATCACCCAACCCTATACATTGCTAGCCCATCACCCAATCCTATACATTACTAGCCCATCACCCAATCCTATACATTACTAGCCCATCACCCAATCCTATACATTACTAGCCCATCAGCCAACCCTATACATTATCAGCCAACCCTATACATTATCAGCCCATCAGCCAACCCTATACATTACTAGCCCATCACCCAACCCTATACATTACTAGCCCATCACCCAACCCTATACATTACTAGCCCAAGTATTCATACCC